>OZ043930.1:9761974-10369158 GCA_964056405.1 Acronicta alni
ACCACGCTGGCTTAATGCAGGTTGGTAGACTTCACACACCGTCGAGAAAATCTCTCAGGTATTCAAGTTTCCTCACGATGTTTTCCTTCACCGTTTAAGCGAGTGATAATTAATTAGACTTAAATACGTGCGTGCCTTGGATTCGAACTCGAGAGCTTTGACTTGCCAGTCCAATGGTCATGCACTAGGCTGTCACTGCTTTCATTTTCCTATTTGTATACGCTACAGATATTTAGTTTTATTCGTTTATGTTTGTAAACCCTGTCACGAAACAGCAGAAAATGTTAGCGTGGGACGAAGTATTTTAAAAAGAACAGAGAAAATGGCGTAGTTTATTTATTGGCTTAACAACTAAATATACACACAGCATTACATGACATATAGTTGATAAAGTATTTATCAGTAATCTAGCTAAAATGGCTACCAACCAGAAAGTCGCGAAAATAATGAAACTTGGAATGGTAGTTCCTTGAAGAAGAGCGACTGGAAAATAACAAACAATCACTCACCATCTTTAATTCTCTGACAGTGCAGATCCCAGACCAGAGGGCCGATCACTCCAGGATCCTTGTCTATGCTCCCGAGCCGTACCAGCTGTGATGCCATCTGTCTTCGAGGAACCACATCTTTGGCTCTGCTAGGGTCTTGCTTGCTCTTCTTCGGCGTAGATGATGGAGAGTCTATGTCGAGATGACGAACCGACACAGGTTCTAGGATGCGAGAGAGAGGCTCTACCACGTTGCCTCTGGAAATTAAGTAAAGACCGTTATCATTAATCATCAACATTCCCTGGGTACAGTACTGTAGGAGTCTTTTGAAAAAAGTTCTTGCTTCTACCGTTCCGATGAAATAAAGCCCGTGTATGAAGTTAATCGTTCATAACAGCCCGCAGGTAAAATAGATTTTGTGTCAGAATCAGAATATCAAAATTCAAAATCACGAATGCGAATAATTTACCCTAACATATTGTCTTTATGACGACCTTTTATCATAAATTTCTGACTGAATTTGAAGGTGGCAACTCAAAAGTAAATTTGAGTAATATTCAGAAAATTGGACAATTAAATAATAAGTCCTCAAATGGGGTAATAGTCAAGAGATATAGATGAAACTAAATATAGAAACAGTAAGAGTAACACTACTTACCTGGGGAAAGCGTTGACAGACGGCATGGAGAGATAAGAGGTAGGTGTAGGGGGCGCGGAAGGTTGTCCACTGTCTGAACTATCCAACCCAGCCGCTTCTAGCAAACTGTCAGTAGTACCCACTGAAAAAAAAAGTTGTTACGATAGGTACACATCATCATCAAATGTCGGGAATACCGACCCCCGTAAATACAAACCCCACAGTAAACTTAAGTGTTGCTATGAAATGTCTGGACTCTGGACTATGATCTATATTACTGACCTCTTTTCTTCTGCGGCATTCTGAGAGCGTGTGGTTTCTTCTGCCTTCGACGAAATGCTGTTGCCACTTCTGATACTCCCGAAGAAGTAGTTGATGAACTGATAAATTCATAATAAGTGTACATTTCAGTAGGTAGTTGATTCCCATGCCGATCGAGCGTTGGGTTGGGTTGCGTGTCATTGGGTTTTTCTATGAAATTTTCAGTAGCTGTTCGGAGTTTGGATTTTTGTCCGGTTAAATGGCAATAGGCTCGTCCACTATTACATGGGACCTAAATTTCCTTGTGAACTGTGTTGTACATTAGTACACCTCTGCTTAAACCTTTGGGGAATACGGGAGTGATGGTATGTTATGTTAATGTTAATTTTGAAGTCGGCGGAAAGACCAAGAAAGGAGAAAACACAAATGACCTGACTTGCTCTGTTTAACTTGGCAGTGGCAGTTGGCTTCCAACTTCAAAAATCTTCTTTGCAGTTGTTATAAATAATCACAAAGGTAACTTTTATTTTCCTTTATGTTCGTATTTCTAACCTTTCTACCCAGATAGATTATTCTTTACTATAGTACTAGGTAACGTCCGTTCGTTCCTAGACCTCTAAATATTTAATTTTTAATTTCAGACCCAACTCCGGGGTAATGTATTGGACAGACTATTGGAAGAGCTCGTTTGTTGCCTTTAGGAATCCCGCTAGAAATTTAATTAAATCACACAAATAAATAAATAATAGTGCTAAATGGAGGGTATGTATAATAGGTACTTTTGGAATATTACGACAGAACCGAATTAGAATTTAAGTAGGTATATACTTAGACTAATATTCTATAGAGAAAAGATTTTATTTTTTGTAATTAGTTGTTTGTAATGGTTACCTAAACTCAAAAAATAATTAACCGAAAAATAAATAACACAAGTGCGAAGCATACACATAATTTAACAATTATTTCTAGTTGTTTCTATGAAAAATCAATGTAAAGCACTGAATTTTGTTGATAACTCACGTGGACTTTGGATAACTTTGTGGATTTAGATCGAATTAATTAATTAATACATACTTGCTGGCAGCACTAGCTGCTCTGTAGATGGGGAGGAGTGTACTGCTAGGTCTCGTCCTACTCGGAGACACCACACTGATCAGCTGAAAAAACGATAAGGGTAAGAAAAATGTATCTAAAATTTCAGTTTTACAAGACAAAGAGGAACAGAAAGAAATTAAGTCCTGGACTAAGGTAAGCCTTTGCTCTGCAGTAGGGCACAAAAGAGGCTACATAAAAAAGAGTAATATCCTTCTTCTTTTAAAGAGTTCGCGTTTTGTTTAGTGTTACCATATTGTTAGCTTCTGGTATACTTACCCTCCCATCTTTTTCCTCATGCACTTGTTTCAGTTGGTTCCTCTCGACCTCTCTCATCAGTTCGTTTCTATAAGCTCGCATTGACGCAGCGGATTTTATAGACTTTTTCCTAAAACAAAAATTTTATGAGTCAATTACATCTTAGTTTTGCACTTTAAAAAATCTTATATTTCCTACAATTCATGAGCGTAGGTACTCTTTACATTTCAAATCATTACTGATTTCATACATTTAGCTTATCGTTAAATTCAATTGACTAGCACTGAATCACTTAGCAGAATAATATACCTAATAAGAATCCAGACTAGAATTCAAGTTGTAAAATAAAAAATCGACCTCAAGCAGAATTTGAACTTGGGTCCTTTTTGGTGTATCGGACGCATTAGTCAACTTTTCCTTCTTCGTGTCGAAAGAATATATATTATTAAATTTGTCGAGCCCAAAATATTGCCTGGCTTTAGTCAATTGAGTTACCGTGATCACTGCTTCTGATGTCGAATTTCACTTCCCCATTGTTTCGCAGTGATTGAATTTATAAATATACAGTTATGCTATTATATACTTAAGTATGTCGTAGGCTGATTGGGTTGGCCTGATTACGATATGGCTGAGCACTACACTTTGCCCAGGCATATCGCGATGTACCCAGTAAAAATCGACGCGAACAACGTATTTGTCAATATTCCAATATTTTCTTCTTCTTAATTGTTCTATTGTCTTTCGCTGGTCAGTCCTAACCTAACCTGACCCAAATTGTTCATCACGATGTGTCCGGGGGCATATCACGATGTGACCAATCCAACGATTGGCCCACGATATATCTAATATATAAAATTCTCGTGTCACAGTTTTCGTTGCCATACTCCTCCGAAACGGCTTGACCGATTTTGATGAAATTTTTTGTGCTTATCGGGGAGGTCTGAGAATAGGCCAACATCTATTTTTCATACCCCTAATTTTTTTTTTTATGGCAAAACAACGTTTGCGGGGTCAGCTAGTGATACAGTATATTTCTCAGCCCTTACCTGTGAGCTAGACACAGTAGTGCTAATAACACTAGCAGCAGTAATATCGCCACCGTTGCTCCTACTGCTAGCGCCCACAATTCAGTTCCATGCACACCACCCCCCGCTTCGCCCTCCAAACCCTCCGCTGTTTTCAGGTACGCTGCTAAAGAGAACGGATATTACACGGTGACTTGACAGCACTGAAATATTTGAAAATCTGATCAGCTAACGGTTATTTATTCAAATTGACCCATTTCAGTTCACTGCTGGACATATGCCTTCTAAGGCCCCGAATTGTAATAGCCTAGAAGCTTAAATTAATAGCATAACCACAGCAAATAATAAAGGTTGCAAAAATAAAATCGGCAACGCGGCCTGGTGTTACAAGCGTCTGATAGGCTACGGTAACCGCTTACCATCAGGTGGGTCGTAGATATGCTTGTTTGCCACCATAGTGGTATAAAAAAAACGATGGCTAACACTATATTTCTCAATAGGCCTCTCCTCCTCAGTACCATCTAGCTGTTGCAGTTATCTTTAAATTAATTATTGTTAGTCACACTCACGCTCAGCCTTTGTAGTAACAACAGCTCCGAGTTCCGTCGCGACCTCAGCATCCCTCACGAGCCTCATATCTCTAGCAGCCACTGCTGCAGGTACTGCTCTCCCTCCCACCAAGACCACGTACACTATCTGAATGTTACCCGTATCTGGGGACTAATGGAATTAATTGTTGAATTGTTTTGGACTCATCCAAGGGATTTTTCCAGGTCGAAATGGTGAAGTCTAGATCAGAGTAATATTGTAAGTTTAAATCAGCGTATTTTGATAAGTTTATAATCCTATATGGAAATTCGTTATGATAACTGCGTTTATTTTATTTATATATCTCCCTGAGTCCCCGATTCCCTGGGATTGTAATATCGACGCTTATCTAGATGATTGTATGATTACCGAAATGGCGTCATGACAAATTATTTAATAATAATTTTAAGTAAATTACCTCTGTTATATTTTGTATGTGAACTTGCACAGGTGGCTGCTGCTCTGGTTTCAATATTTCACGTTTGAACAACATTGTTTCATTACCATCTGATTCTAATGGTATATCTATAAAATCTTCTCTAATTTCTTCTAATTGTTCTCTGTCAGTCACTTCTCTTTTACGAATAACAACAGTAGGTGTAGCTAATATCCATGATTCAACTTCATTTAATCTTGTTGCTTTTATTTCAGCATTTAACGTTACTGTATTTGTATCTACAGAAAACAATTCTACATTTACTGGATATACGAAATCGCTGGAAGGATCCAGTTCATTTCTACTGGAATTTTCTGCGTTTTTGACTAATTTACTAGCTACTGATTCACCGGGAGTAATCATAGAACTATCAATATCGATGTATTTGAAAGGTGTACTAGTACTTTGCGGACCTACTGGACTAATATTATTGTCTTTGTTTACTACAAATGAATGGACGTCATGTTTCTTTCGAGCAGGCGGCGCGTCTAGAGATTTGATTATACCCAGATGTCGTTCTTGTTGTCTGGAATAAATAGGAATAAAAACTTAAAACTCAAGATTTTAAATAATGGAGTTGTATGTTTGAGCCAAATAAAGCTTGCTTAATGAATTCTCTAGTACCTAATTACAACAAGTCAAATGGGCAAGTACAGTTAAATGAAGTGATAAGAAAATAATGTTAAAATGCGCTTTATGAAACAACACACGGCGTAGCGAACTAAGCTTGAAAATAAATAAGAAAATATTTCAAGGTTACGATTACGTTGGTTACCTCAAGAAGGCTTTCTGGTACAACCTAGCGAGTCTCAATTGCAGGCTATCTGGAGTGGATCCCTTAATGACAGTGAGGAGCCAGTACCTTCGATCATCGGGGATCTCTGGCTCCAGGCTACCTGGCACGCCAGGCTCTCCACAATTGAGCATGCACTCGCCAGTAGCTTTGTCTGTCACCGCCTGTTAAAAAAAGGAGTTTTAAAAAATAATTAGAAGAATGTTCAAAATCGTGTCATAGTCTTGCATGTCTTAAAAACATTAACTTATGACAAAAAAATTAACCATTCAAAGGGGTTACTAAAATTTATAACTCAATTATAAAAAAATTGGGGAACTTTTCAACTTGTAAAGGAAAATCACAATTGCTGCGCTTCAAAACTCATATCGCTGATGTTGGTCGTCACATTTGGCGTATATCGGACGAAATGTGGGTAAAACTTACCGAGTGGAACCTACACGACGTTAGGCCCATAAGGAGCTGGACGAGCAAGACCTTTATTGGAAGGATTGGCCATAGAAGGCTTTAAATCAAGATGAGTGGAACGAGGGTAGGGAGGCCTTTGCCCTGCAGTGGAGGTATATTTACTGAATCAAAAATTAAAGTAAAATGAGAAAGCTCATTCCATAAATTGCATCATAGAACATATTGGGTAAAGTAACTATGTGTGCATTAGTAAGCCTAAACCCTCGAGGATGTAGGCATAATTACACATTAGGTTACGTTACTATTATATGCCCACACTGTTCCACAAAGAAGGCATAATCCTACCCCCCCTTTTTCCCCACATTGTTTCTAGATGTCTTGCAATACTCAAGAAAAATTGTCTTACTTGTGGTGGATAGGAGTCCAGATACACAGTAGCGAGGACTGTAGTCGTCCGTACCACGGGAGTAGAGGGTTGGACCGGAGCTGGTAGAGGTGGATCAGGCGGTGGTGGAGGTCCATCCCCTGAACCAGTCCAGAAGAAGTCCTCAAGACGAGGAGTGTGCTGATGGTGATCTTGTGATACCAGCATGTATACTGGTAATAACATAAAAAGCAAAAGGTAATAACATAATAGCATAAAAAATATAGTAAGAGTACTGGACTAGCCTATCCGACAGACGTTGTTTCGTCTAGATTCACCCCCCCTTTATCTTTTTTTAATGGCCATTGCGTGATGTTAAGTACCCATAATGTTGGTAATAATTAACTAAAGTAAATGTAAAAAGATTTTGTCAAATCCTACCGGTACTTTTAGAGATTAGCACGTTCGAATACACCAAAAACTCTTCAGCTTTATCATATTAGATCTATAGATAGGTACCCAGTATGAGTAGGCATAGGCAAGTGCCTTGTTTTTGTTATTACATAATATACTCATGGATCATCTGCTACCTAAGGAGGCGTTAAGGTATGTTGGACTCCTACTGACTAAAAAACATAATCGTGAGTCACGAGTCTACTCGTGGTTTACTTACTATAGTCATTACTGAATGTAAGTGCCTAATACAGCGTGTCTATGAATTACCTAGCACTTTTTACATAATATTTTACTACACTTTATGATTGAAATTTACAGAGGTCAGCACATCAAGCTACCACAATCTGTCAAATTTCTTTGATTGATAAACAACAGCTGGCGTCTGTACCTACTTCATAATCTCTTGGATACCTTACTAAAGTTCAACGGGAATCACCTTTCTGTGGATAATAATCGATTATATTTTAGTGATCGGCTCTTTCGCCCAAATAATCAAATCAAATCATTTATTTCTTTGCAAACATGGGTAGGTATATAAATAGATGTTGACAGAGTTAAAGTTCTCCATATTTTGCTGTAATATGAGCATGCAAATTATACAGTAATAAATATAAATAATCTTAAATAGTCACCCAGAAAATAGTTTACAATTTTATTTTCATTGGTTTAAGGTTGATGGATTCATTTTTTGTTAATATAAGAGCAATCAAAATGTTAATAACTTATATCTACCTAAAGCATTCATGGAATGACGTGAAAATATTAGCCGGCGAGAATTTCATAGAAGAAGAATTTTAATGGTTCCAAATATTTGCATAACAACGACAGAGCATACAATTCTAAATGATGTATAAAGTATGCGATATGCATGCAACTTGCATCTGACGAGTTCATAAATTTAAAAAATTGCGCTCATGTTTGAATACCCTAAAATGTAAAGTCAGTTATCGTAGTAAACAAAGTCGACAAACATGTCTGACTTTTGTAACATCGCGTGATCTCCCAAATAAATGAGGTTTACAGTTTATTGGCCCTCCCTGTAACTTTCAGTTACTAGGAGTTTTTTGTGTGGTACAAGTTACAAGAAGCCCTTTTTTTATGTATTTGCACCAAATATTTATAATGTGCTTGCACCAATGAGCGATAAAATATAAATTAATTACGGTTTCACTATTTTCAAGCCGCGACTGGTAGGTATATAATCAGTGAACAGTTTTTTAAGGTGAAGTCTCATCGATATACCTAACTACTTCACAGTTTTTCAAATCGCTATCTGCTTATGACTTCCGTGCCCATAGTACCAGGATTATAGCACCAACCCGTACCATGCCCCAGAGTTTATACGATACCGAACGCATTTCCTCAATATTGTATACACGTACACAGTTTTAGTAAAAAACGGTGGATGTTTATCTTTTATTCGTAGTAATTATTTGTAGTAGTTTCGTAAATCGAATGTATTGTATAATGTTCAACTTCCTTGCCAAGTCCACTGCGAACTACTCAGCACTATAATAGAGTATAAAAATAGTGTAATCACTACATAGTATAAAACAAAGTCGCTTTCTCTGTCCCTATATCCTTATGTATGCTTAAATCTTTAAGACTACGCAACTTGATGCGGTTTTTTTTAATAGATAGTGGTTGAAGAGGAAGGTTTATATGTATAATACATGTATATTGCAGCCGTGCGAAGCGGGGGCGGGTCGCTAGTATATAATATAGGTACATTGAGACGGCTAAGGAAGACTTAGAGCGAGATTAGAAGATTGATTTTGTCATTTATTGACAGGTGCGTCGTGATAAGGCGTAAATGCATGCATCTAGCAGCCCTAGTGAAAATGGAGAAACTAATTAAATTTTTATCATCTTAGAGTAATGATTGTAACTTTTTTTTTTTTGTAAAAACCTGGTGAGTAAGTACGCTATATAGCCACTAGGTAACTAGTGGCTATTAAAGTACACAAAGATAAAACAACTGCATTCCAAGAAATACAGAATGAGTTTTAGGACGATCTTGACGAAAATTGTTCTCGTACTAACCCCATTTTACGTGCGTTTTGTAAGACTTGTATGCCACGGGTTAAAGCCTTAATGTCCCTATAGAAAAATTGCAGAACAGACCAGAAATGAGTGAAATATTGGCATAATGGCGGAAACGCGAAAAAGGTTCAGTGCACCGAATGGCACCGGGTTTATCGAAGCGATCACGACACGGTTACTAAACCAAACTAAATAAGCTTCACAAAACGAATTATATACTATGGGGTTTTGATAAAATCACAATACAATAGTTGGTTTTCCCTCTAGGTGTTTTATTGGGCGATTGAGGAAATACCTCTGAGAAGAGGTCCTTGCCATTATCCCAGTGTAGAAGTAATTTCTTCAATTAGGGCCATTTCGTATTGCCTAAATGAAGTGTTTGCAGCACCCAACTACTAGTAATGCATTACACTGTTGGTTGTAGCTACTATGAGACTGCAAGTGATTGCAAGTTATTAGCAATGGAGTCAAGAATATCCCATGTCTCGAAATGTAGAATACATTCTGGGTGGTAGTGGCAGTGTTTGGGTGGTGATCTTAGGAAGTCTAATACAATATACCCCGTCTTTCTACCCAGGCAACAGATTTCTATGAGATTTTTTTACAGCTTTAATGTCAAAATCAAACAGCAACGCAAAGATATTTATAAACATCTGTTTGCTAATCAAATAAACTTCTAACTTTGGTAATTAGCGATTGGCTAAGAAAGCAGAGAGTTAATTTTACGTTCAGCGCCAAGATACCTAGTATACCTAAGTATGATGATTGGGATACGAATGTACCTGTAACGGTGTGGTACATATCATTTCATAAATACGACACTCTTAATTCCGGCCTAGTTAACTGTTAGATACAGTTGTTCAACTGTACGTTTCTTCAATTAGGGCCATGAGTATCGTATTGCCTAAATGAAGAGTCACACCCAACTAGGCTATGAATTTACAGTGCCGGTCTTAGCTACTATGAGTATGTACGAGTACAATGCCTAACTTGACTACCATTTGACGTCAGCAATTCAGCTTGTGATGAATTGGTAGGTATGTGACCATTCAGTTTCATTAAAGGTCTCAGACAAACCCAACGGGGCTCCATTCACTACTACATTGAGTCATGTAGGTCTGTGGAATTTTAGAGCACGCATCCTGTCCGCAACCAGAATTCGTTTCCAACAAAAATCTAACAAAAAGGCATATAATAGCATCGTAATGGCGGTGGTTACGCGGCGCACTGCGCGCACGCACCTTTTGTGTTCCATGTGACAGCGGAAGCTCGGGACGCGGTCGGCTGACTATGATGTTGCCTGTGCCTTGATTGATTATTATTATAATTGTCTATGTCATTGTACTTACGTGAGTTATGGGAGCCGTAGGTTTGTAAGTACTTGTATAACAATCAAAGTTAGAATGGACATCGTAATAATATCACATGAATCGTAAGAGGTAGGTATATCTATCTACCTGGGATGAAGTTATTAATTTGAATGAGCCTTGTCACATACAATGGTATTCTAATAATAGATAGGCGTATGAATAAACCATATACAGTGATAGCCCAGTGGTATAACCATTAGACTGGAAGGTCTCGAGTTCGAATCCAAGGCACGCACTTCTGAATTTTAGAAATCACGTGCGTATTGATAATTAATTATTAAAGGAAAACATCGTGAGGAAATCATCCTTAGAGATTTTATCGACGGCGACCCGCACTAGGCTAGCATGGTGTACTATAGCCTATTCCCTTTCATTCTATGACAGGAGACCCGTGCCCAGCAGTGGGACAGTATATTGGTTGATGATGATGATAGATAAACCACTTTATCTGCCTACACATCACATCATCGACCTGGAAATACCGTGGTGTGTGAATGATTAAAATTATTGATGTACAAAAATTAAGGAGGAGATATCCATCAACTTTCCAGACGCAAAGTTAGTTCTAGTTTCCAAGTGTATCAGCCCCTTTTGACTTATGACCTTTTGACTGACGCAACTATAACTACACTAGAGGTCCGATTCCTTGGTCGAGCAGTCACAAAGTAGTTGGAGTTTAAATTTGTGCCCGGCTCGCCCGCTATTACACGGGACCTAAATATACCGGCGAACTGTGACATGGGTGATTTTTAGGACAAAAGCCAAGCATTTATTAAAATGTTGTCAAGTTTTTGCTGTTTTGAGAAACTTTCATTGTGATAGACGCCCCCGTCTTTTTTTTTTATGAAATTATTAGTGTCAATGGTAGACGGATACTGGCGTTTGTTCTGAAGCTAGCGAAATTCGGGGAAACATATAATTTTTTTTTTCTCTGTCTAACCCTTCGGAGAATACAGGCGTGATGGTATGTTACGCGTTTTGCATTATTCCAATACGAAGGACAATGACCAAATCTATCATTTACAAGGACCACAATGAGAGATCAGAGATAGAGATCCCTCTTTTTGACTTGTCTCAGGAATATTCTACTTATTCGTTCTTTGAGTCAATTCAACGTCTTCCAGCTTTTATAAATATAAATGTATTTTGACATACTGAGTTTCAGCATCTCCTTACCCCTGATAATATTTTATCTAATACAGACGTTAAACAAGCTTCACTATATAATAGCTTAAATATTTTTTTACATAATATCTAGTTAAGTATCGTAGGTATATATAATATTATTGAATCATTCTGCTTTTTCTTATGGCATCTTTGGTCTAACTCTAAGTGTGTATTCAATTAAAGGTGTGTAGAGCAGGTTTTGCAGATGTGTACTTAATTGAAATACATACTATTAATAATTATTATACTTACATTTATCATCATTTTCATAATCATCAGGATACGCGAATACTATATAATTGAAGAACAGAATATGAACAGTAATTTTGAGCATAATGTTTAGGAAGAACAGTGTTGTAAAACTGAAGCACATTATAATAATAACAAATACATTATTTTTAACACCCAAACCGATATAATCATATCTAAAAAGTATTTGGAACTGTTTCCGACATAATTCGTTTAATTATTTTAATTAAAAATTATTTGGTACGAGTGCCTCTACACGTTCACCCGGAAATTATTTATAATTCATCAGGACATGAACTCACTACGAAAATCGGCCAAATACAACTGTGCTTTTAGGATTATTATCGCGTTGCTAAGCAACTAAATTGAATAACGCGCGCATAACCATAAACAATCCAAATTAAGGTATTTCATTATTGCAACTCTTCAATTACTTTTATGTTTAAAAACTACAGAGTTGTAAGTAAGTCAATATTCTACAATTTTTAAGAAACAGTTTAAAATATAATACATAATATGTATGGTTTGTTAAGTAAAGCATGTCATGTAAAAGTAAGTGACAGTCGACATGATGCAAAATCTTTTCTTTCTCTATGGTAGAATGGGACATTGAGCAATGTTACCCCAAAAACAAAATTCTAACTAATATAGTAGATAATAAATACCAAAGTTTTTTTTCAATATTTAAGTATATATTATGTTAGGACATAATAGACAAATATATTGAAAAAAAAAACTAACATTACATTAAAGGTAATTAATTATAGGACACAGGTGTACCATATACTGTCGCTATACTCCTATAATTATCTTCAATGTAGTGTGAAAATAATTATATTATGTTGACCTTTACTTGTTGCAATTTTATACTATACTTTGATAATAGAAAAATAATACATAGTGAGTGAACCGAGGATGAATTAGTCAAATTATCAGGCTATCAATATTTGTGTTACTTAAAAATAGTGCTGGAACTTCATTATGTGTCGATATTTCGTGTACAAGTGGGATTATAGACTATCATTTTTGTGTTGGTAGACACCAGTAATTTGTTGTATTGGATTAGAATGAATAACATTTTTAGACTTTAAAAATAATATGATTTTATTTTAGTCTAAATCGCAGAATTCATAGTAAAGATCACAAGATAATAATGAGGATAATAAAATTATAAAACGAAGTAATGTTAGTAGAATTTCAATTTTTGTTCTGGCAACTTCTTTAATTGCCACGGCTGGCAGGCACGCAATCCGCAGCTCCATTCGTGTGAGTTCGTCGCTTTCGTCCGTCAGGGACTTTGTGCGACGTTAACGGGTGTGTGCGAAAGTATGAAGTGAAATCGTACATAATATGTGTGTGAAATGTTAAGTGATAGTTTATATTGTGCGTAAAAAACAAAAATGAGTGTGAACGGATAATACTGCTTTCTTTTTTGCATCCCAAAACATTGTACGCATCTGTACACGTAACATTTCGTATGAACGGTTTCAAAATGGCTGTGTTTTGAAGGACCCTTTGTCCGCTTTCGTGTGCTTCTTTCAGCATGATAGTGGGATCGTACTGTCAGAAATTTGTCTTAGAGAGGTGAGGAAGGCTCTAGCTAAGTTTTAGTGGTTCTTGTGTAGAAACGCGGAGTGGAAAATTACTGGTTCCCGCCGATGAGCGGTGTCGGTTGATTGCTTTCTATGCGAGCGATACCCACGAAACGATTGCTAGCAACGTGTGAGTTTCTAATAACCTTTTTATTTTCTTGTTTGTGTACTGATAAAACTGGTGCAGGTATGCGGGCCGCATCGAGGCACGTTTATAATTAGTACGGTGTTGACTTTCGTGGCGTAGAACCCGAAGTTTGTCGGTACGAGGTAAACATATGACACGACTAAAAATAAACTGTTTCCATTTATACACGCCTTCTTATTGGAATACTTTTTGGTGGCAGTCACGTGTCGTGTGTATGAAGGATTTATCATGGTGATAATATCACAAGTGGAAATATCGTTGATAACATTTTGTGATGTATATGGAGAATTCTCTGACATTGAAAACGAAACTTTAAATGCATTGAATTTTTCATGCTTGCGACAACAGACGTTTCTAACCATATCTTCCTATTCTAAAGTTAATCAAAACTAATAAAAAATCTAAACATTTTTGTTTTGAATATTTGTAATTGTTTACCATTTCTTTTTTAGGAGACAAACAATATTGAAATTATTAAAGCACTGTTTAGAACAATAATGTACCTATACCAAGAAATGACACTCAATTAAAGAAAAATGTGTTCTACATAATTAATACTATTTTTTTATCAATTGTGTACTCATTAATTTAACACTTATTTCAATTACTTGTTAAATTGAATTGAAATTCTTTTGATTGATCGCACATAAGTTAATACCTACTATACAATTTTAAATGCGAAACTATCTCTGTGTCTGTGTTATACTTTTGCACCTTAACCTCTGAACTGATTTTGATGACATTTGATACAGAGATAGATCAAACCTTGGAGAAGGAGCATAGCCTTTGTCTCAAAAAGTCTCTTGAGAACCAAGTAAAATTGTAGGGAATAGCTTATATACTTACCATCAAATTATTGTAGTATTTTGAGCAATAATTAAGTTTGATATTGATTAGTGTGACAGCAAAACAGTCCTAATTGCTTAGATCAACTCAGTAATTCCAAAATTAATCTAATATATAAAATTTCCATGTCACAATGTTAGTTACCATACTCTTCCTAAACGGCTGGAACGATTTGTATGAAATTTTGTGTGCATATGGGGGAGGTCTGAGAATCGGCCAACATCTATTTATCATACCCCTAAATGATAAGGGTGACCCACCCCAATATTTTTTTTATGGCAAAACAACGTTTGCGGGGTCAGCTAGTAATATATAAATTGATAAAATTTTAGGAGGATTTGGAGAACTATTCAGACTTGGAATTTTTTACTTGAAAGCAGATGGGGATGGCAGATCCATTAGTGACTATCCTTTCTTAATGTAAATAACATAAGGGTTCTGGTGCTTGAGAACAATAATTTTTCAATTGTATCTGTAATTTTGTTTGATTATTAATCATATATGTATAAATATATCTGTAATTTTGTAACTTTAGTTGCTATCAGCTGAGAAAGTATTCTATAATGCCATCAGGGACTAAAATTGATATGGATAGAATAATGATTACTAACCTAACACACACACTTTTCCCATGGGGGTAGATGGAAACTATAGGATTTTGACAGTTTCTAATCTATTCAAGGACATTATGTTAGCATTTCAGTGCTAAGACCATAAAAGCCTAATGCTTTTGTTAATTTAAAAACTGATGTAGCAGCTCAGATGTTGGATTTTTACCTGGTTAAACTGGCTCACCCCCCTATTAAATGGGACCTAAAACATATTAGCAATCAGTCTGTATAAATTGGTACACCCCTGCCTAACCCTCCGGAGACTGTAGGCTCGATGGCATGAGAAGTTTCTTAGCCATAATATTAACTATAAATATCTGGAATCTTTCTATTCTAAAACTGGTTGTATTTACATACTTTCTACACTGTGAATATTTAATGTTTCCTGTATTATACATTTATTTTTAGAACATTATAATTAAGTGGTCTGCTTAATATAAGTATTTTAAACCAATGTAGCTGATCTTTTATTTCAGTGTCATGCATGACTCACGCTTAAGTGTTCTTGAGTACATATTTTAAGTATTTAAATGGTATTAAAACATTATAGGTTATATATAGTTGATTATGAAAAAAATATATAACATGCGCATGGATCTGCATGCTTCTGCATCTGCATGCGCATCCAGTATGATCATGTTAGGATTTGCCAGCACCCCCACTAAGTTGTAGTAGAGGCAGGGTTAAACTATGTAGTTACCTATTCTGTCGCTAAACTAATCCTTATAAGAATATCTGAATATTTTATACCTACAATTTTAATTACCTAATACAGTAAATACTTTTTAAAGTCTATATTTGTTGATGACCTTTTTAGCAGTTTTTTTATTTAGGAATGTAGTGATCAATTAGCAATTATAACTGGTTCCTCCATTCGTAATACAAGTTTACTAAAATCATGAATGATGAAGCATTAGATAATAAATCATTCTTGTACTTACCAGTATAATTAATTGCCTAATCACTCTAAAAACCAGTACCTACCTTCACGTTTTTATACATGGGTAAAAAAAACTGGTATCTGCCATTTATTATCACAGACCAACAAATTTTGGAAAAACAGAATGTCGTACATAACACCAGCCTTGAAAGCTGCCTAACAAGTGTAGAACAAAAGTACCTAAGTGTAGGTACCTATTCAAAAACTGCCGGTTACATTCTGATCTCTAAATATTATTCTTACCTAATAAAACACTCGACACACACAAACAGTCGCTGCATTCCTTCCGGTAGCCGCAGCAGACAGCAGCGCCTTTTAGGCCTTTCCTATAGTTTTCCACCATCTATTACTATTCATTACCTATATCTGTTTAAATAATTTTTAGATGCATCATACAGTGCAATAGGTATATTTGGTAAGGCCACCAGGTTTATCAGTGTTTTCTTCCTTGGAATCGGAGAATCTCATTTTTACCGAAACATATTAAGCACCTATTCAGACACGGCGGGGATCGTGCGGTTTGAAAATTGCTATCTTTAACTAACAAGTATGTTAATAAAAGATAGTAATACTCAAACCGCGAGTTTCAGCCGTGTCTGAACGGGGCTTTTACGTGTTCACCGCAGGCTAGTAGTGCTGCCAACGCTCGACGGCTCGGTTGCTCGAGCGACAGTGTCGGCTCGATATCTACGTGTCGCTAGGCTACGGAAGATATTTCATAAGTAGTGTCGCGTTGACACGTCACCGTCTGCTGCTGCTGCCTGCAGTCGGCAACAGAATCGCACCTTTACACAATATACACTGATTAACTGACAGACAACTTACAGCTTAAACCCGTGGAATAAGCAGTAGGTATACAATCATAGCAAGGCTTCAAGCATACTTAATAATAACGTAGGTACCTAGCTTAGGTGGCCAAGATTTTGGAATATAATAATATCTACTTTACATACTACTGAATGAATTTATCATATTACTGAATTACCTACTAGTACTTCAGAAAATATTAATTCCGGTTTAAACACGATATCTGTTTCCAATGAAACCTATACTTGTACGTATGTGAAACATACAGTTTTAACCAAAGGTCATGCCGCTCAAATCCTGCACCGCGACGACTGGTATCGTGAAATGTCGCTGACACCGTTATGTACTCGACTATTGTCGGCAGAAAACCGAAACGCATAACGGCAACCAGTCATTGTGTTTGTTGCGCGTGCACACGCACCGATGCTGGATGCTCTGAAGAACAGATGTAATTTCATTCACTCTACGTAGATATTATACCTTTACTAGGTCTGTCAAGGATAGAAGCCACCATGATCACCATGACCATGAAGTACTTAGTTTACTACAAATAGGTCATAGTTATGAAAATGCTTGAAGTCAGGGTCGACAACGCGCAAGTGATACCCCTGATGTTGTAACCGTCTTTAAGCTACGGTAACCGCTTACCATCAGATGGGCTTTATGCTTGTTTGCCATTGCCACCATAATGGTACAAAATAATAATAATAAAATACTGTTTTTTTTTGGGACCATAAGTAATACCGCTTTAAATTTGTTTATTAAAATCGAAAATATTAATTTAACAGGTTAGTCTAGTAGACACAATGATTATTCTTCGAATGTAGAATTTTTCACCTTTTAGTCCACAAACATTTGCAGAAAATTAAGTATGATTTTGACAATGCTTTCGTCGAAGTAGGTACTTACGTACCTAGTCTTTGTCTACAGTGTGCATATTGAGTTTTTATTTTTAATCTTTCTACGTTATAAAACGTGTACCAAAATGACTAATCGACGACAAATACCAGACAATACGTAATTCTTTCTCGTTTACAAAATCCAGTTTTTTCTTGGCTTTTACGTGCACACGTGACGGTGACAGTGCCAAACGTTACCGAAACCTTGAATTACTCCCGAATTATTGAAATACATAAGCTGTCGGTACCGGGAAGTACGTCAAGTTACCGAAAATAATTTAGTCCTCAAGTGTTTTTAGTTAAAATACTGATTATTTGGTATAACAACAGTTCCAACCTTGGTGTTTTGGATGAACGTCAGCCGAATCGAATCGACTGCTCGTTTGTCTGCTCTCATATAAAAAATGACGAAGTACCTAATTGCCTCCTTCATTCATTTTTCTCAGCTTTTATTGACTCACTGCAGGCCTCCTCCCTTTTACGCCATTCATTCCTGTTTTGCGCCAATCTTATCCAGGTGTTCCCAACACAATACACTATATCACCCACCCACCCACATAGCCATGGGTTTGCTGCTGTGCATTATTAGGTCCTAAGTTCGGGTCCCAGATGGAGCAAGAGTAATTGGGCTTATCTATAAAATTCAGCTCTGAGTTTGGATTTATGCCTGGTAGCATGTAGTAGGGCAATCCTGTTACATGGAAACATTCGTAGAACTCCCTGTGTACACTAGCCTAGCATGTCAGTCACTCAAGAAAAAAGTATCCATAAAACGAAAAATGCATGTGAATTGGCATGCGTAAATAATAATTAACTAGCACAGTGGCTCAACATAACTTTATGTTGAGCCCGCTCGTGACATAAAGACAATTCTTTTTTTAAAATGTTAGTGTGATGAACTGGTGTCGGATATAATTATGTAGAGGTGAATGCCTGGCAACTCGCATAATTATCGTGTTGCGCCAATAGTTCATGTTCCAAGTAACACGTGGTGATTCTTAGGGCCTGTGCACATTTTATTACCCACTAGGAGTTCAGTTAATATCCCCCTTTGAAGTCATAAATGAATGATTAAGAGTTTAACACAACGTTGCTGTGTGATGGTGTTAAAGATGTAGCGACACGAATCGAAAAGAATATGCTGAGATAGTTTGGAGATGTTGAGAGAATGAATGACACACGATTAACAAAAGGAATTTATACGGTTAATGTCAGCGGCTGTGTCGGGACAGGTCATCAGAGGTCGTCCTAGAAGAAAGAAAGAAAGAAACTAAATTTATTTGTAAAGGACACCAGAGTACACAAAAGATAAAAGAAGTAATGGGTACCTACATAATAATAAATAATTTTGAATTTTAACCATCTCAGCATTATGCCGACAACGATAAATCGTATCGGCGCTGGTCTTCCGACAGGACCGGTTTGGTGTCGCCACGGTACACATTGAACTAAACTTTAAACAATGAAATAAAAATAAAAACAACAACAAAACCACAAAGGTATACATATTAAATGAATAACAATAATAATATACTACATACAATAATACAGCAACACTTAAAAAAAAAAATGCCAACATACTAAATAAAAATAACATAACTTAAACCTAAACTAGAAAACATACAGTACAAATTTCCATAAAAAATAAGAAATAGAGAAGGACATACGCAGTTCTTATTGGCGAGGTTCTTCATAAAGGTCAGGTGTAGGTCATAAAGGACAAGATGTATGAAATGGCAAAAAGCAAAAGAAAAGTCTCTATTACAGAATTTATCTGAAAAAAGTTTTTAAAATATACCTAATAGATGCTTTTTTTTATTTTATTTATAATTAATTCTGTCTCGGTGCCCGCGAACAATGCAAACCTAGCTAGAGAAGACTATTTGCTCTACAGAGCAACTCAGTTTAGTGTTCAACAATTCTGTTGTTTTTGCCAACATTGAAGACGTGTACTAACTTGTTGTAAAGGCAAATATTATTTGGCTGTTGTTTGCAAATGTACACAGGTGTAATGTAAATTACGATATTTACGTAATGTTAATACTTTCACACAAGCCTCTGCTGTTCATGAGCTTTTCACATTTTATTGTTTCTTTTTTTTTTTCAATCCGTCATGTAATTCAGTGAATATTTTAATTATAAAGTATTAGGGTCACTCGATCCCAACCTACAGGACTTTTTGAGTAATAACCTCTTCCGCCAAGGTCCATCATTATCAATATATTATCCGGCACGAGAGGTCCACTGCTGAAGAGGCCTACTAATGGGCATAGTCTTTTACAAGAACTGTTTATAAGGTCAAGGTCCAATCTATATCTGGTACCAAAAGTCATCAAAATTTGTTCAGCGATTTAGGCGTGAAAACTTGACAAACAGACGAGCCTTAAAACAGGTTTTTTGCGCTTTATAGCTTAAGTATCTATGGAGTATGTAGATACAAAATGTACATGTACATTTTGTAACATAAGCATAATTAGCACAAATATGTGGTTCCCCAATAATGAAGAGTGCTTGTCTATCGAATTTCACGACTTACCGTCTTTTTTTGGTTCAAGTAATTGATGCGAAGTAAATGTTCGATACCTATGTAACTTTTCTGTGGCCAGCTATTTCTTGAGTACAGACAACATATTTGATTATTATAATATAATTTCGTTCAATTTATCAATAAGCTCATCCAGTAGTGTATTTCGTTAGCTGAAGACTATAAAATATTATTATTTTATGTCTTGACGCTTACGTATAATATTATTTATGTACTGTGTGCGTAAATTATGATATCTATATCTATTACGCATACAGTATAATGATGACTAAATGAACATTGATACTAATTTATTACTATTACTGTTTAATGGCTTTCTCTACGGATACTGAAACACCAGCAGAAAATATAGGTATTTCTTTAAATTAAAAAAAAATATTATTGCGCACGCGTGCTAGCATGTAGTACCTACATCAAAATAATTATGCCGACTGAAGAATTGTCATAATCTCTTGTCTACCTTCTCATACCCCTGAAATACAATCTCCCCTTTGGTACAGTTTTCTCACACTGACAGCATCATTATTCTACTATGTATAATATATACACAAAAAAGATGAAATCACTACCTTCTCTGCATATCACGTCTGTCCACAAAGACGTGTAAGCTCGAGCACTTACGAGCAATTTTTCAAGTCGATAATGATCCCTTATTATTCTTTATGTCGTACATGTCATTCCGACGTCACGTTTTAGACATAACCCGAGCAATTCCACCATTATAATAATATCGCGGTGGTGATTATAGGAATTACTTATCAGGTCAATCGCTAATTGTCCTTCAGCCTTAAAAAAATACCTGTCATACCTACTTCAATCTATCGGTTTGCAAGGTTAAGCTGTACTGGTTACGGGGTCAGAGTTGATTGCTAACTATTAAGTTGATAGCACATGAAGACTCCTTCGAGCCTCGGAGAACTTTTTACCATTAGATGCTAGCAGGTCAAGCTATCCAAAACTAACAAATTTTCCCAATTGAATATGAATCTTAAAACTTTATATTAAAGTTGAAAATCAAATTAAAGAAATTTGTCAGATTGTGGTGGCTTGATGTGCTAGCCTCTGTACCTACAATAAAAAAAAATCAGCAGCTTGTTCTATTTGACGGGACCTTTATACAGCACGTCGGAAACTTATGGGATCATTATCTAAATGCAGGCTACGTAAACATACGTACAACCGTAGTAACTACTTGTTCATTCCCATTTAAGAGGCCAATTTACCATTTGTAACATGTCCGGCTGTTTCACCCACGCCTGCCTTTAGAAAGTCGATGGGAGCCGCGATAAATAGTTAGGTTTCGGCACCGGCCGTTCTCGTATTGTTCTCTGACCACAATAGGATTATAGGATACGACCATAACGCTATTTTCACTTCCGCAGCACGAGGATTTGGTGCGGAGATTATAAATATGCGGCCGCCAAACGTTTGTAACCCGCCGAAATATTTATGTTAGAATTAAACTTAGGAAATGCATTGTACAGTGTCTATTGTGTTGTATTAAGCAATCCTGCCTCGATGGCGAAATGCTAGTTTTGTGAGTTTAAAATGTTACTGACTGTACTAATGCCATGACGAGAAATTAGAGAAAATTGAGTTAGCGCTCGGGAAATTGGAAAGAGTACACACCGGATTGCAAAACTGAATTCTGAACCCTATTTCTCTTTGTTAAAGTCTGTTTTAAGTTTGGTAGCAGTTTGTGAAAGGACGCCCTTAGAGTCGAGGGCGACAGAAACAACTATGGAAGTGGCGAATAATTAGTATGGAAATTTCGACCCGCTTAGTAAAAGGTTAATACGATTGCGGATTTGAAACGTTAAGATTGGTCTGTCACGCCACAAACCCTATGGGCCACTATAAAAGTCCTTACATTAATAACCTATATGGTATGTAGAATGCAAATCATCTAAAAATGTTATTCGACTCTTCCAAAGTACTCTTTAAGCGCCAAAAGATGGTAAATGGTAAAATAGTTCAAAACAGTCCAGTACCGAAGACAAAGGTTTTTTAATTTTTGTTCATGTGAATAGCTCAGCAATCTTAATTCTACTAACTTCGTACTATTGCCAATTGTAAACGAAGTCATTGATATATTAATACATTTTCTTTCTCAACAGTTTTCTTCTATATCAGTTTCAACTAAACGCTCTCATAACAAGTTTTCAAGTAACAAGTTTAATTAACGAACGCTAAATCTGTTTTAGCGGCGTGTTTGCTGGCACGCCCCGGCCACTAGCATGATCAACTAGCCCCGTGTAAACTTACCACAGTGCCGACCAACGGAACGGACCTTCACGATCATCATTTTGAATACAATATTATTATTAAATCTCCCGGAACGAACTAAATGCTAATACACTAAGTTCAATGCCCTTAATTATTCGCGCATTGTCTTTGAACAATAGTTTTAAATACTGATTATCATCAAAAAAGAATACTTTATTGGATATGTTCCTACTACTCAAAGAATTACATTCATAAATGATACTATGTATTATATCTGAAATTTAAAAGAGAATGGTTCTGAGTGTTTCGGCGTTTGTTCTCAGACGTTGTTAGTTAGGAAATACCTGTGCCGGCGCATTAAAAAGTAGTAAAAGTGTATTTAAGGGATCTATTTACAGAAAATAAATATTATATCATCATATAACATATGCCTGTATTCCCCAAAGGGTTAAACAGAGATGAACTAATGTACTCAGTTCGCCGGTATGTTTAGGGCAAGATTAGGTTGGAAAAAATGCGGAAACACTAATGTGGAAAAATTATATCAGCTGTTACTTAGGGAAACCTTATGAGCTTGCGTCTAAGATTTTATTATAATAAGCGGATTTCACGTTCGCTTGTGACGGCTCAACTCTGTCTCGAGCTCGACTGTTCAAGGAGAATCGGGTTTCATTGTAAATCTAGATTGTTTTGCTCCACTCGTATTTCTTTTGCCTTTCCGTTAGCACAAATTAATATCATAATACCTAAGTTATACGCAACTAAGTTAATGGCGGATTTCCAAGGAAAGATGTTGCCATCATTATAGTTAATTTCGCCATCTTAGGTATCATGTTTAGGAGAGAATATTCAATTTGTTAATGAATATGCGCTCTTCGTGTTAGCCAAGTCGCGCGGGTTTCCGCGCCGAGGCCTTTACGGGCCGGTTTCATGGAACTGAGACATGTTTCACGGTAATGGCGGCTCTTAGCAAATGAAAACTCGATTTTTACGACGCTTTCTGCAAAATTACTTGGCTGTAAAAGCCGAAAAATATTAAAATTGCGACTGTCTCAGGCGTCTAAATTTCTGGTCGCTTGACTTTTAATATTGAGGTTTCATTATTAGATTTTTATTTATCGCCATTGGTACTTAATGGTTTTCAGGACAGTCTTTGTTATTCTTATGTCTATTTTTAATTTGATAAACTAGCTAATTTGAGGTTATTATCGGAGGAGTCAAATTAACCACATTTCTTCAAGCGTATATTTTAGACTGACGGTGGCGGTAGTGCGGTAACTAGATAATATTAAAAATGTATTATATGCATCTACCGCCACAAACACATGTAAGATTGAATTTAAAGTATTAATTGTAAAGTAATGCCGTGTCATGGCTGACTAAATCTAATTAATCTACTACGAAAATATTACTTAGGACCTAGACATACCGGTAAACTATGGGTACACTTCTGCCTAACCCTTCGGGAATACAGGCGTGGTGTTATCTGATGTTAACTACGAAACATTTTAGGAGAGTTTTATTTGTTTCACTTGTCCTTCTGTGTATAACGTATTATTCTGCTTGTCGGTAGGGAATGCATGTCATGTACCCGGAGCCGGCGTCGCAATACCACAACAGTCAGCCCCCGTGCCCACAGCCTGAGTACCAGCCGGCAGCATCGCCGGCCTTCCAACAGCCAGCTAAAAAGCGCCGCATACTGAGCCCTACACAAACGCAACAACATAACGGAATACAACACGCACAGTTTGACAACAGCGGCTACAAGGTAAGGATTTATAAATACCAAAGAAATGCATGTTTAGCCTACGTCTTCAGACTGCATAAAACAATTGCCGATTTGGTATGGGCCCGTTGTGATGTTGAATAGAACCGTAGGAGTGTGTAACCGTACCAAAATCCTTGCGTAGGTTAAAAGCAAATCAAGACATACGTGGACAGCGACTTTGTTAAGATTTTTAAAATTTCTAATGCTATTCCTGCACCATGTTTTTAATTTTCATAAGAAACTTCTGACATTGATTAACACAACAAAAAAATAATTAGCGAAATTGTTCCATCCGTTCACGTGATGCGATGACCAAGGGAAATAGAGATTCATTTTTATAATAGATAGATAAATTACAAAACCGGATTGCTGCGTGATTTTAACTAATATGTGTAACATGTTATAGAGTCACGTGGAATAGCAGCTTCCACAAATCTTGCTTTTAATTCGTGCTTCGTAATTAGGGTAAGCTTTCCCTTTCCTTTAATTTTGGCTTTCGTCGCCTTGACGATAATCACAAGCAGCGTCGTTAAAATGTTTGTCCTTAATTTTGTCGACACTGGAAGCAACGACATAAAGTATCATGTTAATTTCAACTCGACAACGCACGACTTGAATATTTTACGCAATCTTTTATCTACAGAAAATGGATTTATCTATATCTTCAAGTTTATCTCTTAGCTCGACTATTGTTGTACAACATTGTTGCTCATATTTGCCTTTAAATGTACTCGTGTATCTTATATTTACAATTTTCATTTTCACCGTGCCTAACGTTGATGCTGTTATGAGAAAATTTGTGTGGTTACCCACGATACAGGAGAAAATCCTAGTGCGGGGCAACGTTTTCATAAAAGAAAAGAAAGAATGTGTCTCCAGCACTCTGTGTCGGGGAAAATGTAAGACAGTAGAGTGACGTGACTGGAAAGCAAAAAAAAACTCTACGACAATTTCGATTCGAGAATGTCGTAAGTGTCTAAATATTTATTATTGAAATAAGTCGTAGAAAAGGTTACCTGTTGTATTTGAACAACATTTAATATCCATGTAACAATTATACCAATGCTCATAATTATCTCTAGAGTTATTGATAAACAACTAGTTTTAACAAAAAACTTCACAAAATGAATATACGAACGCATAACACAAATTTATGACTGAATGTAAAATGTGCATAGTGAAAATTTTTACTAAATGCAACAATTACATCGGCCTTTTAATATAGACACTACGAAGGCCAACTTCAAAGTGGAGAAAAATAAAGAAATGGGAAGCTGTTACTACAGAAATATCATAAACATTGTTTGTAAAAATATCACATCATTAACTGGAAAGGCTTCGCTTGCGAATTATCAAAGGAGTGAATGAATTTTCCAGAAATGTTTCGTGTATTTACAAGATCAGCACTTTTTATTTCGATAACCCAAACCTGCCTGAATGTACAAAGGCCAGCATTTCAAGCTACCACGATCTATCAAATTCCATTGATTGATTTTCAACTTTAATGCAAATAGATAAGGTTTATATTCAATTGGGAAAATTTTACAGTTTTGGATAGCTTGATCTTTTGGCGTCTGTACCTACCTACAAGTACGACGTTACGATTACGACATCATCGATTTAATTCATAACCCGAGTATATTATGTATGTTTGATAGCTTATCTCAGATTTAACATACTTTACCGTCTTTGTTGAATATGATAACAAAGATACACGACGGGACAAATGCGACTGTCACATCAAGGAGTCATGTGAAGTTAATTTTGTGTGACGCAGTTCCCAACCGCCTGATGAATATGTAATCACGTCAACATTCCCTCCACAAAGGAGGGTGCAAAGGAAAACCATACTTATGTACATGTAAACGCCCACTGGAATCATTGCGTTATTCGGCAATCGTTTATTTTAAAATATTCGCATTTGGGGACGGACATTTGTTAAGTACACTCGGACGTGAGAAATTAACAGAACCAATGAACAGACTGAACTATTATTACTTCGCAAATTTCTCTTTTGTAAAGTTTATTTTATTATAGAACAGTCTTAATTTAAAAACTAAAAACTGACTCGCAACTAATTTTGTTATGATATTGTCTGTGACAACTGAAGATCTAGATGTTCAGTGAAGAGCCTAGTGTCAACTCCATTGGACTTAATTTTTAACCGAAAATGGTTACGGTATATGTATAATTTTAGACTAATAGCGGTTTCTAAAAGCGATCTATGTAATATGCTGCTTTATAAGTTTTGACGTCAATACTTCTCCAGTGCAGCTCCGACCTTTTGTTTTCCTTATGAGAAATGCTTCATGTCTTTAATTGATTTCCCAAGAGTAATTTGTCAAGTTTGCTCCAATAACAAAGTCGGGACCTCATTAAATTTTAAACAAAAAGGCGCTGTTTATTTTGTTTTTTCGATTGACCGGTATTTTTATTACATTTTACTATAATAACAAAACATTATGAGCTCGATGATGTGCCAAAAGATGAAGGTAACCTTTAGTTTAGAGTTTCGTTATATTTCGTAAGCAGACATAAATGAAGATAATACAATAAAATTGTATAACGATTTTCAAAAACACCAGGTGTTATTTAAGAAACCCTTCGTGTTCGCGAACTCTACAGTATGCAGTGGCGCATCTGTCGCGAGATGGTCTTTTTACCGTTAATCAACATCTGGGGCACTTTTGAAAGTATCGCTCGGCACGCGGCTCGCTTCACGACGCCACCGAAATTGGTTTGCAGTCCTTTATTGTGTATTTACTAGAATACAAACTAAATACTGTCTTCCATCCAGGTCCACGGCAGCAACGACCACGAAATTATTAATTTGAGACTGCTTTTCTTTGTCAAATTGCAAAACGAAATCGCGAAAGTTGAGAGAACGTTATGAAAACGATAATGTTGTTGTTAAGCAGATATGGACATAAAATCGCGCGGACTTGCAAAACTCTGTGTAAATCGCCGTTCTCAATTTACTGCAAAAGCCAAATAGCTTTTGTTTAGTCAATGCATCTTTGTTTGCGACCCACATTGAATTTCATGTCATACTGTCATGTGATCCACTCACTCGTGTTTTGCGTTGTTGCTAAACAATGAGTTCTCAACCTCGTTCACTTCAAATCAAAGTTCACTGTGTAAAAGAATCTCATATGAACACATTTAACCAGTGGAGTTTTGGATGAATATTTTATATAACGTTATAACAAGATACAAATAGCTTTATTTTAAAATTATATAAAATTGAATAGTCGTTATCATCACGTCCTATCCTAATTTATTTGTTAGTATATAATTTTAGCAGTAATAGCCTAGTAGGATGACCATTGGACTGCCAAGTCGAAGGTTTTGAGTTCGAAATTTAAAATTAATATCACTCGCTTAAACGGTGAAGGAAAAAATCCAGAGGAAACCTGCTTGCCTTAGAGATTTTCTCGACGGCATGTGAAGTCTGCCAACCCGCACTACGCCAGCGTGGACTATAGCCTAAGCTTACTTATTCTTGGCCATCTCACCTCTTTCAGTCTCATCTATTCTCTAAAAATCTATCTACATTAACCTATATTATATCTACATTATCTACAAAACATTTCCAGTGACATGAGCTTTAATCCTCCACATTACGTGTCAATTCCAGGACAGGCGGTTACTATAATATACACTAGCGACCCGTCCCTGTTTTTACACCTTGGGTTACATTATTGAAGTTTTAGTAGGGATCCCTAATTTTTTCTAGAAATAAATATTACTCTATGTTACTCAGGGATAATGTAGCATTCTAATGGTGAAAGTATTTTTAAAATCGGTTCAGTACTTTTTGAGTTTATTCGTTACAAACATACAAATTTTTCCTCTTTAATATTAGTATAAATATTTCTAATGGTTACTGGTGTTACTTTCAAATTGTCTCGTTTTACTCATTATTAATTGGACGGGATCCACAAATTTCTCGATTAATTAATTGACGAGCCAATTAATACATATTTCGATTTGCGTGCAGCGTAGATTTTTGTTGACGATTCAATTGAGTTCATATTGAAAAACAGTCGCAGTATTTCAAAGTGAAAATTAATATATATGTTTGCGTAAGCTGCGCACGTGGATGGGAGGTGAGGCCTCGTGATAGCACAACGTGAGCGGCGGGAGCCGGGTCACAGGAATACGTAACTGGAGGAAAATGTCACATTGGATTCTTGTTTTCAAGAATATCAATCGACCAAAGAATTCATCGAGGTCGGCGCGTTACTAGAATTAAACTTTGTTGTGAAAAACATTGGCAAGTAACAAAATGGCAGGGTTATTTGTCTGTATTCGAGAACGTACGAACGTAATTTATTTTTTCTATGGTTTGTAACAAACGGTTTTAATCCTTTT
The DNA here is from genome assembly GCA_964056405.1 of Acronicta alni. Taxonomy (NCBI): domain Eukaryota; kingdom Metazoa; phylum Arthropoda; class Insecta; order Lepidoptera; family Noctuidae; genus Acronicta; species Acronicta alni. Next base: position 9,790,366 of record OZ043930.1, read on the forward strand.
TTATTAGACAAAGTATACATATGAGATAGTCCCATTAAATATGGCTATTGTCTAACTATCACCATAGAGTACTATCATACTTGTAACTAGTAGATTGACAGGAAGAAAATAATTTTGTCAATTAATCTACACCAATGCCGTCTGTTTCTTTTACAAGGGGTCAGTATGAAACAAAGTAGTTTTATTCATGTAATAAACGCGCTTCCCTCGAAAACACGCAATAGTAACATCCAGTTTTGAATTCTCTTTTTATGTATCAAAAAATTCGTGGATAACAATTTAATCAGAATTATAAAGTTTATTTCAATCCCCCGAAATAAGACTCTACGCGGTTAGTGTTTTGGTATATTTTCGTGTGTATCAACGAGTGACGCAATAGTGTTTGTTTACGTGGGCAAAGTGGCTACGTGCATTTAGCGAGTGGCTGGTACGACGTTGCCAAGTCGTGCTTGTGCCAAATTTGGCATTGCGATGATGGTTGCCGAGGCTCACAACGGCATGACCACTTTTTGCCAGTAACAAGAATTGAGCCAAAGTCCCAAATCTTGTTTTTGATGTGTCAACTCAACTGAACGGCCGCCTACAAAGATTGCCAAGATAAACTTAAAACTGCCGTTGATAAAATCTTTGCACAGTTGGGTATGTTCAGCCAGAGGAATCTGGTGCCCTTTTGTAAAGGTTTTATAGCGATGCAACTATTTGCTCTGCAGTGTTCTCTGCGGTTAACTTAAATAAATAAATGGACCCGACAATTGAATGTCACGATTATCTTATTGTCGGAGCGACGTTGCCACTCTGCAGACCTCTAGTTGTGATTTCGCGGATGGCTGAGTCTAAAAAATGCTTTGCATCTCTTGCTCTTGCGCATTGGTTCTCGCTGAGGAGGGTAAACGACAGAGGACAGCACCTCCCGGATGTTGCGACAGACTCGACAATCTTGTATTATTTTGCTCGCGTTTCCTGTTTATTCTGTTTTAATTGGAAAAGCCAAGGTTCTGTTAGCAGACAAGTATAATATATTATAAATCTTATTTTATTGGTGACAATGAAAATATTGTTTCTACAAGTAGGTAAGTATTATACCTAATGAAGTGTCAACGTTTTTCTACGAATTCTTATATGGGTTTATTTTTTCAAATGAACTTTGGTAATTGATATTAAAACGTTATCCGATACAAATAACGTCGCCTGATTATAATCTTATTTAGTGCTGGCTGTTTGAAGAGAACCTATTCAATATCTCATATCATAAAAGCGGGAACATCACTATCAAACGGTTTTTGACATTTGCAAATCCAGCGCGAAGGATCGCCTGTTTTTGTTCGAGAGTGAGCGTTGCATCGTGTTTGTGCAATGAAGATTTCGTGATGTGATGTGATGTGATGGGCGAATTGGCACCGACGGACCATACAGGTCAGTAACCCGCCGGTGCCGCTCTCTCCCCGCGTCCCGCACGTTACGTAACACCCGCGCTGTTGCCACACCGACGACGACATTGCCAAAGTCGATAGCTCCATGCCGATCATTCGCGCCTGGTAATCTTGTCTTATCAAAAGTCACTCTGCCCATTTCGGTCGGAACCGGTTTATCTACGAAATTACTTTCGTGTTTAAAATAATCTCTATTCTCTATTTTGATATAATTTAAAACTCGTCTGGAACGGCAAAGGCTCGTGTGTTTCGATATGCGATAATAAAAAAAAATGTGGCTCTATGTCACATCGATTAGTCAGTGTCACAAACTTTCACCTCCATGCACCGTAGGATATTGTATCTCCGGGTCAGAAACGTTAACTTTCACGGACGTTACTGATATAGCTTTTGTGCTTCTTGGTGCGACCCCGTCAATTTAAAACCATCAATTTGCCTGCTGCATTATAATAGCATTGCAAGAACTGTTTTTCGCACGTAATAAAGTTCAAAGTCAAACTCGGCACCTTTCCATCGATGTCAATCGAAGAATCGATACATTCACGACTGGCTCCGTGGTGTGTCGTTGGCGGCGTATGACCTACCTATGGACTAATATGATTGAGCCGTGTTACAACTTGCCCGCGATCTGTATGTACTTATGTGGCAGTAATTTATAGACACGTGCATCGCCACCATATAACATTAACAAGTCTACCGGAGGCACTAACACAAATATTGCCCACAGTATAGGCGAAGTATGAAATTAAGCTCTTGGTAAAAATCTATTTGTTTGTGAAACAGGCTCACCACTCTGAGCTCAAAAATACTTGTGTGAAACTGAACTTGTTGAAAATAGTTTACGTGCAACTGCTATAAATCACAAACAATTAGAAGAAACAAGAAGAAGCAGCATTGAATGCAATATAAAAGAAGGCGGTTTTGTACTTGAGTGACCTTCAGTAAGGATTGTATCCGACTAAAAAATTCTTAACGATGATTAATAACTTGATAATTATTAAAATTCATGCTACATTCCACAAGTGTAAATCCTATTAATATCAAATTGCGTTTGTTACTATAACGATTTTGAAGTCATTTTACGCAATTACGAAAATATCTTATGATCTGCAAAGACATTACCTGAGACGAAAAAATGCTCAACTATATTATGCGCACATATAAAACAAGAAATTGATGACACTGATGACCAGCAAAAGAACACAAGGATGGAAACTTAAATGTCAGGTTTATCTAAATTGTAACCCGAAATAATTTTCTCATCTACATAATTATCTCGTTCTCACAATCAGAACTTTTAATATTTTGGAAGCCATTTTTGAAGACACAGAATACATTTATGTATACAGTGAATAAAAATGACAAAGGTAATGAAAAATTACAGTCGTCATCGTTAGCACTAGCATTAGAACAATATTATGGTTTTAAAAACGTTGCAGTTTTATAAATACTCTTTTATTGAGCTATTACTCCGCTTAAGTGCAGTATTCAGTCGTAAAATTATTTCCATTTGAATACAAAACTAAAATGAACCTGTCTCAACAATCGCATCAGCTTAGAACAGGTGATAATATATAAGTGACTGGGTACGTGAAAATCTTCCGGATGGTTCACAAAACGGACAGCTTGGGGCATAGAAAATAATATATTTTAAAGTGACACTTCATTAATTCTTCTTCGTCTGACATACTATTTAATCTGATAAGTAAGTAGCAAGTAGATCCTCAATATTCCTTTGAAGCCGTTATCGTTTGCATTTTGCCGTAAACTGTGCCAGAGTGTGTTTGTAAATGGCTTTCTTAAGAATCTGGTTACGTTACATCAAATGACTTGCAACACTTTTTGTTCGCCACATCCGATGTTTGTTTAGGGGTTTAGGCGATAACCACGGTTGCGAGCATTTAACACGTTCTATGTGCTTGATATTAAAGATGACGTGGGTTTTTAAAAGATCGAAGACTTTTTTTACATCTCGCTACAATCTTTGCTTATTGACTTGGTTTATTCATTCGAACTCACAGATTTTGCTCTTGGATTTTGTATCATCTTTTAATTAGCTTCTCAATATTATGGGCCTCTTTCGACGTATTGGCTTTCAACATCAAGATCGGAGCATGTTCTCATAATTGATACTGAACAAGCTCAGATGTTACGGGATGTTTTGACGTCCATGCACTCGAGCGTCGTGAGATAATGTATAAACATCCAGCCAGCGACGCTGTTATCCTGTTATGTTATAAATTAATTGTTGTATTAAATTTTTATTAAGCATCAGTCGAGCATTCATTTTAATTGTAACAGAAGATATCTCGCAGCCGCCATACTTATAATCTCATTAATATTTTACGATCTGTGTATTGCCTATTGTCTTATTAGTAAGAGTAACCACTTAATGATGACGATAATATTATATTAAACCTCGAAGTGCGTCCAATTCTTATTACCAGTCGAACGACAAGTCAAATTTACGAATTGAAAACCAGAAAAAAATGAAGTCAGTAAAAAGAATCAAAAAATATATTAAAACCTTGAATAGATTATATTTCAAGCTACTCAATACTCCATATTTTTTCAGTGAGTTCGACGTGTCTCTCAATAACAAGTAACTGCGCATTTCTGAAATAGAATTCGTAAACAGATCTAATCGAAACGTTTCGCCAGTAAATTTCCATTCATTTTAGGCGCAGATATCAGTACAAGAAACCCCGTCAATCATATCTTTGTCTTGTTAGACTACTTGAAATTCATGGTGATTTTATTTAACTGGAAGTAAAATATTTGGTCCATTTAAATATTTTTGTTTACAGTTAAGAGATAAAGGAAGAAAACACTGAGATTAAAGAAAAGATGTAGATTGTGTGAAAGAGTTGATGCTTTGTATGAGAAGCAAGGAAGTGATGAGACGATGGCGAAGAAAATATCGTTCTGCACTCGTAAAAAAAATGAGATAAGGATATTATGATAATGATTCGACACAGCTACATTGTTTTGCTATTTAACTGTATCGGTTGTATTGTCATTACACAGTTTTTTTTTAAAACGCTGCCCACTAGGATTTCCTCCTGTATCGTGGGTGCGTTTACAAATACAAATTCACACATACATACACAGTCCCGTGGCTGCGGTTCCAGGGCTTCATTTTCGTTACGTTGCGTACTGTTTTGGTATGGAATAATCAAATAAACAGTGACTACTTTGATATTTATTATTTAAATATTTTCACCACAGTTGCTGATTTAAAGAATATTCCCCCATATTATTTTCAATCCAACCCATAGTTGGCCCCTGTTGTATGATAATATAATTTTATAGAAAATTTACAGGAACATATTATGACGCCATAGTCGAAGGATATATCTGCTTATGAGTTTCCTTAGAGTGTTGATGGAGAAATTGCACCGACTTACTTATTCAGTCAATTGGTTATAAATTGACATTGCGCACTCTTTCCAACGATGGCTTGGTTTGTCACATCGTGGTTACAATGATGCTATTGGTTGTGTATATTGTAAGTAGGGTTGTCTCTTTAATAAGCAATGAGAAACTGTAGTGTATATGAGGGTGTTTTTTACCCAGAAATTTCTATTATATCAAAGTAAAAAAGAAATGCAGTGAGCTTATGGAAAATGGATTAAGAGTTTTGTTATTTCTCCCAAATATTTCTTCTACAAGTTCTCTTTCAAGTCAATTATTTCTATTGTGCTTCTACCTTGTAAACACTGCTACATATTTGGCTTTATTTTGCAGTATAGGCAGACCTCGCATTCTGTAAGCATTTCGTACAATGAGAGGTCAACTTATACGAAAATGTTTAGCTGGATATTTAACCTTATGAAGCTTATGCTAAGTTCGGATTTCTTTCTTTTAACATTTGCATGGTTGTCTAAAGATGTTTGTCAAGACGACATATATATTTTTTTGCTGAATATGCTTGTGAAAGCAAAGTAATAAGGATTCTTTTCTACTGCTAAAGTTGATGGTGCAGCCATATTGACAACCCTGCAAAAGCATAGCATTGTGTCGATGTATGTCGGCTGTCACATCTGTATGGAACCGTTTGTCGTTCATTTGTATGCTATTGGTAGACAACACTGTGTTATCTATTGTGTAAATGTAGACCGTTATGTCAATAACAATAAACGAAAAGCTTGCCTGTGTGACTACTCGCTGGTGTGGAGAAAGTACAGTGAATTAAGTATGTATATTCGAAACTATTCAAAAACTGTTTTAAATGTACACTTGTCCTCCGATTTGGTACAGCGAACGCTTTAGCCAACGATCAAATTAATGAATATTTGGTTAAGTTTATGTACCGATATTGAGCATTATTATTTACCTGATGGAGTATACTTCTGAGGTGATCCCATAGAAACTTGGATGGTGTTTGACCTTTAGTCATGTCATCTGTAAAAGTACAGTTCCATGATTCCCAGTCTTCTTTTTCTAAACGTTATGGAATCAACTAGGTATATTATTTCACAATATGTATATTTTAGAGAGAAACAATCTATTTCGGGCACGGTTTAGCTTGTGTTAATACCAAAATAAAAAAAAAATACTAATACATTTCACAAGTTTCATTAACGGCTCCGAAAGCAGTTTCCTTAAACAGATTTCGTCGAGTTTCCACGAATCCATGAAGGCTTTGTGACTTTTAACAATGTTTTTCTTCGTATAAATTTAACATCTGGCTTTCCATTCATTTTTGACACTTAACCGCCTGCCAGACCACTCTTACCCTTTGACATCTTGCAATTTGGTCTTTCACTGACTATTGTGAATCTATATCGTTTTTTTTTTTAAGTAAATGAAGGAAACGACCATTTTCCATTTAAAAATTATTTTCACGCGAAAAACACGTATTCATTCCCATGATTAATATAACACTAATGAATATTTTAATTAACCTAAACATCGTAGATTATCCTCGTTTCCTTCGTATTTTATTGTTAGCTCTCATAAAACGTTAATTAATTCGATGGCCCTTTAGTTTTACTGGTCGTTAAAAGCGATTTCTCTAAGCCGTTTTATGAAGACATCTTCGTTCATAAACTTCGTCATTTATTTTTAAACGCGTCTCACTATTTCTCTACACACCTTATTTTTAGTGGATAGGCTTTGACTACTTAGAAATTATTTTTTTTATGGAGCTCAGTCGGCGTCCAGGCCATTTAACATATTAAATAACCCTGTAACATACAGAAAATATTTCATTTTAGGTTATAGAACAGGGTTAAACATGTCGAGTAACGTGGACTTGTAGACCTGAATGTTATAGCAATGTTAACAATGTAGACGTGTTATATAACCTGTTAAACGAGTCTGGATTAAACATCAAAGTTCCTAATAAAAAAAAAATATAAGGCTTTGAAATACAATGCCTAGCTTTGTATTTATGGGTTAAATTCTCTAATCAACCCTTTTAAGAGAACCTGACAATAAGTAATGCGTAGATAAACAAAAACTAATTAATAAATGCTTATTAAATTATACACACACCCATGACCCACGTAATATCAATCCTCGGATTGCTACTGTAGCCAAACATAACATAAGACCTCATAATTTATTCAAATTGGGCGTATTAATATTCATGCCAACATTTACAAACAAAACTAAATCGAAGCGAGATTTACATTTCCACAGTAGATCCCGGCCTTAGCATCAATTACGTCACAAAACAAGGTGCTTATTAAAGGCAGTTTCTATCTGTATTGTGGCTGTAGTTAGATGACGCGTCGGCGATGCGGCTGCATTGACGGAGTGCGTTGCACTCTTCTGCGCGAGTATTTGCCTATTTGCACACTCCTAAGATAACAATTGACGTTGGCGTCAACCATTGTTCTTCAAACATACGCGTTTAACTCGACTGGCACGAAATTTAGCGAAAATTACACAACACCATTGTTCCGCACCTTAAGCTTACTTTCTCCAAACACATTTGCTCTAAAAACCTTTTGCTAATGCGCCGATTAAATCGCGTAGAATATTTAATGCTAAACGTTACGCTTGTATTACTGTATAACAACATTTACTGCTATAACAACAAAGTTGAAATCCGTTTGTTAATGTTAGTCGGAGTAAAAGTCAGTGATCGATGTTTCCTTCACTGTCCCATGGGGAGCGATAACATCGATACATATCAACTTAGATGTTGCTCGCAAGTAGTCCATTGTAACCAGTTGCGCGGGCGCAGAATTAACATTTCTAATAGGCACTTAAATTACGGGGAGTTATAAGGAAAAAATAATATTTTATTCCGTGCTTTCCTTGCGTTAGTAGGTACTCATAGTGATAGGTGACACATAGCTCGTAGAATTGATGGCCGCTGGGGCAAGAAGGTTCTAGAGTGGAGACCACGCACCGAAAGCGTTAAAAGCGTAGGACGGCTTCTAAAGGGCGCTGGAAGTCGATGGATGCAGGTGACATATAATCGGTCCTTGTGGAAATATATGGGGAGTCCTTTATTCAGCAGTGGACGACTTTTGAGTAATACGATGATGAATAGTGACTTGATATCAAAGGCATCATTAATGGTTTGAATATTGACTCCTCTCAGTAACCACGGAATGATTAATAATTCAGTATCCATTCAGGTTGAACTGTTTTTCGGCAATCTTAGCATTTTACTCTCAAGGCCTGAAATATTAATGACAAAACAGAGCTTTCAGGAACCAAGAGCTGTTTTTAAATAAATTACGGATATTCCGATAGGAAAAAGTAAAACAGTTACTCGTTGCAATGAAGGTCGGTTGATTGCAGCGATGTGAGGTCATATTGGCATAATTATACAAATATATAAAAATTGATTTCGTCGACTTACATACTATTCCCGTGGTCGCAAGCGCGGCTATTATTCGCGCGGTTGTGAGTTTGATTCCCAGATTGGGCAGTAAAATCTCAGTAGCAGCGCAATGTTTGGACTTTTGCCCAGCTAACATTTGGCTATTTACATGGGACCTATAGACATGTTGGCGAATTGTGGGGGTCCAATTAATATATACGGCATAATATTTGAGAAATTCGCCACTAAGCTAACGTAACTGTTTGTTAAGTTTGTGTGTATGGCCGGCCTCTTGTCTGTCATGGCAAGGGAAAGCAAGTGCGGTTTTTAGGTCGGCACTATTCCGACATATCAACCTGGCTCCTAACCTGTGACAACGATCCCTGAAGATTTTTCCCACTACAAAAAAAAAAGACCGTGATTTGGGAAAGTATTTGAGTAACATACTAAATTATTCTTATTGGAACGAAGTTCCTTATCGCGCGTTGTGAAAGGGGGCTAGACGGAAAAAATTCTTACGAAAAGTTGTCACGACACTTTTTGCTTGTCAGCAATATTTGAATTTCGAATTATTGAGTGAATGACAATATTTGAATTTCGCGCGTTGTGAATTGTTGAGTGTATACAGGTTTTTTTATTTTTAATTATTAAATTTTAATGAAAGGAACTTCGTTCCATCCGGGTGTCCCTTGACACCTCTCAAGTTTTTTATTTTTGGTTTAGGTAATAGGCCGTATACCCCCGAAGTAAAATATTCATTTCGCATACCCGTTGAATCCATGTTATTATTCATATGACGAATTTTGTTCATTACAAATGTTGCTAAATACTATTCGAAAGAACTTACGTTATTAGCATAGCAAGTGGATTGAAATAGGCCATAAACATAAATTGAATATTTTACTGTAGTGATAATAAAAGAGTTAGCACCTCCTTTCGGTCCGCAAGGTCGAATTTTCGTGTTTTTCGGCCAACCTTGACGAAATTTTTTTATTAAAACTCTTATCATACATAGCTACGCATATTTAAGGTTATTAAATAATCCCCACTCCGCAAAAACTGTTAAAATTATGGAGTTGTAACCGTTTTGGCATCAGCACTGCTATGTGAAACACGAACAGCGAATTTAATAAACAAACCACCTACTTGGTTTATTTTTTCTCTTTACGACGTGTTCTACTACTTTCGTATACAGTTTGCGGCAAACATTACCAATTGCTTCAATTGCTTGTGCACACATAAGTTGCTAAAATCAATTTGTAATCCAGATGCGTTCGAGTTCCAACAGTGACGGCCGGTGACCGTTCCGATTTTCTGAGTTCGTCGGCCGACTCCAAGGCTCACAAATGTATTATTTCATAGCAAGACTTCACATGCGATATTTAGAACGCACCATTGCTAACACGTTCGCGATATTCCATACACACCATATAATAAACTGTCTTGTAAATTAAATACAGTTTTAATATAAATAATGGACTTTTTCTACTCGGTGGAAGTCTGACGTTAGAAAGAAAGAAAGAAAGAAAGAAAGATTTTATTGCCATAAAAACAGCGACTAGTACTACATACAAAGAAGAGAAGAAATAACAAAATAAATGAAGGTACTGTACGTCGCCGTTGTTCATCACAATAAGGTCCCCACTCAGCATGATGCGGCAGCGCATTAAATCGCTGCAGCGCTGATTTTCGTGGGGCCTAGATATGAACGTTGTTGAATGGTGTCCAATTTAACATTGACATTTTAAGTGTTTGTTATGATTATCTTCCAAAATTAAAAGTATATCAATAGTATAGTCAAAAGACAAAAGTTTTATTGGACTATTCAAATAAACAAGTATTCTTATATCAGTAAAAAATTAATTACACTGTCCAAAAAGTATGAATAGAGAATTAAGCCACGTTACTTAGATTTAAGCCACATGAAATAAATATCTCGTAGCCTCGCTAAAACAAAGAGATGGCAGAGTTATCTAACCGGAACTTGCCGGGTTGGCCGGTAATAGGGCTCGTCATCTCGAGGCATATTTTATTGATTTTCCTACTTTTGTCAACAGTAGTCAGTAGGCGTGTCTTGTTATTGTGGTCATTTGATAACCTAAGACTTTCAATCAATATAATGCTTTACTATTACCATTTTAGAAAATGGAACCTTTGGTCATTAATCGGGACCAAATCCAAACTGATCTGCTAGTGACAATTTCACAAAAAAATCCTAAAGCGCTTTGCTCGACCTGGGTATCCAAACACAAGTTCTCATACTCAGCAGCCGCGTTCATGAGGTAGTTTTACGAAAACACTATCTGGCCAAATTAGAACAAGTTTCCAATGTTATCTTATTGCGGCCTAGATTGTAAACAGCAGTTAGTTCGACCTTAATGGCTTCCGTATTAATGGACTCTGTTCGTTTCCCTGTAGTGCTATCAGCGAAACATTGGACGTAAAAGGATTTATAGTTTGTGTACTTCTATGGAAATATATTAAATAAAAAGCTCCAAGATTTTCAGAAAAAGGTTTGAGATAGAAAACATGTTCTTCAAACGCAAACATGAGGAGACTCCTCTGCAACAGTGGGACAGTTAATGGGTAGATGATGAATGGATAAAGATCGAATAATATTATTATCTAGATAAAACCTAAAATTTGTTCAGAGAGAGATCTGGAAATTTGTATTCTTCAAAGGGTTAGGCAGAGTCGTTTGTGTTTTTGTGTACACCAGACTACAGAATTGTCGCCATTCCGTTTCTCTTGGTTGGTCGAAAAGGTTGTCTGTAAGAGACTGCTTTTAGCGATAAAACCGCCCATTGTACCATTTTATGATTTAAAAACATCAAGCTACCACAATGTACAGAGAGGCCAGCACATCAAGCTACCACAATCTGTCCAATTTCTTTGATCGATTTTCAACTTTAACACAAGTCTTAATCCAATATTCAATTGGGAAAATTTGACAGCTTTGGAAAGCTTGACCTGCGGGCGTCTTACGTACTTGGTATTTTTTTATGGTGTGAAATAAAGAATATTCTATTCTACAGTTATGTACAGACGCCACACCTACAGTTCAATTTGCTTGCTTGAGTCGAAGTCAGCTTTACGTGTTAATAACCACCCTGTGCAAAACGAAAATATCAGGTATATCAATATCTGTTTAGGGTATACACATTTTTTTTTAAGGAAACCACGTTTCCTCACTAGTGTTTTCTCTTGTGGGTTCGTTTACATACATACATATTTACATACAAGAACACCCATACCTGGAACAACAAATTTCGAAATTGAAGCGTTGTTTGATTAAATTTAAACTTCGTTTTCTAATTTGAAGTTTACTGCCTTTATAGTAATAATTAAATTATTAGCCTCGGAAATTCTGTATAGAGGCTGTATCTCGTTTTAAACCATTATTTTAGCCTGTAAGTAATTACTACACTTTTAAATGTAACCGTATTTTTTAAATTAATTTCTGTATTAGTGTAAGTAATTGTTGGCTAACCAAATAATAAATAAATAAATATATTTTAGGCTAAGAGAGAGATATTGCTATTTACCTTTGAGAGCAGCATCTCTCTCACCTCACAGCCTAGAAATTATATTAGGCACAGGCTAGGCTCAGCGCAGACGAATGATGGTTACTGTTCCTTATTCGATTGGTTTTCAAATCAGAATATAAATGCAACATCTTTTCGGGATTTGGTAGTCTATGATAGCAAGGATATTTATTGCAAGGTATACGCTTGAATTTCGTAATACTGTATTTATAGTATTAATAAAACTACCATAATTTTTTCACATATTAATCGCCATGTTTCTCTGTTACAGGTAAACAAAACAGCATTACCGAATATTATTAGCTTTAAATAAGGTCAGTATACTCTAATATCGTATAAAGTGCTCCAAACGTAATTAAAGTTATGATGAACAATGTTTTAAGGCCTCGCTTTGTCTACTACGAGGTCACCTCTCTGCTAAGTTCCTTTTAGAAACTTGCGCAACCATAATATTTAGTTACAAACGTAGGTAGCTCTATAAAAAATCAGAATATAGAACTGACTTTACCAAATGCGACATCACGATAAATTTAGGCCGGTTTTAGTAATATAATCAAATTAAAATAAATGATTATCTACTTTATTGCTACATGCTTAAATCCTAAAATAACACGATTCCAATCTCCGTATTGTGATTTGGTAATGAGATCTGATCAAAAAGAAATATCAGTTCCCGGTTCGTCTATTCTCTTTGTTTCTTCGAGTAACTATTGACTTACAATCAGTGAATTTTATTAGCCATTTGTTAGAATCTCAATTTTCTTTATCGTGTTTCATGTCCATATTCTTGTTTTTTTTATTGTATATATTGCAATTAGCCTTCTAAATGATAAATAATATCATTATTCTACATAATAACAACTAATCAATACCGATTTGTTGGTTTTTGACGTCAATGATTGACGTCATTGTGAGCTGTGGTCGCATGCGCCATATGCCACAGATGCGTTTTATTAAAAATACAGATGAAGCAGAACCGCCGAGATATAACACGAAGGCTGATGCCGTGGGAACTTCAAGCTGATCTGATATCGCTTTTATACACTATATTTTGCTAAATCAGATGGTTTTTAAAACGTTTTTTTTATATACCCTTTGGAATACTGGCGTGATAGTGCGTGTCAATTAATCATTAATGAATATTTTCAATATTTTGTTGTCATTATTACATATTTTAGTGTTTCCACTAAAAAAGTGTTGTAACATCCACGTATACATTCTTCTCTGTTACACGTTTCTGGCATTCTATCTTGATTGACGTCATCCTTCAAAATTTCAAGCTTAAATCGCAAAGTGAAATTTTCTCTTTCAACCATTTTTTTTAATAATTCAACTACAGAATGTTTAGTTGTGTTTGTTTTATTAATGGAAAATCTTTATTTAATGATGTATACTTGATGCCAATGTTCCACGTTCCATCATTTTGGTTTTGTTTTACATCCAGAAAATCCACGATACCTACTAAGTTGCTTGTTAGGTATTGAAGTTCTCGACGGTCGTTGACATCAGAATAGCGAATATATAGTCAGCTATTTCGTGCTAGCTCTATGCAGTCATTACCCCGCGTCTCTTTTTAGTATAAAGTCAAAGTAATCCCAAACTGAATCTATTCCCCAGCAAATTCGTCTGTCGCCCACGCCTTGTTTTTACCAGCGATCCATTGATCGTTTGAGGTTTTACATCTTCTATTATTTCGTTTATCTTATTATCCATTTATGCTATACTTACTATACACTATACAAATCGAAATTATGATTGGTTGATTACATACATCGTAGCTATTCTAAATTACTGCTTGTTAGTAATCTTTCAATACCACGTATCAGGACATTATAAACAAGATAAACAAACCTAACGAGACGCCAATAACGAAGTTAGGCACAGTATTATCCGTACCCAGATAAAGAAAAATACTCCTCAACAACATGTTTTGCCGTAATCGTTTCTCTGAAACGCGTTTATTCCCCAGTCTCGGTGGTGCAGAGGGTTGGGGTGGGACGTGACGTCAGACCCCCCGGCTGAGCCGCCCCTGGCCCCTAAAAATAGATGCCTGAGCCCGGGATCGTTCAATGGAGGCTCGTGGGAGAGGCCTCTCGCCCTAAAGAACCGTAGAATGAAAGCCACACATAGATACACACCTACCTATTGCAGTATTCAGACATACGCTTCTCTAGTATGAAGCTTTAAATTTCTGTTAACAAGAAAATTTAGTTTTATTATTTCTGTAAACTTTCTCCATTCAATATGCCAGCGCAAACAGCGTACATTTTCTCAGACACGTACGAACAAAGCGTTTCAGGCACTTTCCGATTTTATTCATAGATCTGCATGCGAACTCGTGGAGAATAAATGATGGATGAGGCCAACACAGACAAATGTATGATAAGTTTTCTACTCGGATGAATACATTTATATTCCTAATATATCATAACCTCATTCAATCTACTTTTACGACAAATCCGGGAGAAAACTTGACTTTACACACAATAAAGTGACTAGCCTGCCAACTCGCCTACGTATTTCAGTTACAACCATACAAATAGATTCTGTGTAAGTTAAATAATTGTATTCAGATAACGCAATTCGGGAAATGACTGAGCTAATTATAAATAGATTTTCAGGAGAGCAGCTTAATGGGCAGGACTCCAATAGGATCAGCAATAATGTTACTGTTGACATGAGTGACATGAGCATGCAACACTAGTAAAGAAGTAACATATTAGCTCAATCTTTTTGTAGGTTTTATTTAAATTTAAAATTGCTTACAATTAAAGGAATAGCATTTGTTTATTATTAAGATTATTCTCCAAACAGTACTTCGCACTATAAACACTAATGGAGCATTGATTGACATTCATGTCTACAAATATTACTGTAAAGGATATTCGGTACAAAATGTAAAACAAATTTTTCATCAGACAAAGTCTCGGGATAACTGAGAGGGGGATTATCATATTACAGGGGACAGCATGGATTTACATCAGCATATTTCAGAGTCCCGGGGAGAGGCAACCCCAGCAACTCATTACTGCTGCTATTTTCTAGGAACAATGAAAAACGCCCGGTCTTGTATGTAGCCACCTCTGGAATATTACGGCTGCTTTGCATTTGAAAATATTCACGGAAATTAAGCTGCGGCACAATAATATAGAGTTCTGTTCTGTTTTTCAAACTAACGAAAGAAAGAAAATGGGGATTTTTTCGTTATTTCGTTTGTGCACGTAAACTTTGATAAAACCTTTAATGAGCGCGACTATGGTTTTATAATTCAGCAAATACTTTTTTCTTGTACACAGTTGAGATGAATAATATAATGGTCGTATTTCATTAAAAGCAGAAAATATTGCTATACTCCTTTTGACCATAGAGCCCATACAGCGCTGCACAGCGTAATAAATCAAAGAATTTCCATATGTCATGCCGGGAACCATCCCGGACACCTGTTCCCGTCTTATTTCATCCTTTTTCAAAGACTTGCATTTTGTATGAGTTTATTGTCTCCACATAGTCTATACGGACTCCTCATGAATGTATCAAAGAACTTTATCGATTTTGCAATTTAACAAATTGAAACCAATGTACATTTGGTAAAGGCATTGAGGCAAAGGTGAAACTCGATTGTACGGCCTCGTCTAGATGTATATTGGGTAACATTTCGTGCTTCCGTTTCCAATGAAACGTCGCCTACTTCTCCGTTGGAGGACGCCGGTAACTCGCCGAGTTCAATAATTTATGGTTAACTTGGAAACCTCCAAGTATTTACTTAATACACTAGGCTAGATCTTAGGTACTTGATTTTTTACTAGCTACGCACACGAACCGCAGTCTCCAGGGAGACCTGGGACAGTTTTGTTGATGTTGGATAAAAAATTGTGTCCTTAACTCCAGATACCCACACAGAGGCCTGGGTGAAGTTATTAGTTTAGGAGCCTATGCAACCTTTAAATAAATAATGTGCAAAAGCCAGCACATCAAGCTACCACAATCTGTCAAATTTCTTTGATTGATTTTCAACTTTAATACAAAACAATAAGGTTCATATTAAATTAAGAAATTTTTACAGTTTTGGCTAGTTTGACCTGCTGGCGTCTGTACATTACATAAGCAAATCCTTGCATATTCTCCTCTCCATACCTATCTCCGAAGAACCTGCAGGAGCATTGCAAAATGATCATAAATTAAGTTTTCGTTTTTCATCCTGGCTCACGGCCAAACATATTAAATTAATGTCGCAAAAAGAGGAGTAATTTATATGTCATATTCATTGTGTATAATATTTGTATTATTTTTTCATTGGTTCATTGGTTATGACTTGTCGTTTTTGCTGATTTACTTTTTGTTGTATATTTAGGTACCACAGTATGACAGTAGTACCTTTTGCCTATGTACTATATACTGGTATCTAAGACTTACACATCAAGATATACAGATTCAATACAAAAATGACCGCTATTGAACACGGACGGTCTAAAGGTCAAAGAGATATGGTTTGCCTTTTGCTTGCTTGATGTATCGCAATGTGTACCCTGTGATTGTACCCCTTAAGTACCAATCATTTCGGCTTTAGTTTAATTTAAATAAATAAGCCATGTTATTGAACGCTACTACTCTCATCATGTATGTATGTAAATGCATTCATACATCGCACATAATAAACAAACAGCCTTATCACTTATCTATGGCCCGATATGCCCGAGTGGTAATACTCGCTGATAACATTATCTTACCGCAACTAGTACTGTGGGTTATTAAACGGCACCCCTCCTCACGCCGTGCAAACTATGGTATTTTCCAGTCCAATAGGTTTGAAACCGATCTCGTAACTAAATATAGAGTTGCTCAATCGATCGCCGAAGCAAGATTACAGGGCTGTGTGTTTCTTAAACCATAAAGGTTGGTTGCGCGAATAGAGGTGGCTACCCAAACATTAGCAAGGCACGTGTAAATTTCTCTGTACAGTGTTTGTGTGAGTGCGTGCTCAATGAGCGGGTATCGACGCGGTCGTTACCGAGTCCCCCGCCTAGCCAGCTTGGGGTGTCGCGGAGTGGAGGGGAGGAGGGGGATCGGCGCGACCGACCTTGGCCGTGACTCCCGGCTCACCCCGGGAACAGCAGCCCGCACCACTCGCACCAGACCAAATTGATTTTCTAATTTCGCCTGGTATTCTATTCCTTGAACAGTTCCATTAAACTTAAATATGTACGAGCCACTTTGTAGGACGTGTGTGAGGTTTCCATGACAACTGGGACCTTTGAAACATCAAACGTAATTCGTCATTCGCGTAGGTGTCTTTCTATTAAACTGTGACTAAACGTATATTTTCTCCTTAACCTGCTATATTTACTGTTTTCCTTTTACATTATTTGGTGACTCTCGTGGGGCTTATTTAACGGAAAGTATAATATAATAATACACAAAGGCGTCTTATGAATAAGAATCATTTATGTAATTTATTTTTCCTCTTTAATACATTAGTAGGTACTTGGGAACAACGCTTTGAGAATAATATTATGTATAAACTGTTCATTTTTGTCCCCATGCGACATTCACAATGGAAAATTCTAATTCCCATTGCAAAATAATGGAAGCTGATCGTTCGTATTACTAATCCAATTACCAAAGAACTGGACATAGAACAGAATTAGAGTGATGTCGACAGGGCTGTCAGTTAAGAAGAAATTGTATCTTATCGTCGGAGTGAACAGTAAAATACAGGTCATTTAATATTCATGAACTCGATGCGAAATTCGAGTAAATTTTCCGTAAAATTAGTGATGGCTGAGTGAATTTATACCCATTTACTGTCCTTCTATTGGGTACGCATCTCCTAGTTGAACATTATTATGTACTTTCTAATAACGTCCTAACAATTCCCAATAATCATGCTTGTTAATATTTTTGTCCATTCACGTAATACACTCTCATCAACTCTCATGTTACCATTTTTTTTATACTGCTAATGTGGCAAACAAGCATACGACCCACCTGGTGGTAAGTGGTTACCGCCTATACTACCCCACCGTTAAGCCTATAGACACTTGTAACACCAGGGGTATCACTTGTGCTGTTGCGCGTTGGCGACCCTGTAAAACGATAGAGGAATAGTTGGGTTTGCAGTGTAAAGGTCAAAGTCCCCCCCCCCCATTGCCAACACATTTCCTCGCGGAGCATTGGCAACCTTGCTCACAGTAAGGAATGCAATACAGCTCAAAGCAGTGAAATTTCACTTCGACTTTCTGCAAGGCGGAGATACTTCCTCAGTCGGGCAGCTCCAATTTAAGTGGAATTACTCACACTATGCCCTACCTCTATTTCTACTAATGTTTTCTTCTTACTTTCATATTTTTTTCTAGAAGAGATAATATCATTTATTTTTATACTAACCTACGTCGTATTGTTGAATTAAACCTACGTTTGCATACATTGAAACTAAGAAGTAAGAATTAAAAAAAAAAATTAGGGATGTGGGTGTCGATTCAATAAAAGGAAATCATCTTGGCGAAAGCAATAAACTGACATTTATAAACACTGCTTTTAACTGTAATATTCTACTGCTGTAGATTATGGGCGTAGTATCTAAGTAATAATTGAAAAAGGAACAGAAATAAATATTACCTATTCACTTAATTCGATCATCGTTCTGGTCATAGCAATACCTGACAACAGTTCACCATGATAAAAAAGTGTATTTTATCAACTAAGTAGCAACCCTATTCAAGACGTTTATATATCATGATACCATAATGCATATGCGCTATTAACTAAAAGTATACTGACCCAAATTTGTCGTAATTGAATTGTTAATATCGTAATTAAATTACATATGGCTGGTTTGGAAACGTATCTATCGATATATAGTACACACGTTCATTAATTTGTAAAATATCACGTCTGAGCCTTTGCATAATTCTAATGTAATGTCCCAATGTAGAATATTTTAGAATACCTAGGTTAACTAAGAGTTTATTGACTGGATTTAGGTTGCCGTGTAATCTGTTATCATGGTCAGATTTTCTATACATACCTACTTATTACTTTTTCAATTAACAAATAATAGTATTGGTTAATATTAAAAACATTTCTAAATTTCAGACTTAGATTTACCAAATTTTTGCAGTATTTTGACAAAATAAGTAAAGTAAATTGACAATTCAGACAGGATATGACTGGCAACACAAAAGATGGTGTCTAGCCGGTGACTGATATGTTTGATTCAAGTATTCAAATACACCTTCGTAAAGGATATAAAGGATCTCATGCTCAGTAAAAACGCGTCATAGAAAATATTTGCGTTAAACAATTTTCTCTGCTTTAGATAACATAATATTAAAATAAGCAATAAGGACAAAAATGATTGACATTCGTTTAAGGACTCAATGAGGTGTCAATCAGAATGATGAATACTTGGCACTTTATCCATCTCGTTATTATTTTTGGAACCAATTAAAATTCTTGCTCTACTATTCTTGGTAACCTTTTGGCTTCCATCTCCAACATTTAAATGTTGATAGTTGTCCTCATACGATGTTATCGTACACATAAATTGTAATGAAGCAGTCTTGCGACGTCATTGCTGTTTATTATCCTGCATACAATCATCTTCGCGACTCTTTTCCCTTAATCAACCTTTATGAAGACGATTGTCTAAAGGACGATGAAGATACTACACATTATAGGTACGGCTAGGGATGATTCAAAGATTTATTGCATGCCAAGTGTACATAAGGTGTTACATAAAAAAAAAATTGTGCTTGGAACTTAGCGGCCTTTTACAAGCATGCCATTCCTTCAGGTTAGTCCTTCGGCGTAGGCCCAAATTATCTATCGAATACTCTTGAAAAATAAATAATATCATCATATCAGCCAAAAAACATCCACTGCTGAAAACATGCCTCTCCTATGTATGTATATTTCCAAAAGGACTTGCCCGCATCTGAGGATTTCTTGCGACCTTTATTTATGTAGTCTGTCCATTTCGTTGGAGGCTTTCTTACGCTGTTTCCCGGTGCGTGGTCCCCACTGGAGGACCTTTTAGTCCGGTGGGAATCAGTTCTACTACCCTGACCCATTGCCACTTAAGTTTTCAGCTATGTCGGCAACTTTTGTTCTTCTATAAGTAGATCTCATAATTTCGAGCTTTAAATTCGAGTGTGACTTAAATTGTTCACGTAAAAGTCTAAATTGTGAGAGCCTCACTTTTAGGTGCTACTTAATCGCTGAATATAAATGAAAAAAGTTTTAATCTTTACTATCTTTACAAATTTTACCAATGGCAACGACATGCCATAATCGCGCACCTCAACCGGTAACGCATCAGATACAGGCTAGTACAGCAGCCATTTGTCAATGTTTTTGCATGGAAACTGCTTCCAAGCTTGGGCAATTTATATGTCATAAGTAAAGTTCACTTGGCTTGTGTTGTAATTTAAGGAAGCTTGCCAACGTTGAATCATTATTTTACTAATTCGATTCGCAATATTATGTTAATGATCTTAAATATCAGTGTGTTAGAATATTCTGTAATTTTAGACAATTTTACAATTACAGAGTGATTTTTAATACCTGTAGGAATTTTCGCATTCCGGAAATCTGTTCGTTATTATTGAGAGATATCGTCGTCGAAAAGTATACATACAATTCTCGATATCAGTTTTACTTTACGTGTACAAAAATATATCTGCCTTTCATTAACGCCTCGACTGTTTTCCCTACTATCACATAATACGCAACTCATTCACTTTAATTTACCCACACTGTCACCATATCTAAAACGCTGTCACACACACATACGTTTTTCACTGAACCCTTTTACATTATCTAAATTGCTGGTGTTTCGAACGCATCACGCGACGTGGTCGTAACTAAAATAGATATAGTCGTACCTTAGTTGGAGGCCGACGGGAATACATTCTGTTGCTATTATTAGGTGAATAGCGTCTTCTGCTCAGCTAGTGCCTCTTCACTCCTCGCTGGAGTACCCTCATCATGTGCCATCTCCGGGTAGTCTGGAAAGTTTCACATTTAGGATGTATTTCTCTACGGGTTGTGGTTTGGGACTGAAAGTTTGATAATTATGTGAGATAGTTATGTGTATTCCTTGCAGTCCTGGGTTTTGAGTATCTGATTTCAGTTCTAAACGATGCTATGACAATAGAAGAAATATAGTATTTCACATAATTGTGATTGTGTCTTTGCTATGGTAGGTACATTTCAAACATCCATAGTTCTTAACGCTATTATTGTTTCTTTCTAGATGTATTAAAGATGCAATGAAACTTACTCTTATATATACAAGTACACACTTCTACACATTAAACTATAATTTCCATTATAAGCTGACTTCGCATTGTATGTAGTTTGCGTGCAATGACAGATCAGCTTATAATAGAAGATACCTTACAACAGAAATAGTGTGCACAGAAATTACCGGATTATGTTCCCGGATAATTACAACCTGGGAGTATTAGATTCATAGTAAATAGATTACTTCTAGACTCCATCATCTTCAACCTGTCGCCTCACAGCCGAAATATTGGTCAAACGCAACCCTATTTCAATATAAAACAAAATGTTGAATCTATGCAAACCTATTGACATTCGTTAAGTTTCAAACCAGAATAATTCTAAAGACCTTATAAGGAATTATTGTACCGATTAAGGTAAATAATAAAACTCCAACAACTTGCTAACACACTAATTGTCCTCATCGACTTAACAGCGCAATTTAATTTCCTTATGAATACGGAGAGCGATAAACTAGAAATTTAATAGATAGCGATAATATTCATAGTGATATGATCACGCACGTGCAGACGGCGTCATGTAGGCAGTACTTCCACGAATTCAATTTACTAAAGGCAATGCGTGACCTGTAACTATGTGCTGTAACTGTTCCATACCATATAGAGTTACCAACAACACATCTGCGGTACAATATTACTTTTAAAAACACGTTTTATACTTAATTGTCTCTCACACCACGATTTCTAAAAGAAATAAACGAAAAACAACCTACTTGGACCAAACTTGACCAGACGTTAATTAGTCAATTCCGCTCTAATAGTTTGTGGTGACATCAAATAAATGACTCCCACCTCATTTGATCAACCGTAAATTTGTTCTTTAAATATGTTCAGCTTCCGTTGGTAGGCTTCAACAGTGTTTGGCCCCTCAGATACAAATGTTATTATCACGCATTTATCGCAGTCCTGTTGGCCGGCACCGAACCGGTTGGACTGAGTTTGATCGACGCAATACCAGTTTAAGGTGACCTGACACGCCTCCTATATCAATATATCTTTGGTTAAAAGGAGTAGCAATGTACTGTAGACCGACGGGTCTGCGTAAATTGGTGGTTGGTTCACATGACGGGCCGCCAGCCAACACGCACATGCGTGCATGCGGGCGACGCAGGGCGCTTGAGGAACAAAATTCCGCCAGCTTTTAAACTTTTTAACGAATGCTTTTAAAACTGTGTGGGAAGGTTTCGAAGGTTGTCTGTTGGGTTTCGAGGCATTTTTAAGGAACGTGTACTTACAATATTGGAGGTTAAAATAACGCGGGGCAACGTTCTTATTTTATCCTGTTGACGCTTTCACATTTTTGGTTGGCGTTTCAACAATAATTTCTTAATGTTTATTGAATGGCAATGTTCTCAAAAATGTATTTGATATTTCTCCATAACCTCACAGAACTTTTTAATAATGCCCGACGTAGTTTTATAAGGACAAATGGATTTAACCAGTTTATAGCGATAGCGTGAGGATAATAGTTTATTTCTGACCTCAAGCTTTGTTTGATCCGAAAAAGTTTATAACCTTGAACTAAAAATATTCAATAGGATAGAGTCAGGCAAATCGTGTACTAAACGTTTTATGTAACTCATAATTTTCCTCCTGACACCGAAGGGAGGAACGAATCTTTCGCCACGAACTGTTGAAACTAGTATTCAGTTGAACTTTAGAATAAAAACATGTGTAGTTTCTTCATCAATATCAATGTCATAATGAGTATATTATAAAGACTAGGAGTTAGTTGGTCAGCGAACTGCAATCGATGTCTGACACCTCATCAACCTTCGCGGCCTGTCATGTCCTAACCGCCGATGACGCAGACAGGCGTTATGCCAAGATTTCTTCAAAGAATGACAAGTATATACTGCAATTACCCACTTACAGTTACTACTGAACCCAGCTTTTTTTGGTTGGCTTATCTACGACGATGCTAAGTACTCAATAGGTACCGATTCGCGGCTCACTCTGCTGAAACAGTAAGTCACTAAGTGTAAGCCTTATGTGAACAGATCTATCGCTGATTTGGTGTGGAGTTTGGTTCACTACTTAAAAGTATTGAACCAAAGTAGTTGAATAGTCAGAAGTTGTTAGTTAGCTCTTGTATTTTCCATACCTGAAATCTGCATATTTATCAATCTTCGATGAAATCTTGGCAAACCGCCTGTCTGCGTTAATAGTATAGATACATTCAGGCAAGCCACGTCTAGCCGGCCAACCCCAGATAGAGCTATCAGTGCAATTGTAGAGAATTGCAGCCAATCATCATCTGTGTCAATTGGTAGCACTGATACTTAGATTTATTGCTGCAGTGTCCTTTCAATTTCCATTGAGGTTGTGTAACATATAAATTGATAGGAACATTCTGGGCCAAAAGTTTCCCCATTTTAGTCGTAAATCATAGAGGTTTTGCAGTTACTGTAGAGCTAAAACTACAATTTTTCAAACAGAAGAGCTGGTTCACTGAATATGAATATCTTTGTTGCAAGTTTTTCAGATAAAGGAGATGAAGAATCAGATATTAATCAAAGTGTCTTCCTAACACCATTGAAATTTGTCGGTAAAATAATGTTAATCGATAAGGATTGGCTTTGGATTTTAGACGAATTTA
This sequence comes from Acronicta alni, assembly GCA_964056405.1. Taxonomy (NCBI): domain Eukaryota; kingdom Metazoa; phylum Arthropoda; class Insecta; order Lepidoptera; family Noctuidae; genus Acronicta; species Acronicta alni. Next base: position 9,814,026 of record OZ043930.1, read on the forward strand.
AACCAACCAACGATATTACTACGACTAGATATTTCAATATGCTTTGATCCGGGCGTCACAGAGTGCAAATGCGGTGCCCCTGATCAGACCATGTTACACTTGCTAGAGTGCCCAAAATGCCCGTACACCTGCACCTTTGAGGACCTAAAGAATGCCACTGATACCGCAATTAACGTGGCCACTCACTGGGCTCAAGTAATATCAATAATGTATTTACCATCGACACGAAAAGAAGAAGAATATGCTTTAAAGAAACTGGAAGGAAGTAATTATTACCTATAGCTTTTGCAATGAACGGCAAACTAATAAATTATGATATTCTACGGTCTAATATGAGATCATGCATTTTGACACGTGCGCTCGTATAGGTATTCGCGTCTGCATTCTAGTGCTCAGTTATAGTCTTTTATTTGGCTTTCCGGTCTATTTCGATAGTTTGCCTTTCTGCGTGGCTGTATACGTGTCCACCAAATTACTGATGGAAATATTATTGATTTTCCTGGATATTAAGAATTTTGCAGATTCGAAGTTCAAATCTGCCATCTCTGTCTTTATTTGGCCCAATCCCAATGGGCCTCTAGATAGATTAAAAAAAATTATACACTTTTTGATAATTACCGAATTTTATTATAAGTTTTGAAATTTTCAGTTTGAATAGTTGCTAACGTAACTTTAAATCCTTATAGGTCGTAAATGGTTATTCTAAATGAAAAATGATGAGAGAAACGTAAGGATGATTTTCAAATACCTATTCAATGACACTTAACATAGCTCGTCAACTTGTTTTTTTTTTTTTTTCATATTATGGCGTCTGGTTGTCGCCATATTGACTTTTGATTACTGTCATTTCTTTAGTGACACTCGCAAGATGACAAATCGATTGACGTAAGAATCATCAAAATCGGCCCACGAGTTTGGCCTCTAGTGTGCCACAAAGGAATAAACTTACATACATATTACCCTAAACATATTACCCTCCGTTGCGTCGCGCAGTCGGGTAAATAGTCAAAGTATCGACTTCGATTAGTAGTTTGAAATGGAAATCATTAGAACACCATTACAACATAATAATTAAATCTGCGCACGGACACTTTCGAAACCCGTGTTTATTTAAATAATAGTTTTCAATTTTATGACACAAAATATGATTTTGTAATGCTGAATTAATTTGAAGGTAGGCAACACTGGCGAATATGCATGTGAGCTGGAAACCTGATAGGGCAGCGTGCTATGCGCAAACACATGCGCAGATGCAACTGGTTTTTATTGTGTTGATTATTATGATTCCACATTATTATGTAGGTGCGTTTTATATGGCGTATTGCGCAACACTTTTATGATTCAGGTCAACAAATAACCTACAGAATTACACATTTTGAACTTTTTCCCGTTTCGTAATAATTCCAAAACTTGGGAAGGAAAAGAACTGATGTCTGAATCAGTTGCTCTAAATATGTTTTTAAATCATTCGTATGCTATATTATTTGTGTCTCCCACACTAATTGACTCAACAATATGTCATCAATACCTAACCTTGCTACGGCACTCGTGTGTTAACTCCGAGTCGCCTTACCAAAATAGCCCGTCGATTGTAAGAGGGTTTGTGTTGTAGGTGGCCGGATAGCGGCTATTGGTGAGTCAGTTGATTGTCTAGTTAATAAGTCTATTAGATGTACGTGGCTGAAACTTACCTGTAGCGAAACTGCGTAATTCAGGAAATTAATTTTATTTTTTGAAGAAATACTGCCTGTATTCCCTTAATGTTTTGGCAGAGTTGCAATGTACACCACAGTTCGCCGGTATGTTTAAGTCTTATGTAATATGGGGTGACCCATTGCCATTTACCAGGCACAAATCCAAACTTCGAGCTGCTACTGAGGATTTCATAGAGAAACACTGCTCGTCCTAGGACCCTAGCGTAGCAGTCGCGCCAATAGGCTAAAGAACCAGCTATAAGTTAAGGGTAAATCACATAACAAGTTATTTATACGATACCTTATTTAAATCATTGCTCTTTAACTACTAATGTTTAACGTCTATGTAAATACATAGACTGCTGGAGGCCATAGAACTAATTTGAACTTGCATAACGCTATGCAATTACTTGCTAATAAAATATGTTGTACATTACCGTGTTAAGCGTTAATGTATTCTGCCGAAAATAGAGACCAAAATGCGAGGAGTGATTGATGCTATATTCACGAACGTAGCTACAAAATTTCCACACAAATCTAAAATCATTTAAGCTCTTTAAACAGTAAACGTAGCGGTAATTCGTGACTAAATATTTTTGGTTTTATGAGTGACCTTCAGAGGGAGTCGTGGCTTAGTAATAATTATGCTGATCAACTGATCTGCAAGGTTAAGTTGCTTGACCATTCTTAATACTTCGAAACCCCTCCGTGCCTCGGAAAGCACGTAAAGCCATCGGTCCCGGTTGTCACACGAAGATCTACGACAGTCGTTAGTGGCAGTCAGTAGCCAAAAAGTGACAAACAGTATATTCTCAAGGATATAGGAAATAATATAGGAATCACCTGTGCTATTCGAAGGTATTTTCAGAATATGTTTTTCCAGCTTCTCGACTAGAAAATGGAATTCCCGAGGCGTGAGTTGTTTTGTCTGTAAACGTATAGTAGACCAATATTTGAGTTACGGTTAGACTTATTAACAATAACATCTCAAAGAATACAGTTTCGATAACAATCAATTTAATTCCAAGGTACTTCTAGGACGGAAACAATGAATTTGCCTCAGACACTAGTAGACAACCTTGGTCAATTGTTGGGGACGGATATCTTCCCAGAAAGAAAGGGATCGCCGTATTCAGGCTAATAAACGTGCTGCTCCTAAGTTATTGAGTATTTATGAAATCATAAACAAAAGCTACACCTATGGAAAACTTCAACTGTATAATAATACCATTCTAAAATCTAACATGGAAAAGAGTTTAGTACCTACCACTTCGACCTATTTGTAGCATACCAGGCCTCTAGAAAGTAGTACACCATGTGACGTTTGATTTGATCGATTAGCTTCTGTTGTGGCTTGTGGCGTAGTGGCCTTCGGCGACTCCACTAATGTACTCATGATATGATAAGTTCAAGGTTCAAGCTGTGACGGACACATTTTAGACCCTTGTTGTAGCCATTGTTTGGTATGGCAAGTCACGTTTACTGGTAAATTATTAACTATAGTTTGTGGAACATACTGGTACCTGATATTGATGGTCGAAATGGTTTACATGGAAGACTTGAAAGGGCCTAGAAGGCTTAATGTTCTTTCACCTTTTGTGTCCTAAAGTATAGAATCGGTTCTATGATATACAATATTGTTTATAGGCTCGCGCCCTATTAAATGGGAACTAATCATACGGGCAAACTGTGGACCTCTGCCTAACCCTTCGGAGAATACAGGCATGTATGGTATTCCTAATATTTTAAACATTTAAGTACATTGTTTTGTCTTTGAAGTCAGCAGTTTCTTGTACTCCCTCGAGTCTGCCAATATACATCCCAGACACATAAATTCTAATCTCAATAGGTTGTTGTCACCTTTATTTCCTTTAACCCTTTACAGAATAACAAAACGCAATTTATCATATTGTAGTACCTACAAAATAATGTCGCAACGCTTGCGTGCCCTGCTGATACGAAAGTCAGCCATCATTTGGCACTCCTTCCGAAGGCGTAGTGCCAACAATATCATAAATGGACTCTCTGTTTTCTGGTTTGCCTTAAATTTAACATATCACGACATGGTAGTACGGTATTTGTGAACTGTTTTACTGGCCTGGACGGTGTTCTAATGTTATGAGGTTTGTGTACAGAGTACGTTGCTTTTGATAAATGATATTTATTTCTGCAAATAGATCTTTTAAAGACACTTTTACAAGTCTATGTTTTACTTTTTTAAGCTAAATATATTCGGAATTTTCTTACTGACGATCTCTGAGAAGATCAACCTAGTCTTTACAAACAACCGACTCTTTTAAAGCCCAGACAGAATATTAGCAAACATGTGAGTGTTGTTACAATCCAGGGCAATGTCTGAAATGGCCTTTTGAAGAAAGCGCCATAGCGGCTTTGAGTAGACCAGTCTCAGCGACGGCACGCATGCATCAGTCATTATGTAGCTCGACCATAATTTAGGGAGCTTAACAATCCGTCGCACGACGATACCAGATCAGCGGAACATTTGCGTAGGCCGCATAAAAAAAGGCTCAAAGCTAACAGACTGTTCAAAGCTGAGTATGTATATTTAGCCTACAAAATACTCACATTTACATTTTATTGAGTTAAACATTATTAAATGATAAGAAAAAATATTAGAGAAGTCCTTGTGACTTTTTGTAGTCATTTTACGCAGCTTTTACCTTTTATCAATACCCTCCAGAGCTTAGCTACTTTTCTTGCGACATTCTCTCTTCTTTAATTTATATACAAGGAGTATTTTAACATTTTATTAATAAAAACTTGGTATTTGTGTTAATTCAATTAATCTACGTTTAAGTTTTATTACACTGCCCAGATACTCATAACCATTTATTTGTTGATCAATAACTGATAGTTTACTCATCGGCAATCATAAAGTTACTGCTATCATTTTAGTAATTAACGGGCGCAAATTTATTAAACTGGAATCACTAGGCTTCTTTCACGTTTTAATTTCATAGAATCACGAACTTTATTAATAGATCTTAATGACTGTTTATCCAGGACAAATAGAATATCTTTGCATAACTATCCTTAGTAATTATTTCGCTAGGCTGTATACTTTGAGAATATTAATGCTATTCCTTCTCAGTAATTTTAAATAATTTGATTTTTACAAGACATCTTGGGTCTTAAGAAACATATTTTCAAAACCAACTCTAATAAATCGATTCGGGACAAAAAAAACCTGGAATTTAGTGATTACATAATAGAATAACATAAGCAATATCTGACGACTAAAAATATGACTTCGGTAGACAATTGTTATCTAGAAATAACACTAATAATATAATATGAAACATTGTACAACAACACATGCACTTTAAAAGGTCAAGTCTAAGAATCTCAATGGTGACAAAACAAAAAATATTAAAGTCGTTTTAATTTGATTATTGAAATCATAGAGCTGTGACGTAATTCTATTATCATAGAGGCAAAGTGGTCCTGTTAGGAACAGGCGCGTAGGGTGCAATAATGGTAACCAATGTCCATTAGCTTAATAGGAATTATAACCCGCATACAATTTAATACTGCCTACATGTATCAATCTTCTATTAAATTTATCATCGTTTGATAGTCTTGTGTAATCGTAATGTACTGGACATTAATTTGATAGATGTGTTTGTTACTAGTAAATCATAAAATAGTATGAATTGATTGAATAAATCTAGAGAAATAACGGTATAATTGAATCAAGAAGTTATTGGCAAACAGTTTTTAATGTGTTTCTTTTATAATATGATATTGATGGTTTTAAGACCCAGTGGTCGAATTGCTATTTTAATTTCAAGTAACATTTCTTATTTTTTAGATTTCTGCACTCCTTCTGCATATTATAAACTTTTAACTATGCCAAATCTCACACTCCTCCGTGCGCGGAAACTGCTCAATCTTGGGTTAACCTAAAGGAGTCAAAAAATTCAAAATAACAAAATTATTTTGTCTTGATTATGTTAATTCATAGTGTAGTTGGTTCATTAGATGATTAGATAACTAATATTATTATACTTTAAACTATTTACAGGCTTAGTGATATTTTGTTCTTTTTACTCATTTAGATAATTATCTTTCTCTTTACGACCATTACCAAAAACCATTACTAAAAGGGCTTTTTACTGTGAATGTTGTCCGTTTCAGTTACGATTCGGGCGTACAGCCTTTCTGGCTGGTTGGGTTTTAATTGTTTCTGTGTTTAACAAGAACTAAGAGATAGAAAGTCTAGCCTGAATTGCTTTGGAAAGTTATCTGGAAACTGGTCTTGTAAAGCATTGTTTGAACAAAAAGCTCTGTACCTTTCTCTATTTCTGAAGGAATATCTCTTTAATAAATATCCTCAGCTGACCCCAAGAACATAATTTTAAAAGTAATTCTCTAGAAACGGTAAATACTTCAGCAATTGTTATTTTTTATTGGTTATTTTATTAAAAAGAGATTATATAATTTTTTCCAGGTAATGAAGAGTCTTCAACGTGTTTTTTGAAAAGAAACTGGGAATTTTATGAGAGGTAAATTTCTGAAAAATAAATATACTAGTTATCACAATGCTAGCTTAAAATCACGCCTGGTATGTATATAACGCTATCATACACCACCAAATTAACTAATTCATATGTACGGTAATCATTGTGTCAACCAGACGCAGGGTAATTTCTAAATGATAATTATACTAACTTTGCATCCTTTAGAGTTTTATGAATGGACTTCTTCCTTATCATCATTTATTTTCATCCGACTTGTGTTTATCTGAGTTTCGAGAAATTCAGCATAATTATGATCAACTATTCTTGGCGCCAAACTTAATTATTACTTAACATCCGCGTGGTAACATTGACGAAATTGGTCTAGAAATTGTATCTCGCCTATGTTGAGTCACTGACTTAATGCTGTTTCAATCAAGTCTGTTTAAAGTTAACTTACCTTTTTTAGTTATCACCGTTCTCTCTGTGACGTTGAATTTGCTTCTATTGTCTTTGTCTGGGTATTGTCTTGATTACTTTACGCGTATCTTTGGGTACTTCCTTTCGATCTCATATTTCACATCCTTGTCGTTTTTGAGTCCTCAAGTCAATAAAACGGTTCATAGGTTACATTGCTCCGTAATCTGATCAATGAATTGACAATCCCTCAAGCGTTGTACATTGATTTTAGCGTCTCAATCAGCTTGTTGTAGTGAAATGGCATATCACAGAGTTCGATTCAGTAATTGAAGTAATAGTTTCTCATAAACAGTTCCATTAAATTTTCCATCACAAGTTATCGTTGTTGCGTTCACGGACCTCGTTCTTGTTTCTTTCATAACCACAGTCTCTGTTGCTTTTCTTTCTGACATCCTTAAGGCTATTGTATGCCTTTTTCCTAATTAACTATTCACTGGAATGTTAAAAATACATGGTTCGTATTCAAATATCCTTGTCACATTCTTAATTAGTTTGATTATCCTTAGACCGCTATAGTTGCTTTCGTAATGGAACTGTAAATAATTATGTATAGAAATTCGATAGTATAAACTAAATTATTCTAGATCATTTTCTTTCTTGAGAACAGTAATTTGTCGCACAACAGCTACAGTAGCTGTATTTGTCTTTCGGGGCCATGTTAATTTTCTTCGATTTCACATATGTAAATTCTTATGTAATATTACTGTTTTGTTTTTATTGTGTAATTTTATTCGAATTTCTGTGAAAACGTAATTAGCGGAGGGAATTTTGTTATCAATTTTGCAATCGTTAAATTTTTATTGACTTCAGCTATTATATACATGCTGATTAGAAATAACTTCGTTACACATACACAAATATTTATTGTTTAAGTGTAGGTTCATATAATTTGTTGCTAATGCAACACAAATAAATTAAAAAAAAATAAGAATGCCAGGAATTTCAAACAATGCAGACAAACCCCGAAAATTACTTCATGACTTCCTAGATATAACCTTTTTTTTTAAATCAACTTTGTTTATGGCTAATAATATGTTTTTTTTTTCTTCATATTTTAAAGTTTCATGTACCTACTCTACGTTATATATTCGTGTGCTGTCTCGTCGGTACACATTGATAACGTCCTTAACTACACAGTGTACTTTGCAATTATTCACTCAATGCAGTTTGTTATGCCCTCTAAATGATAGCAATAAGGTTTACATTCGTATGGCAGTTTTACCGAGTGGTGTAACTGTCTATTGGCATACGTTCAAAGAGTTGTGAAAACAATGCTCACCGCTATTCAGGTGGTCATTATAAGTTTATCGGACTCATTTTGCCCGGGACAACAATATAGTTCTATAGATATCATTGTTCTTTTCTTTAGAATGCAATTATTGCAGCCCAGTTAATGCTATTATAAAGATATGTTGATAATCCTTTTTAATAACTTTCTTAATAAATAATATTGTTGTGTGTTTGTCTGGGTGTTTCTTATCTATTATAAGTATGTATTTACAAAAAAAAAAGTATATAAGTATTATATCCATTGTCTAGTACCCATAGTACAAGCTCTGCTTAGTTTGGGACTAGGTGGTGTTATGTAAACATGTCCCAAAAAAATATTATTAATATTATAAATGCGAAAGTAATTGTGCTACTTGTCTTTTAGTTTTCACGCCTTAACCGCAGATTTCGATAAAATTTTACAAGGGGATAGATTGCATTTTGAGAAGATGTAAATAGTCCTATTGGCTTTTGGGTTGCGAGTGAATCTGCGTACAACAGCTAGTGATCCCTCGATCCCTGATTTCCTGAACTATAAAAAAAGGCGTCAAATGCTTTTAATTTTTATTCGCACACAACATGAAACACTTAAAACAGAAATACATAAAAATTAAGATTAATTACAGATATTTCTTGGCAAGTAAAAATAGCGCAACTGTAATCGCGCTAAGGACTCACCCGTGCGGAAAACTAACGTTGATAAATCGATGGATGCCTCCATGATAATGAATGGTAGCCGATTAAAACACGAGCGTACTCTCAACGCAACACAGATACAGATTAATTACACAGACCCAATAACAAATTGCTGGTCACTTTATAATTACTCTTTTGTTTTCCTTCCTTAAAGCTTGTTCAAGGACCCATGTCAGCTATTTCAATTGTACCAAAATGGTCGTCTAATGGTACTAAAAATGACACGAGGACTGTCAGATTTGATAAACAAAACTTTCAAAATATAAATTCCGAAGTCATTGAATGACGATTCTGATACAATAAAATAGCTTACTTGAAGATACAGTGTAGGTACGCGGTATCCTGCTACTTCTGTTATCTTAATCTGAGCTATGTTGCAAAAAGCCAAAAGCCGCTTGCCTTATACCACGAAGGTGTTAAACAAGCATACGGCCTTCCTGATGGTAAGCAGTTACCATAACTCATGAACGCTTGCAACACCACAGGTATTACTAGCGCAGTGCTGTAATAATCTTTTCACTCCCTTTCTGAAGCACCCAATCTCTTGGGAGTAATTTTTGCCTCTGAAATGGCACCATGTGAGACCAGAGTGACTCGTGTATGTTCGATATGTATTCCACGGCAATAAAGAGAGGTGCCGTGGTAAATAGTAGCCGTTGCCGTCATATCGAACCTGCAACTGGACGGTTTGCCGCAGTAATTTGGTTTCGCTCTAGCCCTGGAACTTCTACAAATGAGCGAAAAACCACTATATTTTTAGCTACCCATAGCGCTAGCGAATATGGCTTATATCTGAATACGCCTTAAACCTCGAACGCGTCCACAAAACTGACGAGCACGTGTCCTAAATGATTGATTGTCTTAATCTAATTAAACTTCTGCGTCTCATTTGGTACTTTTTGGTTTTTTTTAGTCTACTAGCCAACTTCAACTTTCTATTTCTGTTTATCCCCTACAGAGATAACTTCGTTTTCTAAACTGACGAGGTTTAAAACGCTTGGAGATTGGTTCTATAGAAATATAGCGTTAGAATTGGAATGAGCATTTTAATTTCCAGTTAGGTTTAATTTTCCGAGCGTACCTAATCTGTTAAATCTTTTTACCTTATATAGATTCAATGGTTGCATGACTCTAATTTGTAATTTTAATTAAGTATATTTTCTCGTATCAGCTAATTCCGGGGCAGTGCCCTTTGACAATTCGTCGAGTTATTAAAATACTAGTTTTATTTTTAGTGTGAATGGGTATCGATTAACGTGATTGCTAACATCAACGGAATCACGAGTAAACTAATAAATCTGATACGTGTGTCTTTATAAGTCAACCCACATTTCTATTAACACTGTAAGTAGCGAGTACACGAAAAGTGAACGTTGAATTACCCAAGTGTTTACCCAATATTAGTTGGAGGCCGATCATTTATCAAAATAGATGGACTCTTGACACCCACGCGTGGGCGTAAGGTACACGTGTGGACATGTACGTGCCGCTGTTTATTGACAAAATAATTAGTAAGCTAGTTCCACATAACATTGAGCTGGACTCATTAATCATGGCTATGAATGTAATTGAGAGTGATAACAAGAGTATAAACTGAAGAAACCTTAGTTTGAACAGAAATTAAACTCAGGCCATCAAAGTATTATTTGTATACATTATTTAAAATGGGTATAAGTACTATAAAAGGTTGCATACACGTACCTAAGGTAAATTATGCAAACACTAAAATAAACATATTACCAATATAAAAACAAATCGTTTAGCTGTTACTGCTTAATTTTACACCCACGTAGACGTAAGCAGTTATATTTAAAAAATTATGTTGCAATAGTAAACAACTTCAACACGTCCAAATGTCAAAGTCGAAACTGTGACGAATCAAATCAATATTCACACCTAAAGTTCATTTTTAACGCTAAAGTCATTCAATTTAAACCAACGTTAATATAAATTTGTTGTGTGTTGTTAGCGTAAGAGATTCTGAATAAAACGGAATAATTTAATAATTAAAAAAATTTAGGAAAACAGATAAGAACAGACTATAAAGTCGGTATACTTAAAATTTGGCATTAAGGTTTAAAGCAGCCTAAATCCATCAGTTTTAATTTATTAAATTGAGGCCATTACCGTTTCCTAGATGGAACTGACAAAAAACAGACACCCACATCCAATAAGGTAACCGAAAAAGGAGTATTTTATATCTTTAATACTTTTGCGTTCGGTAAATTGTATTCTTCTCGCGAAATAATAATTACAGTTCGCACTTCCCTGATTTTTTTCCTCGATATTTATTATCCTCTAATACATTCCATTTTACGTAAAACCCTTTGTGATCATTCTGATGATTTAACAAAATTTATCGTTATAGTATTTAATATTTATTACTATGTTTGAGCATTATCCTGCGAAGCATATTGGATTAGGCTGACCCAAGCATATTAATTCACACAGTCTACATAATTAGTATGTATATTGTCTTATTATTGTTATTATTCAGAAGTCATCCGACTTAAAATCAGACCAAATCAGCCTCCAGTTTTGTTCAAAACAATACCATGATAGTTTTGTTTCATGAATGTAGCAGGAACTATCCGTATCTCCTAAACTAACAGCTGCCTGTGCGATAGCAGTGCCCTCTATTACCCTCTTGCAGATAACATCGCGCACTCACAGTGCATTATGTGGGTAATGTATGACCCGAACACTGGTATTTCGGGAGACCCTCCTTCTTCAAAACTTCGAATAGTCCTAATTACTATCAGAACACTATGGCGGAGTTGCGGTATAGAGGAAAAGAATTTATTAAATTAAATGTACAGTTTTGTTCAAAGTTAACAAGGGTTATAAAGTAAATTATGTTTTGTTCTTTATTTTCTCCAGAAAGTTAAACGATGAAGTAACAGACGTGTCATTCTGGGACAGTAAATAGGTTGATGATACATTGTGACAGCTAACATTCTTACTATTTTACACAAATACGCAAGTACATAATACGTTTTGAGGTACTGTTTTCTTGTTTAATGAATTTCCAAGTTTTTATTTTAGTTAACATTTTTATTTCGCTTTAACCCCATGATAAACACGTTTCACGATTGTTTGTTATCATAGAATAATTAATAGTTCTGCTAACAAACAGTTGAACATGTCTGTTGTTGTGCGTGTTTTTCTAAGATCTAGTATTATTGTACAGCAGTTGCTGTTGGAAAAACACATCAGATGCAATAACAATGCATTCTTTCGCTATGTACTGGTGAAAACAGTTTTAGATGTTATTCAGATAGGCACTCAGGTAGAAATTAAAACAGATTTATAGACAAGATTACCTAGGAACGTAAGCGTAAGCACTTCAGTATTTAAGCATTATCGTGTACTAAGACATTTTATTTGTTCTTTTAAGAAATTATTGATGTCTATCAACTTCAAGTAACTTAGGAGTCGATTTTCAAACACCAATATACGTAATGAAATAAAAAAGAAACATCAAAACTACTTTATAAACAACTTATTTACACGCGAATATAAAAAAAAAACATTTGCATTGATAACCGTTTCCATAATTAATTACGACTTTGTCTCAAAAGCCAGGTTTTAGTTGAGCTTTTTAGATTGATATCATCCTTCTATATTATGTTCATCATTACTTTCTTAGGTGAAGTTTCTATTTATTTTGTGGTTTAATTGTATGGATAATATGTATGTATAAGAGATTGGATTTGTGCCCGGTTAATATCCGGTTATTCCATTAACCGGGCCTGTTCGTAGTTTGCGTTCGCGGTTATTCCCAGTTCGTCGGTATGTTTAGGTCTCGTGTAACCTATTACACGGGATCTAAGCATACCGGCGAAGTGTGGGTGTACATTGTTGCACCCCTGCCTAAACCTTCGGGGGATACTGGCGTGATAGTATGTGTATATTTGACTACTATTACTGTAAAAGAAGACTGACGAGCTGGTGGAAGTATATTTACTTTGAATACTTAATTTAAAAAGAAAGTAGTAATTCCCAGTTATAGTATACATACATATATTTTTCTTCCTGTGGCAACACTAGAGCTAACAGCTGATTTAAATTTGTCTCCGTATTTTTACTATAAAAATTGCAAATAAGTCATAAAATTAGTCACAATTGTAATTATTCACAAGTATTAGGGGCAATAAGTATAATTTGTGCATAATATTAATGTAATCAATGGTAAATAAGTGCAAAAATCGTGTGTAAATTGGTGACGGTTACCGGCAAAACAAATTGTAAATTGTCATCCCGAAATCAGGTACAAATTTACGATTATTTAGTTTTTCGTAGTGTTTTCCAATTAGAAAATATATATTACTTTAATATTATTTTACTTACAAGTACGCTTTGTAGACTTTAGACCGTAAACATAACCTTATTCTAGTTGGTGACACAACTTCACTTCTCTTGTTGTTTTTTTTAAATTCTTTTAACTATCACGTCTCTGCTTTACTTCTATCATAACTAACAGTCTATTTTTTCATTTTCACCCCTTTCAATCAAGTAAACATGTTGACTCGCAAGGCATCTGCTCGCCAGGAGGAGTCCAAACTTCTACTGGCTTTGAGCGAACTTAAGGCCTCCAAGGAGTTGTGTGACCGACTGAATAGCGAGAGGGATGACAATGAGAGGGAGTTCATAGATATGATAAATAAAAATAAAAATCTAAAAACAGAGATGGCTCAACTGCACTTACAGTATGTTGAGGCTGTGGATACCCGGGATAGGCTCCAACTTGTTGTGGAGGGGTTCAACCAATGTAGCATTGAATATGAACAAGCGTTAAGCCGTGCACATTTCCTAGAACACCAGCTACATGAGGCGAACAATAGGATTTCACAGTTAGAATTAAACAGCACAGCCTCGTTGAACCAAAGTCTATACAATGAGTTGGTAGTCAATGCCCCAGGTATGGTTTCTGCTGCAAATAACAAACCCATTGTCACAATTGATCTAACATGCACTAAAGACTCTGACAAAATTGTGCAGGTGGTTAATTGCAGTAAAAACAAATTAAAAAAGTATGTTAAAATCAATAAGTATATTAGAAAAACACGAAAGCTAGTTAAAAGACAAAAGTTTTTCATAAAAAATGTAAAACTAAATAGAGAGCGGCTTCAATTACTTAATAAACTAGACTTTTATTCATCTAAGCTCAAAAATAATACATTAAAACACAAACATGACATGGAAAATTTAAATGATGAGCTTGGAATTCTCCATGAAAAATTAATATCAATGAGTAGTAAATATAAAAGCTCTGAAATGCAAATGAAGGAGTACATGTTGGCTATGAATGAGCTAGTAAGCGCATGTACATGTAACCATGAGCGCAGACAATCTATGACCAACCACCAGTCATTTAATTATAGTACCACCTCTCCGTCTCATTCACCGTTGGCATGTGACACCAGCATTTTGCAAAGTGCACCTAATTTATTTACTAATAATACTTCCTCTCAAACCACTGAAATTAATAATAATTATGTAATATTCAGTGATGAAATTGGTCTAGGTATGGGTCAGTTGTTGTCAAACCACATGGGGCTAACTTCTGTCTGACTAACTTCTGTATGCCTGGATTAAATTACAAGGACATTATGCATAAAATAATTAAGTCTAAGTTTAGCCCAAACACCACCTTAATTATATTAATTGGAAATAGGGGTACTGTAAACAAAAAAAACCTAATTGAATTTTATACTAAATTATGTGATTGTAATGTAGATAAGATAGTTATGTTTACACTTCCCTACTCAAATAGTTTGCCACAGGACGAAAACACTATTAGATACAAATTAAACTTAACATTGCATACTATATCTATTAATAATGACAAGTTACATCTTATTGACACTAACAACTATGTTAGCAAATATTTTTACCTGACGAAAGATAACTATTATCTTTCTACTTATTGTAAGAGACAGCTTGCTATGTCTCTATCATATTATTTTGTTACGTTAGCCAAGAATCTGGCTAAAAAACATATTGGCTTTATTGAGCCGTTACCTGACATTTCATCTGTTGACATGTTTAATAATTTAAATTAGAAATTAGGACAACAGAGACAACCTCTTGCATATCTGACAGTAATAAAATTGTAAATATTATCAACCTGGTTCACCAAAATATTCAAGGGATTAATAATAAAGAACTAGAAATTGAATTATTTATGAACTGTAATAAAATAGATATTCTTTGTATTACTGAACATTGGTTAAAAAGTCACCAGTTCATGTTTAATTTCAATAATCACCAGGTTGGTAGTTCGTTTTGCAGAGAGAATGCTATCCACGGTGGCTCATTAATCCTAGTTAGTAATCAGTTTAAATTTAAAGAACGTAGGGACATTGTGGGCCTCTCTGTTGAACGAACAATTGAAATAGCCTGTGTGGAATTGGATCAGTTTATTGTATTAAGTGTGTACAGACCTCCATCTGGATTGTATGATAGTTTTGAAAGGGTGATGGATGAAGTACTTCATAAGACCTGTAAGTCAAACAAATCCATCATTGTTTGTGGTGACTTTAATGTAAATTTATTAGAAAATTCAAGTGTTTGCACTAAAATAAAAAATCTTTTTCTGTCATACAACCTGGAAAACTTATTTCTGGAGCCTACTAGAATAACTGCCTCTACTGCCACATGTTTAGATAATATTTTTACTAATATAACAGTTCGCCATAAGGAAGTTATTAATTTACTGGATTCTGACCACTGCGGACAGCTGATTACTGTTAATAATAAAAATAAAATTGTGGCCATAAAAGATATCACTGTGAACCCGAAAACTACAAGTCGCTTGGAATTATTTAAAAATAAACTTATTAGCAAATTAGATTTTTTGCCATATAATAATGATCCTAATCAACTTTATGATATATTTTTTAATACTTACTGCAATGCATTTGATTCTACTTTTATACCCAAGACGATCTCAGTTAACGGTAACGCATCCTTCAGTGAATGGGCTACTGTTGGTATTCATAATAGTAGGAAAAGACTTTATGAGCTATACAATGAACGATCTTATGTCAACACTCCAGAATTTAATACTTATGTAAAAAAATACTCTAAATTATTTAAAAAGATTTGTTGTATAGCCAAGTCACGTTATTTAAGTTTAAAAATAAAAAACAGCAGTAATGTTATTAAAACCACTTGGAATATTATCAACAGTGAAACAGGAAGGGTTAGTAAACGAAACAATGACTATAGTCTTAGCATCGATAACAGGATAATCAAATCAGATTTAGAAGTCGCTACTGCATTTGAAAGTTTTTTCTCAGATATTCCTGTTTCAACAACTAAATTCCTAAAGTCATCACCCACTGTTGCAGAATCTATACTTAAAGAAAATGTAAGACCTAGCATTGCTGAATTCCAATTCAATAGTGTAAATTATAAGGACATTATTAAAACCTTCAATATGTTAAATGTGAAAAAAACAGCTGACCTCTGGGGTAATTCTGTTGACGTTGCCAAATCAATCATTGACATTGTAGCACCTACTCTAGCCGTTATTTTTAATGACTGTGTTGACTGTGGTAAATTTCCTGATCTAATGAAAAATAGCAAGATAATACCTTTATTTAAATCAGGTAGCACATCTGACTCCACTAATTTTAGACCTATATCCGTGCTACCTACTTTTAGTAAAATTTTCGAAAAGCTTATGTTAGACCAAATGCAGAGGTATTTCAGTAAAAATAAACTCTTACATTGTAAACAGTTTGGTTTTACAAGGGGTCGTTCAACTACCGATGCCGGTGTTGAACTTTTAGGACATGTATTTGATGCATGGGAAAACGCACGCGATGCTTTGGGTATCTTTTGTGATTTATCTAAAGCCTTTGATTGTGTTGTTCACGAAACATTGATCAGGAAGTTACACCACTATGGCGTTAAAAACACTTCTCTGAATCTTCTTATCTCGTACCTGGGTAATAGGATTCAGAAAGTGGACGTCAATGGAAAGAGATCTTCGGGGTCCGTAGTTAAAATGGGAGTCCCGCAGGGCTCAATTCTTGGTCCATTTTTATTTTTAATTTATATAAATGACTTACCTTACCTAATAAGGGACAATCATGAGATAGTACTGTTTGCAGATGACACATCATTATTATTCAAACTCAAGCGTCAACAAATTGTCACAGACGATGTAAACAGTGCTCTCTCAAAGGTGGTGCATTGGTTTAATACTAATAATCTAGTTTTGAATGAAAAGAAAACTAAATGCATAAAGTTTACAACACCTAACGTAAGACAGGTGAAAACCAGTGTTCTTATTAATAGCGAAGAGTTGGACCTTGTGGACACCACCGTATTTCTAGGTGTCACTTTAGATTCTAGACTTCAGTGGGGCCCACATATAGATAAATTGTCGAAAAAGCTTAGCTCTGCAGCATACGCCGTCAAAAAAATACGTAGCTTGACTGATGTAGATACAGCGCGCCTTGTTTATTTTAGTTATTTTCATAGTGTGATGTCGTACGGCATTCTGTTGTGGGGGAATGCGGCTGACATACAAACTATTTTTGTGCTGCAGAAAAGAGCCATTCGATCGATTTACAATTTAAGTCCCAGATATTCACTGAGGGATAAATTTAAGGAGATTAATGTTATGACTGTTGCATCACAGTATATTTATGAGAATGTATTATATGCACACAAGAATATTGATCTCTTTAAAAAACGTAGTGATACACATAATGTTAATACCAGGAACAAAAATAAATTTATTGTACCTGCAACGAGGCTCCAGAAGATAAGTAATTCGTTCAAATGCCAATGTATACGCTTCTACAATAAAATCCCAAGCAACATTCAAAAACTTAGTCTTAACAAATTTAAATCAATTGTTAAGCAGAAATTGTGTCTTAAAGGATACTATTCAATAAGAGATTATACAGATGACAAATATGCTTGGGATTGAACTGTTCCAATGAACTAGGCTTTCGATGCTTTAATATTCTATTATTCTGACATTTCTTTGTTTTATTTTATTTATTTTTTTGAAATTGAAATATTATTCAGATTAATATTGTAAAAACATGAATTTATCGTAAAGTATGAGAGTCGTGCAGCCATTGATGTTGCATATATTGATAAGCAATAAAATGACTTAAAATTACATTGTGCCCTTCAGTTGCCTAGCTCGGTCTGAGCTTGTCATGCTCACTAAAATGTCCTGCTGATGGTGGCGTTGCGTGTCGGGTCGTTTTATTCCCTACAACATGGTTGAGTCAAACGACGCCGATACACACGTCATACTCGTGAACGGGTGCCGTCTGTTGGGGCTGGTCAGCTCTTACTGTCAGTGGCAATCTCTTTATTTATTTATTTAAATTTTTCTGTTTAGTAGCCTATATTAATTTGAAAGTACACATCAAACTGCATTGTTCTCATGTAAGTCTGACAATTATTTATATTATTTTGATATTAGCAGACATTACTGCAATAATTACTGTGATTATATTTTTTCTTATTATTTATTAATGTTTAACTCAATACAATGTAAATGTGAGTACTTTGTAGGCTAAATATATATACTCAGCTTTGAACAGTCTGGTGGCTTTGAGCCTTTTTTATATGGCCTACGCAAATGTTTCTCTGATCTGGTATCGTCGTGCGACGGATTGTTGAGCTCCCTAAATTATGGTTGAGCTACACAATGACTGATGCATGCGTGCCGTCAGTTGGGACTGGTCTACTCAAAGCCGCTATGGCTCTTTCTTCAAAAGGCCATCTCAGACGTTGCCCTACATTGTAAGACACATATTTGTTACCACTACTCTATGTCTGGACTTTAAAAGAGACTATGATTCTCTGAGTTTGTTTCGGCGTTTCTTCTCAGAGGTCGTCAGCTAGGAAATGCCGGAGCCATCTAGCTTTAAAAAAAAATGTTTATTATTGACTTGTAAAAGTGTCTTTAAAAGATCTATTTACAGAAATAAATATCATTTATCATTTATCATTTATCAATGCGGCAAAAAAATATATATTTTATTAGAAAAAGGAAAGAGCAATTATAACGTTTTCACCATTTCGTTACTGCTTACCTGTTATACAACCCTTTGCAGAAACTTTATACAATGTTATTTCAAATACAAAGGAAAATTTTTCGATTTCCCTTTAAGTTATGAAATTTCCTTGTTTTGTTACGATATTTCAAATGCCATCGCTCACTTCTTACATTTAATTTCGTTGAAATTTAAAGTTTATTTTTGTCCGAAATTTTCCGTTTTACGGCTTGGAAACGATTTTATTTTGTTAGTGTCTGGCTTACCTCGAACTGCTTGGAAACCACTAAAGTTTTATAGTTACATCACACGACTATTTGTATCTCAAGTGTATTTTGTATAAACTTTTCCGTTTGGAACTCAAGATGAGTTGAGCAGGACATATGGTTAAGCGAGATGATGCCTGATGGAGCTTACTGCTTACCCCACCACCTTGTATAAGCTTCGTCATACAGTGGGATGGGCCCATGATATTAAAGAGAAAGAAGCAGTGATAGCCTGGTAGTTTGACCATTGGACTGCCAAGTCGAAGGTATCGAGTTCAAACCCAGGGCACACACCTCTGACTTTTCGGAATCATGTGCGTATTATGTGATAATAATTAATTATCACTCGCTTAAAACGGTGAACATCGCGAGGAAACCTGCATGCCTTAGAAATTTTCTCGACGGTATGTGAAGTCTGCTAACCCGCATTAGGCCAGCGTGGTGGACTTTAGCCTAAGCCCTCTCAATATGAGAGAACCACTGCTGGGCACGGGTCGCCCAGCAGTGGGACAGTATATGGGTTGATGACGATGATGATGACCAAAACCAGGACCACGGTAAATGGCATAGTTTGACGGGGGGCTATACCCAGAGTGGCTGAGATAATGTTGATGTTGGAGAATTTTTAAGTTAATGAAATTAAATATCTTAGTAAATTTTTTTACACAGCACCATCTAGTGTCAATCTAAGCAGAGCTTGTAGGTAGTATGGGTTAGCAGACAATGTATATAATACTGTATACTTTTTTGTGTCAATGTATAAGAAGCACCCAGACAAACACACTTATGTTCACCACATTTGACAACCTCTGTGGTCGGTTGTGTGGCCGGACTGCTGATCATGGGATCGTGGGTTCGATTCCCACAGGACACAAATATTTATGTGGATAAAACATGAGTATTTGTGTTTGTCTGGGTGTTTCTTATGTATTGTAAGTATGTATTTACAAAAAAAAGAGTATAAGTATTATATCCATTGTCTAGTACCCATAGTTCAAGCTCTGCTTAGTTTGGGACTAGATGGTGTTGTGTAAAATGTCCCAAAAATATTATATATATTATTATATTACATAAATATTTGTGTCTTGTGGTAATCGTGTGCCTAGTGACCAGCAGTCCGACACGCGAACCACTAGACAACAGACGTCCGCAAAAGTCTATCAAAACTTTTAATTTATTACATTACCTAGACTTTATACAATAAAACATATTTTTAGATAATATTTTGATTAATAAGTATGCGATTCTTGATGTGGTTTTTTGGTTATTTGAACATATCACCACATAACATACCACCACGTGGGTGTACCAATGTACACCCACAGCTCACCTATTTAGGTTTCATGTACTTAATATTGCCATTAAACGACCAATAATCCAATCTCAGAGCTGCGACTGAGAATTTCATAGAAACACCCAATAACACTATAAGAAAAAAGCTTTAGTTTTAAAATTCAGAAGACCATTTTATTATTACTATGGTACGTAGTGTTACTACAACAAATACACCCAACATTAAACTTCCAGCAACTCTTATGACTCAGTCGGGTATACCCTAGTACAACAGCTCAACATGTTCTGAATAAACAATAGACTAGAAACTTGTAACAACAAACCTTTTATGTAATTGTAACCTCTTTTAAGCTATTTCAAACTCTCGTGCTATTACCATATCATCTTATTGTAGGATTATATTAGTATTATATCTTAGGATTGTGTTTGGAACGCTTCCGAGACGGTTAAGACGTGCCCTCCATAATTCGTTTCGTAAATTAATTATCGACTGTCAATACTTTTACTTATCTGCTAAACACAAGTTTGTGTAGTGTAAATCCTCTAATAAATGTTTTCGGTCCTCCGTGAAGTGAAATACAAACAATACTAAACATCGAAAATAAAACATTATAAAAGTGCAGTATCATAGTGACTAGCCCGCGAGTGCACGGAATCTTAGCGTTTGTGCCTACTAATATTACGGCTATTGTCCTGCGTGCGCGCAATAACCCCTGCACTGTCAGTGCTACCAACTTTCCGGCGACGAAGTAGCGGAGTGCGTTCCAGTGACGAATATAGTAAGAACGGGTGCATTAATAGTAAACGCGACTGGTGGCGCCACCCCGACCGTCGAATTATCAGGGTGAAAATAAAGATGGCAGTACAGCGCTCTCCTCCTGATTCGGTTACCAAATTAAACCCACAAATTCTTCCAATTCGGTATAATTCGGACTCGGCTCTCGATATGCCAAATAAAACAGTTTCTGATGATAATAACATCACAAAACGGTTCAAACGCACGTTTGGAGAGTACACAGATCAGTCTGAATCCTCTATCTCTGAACTAAAACTTAAAGCTATGTTCGTTGAGTTCAAAGACCAACAAGATCACAAGTTTGATCTGCTGAGCGCCACCTTAAACACTATTGCCACGCAAAACCAGGAGATTAAAAACTCTATTGGAATTATCACATCCCAACATCAAGAACTCCTTGTAAAAATTGTCGACCTTGAAAAGGAAAATTGCGAACAGAAAACATTAAATACCTTGGAGTTACATTAGACCAATTCCTCAGCTTTAAACCACATATAGACAACCTGGTAACGAGATTGCGCAAACTCATTTACATATTTAAAAGTCTAAAACATATAGCTGACCCTCGTACCATCAAAATGGTCTATCAAACCTTGTGTCAGTCGCTTATTGACTACTGCATCGTCTCCTGGGGAGGGGCTGCTAAAACACACTTGCTGAATGCGGAAAAAGCTCAACGTGCCATACTTAAGGTTGCTGCAGGTCTCCCCTTTCGATATCCTACGGTCGACTTATACAAAAAGTGGGATGTACTGTCTGTAAGACAAACTTTCATCCTACATACAGTCCTTAAAAAGCACTCGCAACTATTATATGATTCGGACTTATTGAAAGACAAAAGAAGAAAGGGTACGGTATGCGATACAAAGTTATTCCGCTTAAGTCAGTCCCACAGGTTTTTCTGTTACCTAGGGGATTATCTATATAACGTCATCAACAAGAGTCAAAATATATACCCCCTTCTCAAATCTATGTGTAAGAAAAAAGTAACTGACTTTCTGAAAACTCTTTCCTATGAGGACACTGAAAAATTGCTCCACACAATTGCATAATTCTTAATTGTGTAATTGTGTGGAGGTAATTCTTGCACTCAAATAATTATCTATCCATTCATATCATATACACACGCACCACCATTCACATACACACGTACCACCACTCACCTTTTACTTACACAGGACCACACACCCTGTGACTGTTTTTATTGTTGTATTTTTATTTTTTTATTTTTTTTTATTGTGTTTTCTTTTGGAAAAGCGTAGAGCTTTTCTAAATTGTTCTATTAATTTATTTCTTTGCATTTATTTAATTTTCTTTTAAAATGTTTAGTGGAAAAATTTTACCTGTCTGCTTATTTATGATGCCACCAAGTGGGGTCTGGTGACCTGTAATACAGGTTTTTTTAAAACCTACTTCAGGCACCAGCTCTCACAATGTGAATTTGTAAAGTTCTGAACTGTAAGGTGCTACAAAACCATTGTGAGAGAAAATAAATAAATTTATTATTATTATTATTATTATCTTATATAGCTTGCAGCGGAGAAAAGCATAACTGTACCCTACCTCAATGGCCCTACAAGAGAGAGATGGCTCATTAAATAAATGGAAGTTTTGCTTATATACAACTACAACTTTGCCGTGCTCATTGTGGTAACAAACGAGTGTTGTTGAAACTTACACATTTATGGAATAAATAAGTTTATGCCAACGCCCTGCGATGTCTCCCAAAGGTCACAAAGGTAGAGAGGGAATAGTTTTTGTTATTTTAATACTAGTGGTTCTAGTTTAAGTGGTCCACACTGTTTGAGTTATAAAAAGTCGGGTTTTTTTGTACCACTAAGGTGGCAAACAAGTAGACGGCCCACCCGAGACGCTTGCAACACTTGGGGTATCACTTGCGCGTTGCCGACTCTGTAAAACGAAAGAGGAATACCTAGTTGGATTGGCACTAGTTACCTAGCTGGTTTCCTCGCGGAGCACTGGTAACCTTGCTCACGAAATTGGAATGCGGAAGTCTGATGGCAGTCATTTCGTGTAAAATACTGATAGTCAGCCGCATCTGGTTGGACTGGTAGCCGACAACAACGTAGTTAGGAAAAGGCTTAATGGATGATGATGAAGCATTCCTGTGTCGGTTTTAAAGACTGTATTTTAATTAACAATGAGGTCTTAATTAGTACAATATATTATTTTGATTGGTCAATTAAGGCTCATTGAACTTCCTATTATAAATCAGTTGTCTAAAGTCCACCCCGGTTCATATTACGTTGTTGAAATATCCAGACAAACAACTTCATATACCGATGAAGATATACTTACCTACAAAAATAAATAGTACGTAAATCATGTCGCGTCATTTTAGTCTACTTGACCCTTGCCTATCAGTGTCATACTGCGCCTGCGCGTAGACTTTGCTACTGACGGACATAATTGAAAAGAAAACTAGGTACATACGGCTAGGAACATTTCCAGAATAAGCTCCCATTGCAAGGAAATCCTATACAAAGCTAGATCTACCTCTACTGTATTATTTATAGCTTAGCTTGATGTTTACCTTTACTTGATGTGTACAGAGGCCTGCACATCAAGCTGCCCCGTCTATTTTCAACTTTAATACACAATAATAAAGTTCATGTTGATTGGGAAAATTTTACAGTTTTTTATAGCTTGACCTGCTAACTTGACATTCAAAATTGAAAGTAATATTATATTAATAATCATTTAGTATTTCAAACTTTCCTTTGTGTTTATTACCAGCAAGTACATTAGTTAATGGCAATAGGCTCACCCCCTATTACATGGGCCTTACAATCAGGGTTCTGTGGGTGTACATTGTACTCTGCCTATCCCTTCGGGGAATATAGGCGAGATGGCATATTATAAATTTTCGTTTAATGAATGCGTGGCTGTAATTAGTCACTTCCGGGACTAATAAAGAAAGACAATATTAATGATTCAAATGCTATTAGCGTTAACATGAAAGCAGTTCCTAGAACTACGTCATTTGCATATCTCCTCATGTAACACCGGTCTAAATCTGTTTGCACCACTTTCATCTTGTACCGGGTACATATAATTATGTCTGGGGAATTTCGGAAATCTCTCATCATCAATCCTACTTAGCCGTCAGATCTGGCGTTAATGTTACAGCTGTATGCTTGAAACTACTCTCAAATATTTTGTACGTTTAATTTTATTGTGTGTGTTCAAGTAAGTAGCCAAATAGTATGGTGAAATTACAGGCCCGTTTAACATACTAAAGGACATAATATATGTACTCAATGCTAAGATACAGTGAGGTTATGAATGACGTATTGAAGAATGACTCAATTCAGTTGATAATTTGCAATGCCTATTTTATACTACTTAAGTGGCAAACAAGCATACGGCCCGCCTGATGGTAAACGGTTAGAAATAGCATAGTATGGACAATTGCAATATCAGGGGTATCTTACGCGCATTGTCTATATCATGAATATAAGTGTTTGTATTTGTCTGGGTGTTTCTTATGTATTATAAGTATGTATTTACAAGAAAAAACATAATTCAAGTATTGATATCCATGGTCTAGTATCCATAGTAGCTACAAGCTCTGCTTAGTTTGGGACTAGATGGTGCTGTGTAAAAATTGTTCAAGAATATTTATTGCTGACCCTGTTTTAATTTGAAGAACCCCGTGTTGTACTGTCTCGGGAATATCTCGGAGCGGAGCTGATTCGCAGATTGAGCATGCGTGGGAGGAAATTTCTCTGAAATCGCACTGTATGCGACCAGAGTGGCTCTAGGGTATGTGGATGTATTCCAAACCATTGCCAATGGCGAGTCAAGCGAAGTCAGTAGCCGTTTAAGCGTAGTCTCTTCACATTTATGCTAGGTACTTTTTACGTAAAAGTAGGTAAATATTCCGATCAACATACAATACGTAGGCACATATCTATACCAATATAGTAAAGCTGAAAGGGGTAGGTTTTTTGTTTGTTTGAAAGCGCTAATTTCTAAAACTACCAGTCAGCCCAATCCTTGAGGAAAGTTACCGTATACTGTCCCACTGCAGGGCCACGCTGGCCTAGTGCGGGTTGGCAGACTTCACATACCATCAAGAAAAATCTCTAAGGCATGCAGGTTTCCTCACGATGTTTTCCTTTACCGTTTAAGCGAGTGATAATTCATTATTAATACGCCCATGAATCCGAAAAGTCAGAGGTGCTTAAATAGCCTAGATAGGTTCAAATAAACTTTGTTTTCTAACTTATGGTCAGCAGTTGATATATTTAATGACCCACACTCTAGCTTGTACTATAGCGTCTCATAAAACTTTCCGACAGTAATGGCAAATACATTATATTACAATCTACTACCAAGTTGAATATAATGGGGTTTTTGATTGATATGTGCTAATTACAGTGGTAATGAGTTCGCTAATGCTTATTACTTCATAAGCACCGCATTCATAGAAATATAAACTATTATTGTTTTTAATTATCAGTGTTATTGGTTAGTCGATTATATATTTTATCAAAGATACCTAAACTAAATTACGATTTATATAAAAGCTATATTAAATTTTTCAGGTGATAAGTGTTCATTATTAAAACAAATTGAATGAGCTGTTGGTATTTTAGTAAGACCGCTAAGCTGCAGGTTATTTTTAAGGTAGGAAATATTATAATTGTCACCCGCGGTTATCATTTAGTGTTCGATAAATGGTTATACGAGTATATAGGTTATTTGGGCATACCTCCACGGACTGTAACGTGGCCTTAGATATCAGCGTCAACTCCTAGAGGCTATGGTTAAACGAAGTTACCAAAGTGAAGTTCTATTGTAATCATCAAGGTATAAATCTTTAGGACGAGGCATGAAGTATAAATAGTACTTTTGGAACGAAGTTCCTTATCGCGCGTTATGAAAGGGGGCTAGACGGAAAAAATTCTTAAGAAAAGTTGTCACGACACTTTTTTCGAAATTCAAATATTGTTGACAAGCATTCAAATATTATTGAGTGAATGACAATATTTGAATTTCGCGCGTTGTGAATTGTTGAGTGTATACAGGTTTTTTTATTTTTAATTATTAAATTTTAATGAAAGGAACTTCGTTCTATCCGGGTGTCCCTTGACACCTCTCAAGTTTTTTTATAGATATTTATCACTGATCTGGCAAACAAGCATACGGCCCACCTGATGGTAAGCGGTTACCGTAGCCTATAGATGCTTGCACCACCTCACTTGTGCTTTGCCGACCCTGTAAAACGAAACAGGAAAAGTTGGTAGTTTATGGATCAAAGTCCCCCCGTGTGTGTTGCAGTGTTGTTGTACGTGTTGCAGTAACACAACATTTCCTCGTGGAGCACTGGATTTTATAATATACATATACTATTTTTTACATATTACAAAGTAGTTTTTCTAGATTTCGACACGTGTTACTAATTACGATAGCAATTAACAAGTCGTATGGTACTGACTATAGTAACATGTAGTTAATCAACCTTTTTGTGGTAATTACGAGCGGGTTGGTTATGCGGCGCGCTGACACAAATAAACATGTTTGCTCGTCCCCATTGCGTCCGAACGTTACACGAACACTCGAACAGGGCTGCCATGCTTGTCGTGGCGAATTTCGCGGAACCCATGGCCATGACTATACCGGTTTTTAGTTGGTACGAGTCCGAAATAATCTGCCACGTGGCGGAGAATCCATGAGGATATTCCGTACTATAAAACAAAAGGGCTGCTATGCTTTCTAGGACCAACACCATTTCACACTTGTTTGCGTCTGCGAAGCAAAACATTTAACGCGTGTGTTCACGCGGCCAACTCGACGTTTACACTACGCGGGTGGGTTGTAATCTTTTCTGGTGGAAAAAATTACCAGATACATGGATCTTTCAGTTTGAAATCGTGGTTGTAAAATCAGCCTTACCCGTGCGTAAGTGTTAAAATAATGACATTCGCGCCCAACAACCTGAATTTATTTTCTGCATCATCTTCCAATGGTTTGAATTCTTTTCCCAACTATATTGGGTAATCAGATGCGGTTGAATATCAGTATTTTATACGAAGCGACTATCATCAGACCTCCGCAACCCAATTTCTGAGCAATACCGATATCCTGAGGATAGACTGGTTATGATTTTAGTAGGTGTTCCCATGATAACCGGGACCGACGGCTTTACGTGCTCACCGAGGAACGGAGGTGTCTTCACATCAAGATGTGTTAAGATGGTCACCCATCTACAGATTGACCGCGGCTAGCACCGGCTGACCGGCAGCTTAACCTAGCAGATCGGTTGATCAGCGTAGTTATTTAGCCACGAGGCCGTCCGTTTCTGCAAATCGTCTTATTTTTTTACCAACCCTATGTTTGTAAACGTATGTACCTACTCGCTAGTGTTTGAATGGATAAACAAGACTCTCCCACTAACAACTGATTAAAACTGCATTTTGTTGTTATCAATTGACTGAGAGGTTAACACATGTAGGTTACGAGTTGCTTGCTCTGTAATTACTGTTATAAATAATCTTGTTTTGTAGTATTTTTTCTGAATTAATATCGCATTTGTTTAGGAAATAATTTGTTTTGAACTGATTGGTTCCAAAATGTTGTGGGTAGAGGTTTTTACTTTTACCTACTTTCAAGTTTAATGACAATCTTTTGTCAATATATTTATTAACAAAGCTCTTAAATTATGTTTCTATATAAATACTTGAACTGTTACTATATGAAAACAGACCACAGGAATGAGTACATATGAGGCAGTTTGAAAGTGGCACCAGTCACGAAAAAGTGCAGTAAATCGCATCAAGTCCATACCATGAGATGATATGGCTACAAAGGAAATGAAGAATGAGGTGACGGCTGATAGAGATGTCGTCATCATCAACCTATATACTGTCCCACTGCTGGACACGGGTCTTCTCTCACAGAATGAGAGAGATTAGGCTATAGTCCACCACGCTGGCCTAGTGCGAGTTGGCAGACTTCACATGCCATCGAGAAAATCTTTAAGACTCCAAACCTGCATGCCTGTTTTTTCTTCCGGAAGAAAAAACATACTGCACCGACCCCAAGCAATTTGGTATAATGGTAGGAGGATAATGATGTTACCTATAGCCCATTAATTAACACTGACAATAGGCCCAATCAATACTTACCAAGCATTACTAATTCACAGTTACATTATACCTAACTATTGATGTTCATATGCATATGATTGTAATTTCCCGCAATACATACAAACGTTCAATGCTCTACATAGACCCATAAGTAGTTCATTGTAAGATACAGCTTAGTTGCCATTAATTAGTCTTTATAGACCATACCATTTCTGACCACTTTGATCGTAGCGTCTTTTGAATACAACAGTTTGAGTTCTGACCTACTCGGAGACGTTTTGGTAATTCGCTTCATCACTTAACATCAGGTGAGATAGTGGCCAAAGGCGACATTTTTCTTCATGCATAAAAAAAGTCGCGACGGACGACTTTTTGCTTCGACTCTGCGCTAGTGGGAATTGAGCTTTAAAGAGAGTTTTACACATTAAGCAGAGAAATTACTCGTGAGTACTAAAGTTCGCTGTAAGTGGTAAATCATGTATAAAAATAATTTAGCCTTTGTCACACCTTGGACTAGTGGATATTCCATAGACACTTAAAGATACCGATCAGGGGATCTACTCCCTAAGCACGAAGTCCATAGTTTCGACCTTCGTTACGGGCGTTTCCTACTCCGTATGACCTACGGACGGATGATTCGTTCGGGGCCCGAACTAAGAATGAATGACAACACAATTTGACAGTTGTCACTACTCTCGATGTGTTTTTACCCGTTCGAAAAGTTGTATTCATTGATACTTGTTTTATCGGACTCCGAAGTTTCGAAGAACTTTCGAACGGCTCGTAACTTCGTTGACGGAGATAGGGAGTAGACCCTCAGAACCCATCACCATAACTATCAGGGCAGAATTGGTCAGTATGGGCACTAATAACGAAAAATAATCTTATAAATAATTGACTGCACGATATTTCACGTTCGCAAGTTTATTTTATTACAATCTAAAGCGCTCATGTGATCTCTTATTTGCTCAATGCTATGGGTTCGAGTCTTGCACTGCGTATCTTTATTTTTACCAGACGCTGGCTATAAGATAAGATTTATGTAGTGAATAATGGGCTTTACAAGCTAAATGTCTTGAAACTTTTTATACTGGATGTAGTTGTTGTATTTTAGACGTATAAAACGTGACTGCTTCCAACAATTTACTTTCAAATAGGTATTCAAATTCTTTATTTCAGAGATGTGTCCATTGCGTTAGTATAAACAATGTAACTTTATGACTAGTGTTAGTAATGAGGGTCAGTTACTTATATTCCTCAACTGCTATGGATCTTTATTCCTTCCCAGTAGTGCAGTAGAGAGGAGTCCCACCGATCTGTGAATACGCTCAGGAGTTTAGCTAATATTTTCCACTCTTACCGATCTTTAATTAACTTTATCTAACACGTCTGATAAGATTTTGAAAAGGTTTCATTTGGCATATTTGATAACAAATGGTACCCAATTAAAAACAATGCTAACAAACTAAAAACACGAGTTAAACTTTTAATTGATAACCTATTTGGTATATTTTAAGAATCGCTTAAAGAAATACAGAGACTTTTCTTGACGGTGTATGACGTCTGCCAATCCACACTATAGGCCAGCGTGGTGGACTATAACCTTATCCTTCTTAATCTGAGGGGAGACCCGAGCCCAGCAGTGGGACAGTATCCATATACTGTTTTGGATAAACTATTTCTTTAACATTATTAACGCATGTTAATAATGTTAAAGTAATAGTTTATCCAATTGTTATAAAACCCAAAATCAATGCGGAAAGTCAACTCCTAACTGTAGCATATCCAGCATTCGCCGTCCCTTCCCCCCACCAGTTCTTATCTTGTCGACACCTACGTCCAATCAAACCAAACACATATCGATGCGATCCTATCAGTGCTGGGTATCGATTGGCGTCCGTGCGTCGTGCCCCGACAGCCAGCACATAACTCAATTGGCAGGCAATCTGGCGTCGGCGCCGCTCCCCCTCTAATTACACCGCATTAAGTCTACAGACAGATAAAATGCGTTTTCAGTAGCCGTGAATGGAATGGGTATTAATGACACTGCTGGAAAGTCTTTGCTTGCATACAAATACTCTACTATTTCATAGTGGAATAGATGTCTTATCATGAAATATTTTTCTCCTACCTAACAGAATATGGTTCTGCAATAAGGTGTGGTATATTCATGCTGTTTTTTGCCAATGTCCACATAGGTTATGCGCTCCTCGTCTATTATGAATTAATCCTTTCAAAAACCTCATGTGTCTGCTCTATGCTCTATACGGTCGTACTTCTTCCCCGTACGAATCATTACGAGGAGTTGAAAGTTTTTCGAAATATGCCGTTAGGGTTAAATCAGCACATGTACTAAAATCGCCATCTTAGACCCTGTTTTTGCTTTCCATTAGGCAAGACGCATGCAAGACGACATTGAAGAAAAGCCTTGAAGAACACTTGGTAAATAAATAGTCCTCTTTGTAGAACCGATTGGAGACGAGTCACGTGTATTGTAATCATTACAGTATTTGATGTATGAATATCTTAGAAATTGATTTTCTATAGGACTTGTATAAATGAAGGCAATAAATAACGTTTAAATAGCAAGCACGGAAATTGAAACCAAGTAAATACCACGATTGATTAATTAACTGGAACTGTTGCACTCACATTAGATGTGGTGATTATCATTAGATATGATATAGGTATTATGCGTTATTCTTAGGATCACGTGTGATGATAATCATGGAATACTGAAGACTAAGAATCCCACTAAAACTGAGTTTTCTGTAATGTTACGTTGTTGAATAGACGGTTGGATTGTATTAAGTTCGATGCCATTCTGATTCTCAGACATAAAAACAAGAACACGTGAAAAGAATTATCAACGTCACGCGATGCTAATAATTAGTAATGTAAAAACTCTTTGTGCTACAAAGTAAATTTAGTTTTCTCTAACGGTCATAACTATTGTTTTAATAACAATCTGTCTTTTTATCTACAACCGAGATTACCACACGCAAGCGAAGCGACGCTATTCGTTGGAAAAGGATAAAGATTTTCCGTCGTCTTTCTCAGAAATTTTAAAAGGAAAATGCCACAGCTGGTATAAATAAATACAATCTTGCTCCTCAATATTAATGTATTCAATTCACACCAGAATTTACATAATTGCGTGGACATTCTCATACGGATACAAACAGATTGAACATGTACCAAATCAAATTGGAATTACATGGTTCGCAAACCCATCTAGCAAATGTTGTTAGCTGGCAATCCCAGAGCAATGCAAAATGTTCCCGTAATGCTGTTCCCGGGGTCGATACATTATGCTTATTTATCGCCCGGGATGCGAGTACCAGGGCGTCATTACTGCGACGGATAAAAAATTGCCAATGCACCTGTGAGTTCATTGTGTCTGGTTATATACTGTATATGTGGGTACTGATTGGCTATACATAAGGTCATGTCGTATTAAGCTCGAGATAATATTGTGGTAGAATATTCTTGATACTGACAAACATTTTGACAGATAGTTCTAAAGCAATAGTATAATATAAAGAATAAACTTTGTTAGTTTGCTCAGAGTAATCACCGGAACTAATGCTATTCTGAAAAATCTTTCACTGATAGATACTACAAAATTATCCCTTAGTGCATGAAGAGTAAGGACTATATTTTATTGTGATCACATCTACGCAAGTGAAGTTGCGGGCGAAACCTAGAACATTCTTAAGTTTCTATCTGCATCGTTTGCTTCCAACACACTACAATCAATTCAGATAATTTGGCCCAATAGTAATCCCCTAAAAATAAACTTGTAATAATTCCAACACGTAGGTATGTACTGCTCGTACTCAGCATGAGTCAACCATGCGCTAGACGGGTTAACTTTGTACCAGCAATGTGGGACGTTTCGAAAGTCACTGGCGCCTGCCAAACTTTGATATGCGTTGCCAACATCGTAATGCAGACGCGCGCCCCGACCACTTTCACAACGCGTTCCGTTTTAGTTCACCATGGCTAGTTCTGTAGCTCGATTGCGAACTAATTACTACGTAGGGGAGGGTTGGAAAATGTCCCCAGAGATCTCACTGCCACGCAAATAACTTTGCAGGGAGGCCTTTGACTGGAGAACGTAATGTTATGTGACTGCGACACGCGTAACAATGTTTTGATTGCAAAACGTGTCTGGTTGCTGTCAGCTGACACTGTTTCTCTGCTATGTGTTGCCTACTGCGAACTACCTGTCAAGTCTTTGTCAGCTATTGTCTGGATATTGAAGAATTTCTGTCATTCCATTTCGTTTTACAAATTGTACTAGGTAGATAGGTACTTACCTACAATTTTATAATGTTTAGAATGTCGTGTCTTGTGACGCTGTCCGTTCTAGATCAAAATTATACCATAAAAAATATTTATTTATATTTCACAAAAGTAATATTTAACACCGCAGTTTCCTAGTTCGATAACTAAAATCTGTTGAGACTGCGGTCACAACAGTGACGGTACGGTCACGTTTCGTTTCACATTGATCACGACGAACCGGCGGCGGCGACGAAGAAACTCGTGCCATCTGAAGCTTCCATGACATTCTTACACTTGAATGAACCCAGAGTGACCTACTCCGTTACCACGACATTACTTACCACGGCCTCCATTGTATTATAGCCTTTAAAACCGCTTATCAATAACGCCGCAGCAATAAAGAATTGTTTTGTTAACCAGTGTTTACGTTGGCTAAGTTAACTTACAGAATCAAGGACAAAAGGCTGATAATGCTGTATAAATATTTTCAAATTCTTAAAACTACGGCCGTGACTAACACTCGCGTTATTGCCAGAATACTAAAAAGTACGTAAAACTGTGAGTAGGCTGTATGACGCATTTGGGGGAGGTAAATAAGATGTTTTACGGTACTGCGGGGACATTTTGTGTTGCTACTTGGTTTAGGTACACTTCAAGACCACTCCAAATGTTTCCTTTGCCCTCAAGGAGGAAACTTCCAGCCTACATTGCCAGGAAATTAATATATTTACATAGAGGTTTATGAACGGAAAATTCCGTTACGCTATTCTTAACTGTCTGTTTTAAAAATAAAGACTACTTTGCATTTTTTTGATAGCATTGTCGGCAAAACTTGTAGTCTTTAAAAACACGATAATACATGAAACATTACATAAACGCGTATGTTTTATCTGGCGTACACCCGCGCGAATGACTGATAGGTAAAGATAAAGAATTGTTTTGATTAAAGCCCTAACCGCATACCATTTGGGCGGACGAATTTATCAAAATTGTTTTTTTTGTCTGTGGTTTTGTGTGCGCGTTTTGGTGGCGTTGATTGCCATGCCTATTTAAGTTCTTTTTTATATTCTAGTTTTCAAATTTGAGTTTAGACTCAAATTTGATAACTATACTATTTATTTAGATAATTATATTATGAAAGTGACTAATTTCGAGCAACAACAACAAACAAACATTTCATTATCGTTTTTCCATGTTGTTTACCTACCAAATTATCAATAGATAAGTGATTAAAGTATGTACTTAATTATTTATTAAACGTAATTAATGGCCAAAGTCACCTAACATTGTATAAATACCTAATCATATTAAGTAAGAACGCAATTAAATAACAAAACATTTTGACATCACCCCGCTATCGTTATCTTTATATAACGTAACAAGACAAAGTGACCTGTCTCAATTAATTTATCAAAAAATACAATAAAAAAAACATTAATTAAAAGAGAAACAGCGCCAATCATATCTAGTTGGTGATTAAACTCGTTAACAATAGATTTGAGTGCACCGACAACTGGAACTAGAAACTCGGTTGCCGAGGTCGGGAAGGCGGCGCAAGCGACGATAATGGACGCCTTTCTCACAGAGAAAAAACTTGTTAGTGGTGTCGCAAGGGAACAGCCGCTATTGGAATTGGAAAACAAACTGACAATAACGGCAATCGCGAGAATTGTGACTTGCTGTACAAGGAATTTTATGGTTTTGGAACACTGAATTCGTTTGTGAGGTCGTAAAAAATCTAGGAAGACGATTTCCACCCACTACTCGATATTGTATCGAGTTGAAGCTTTGCATAGAGATGTTCTTCTGATGACAATACCACTTTCTGGTACAGTTTTTATTATATTGTACATATGGATTAGGCTACCTATGTACACATAATGCAGTTTAGCACTAATAACAAAAAAAATATATTGAAAATTACATGGAGTGACCATAAATTGCGCCTAGCATAAAATTGTATTAAATATAATCGTCCAACCTCGACGTTCGGTCGCAGCTAAACAATTTGTTTAAACGACCACGAGGTCACACCCATCACTAACGTAAACACTTAGGTCCACTGACGTTATCAGGTCTTCAACAACACTAATAATTGTTACTTACTGTGCGAGCACTAATTTTTATTATAAGCTCGCCCGACTGCCAGAAAATGTTAACGTTCGCTAGAAGGCCGTCTGAATTATGCCTTTGAAAGACTCAGAATTATGCCGGATCGAGCGTCTATGCATTTCACATAGTTTTCAGATCATTTTCTGTCGAGATTCTAAAGGTGTCATTAGGTTTAGAATTCATAGAATTTGTATTTTTTCTCACCCAGTCACCAGCTGCTTAGAATTTTACGCTATATAAAAGAGTATATGACTCAAAGATGGTCCCTAATTTGAACTCTAGCCAGCTTTCCACAACTATATATTAAATTTCTGAATTAGCTTACTGTTGGTTTTTCCTGTGAGTTGGCATTTGGTGGTTGAGAATTAAGCGTCGTTTGAAGAGGTTATTGTTTAAAATTCACGTTTCTTTGATTCAAATTTTACAGAATGTACAGAAGGTCGAATAAATAACCCTGCCCAGGATTTTATATTAAGCAGCTTCTAATGGCTAAAGGTGCCACACGACCATGAGGCAGTAGACGGTAGAATCAATTCGAAATATTTCTAATAGCTATCTCCATTAGAATATTTTTTATAAAATGCATGTGCATTAGTAAAAAAAAATATAATGAATGAAATTAACAGTAGTAGCTCGGAGTTATAATTTGTCCCGGTTATGGCTATTACATGGTACCTAAATATACCGGCGAACTAGGGGTGTACAGCAGTACACCTCTGGCATACCGTCGTGATGTATATAATTATGTTTTAAAACATTGCTCCACACTAGGATTTTCTCGTGTATCGTGGGTGTGATTACAAACACAAATTATCACATACACAAACACCCAGACCCGGAACAATTACCTGTAGAGTATAGGTCATACAAATATTTGTTCCGTGCGGGAACCGAACCCGCCACACATGGCACAGAAGTCGGTAGATAATCTATTACGCCAAATGTGTCGTCGTATTTAGTTTGAGTACGTCACATGGTCGAGAGACACGGCGATTTCGCTCCAGCTCACATGATAACGGTGTCAGCAACAAGGGCGGGGACAAATAAAGCAATATAGACAACTGTATTTGGAGATTCAAGTATCCCATGAGAATTATACGAGCAACTCGGGCGACCCATAAACCTATCGCCATAATGAGATACTTCGCTTTAGGATGTATGTGCGTATTTCACGGTTAGGGCATCTGATTCTATAGCTACTCACCTATTTCCAAAAATAGTACAGTATATCAAAAAAGTTAGAGAGATTGAGTATTCTTTATTGTACAACAAGTCGGAATAAAAATTATGCAAACGTTACAAGAGTACAATTAGAGGCCCAATTAATAGCAATTTATTACAGACAACCATTGGATGAACAGGAATCTAGAAAAGAAACAGATAACAGGCGGTTGTAGGTGTACTGTATGATTAAGTCTACTATGTTATAATTAGACTATAACACATATTATTGGAAATATAAGAGTGTATAAAAAGCAAATAATAATATTAATATATTTATACTTATATAAAAACACATAATATACTATAATAGGTTTTGATTGTTTAGCCTGATACAAACTCCTGAGTTGTTCCCATAGATAGTTGTCTGACCATCAACTCGACGCTACATCATACACCGTTTGGAAGTCGGTTTTCTCTTTTCAAAAATGTTTATTTGTATAATAAAATGAATCAGAAAATAAACATTAACCCCCTCACAACACACGAAACCAAGTGAAAAGTCCAGCATTTGCTCCTAACACAAGATTATAAAAAAACAGAAATTCTACTGCAACGAATGTAAAGCATAATTATTTGGTATTCGTTAACTTATTTTGTAATCACTTTCAAACATTTAATACTGTTTCTTATTTCATTAAATAAGCACCATTGCATTAAGCAAGCAATTAGGGAGAAGACACTGACTCCTGAAACACAGGTACCAACCTAGCTCTGGAGTCAGGGCCTTACAAATCTGTCAACCGAATAATGTCAATTAAGAATTATTTATTACACTACCGGCACGCTATGATGGCCGTTTTGACGTTTGTCCATTCATGAAGTTTCGTATTAATTAGTAATTACATTTAAAGGAGCAAATTGCTGTTCTTTATTTTCAATAGTGATCTTACGATACAACTACAAAGTGTATATACAATATGTATATCTATTGTGTTTTTTATTTTCGTCCATTAACGTAACGGCTATCATATCGTGCCGCAAGTATAGTTGTGTGACAGTTGTGTGCCTCCCTATTTCCCACTCTTGTGAATCTGATACCACCATCAATATCCCGTAAATGCAATTCCGAAACGTAACCGCAAGCTCCATATTTGGGGCCCGTCAGGCAGATAATCTAAACAACGGCTTTGTCACGTTCTCGTCTACCCACAAACGCTGTCTAAAATTCAATTAGCGTCATGGTAATTAAACCCGGTATCGGAGTAATCTCGCGGCGCGCATACATTCGATAGCTATTCGGCGTGTAGCGAATGCTTTGCGGAAATTCGCGACGCGTCGCGCACCTCTGACTGATGTATTTACGTTGTTTTGCAACGACTCGCGGTAGAATTACGCAAATAATAATTTTATTT
Organism: Acronicta alni; assembly: GCA_964056405.1. Lineage (NCBI taxonomy): Eukaryota > Metazoa > Arthropoda > Insecta > Lepidoptera > Noctuidae > Acronicta > Acronicta alni. The sequence continues at coordinate 9,851,128 of OZ043930.1, forward strand.
TGTAAGAAACGAAATAAGTAGACATCAAAGCAATGTTGTAAATACGTTTCAGACATTGTACGTGGGTTTGAGAAGAATGAAAGAATTGTAAGGGAAGTTTATTAAATTAGACCTACCTACGCAAGCTTAAGGTTTGTTATTTAATGTGGGCGTAACAGTTAGGTGGTAGACTTACTTTTCGAATGCTTAGTTACGTTCAACAACTCATTCATAAGCTAACGTCTAAATAAAAATTACAGTATTCATGTTATTACAAGATACAAATACTCACACAAAGACAACAAATGAAAAACATTCCTAATATTATAAATGCGAAAGTAACTGTCTGTTTATTTGTTACGTTTTCACGCCTAAACCGCTCAACCAATTTTGATGAACCTTGGTATGGTGATAGATTGGACCCTAGACATGGACATAGACTACCTTTTGTCACAAAAAGTTCTTTGGCATGCGAGTGAAATCGCGGGCGACAGGTATAATTATGTTTTTTTTTTTTTTATATTTATGATAAGATTATTTTATTCTCTTATCATTGAAAATCACTTCATCTTCAACCCATATACTGTCCCACTGGTGGGCACGGGTTTCCTCTCATATTGAGAGGGATTAGGCTGTAGTCCACCACGCTGGCCTAGTGCGGGTTGGCAGACTTCACAAACCGTCGAGAAAAATCTCTAAGGTATGCAGGTTTCCTCACGATGTTTTCCTTCACCGTTTAAGCCAGTGATAAATAATTATTAATACGCACATGAATTCAAAAAGTCAGAGGTGCGTGCCTTGGGTTCGAACTCGAGACCTTCGACTTGGCAGTCCAATGGTCATACCGCTAGGCTATCACTGTTATTACGCAAATCACTTACAAGCCAAAAAATAATAATAAATAATAATAAAAATCAGTCAATTCAAACAGTAGTACAATACATATACACATATTACAATTTGTAAACTTATGAGACCAGGAGAAGAAATCAGTATATTATCTCTGGACCCCACACTAGGATTCCCTGTGTCGTGGGGTCCAGTCCCTGCCGTAAGTTTTAAGAGTTGTTAGTTGTAGAAAATCGATTGGTATCGTCTAATTCTAGTTTACTTTAATGATAATTAATTGATAGCATTCCAATCTGTATAAGTAGCTTTAATACAGGTGAACTATAAGATCTATCTGTCTATTCAACCGGTAACACCCACTACTGTCTACTAAGTGAAGGCCTCTTCTCTATCCGCCACTTTTTTTTTTTTATACCACTACGGGGCAAAAAAGCATACGGCCCACCTGATAAAGCGGTTACCGTAGCCTATAGACACTTGTAACACCAGGGGTAATACTTGCGCGTTGCCGACCCTGTAAAACGAAAGAGGAATAGTTGGGTTGGCAGTACAAGGGTCAAAGTCCTCCCCACTGCCAAGACAATGTTTCCTCGCGGAGCACTGGCAACCTTGCTCACCGTAAGGAACACAACACAGCTGAAAAGAGTGTTATTTCACTTCGATTTTCTGCAAGGCTTATAAAATAAACCAGAAGATACATGACATACAAAATATTATTGTAATTATGAAATTCAATCGATAAATACTAGTTAATTCATATTCGTAACCTTTTATATAATTACATTTTGCGTTGCGCCATAATCGTTATGTATGTGTAATGAATGACATTGACTTCACGAAAACGTTTCGCATTGGTGTCATCATCGTGCTATAAGTACTTTAGACAATCTGCTTAGCTGTTGTAAGTTCGACTGCTAAGTTTGAGGTTCATACTGCTGGGAATTAAACCCAGGAAGATTCCCAGGGTTATCACTTTAACAGCGTTTGGAATTTTCTATGATTAACTGAGGTTTCTCAGTAACAGCTCGGAGTTTCTAGATTTGTGCCGGGTTTGTGGCAATAGGCTTGCCCCCTGTTACATGGGACCTAAACATAACGGCGAACTGTAGGTGTACACACGCCAGCAGTCAAATTTTCCCAATTTAATATGAACCTTATTGTTTTGCATTAAAGTTGAAAATCAATCAAAGAAATTTTACAGATTGTGGTAGCTTGATGTGCTGGGCTCTGTACATTAGTGCATCTCTGCCTAATCCTTCAGGGAATACAGGCGTGATAGTTTGTTATACATTCTAAGAAACAGTCTCCCATCAATGCACTAGCTTGCTCATAGAAATCAGTGTGCAAACTTCAAAAAAACCAATTGGTGACTACAACAGTTTATGCAGTTCCGTACAGGAAGTAATTTCCATACTAATAAAGTAGATTTCCTACAAAAACAGCGCTTCTATAAAAAAATATCTAGAGATAAGGAAATTAGCGATGGACTTGGTCTCCTTGAGAAATTGCGTTGTCCAGACGGATATGAACATCGAACGGAGGGGAAAACCAATCAACAGTTGGCGTAAACTCCGACCAATTATAATAAAAAGAAGGTACGTACTGGGGCGACCAAGATGTACGCAGGACAAATGTAAAACGTCTAGTTATTTCTATTTTGTCTTTATCTGTAATCCACAATTTCTTTTCACCAAAATTATTAGACCTTTTTTCAAGCAAGGTACATACATAATAATCTATATATATTTCATAAGCTGACCTCACATTGTATATGCATTTTATAACTCTCGCTTCTTACTTTTTTTATTTAAATACACCAAAAAGTATTAAATATTCATCTTATATCGATAAACAATGATATTACACGTTGATATTATTCTTCTTCAGTGTTCAAGTGGCCTAGCTATACATCTCAGTGTAATTGTATATTTATTTACATAAGAAACGAGCTCTCAACGCTCATAACAGTGCTAAAATGGCTGTTGAGCATGATGACGTCACTGTACTGTGGGCTTTCCTCGCGTGATTCATAGAGGGGCGCCTGTCGAGTGTCGCGGTAACGTGTCTCTACTGCCACGTAATGTCTTCATAATACAAATTAGTTATACTTACTGGAATATTTTTGAATTATATAATTTTAAAGTTATTTAGCGAAGGAAAAATTTTACCGCGGGCAGGATACGAACTTGCGTCTTCTGGTTAGGTATACCAGACGCTATGACCACTAAACCACCGCGAGTCCCATCCGCCATGACGAATTCTGCCTTCACATTCATAATTTACGTCTTTATGGTGACGTCAGTAACACCTATTGAAAAGCAAGTTTCTGCTTCTCAACCGACATGACTTACTTTACAGTTAGTTCAATGTCGAACGATGCCACCTTACCTACTGACTATCTTATATAATTTACTAGATTTAGACATTGGTGTATTGTAGGATACAGGTATAACAGTGATAGCCTAGTGGTATGACCATTGGACTGCCAAGTCGAAGGTCTCGAGTTCGAACCCAAGGCACGACAATCTGACTTTTCGAAATCATGTGCGCATTAATAATTAATTATCACTCGCTTAAACGGTGAAGGAAAACATCGTGAGGAAACCTGCATGCCTTAGAGATTTTCTCGACGGTTTGTGAAGTCTGCCAACCCGTACTAGGCCAGCGTGGTGGACTATAGCCTAATCCCTCTCATTCTGTGAGAGGAGACCCGTGCCCAGCAGTTGATATAGGTTGATGATGATGATGATGATCTGTTGTAGGAGACAGGTAAAGATAACAGTATACTTTTCACGGTAATACTTGACATACCATCACGCCTGTAGGAAGGTATACAGAGCTGTACTGATGAATATTCTCTGACTGATACACACCCACAGTTCGCGGGTGTGTTATTTAGGTCCAATGTAATATGAACTGCATTGCCAAATACATATTATGCAGCTAAGCAATAATATGGTAATTTGTACTCATTGAAGAAATTAGTGGACCTATGAGACTTAGCAACTAAGGTCTTAAGGTGACAATGCGTTAGTGATACCACTGGTTAACAGCTGGCGTCTTTAGGCTGCGGTTGCTGCTTTCCATCAGGCGCCCTTTATCCCATCATTCCCGTTTGTCATGTTATCACAAAAAATAACAGGGCAAAAACGAAACTCTGAACTGTTACTGAGATATAGAGAAAAACCAATAACACTGCTCGATTCGTAATCGAACCGAGGACTAAACTGTGCAACTTCGCTTTCGACTACTATAGAGGCTGTATAAAATGATTCTCATTATTATTGTAGTACCAGGCAATCAGAACAAACACACAATCGTGATTATCATTAACACATGCACTAGTGTTCCAATCACGGATATTGTTGACGTCATGCTCGTATTGCTTCCGTCAATTTTCAAGGCGGATCATTGTGATACACACTAGTCTTTCGTAGCTGGACAGTAGGTAGAAGCACTACATTATAACTGTTCTAGTGCTTGATTAATTATAAATATTTGGGTCATTTTTACATAACACCATAATTATCTAGTTTCAAACTAAGCAGAGCTTTTACTATGTGTACTAGACAAGGGATATAATACTTATATATTTTTTTGTATATATACATACTGATAGTACATAAGAAACGCCCCAAATAAACACAGATACTTATGTTAATCACATAATATTTGTGTCCTGCGGGAATTGAACCCTGCCCCCCTAATCAGTAGTCCGACACCCACTAGACGACAGACATCATCTCGAAAGTAAGCAAAACAGTTGAAATTAAATTCTCATAATTTCTCATGCGATACAATTTATGCAATATTAATTTTAATAGCTCAATGCAAATATTGATATTGAAGATGATTGTACCAAGGTTTATATATTGATATAAATTATGTATAATAAACCATTTTGGCCTTGCATCAGCGTCTAGTAATGAGTTTTGTCTACCCACAGATCTTGCCAAAGTGCATCGGCCTAGACTGCCTACATTCAATCATTTAGTATCAAGTTTCTGTAGCATGCTATATGACGCAACTGACAAGATCATTTCGGTTTTCGAAGTATGTGAGTCAGAGCCGCGATTGGTACAAAATGATTCCTTGTTTAAATATAACCGTTATTTGGGCGCAAGCACCCTTACTCGTGAACTCGTGACTAAGACACGCACGATACTTCAGAAATAGTCTTTATATAGGAAAGTGGTAAATTTAGTATCTTGAGTAATTGAGAACGTAATGTATTCTTAAGTATGCCGTGCTGGGAAAGGTGAGACGTGTCGGGGAATGAAACACGCAAATGCATTTATAGAAGCTGGATTTGTTTTAGGCACTACGAACGATACGAACTATTAATTTATGTACCATATCTGAAAGGGACTACTTTTTGTGGAGCAACAGAATCCAACACGATAACATTACGTAAAATTCTTCAACTGTTGCGACTACTTGTTCCTCTTTATTGAATGATCGCATCCATATTATTATTTATTATTATTACTAGCCCGTGCTGTCCCACTGCTGGGCAAAGGCCTCCCTCCATTCCTCCCAACGGTCGCGATAGTGCGCGTCTTCTCTCCAGTTCTCAAGGAAGACATGAGTTGCACAGCATGCGAACTAACAAATGTTATTGATAGTTCCCACAATATTGACGCAACTTTACCTAACACGACAACATACACTAACAACAAATATCTTTTTGTTGTCGGATGTTGCCCACTAACACTTGGAAAGGTTGCTCCACAAAAAGTAACTGCGGTGTGGATGCACCAATAATACCCAAGATACTAAAGAACTACTTTGAAAAAATCGAAAACAAGATTCTTTTTCCGATACAAAATTAACAATCTATCTTCTAGGGATGATAAAGATATATTATGTATATGGATACAGATGTATGGATAGTAATATACCAGTTTCGGTTACTGTTACGGATATGAAATGATTCTCCGATAGATTCGGATATAAATTAGATTTTTTATAAGTTATTATGTGAATAATGCAAGCGAGTCAACTCGTCAGGGTGAAAACGTGTCATAACCCATATCGTGTGTCATTTAGACTCCGCCCCTATCCGAAATTATTCAAAATTTTATATCAGATTCGATTAAGTATTCAGATATGTTTTTAATTTGGATATCCGATAGTTTCGGTTACGAAGCTCCTTAACATCCCTGTTCTCTACTAATCGGAAAATGTGGTTTTTGTATTCCTGTAATGGAGTAATCGCCATTAATTATCTTGAATAATAAAACAACATTTCAGGTATTGTGTTGAACCCTATAGACGTGCCACGATGCCCAGTTACTATTATTTATCATTATTATCAGCCCAATTTGTCGCAGGGTAAGCCTTTGTCCACTCTTCACGGTCTAAGGCTGTCTAAGTTTTTACAGTCACTATTAAGCAACCTAAATAACACATCTGATACCTAAATATCAAGGTCTAGACATTCAGTAATATTAAATGTTCTGACGGCAAATAAAAACTCGTATTTGAACTACAAATGAAACTAAACACAATTCTTTGTGCTATTCAATTTCAAAGAGTAATCAATTGAACACAAGGATTTCTGCGTTTCTCACAGCTCACGGTATTGTATCGCCGCCGGCTGAATGTGTATGAAATTATTAAAAAACATAATGCCATAATATGTGGCAATGTATCCTTGACGTACATACTAATGTTGATGATAAAAATACAGACCTGAGCACCTTCTCCTTTTTAGAGTTGATTATAATATTCTCTATATAACTTATCCCATTAAATTTAAAAGATACAATCATGATAATAATTGGAGCGAACGAGTTCTCTAGTGGAAAAAAATAATAACAAACACTACATATTCACAGATTTAATTTAACAGAAAAACCACGAAGCAGAAATAATCATTCCTAGAACAAATTATGGCATAAATGACATAGATTTGATGGAGGAAAATTACATAATAGTTTACCAAATTATGTCAAAATCATAAATTCTATAAATATATTTAAGGTAAGACTAAAAAACTGTATTATGTACAGACGCCAGCAGGTCAAGCTATCTAAAACTTTCAAATTTTCCCAATTGAATATGAACATTATTGTTATGTATTAAAGTTGAAAATCAATCAAAGAAATTTGACAGATTGTGGTAGCTTGATGTGCTGGCGTCTGTACCTAATGCAATATTTTAAGGATCTTTTTTGGAATAAGTATGTACATGCTACATAATTATTTTCCTGCACAATTATGACTTGTAATCACTCTTCCCGATGTTGTATCTTAGTTTACTAAACTAAGATCGTCTTATAAGCGAAAATTGTAAAGATATTGGAACGAAGTTCCTTATCGCGCGTTGTGAAAGGGGGCTAGACGGAAAAAAATCTTACGAAAAGTTGTTTTAATTTCGCGCGTTGTGAATTGTTGAGTGTATACAGGTTCAACTTCGTTCCATCCGGGTGTCCCTTGACACCTCTCAAGTTTTTTTTAATAATTTCAATAATATCTTGAAATCGGGACCGCGTCTAGGCAAGCGTAGTGTAGGACGCCCGGCCGGCCAGGCGGAGTGACGTTGACGATGAGGAGAGCGTAAGATCTGGTTTTATGGGGTTCTTTATGAAAGCAATAGCATAATTTTATTAATTTAAACAAAAACTTAATTTCTTTTAGAACAAATTAATACATTTGACTGTTACTATTACTTTGTCATTAACGAACTTCAAAAGTTGACATTTACGCAAGTGCAATAAGAATTTGTTTTCAGAAGTGTATAGGTACTATTTCAAGGTTATTCGTATGTTATGGAACCGTTATGTTACGTAATGATACCATTATATGGGCTTATAAATATGCACTTACGGTCGATAGCGCTAGGCGAAAAAATATATGATATTTTTAATTCGACATGGCGGATAGGTATCGCGGTGGCTTAGCGGTCATAGCGTCTGGTGTACCTAACCAGAAGACGCAGGTTCGAATCCTGCCCGCGGTCGAATTTTTCCTTTGCTTAAAAACTTTAAAGTCTAAAGTCTTTAAAGTTTAAAGGCTAGGCGAAGTTAACTAGTACCAAATCGTGTTCAGTGAGAAGGTACTGCCTTACGCCTATAGCAGTGTCATTATAGACCTACATCTGAGAGTAAGAAAAATGATATCAGATTTTAACTCATCATCATTCGAGCCTTCTACTGCATAAGGCTCAACTTCTAGTCTTACCACATGCAAATGTATGTCAGTATTTGACATAAAGCGATTGATATCGTACCATCGCGATGCAACCCAATTTCTGGCTAAATTGTAATGCATCCCGCATTAGAGAGATAATTAAACACTGAATGTTGAAATAATACTGTCCGTTTATTATAAAGAAAAGGCTGGTTACATAGTAATAAAGGGTAGGCTACACACTAAAAATATCATAAGCCAATCAGTATACCCAAGGCTAAACTGGTAACTACTTTTTCGAGATAAATGTTCGTCTGTCAGACGGGACCGACCACTAAGCGTGCTTTCCTAGACACGGATGAGTCTTGATGTGCTAATAATGGTTACCCACCCATAAAATGACCTCGGCGAGCGAAGCTTAACCTTGCAGATCGGTCGCTGTTACTTAGCCATGAGCCACTCTCTTTATTTACTGTGATTGTTTACAATATTTCTTGAGCTGTTTAATTATCACATTAATTCATAAATATATTATTTTTTCTAGGTAAGCTGAACTCCAAGGTCCAAGCCATATCTGAGTAAGTGATTAAATATCAATTAAGAAACGTCTGTTGGGAATTTGTTTTCCCCTAAATCGGTACTATAATTTAGTAATTAAAAGACGTGGTATAATGTAATTATACTTAAATCATAGCTGTATTATATCTCTGCCTAACCCTTGGGAGATGTAGGCGTGATTCTACATTACGTTTAAGTAAGACATTTGGAGTAACGAATCTAAAGCCTCTAGAAATATGATTGGTCTATGACAGATCAAAAATTTGCATTTACTACATAAATAATATATCTAAACATTGACGACGACAATATATTGTCTTACACTTGTATTTGCAATAACATGCAGTACTGGACCTCAATCACTGTCAAACAACAGAAATGGGTCGAGTCCCAACAATGGCACAGAGGCCTGGCTTCGGACAGCGCCGACCGTGCAGGTGACACCATGACAACTTGGCAGAGTACTTGTTTTATACCGTTGTTGGTATGGTTGAATAACAAATACTATCTGACGACCTCTGTGGTCTAGCGGTTCGAGTGCAGGACACAAATATTTGTGTGGATAAAACATGAGTATTTGTGTTTGTCTGGGTGTTTCTTATGTATTATAAGTATGTATTTACAATATATATATATATATATGTATTATATCCATTATCTAGTACCCATAGTACAAGCTCTGCTTAGTTTGGGACTAGATGGTGTTGTGTAAAAATGTCCCAAAAATATTATTATATTATTATTCATTTTTTGTTTCTCCCAAAAGGGGTATATACTACACTTTCGTGCGGGCCTTAGCCAAGCACGAGAGCTGATTATGTTGAATCTGAATTCAGAAATTTTCTAATAATTCTGCATGTGTTATTATTATCTTTTACGTACAATTATCTTATGCCACGTTTGCCAGTGCCAGTTTAGTAGTATTTGATGGGTGGTAGGGTATCCTAACACTCGACTTCAGGGTGAACGACGTCAACCATGCGGCAGAGAATAGAGCAAAATGGAGGAACATATTATGTTCGTCCATATAATGATACTTCTTTTTATTATACGTAGGTATATGTGCCTACTTATCATTGTGACAAATCTTTTGACGTCCTTAGTTCTCCTGCTACCGCTAAGAATGATTTTCATATATTTTCACTACAATTAGAGAGTAAATATCCCACGAGATTAAAGGAAGTCCACAGCCAATGATTCAATTAATTCATTTAATTTAATCGGACGCAGATGTTGGCGAAGATTGGCTTCATCCAAATAACTTTGGCCAATCGAATAATAAACAAATTCATTGACTGAATTCAAACGAATTGACTGTCTGTCGGTATACTCTTATTAACTCATAGCTATTTCGAGTATCTGACTTTACCCATTTTGTCATTGAGTAGGTCGGCCCGCCTTAAACGAATGAGTTTGAATACAAATTACGTCGCCCATACATAAGTAATGCGGGCCAATGCCCCACCTTTGAGCCGACACCACAGCCTCCTACCCCTACCATAATTGAGAGTTCTTCTTTTACATAAACTGAATTTTCACAGCTTACTACAAGGCTTTCCAGCGTAACGACGTAAGCTGTAGAAAAATAAGGCGACTTTATAATGACTAAAAACATATTTCTCCTCCAACAAGCACTACTACGACCCATCTCACTGAACCAGTTTCAGAAGCGTCTCAAGTCTCCACTCTGAGTGTTGTCGATGAGCTCACCTTTACCAATGTGGAAATATCCATATATTATTTAAAAATTAACAATTTAATATCATAGAATTCTTAATTTCTTTCTTAAAATTAATGGAGATACTGAATCAGGAACGCATTATAATTATAACAATGTATTTAAAATGTCCGGTAGTCCCGTGCCCAACTGCCCATTCTCCCCACAATTAGTAGCAGGAAGATATTGGGGCTGCAACGCAAGACATGTCTTCGAGATTGTTTTGTTCCACTATTTCTATTTTGCAACCATTCCTGAAATGTAATGTGACAGCCAATGGCAGGTGATTGACGCTGACATTATGTGCTCCTTTTACCACAAACAATGAACTGTATTTAAATGTCACATTATCAAACTATAGACGTAGACAGTAAAAAAAAAATATCTAAGTATATTTCACTAGAGGGCTGAAGCCAGAGGAAAAAAATTTGGAATTACCTCACCACTTTAGTATTTCCTCCTTCGAATAAATAAGAAATTGCTACACAGATGAGCATAATTATTTTGCCGTGATCTGATCGTATTCCTGCGCAATAAGGTTAAAAATCGCTCAGCAGTGTATCACGTAGCGAAGGCAGTTGTTCCAATACAGTCAGGGTTCTTATTTCCGTCAGGCGGTTGCCATTGCGTTATCTGAACGAGGATTTGTCGTCGCCGGTGCCTCCGTATCCGGCCCTCGATGCGCAGAAAATGAGCGAAATAAACAAAACGCGTGGTACACACAGCTACACATCAAGCTATGATTTCCAGTATAAGGTGAGCTCGCATTGTATTGGATTTCTGTACAATGACAGGTCAGCTTAAAATGGAAATTTTATTTTGAATTGTTCCGTGCGTACGTTGTACACAACCTCATCCGACGTCTTATTTTTACCTCGACTTAGTAAATAGATAAAGTTGTGAAGAAATATTTGCTGAAAGGTATTTGTATTTGCACGTATTACTCTTCTGCGAACAATAGTAACGTTTACAACACTGCAAATAGATGAAGCGTAGAATATAGCACAATATTGAATTGACAACAATGAAAACTTTACATAAAAGAGTATTCAAGGTTCAATAACTAGAATGTTATTCAATTTGGTTTGTGTAAAACGGATATTTTAACAAGCAACGTATGTTATAAAACTTTCACATCAACTATGAATAAATTCTTTACAAAAAAGTAATTTTATCATATCTAGTGACTCTATCGTCTTCTCCCTATTGAGGTCTATCAACACATATCCACCACGTGCCCGGGATGTGGACGGACCGTACTCCTTCTGGGGCTCTAAATAATATCTGCCCTGCTACGGCCCTGACATTTCCCGGGCATGGGCCTGACGTCTGGATACCTTTACTTGATTGTCGAAGAATGCGTTCCAAGAAACCTTATCTGAGCAATTTTTTTTGGGTTACTTGTCTCGTTATCATTCTGCGTCACCCAAGGTTACTGCACTGAAAGGTGAAACTTGACTATATTATACCAAAAATGCATTTTTAGAGCCACGTGCGAGTACAGTAGTCAAATAGAGGTAAATTACTAGAAAATACTCCCTATATGGCAGCACGCTATATCGCTACTAAAACACCACTTACAGTTTTAGTGATATTGCTAAGGAAAGTATCTCCATATACATAGCAAAATATGGCGGTGTCGTCGGAGAAAACGTAGATCGCGTCGCATCTAAAGCAGTTATGAGGTCAGGTGGTGGAGTCAAGTCTTTCTAAACACGGATCGTCGAGGTGGATGCACGCCAGTGTGCACCGATCCTTGACACGGTTGGCCCTTCTGTTACTAGTAGGTACTATGTTAACACACACGATATAATTACTTCGAGAATGTAATTTATAGAAATCGAAACGAACGTTAATTTAACATGGATTAACCTGATAGCCAACTTTCAGATTGGATCTTAAAAGTCTCAAGTAATCTAATTTAGGTCAGCTTCAACTTCATCTGATGTAGGATTTATAATCAACTCTGCAAGTTTTTAAGATACTGTTCCAGATGTGTCAATGTTGCTAAGAATTACACTTGTTCCAGTCTCAGCAAATTTAAATCCTTGACCCGTTTTTTGCTTATCTTAATCTCCATTGTATTCGTTCGAAAACTGAATTCTCTTTCGCAAAATTTTAATTTTACAGTTTTACTGACGGCAACAGTGACAAAAGTTGCCATTTCAGTATTTTTAGAGACAAGAAAAACACTCGAGAACTTTTAAGTAAACTGGACAAATTTGACAGGCGACGTACAGACGTGTTTACCAATTAAGAAACTTCATGGAGAATTGATGGATAATATTTTACAAACACCAAAACCTAAACCTAGATTATTCGTAACTAGATTTAGATTGAAATGGTCTAATTTATTAAAAGCATGATGATTGATTTAATGGAATCAGCAATTCATTATCAATCGTTTGTCACTCGCTGTTTTATTGCATCACTTTAGCAAATGATATAACTGAATCGAAATCCGTACTATTATAATTACCGTCAAATGTCGATCTAGTTAGATTGAATTTTGTGATTGCAATTTACTAGGTTTTTGCAATTCTATCCGAATTTTTATTTTTTATGCGGTACAATTTAAAAACCTAGCCACAGTTTTTTACTACACAGCCCTAGTTTTTTAAACACTTCCATCTAAATCTGTTTAGTTTAACTGCGCAATTACTCGGTCCGCTTATTTCAGATTTCGGTTCTTATTTTGTTAGCGTTATGGAATAGATAAAAAATATACTTTAAAAAGGTAAGTCCACCAAATAAGGAACGGAAGGTGACCACACTTGTATCCATCACGTAGCCGCCCACGCTTATTCAATTCTCAAAGCGTTTTCTATGACTAAATGAATTTTCATGGCAACGCCAACCGGTTTTGATGTTGATGTACCCAATTATCATCCCGGTCTACTCATAATATGAGCCGTGGGCGACACTCGAAACCATCCGTCGGATCTAGCCCACGTACTTAGCCTTAGTGCACCCATCCGGATTCCCAACGGATGTGGCCCAGATTTTGCACGAGATGAAGGACGTGCAGAATTATCAAGAATGCAAGATTAAGTCATTGATAAAACTTTTAATAGTTAACATTTTACGGAAAGTTTTAAGTTTTTCCATCTGACAAGACTAACGCATTCGCATCAGCAAAAGTTCTCAATATATTGCAACGTCTTCTGTAATTAATTGGACGAAATATGAGGATAGTTAAAAATGGTGGTCAAATTTAATAATTCTGAATTATTGACATTTTCCAGTAGTCTGCTTAAATTGATTGAGAATATGTAGTCACTGTCTAAGTAACCTTCAGTTATCGATTTCCCGTGTGACAAGTATATTTAACGTTAAGTTCTTCACAGTACAGTTTTACGAGCTCATTCCGCACTTCACATAGACGTTTCCGCGTAAAAGCGTTAGAAAGTTTTGAATCTGATCCGTACTACGGTGATGCAATTTTCTTTGTTGCGTTTGCTAAATCACGTATTGTCCTAATACCATGTTCTGTGCGGCTTATCTAATGTTACATGTATAAAAGAAGTTCTTAAAATTACGTCATCAGTGGTATCGCACTTCGCAATTCATTGTTCGGTACGATAAAAAGACTTCGGCGTATAATATTGAGCTCTAGTTAGATTTCTGTGATAGTGTCGCTTTGATATGTTCCAATAATCACTCGTTACGTGTTTTGTAATGACGGTTATTGATGCGATAGCTGTGCATGTAGTGCCGTATCTGATCGCAAAATTAATAGTAAGATTTATTGTTTTTTTTTTTGGATATTAGTGTTGTACTTACTTAAACTTTCAGTAGACAAAGAATGCTGAGCTGCATCGAGTGAGTTGCATGTTTTTGTGTAGTGTTGACATTGTTTTTTTTTTGTATTTAGTGTAGCTAGCTTTGTTGAATAAAACCTTTTGCGTCAATACTAGCTGGATGCAGTGACACACACACTGCGTGCAGATTCCAAGGCGCTACACTAAAACTGAAAGTCATTGTTGTGCATCAGCGCATACTGTATGCATTTGTGATTTTCAGGACACACGTAGTTGCATATTTATTACTTCAGTACTTTTTTTATGAAACACGATTAGAAGAAAGTGCTGTGAATGAGTAATTAATTAGTATTGATGTTATCAGTTGTGTGTAAATGCTTTGCTAGTAATAAGCATGCTTAGATTTTACGTAGTCACGTGAATCTGTTTCAAATAGCTGAAGCCTTTATGCTTCAGTGCATGTGTATATAGTTTATATACATATACGAAGCCGATATTGCAAACAAAATCTATATTATTGATAAGACAATAATCATACCTTCCGATATTGAATTTCAAATAGGTAAGTACTTAATATACCCGCAGTAAATACCATTTGCTTCAGTAGTTCGTAGTCACTAGAATTTTAATGAACTGATGTTGAGCTTCACTGTTATATTCTCTACCATGTTCGTATTCACCAACATCACATGTTAAATTACTCGGAATTTCCTGTCGTTATTCATACCTATGAATAAAGTTCAGCCTGTATAGACTTAAAACTATACACAACTCTTAGGCACATTTACTACTCACTCATTAGTCAAAACTGTTTTTGACGTCGATCCTGGAGTCGTCCTACTTGTAATAATTTTGATGGATAAACAATTATACATCAGAGAGGCTCGTGGCTAAATAATAACTATGTTGATCAGATCAGATGATCTACAAGGTTAAGCTGCGCTAAAGCCGCGGTCAGTCTGTGGATGGGTGACCACCCCTAACACATCGAACCTCGGAGAGCACGTAAAGCCATCGGTCCAGGTTGTCATACGAACATCCATGACAGTCGTTTGGGGTTGTCAGAAGCCTAAAAACCTGACAACCTCAGGATATCGGTTTTACTCAGAAAATTGGGTTGCGGAAGTCTGAGGTTGGAAATACTCATATTCAGCTGGCTAGGCGTCTGATTAGTCTGGAAACTGACTCCAACATAGCTTGTCACGTACATCCTCTCAAATTGCAATCTGACGTTTGAATTGATGAACAAAGTTTATAGAAATTACTTACATTAATTAATGAACGCACGATTTTTCAAAAGGTAATTTCCATACATCTTATGTAGTATAATCTGATATACAATGGTGCAAACATTAGTTATAAATTACTATAGTACAGATTAACTATTTTGTCCAGTAAATAAACCCTAGACATTTCCAATTCACCATCCCATTTCACTTCATGGCACTAGGCCTGTACCACACAGATAGCGAGGCTTCGCTACGTCAAGGGCAATGGCGCGAAAATATGATTGATTCACTTCCAGATCCTGGGCAACCCTCATATATCATGTTCCAACGCTTCGTAGGCGAAACTGTTTTGAAATATTGGGTAGCTAGATTGTGTTCAAATTGACTGGGTTTAAGTGAGAAGATATTGTGTTGTGTGGCATCTGACCTATAAAAGCTGATGGTTGTAATGCTGTCTATTTATCCATTTAGAAACATTTTAAGGATTATTAACGGTTTTAAATACGTAGTTTCTGGACCAACTATAGACTCGAATTATTTTAAATATAAGGAAACAGATGAAATATACATAGCGATCTTTTTGTTGGTTTCAGGGAACTTTACCAATTTAACCGGGCAAGGTACGAGGCACCAAAAGGGTTTCCCTCCAAGGACTCTTGTTATGGTGTTGACGGTTTCAGGTCTACGTGTAGTTCCCTATTGCGCACGTTTTTTAAAACCTCTATGGTGGCAAACGGCTCACCTGATGGTAAGCGGTTACCGTAGCCTATAGACGCTTGCAACACCAGAGATATCACTTGCGTGTTACCGTTACGTTTCCTCGCGGACTCACTGTTAGGAACACAACACAGCTCAAAGCAGCTATTTCACTTCGATTTTCTGCAAGGCGGAGGAAATTCCCCAGTCGGGCAGCTCGAATTTGAGAGGAATTACTCCCAGTGTACTCGCGAGTAAATTTTGGAGGGTTTGCAAATTTGGGGATTGCTGGACCGTGTGAATATGGAGGAGTATTTGTTTCTTACACTGTACTGGGATTTCATAAATTTCATCTCAATCCAACAGGAAAAAGTGGTCGAAAACAAACAAACAGAAGTCAATGTTATTCAGTCTACCATAGAAACATATTTGGTAATCATGTTTTATGCAATTTCCATACCTTTATGGTAATTCGCTGTCTGTCTCGCCTATTGCCATGAACTTGGTTCCCACGTGTAAACTGTTTGTTTCGCGTATGACGTCAAACGCCTTCCTGTCTGACCTTGGAATGACTATATGCAACATGGTCATGACAGCGTGACGATTGCACATGTTTTAGGCAGAAAATTAAGTAAACGATGAAGCTATTTTATTTGTGTCCATTGCTCAAATAAGAAGTTTTATTTTCAGTTTTGATAACTCTTTTTGAGGGGCTCGTTATAACTATGTTGATCAACCGATCTGCAAGGTTAAGCAATTCTTAACACAACGAGACACTTCTGTGCCTCGGAGACTACATAAAGCCGTCAGCCCCTGTCATACGAACATCTATGATAGTCTTTAGAGGTAGAAGCCCAAACTGAGAACCAGTCTATCCTCAGGATATCAGTGCCTATTACCCAAAAATTGGGTTGCAGAGGTCTGATAGCAGTCGCTCCGTGTAAAATACTCAGCCGCGTCTGGTTAAAAGGGAAGCAGACGACAACATCGTTTGGAAAACGCTCGGAGAATTATGAACTCCGAATTGATCAGGATATCACTTAAAATTGCATTCAAGCTTGTGCGGTAAACCACTTCTGACAATGTAACAGTAATGTTCATAAAGACGTGCTCAAAGTAATAGATAAATCAGGCCTGTTAGGGAAGACTTGGATCATCATGCAATAAAATTGCTGGTTAGAAATTACCTTATTGCATAAACAGCGGTGACAGTTGCAATCAAAGCAATCAGTTGACACTTACATAAGGGAGAAAATAAGATAGTTTTCACTATTTCCTAGTTTGATTCAAGATTAATATGAATACATGAAATACAGTAAAGATGGGACCACAATACAGAAGGATATATTATGTAGGGGATGAACATGATATTATTATCTCTAATAAGAATTAAAGTCTGTGGATGGGTGACCGTTCTTAATAGATAACTGCTCCGTGCCTCAGAGAGCACGTAAAGCCGTCAGTCTCGGTTGTCAAACGAACTCCTATGACAGTCGTTAGTGTTAGTCAAAAAGCTTAAAAAGCCTGACAACCAATATATCCCCTCGGGATATCGGTGTTGTCCAGATATTGGGTTACGGAGGTCTGATGGCAGTCGGCTCGTGTAAAATACTGATATTCAGCTGCATCTGGTTAGACTGGAAGCCGACCCCAACATAGTTGGGAAAAAGCTTTGAGGATGATGAGGAATAAGAGGGTGAACGAAACAGAAAAAAAGTTTAGGAAATGGAATGAAAATTAGAATGATGTGAATTAAACGCGCAAGTTTTACCGCTGAAGTTTATCAGCTTCCTGAGTGGGTCTTTCCCAATAACTATAATCTGTGTGTCTTTAAATCTCGAGTGAATAGGTTTCTTCTAGGCAAGCGCACTCCACCGTAGATCGCAGTGTCGCTTAACATCAGGCGAACTAGGGGTCAAGCGTAGGCCTATAGTGAATAAAAAAAAAAAGTTTTGCCTTAAGTAATAATAATAAACTAGAAACATTTCCTCATTTTAAAACGTAGTAAACAAAGACATTGGTATTGAAAGGGCGTAGGTACAGTAATACGTTAATTAGCTTTTTAACGCAACCCTAATTAGCATAGGTCGGTCGTTTACGTCCAGTGGTTATTTCGTCACAGTTTTTGCATAGGTCTATTCACTGAAGCAGCATGTCTACGTCTCAAAAGTACTTTTTTTGAACACTTAATCGCTTAACGATGACGCTTTAAATTATCTACCTGTCTGTCATGTCATATCAATAAAGTGAGATAGCACTAGAAACCTAACAACATGACGCCTGTATTCCGTGAAGGCTTGGGCAAAGGTATACATCACGACGCTTCTAGCAGTTCGTATCGGACTGCTGAGCATGAAGGTCGTGGGTTCGGTTCCCACAGGACACAAATATTTATGTGATGAACATAAGTGTTTGTGTTTACAAAAAACAAGAAGTATATAAGTATTATATCCATTGTCTAATACCCATAGTACAAACTTGCTTAGTTAAGGACTAGACGGTGTTGTATAAAAATATTTATTATTTATTATACTGCTGTACACCCACAGTTCGCCAGTGTCATGTAAAAGGAGGCGAGCCTATTGCCATCAACTGAGCATAAATTCAAACTCCGAGCTGCTACTGAGAATCTCTTAGAAAAACCCAACAACAAGGTTGCCAGTGCTTCGCGAGGAAACGTGTTGGCAGTGGATTGACTTTGACCCTTATACTGCCAACCCAACTATTCCTCTTTCGTTTTACAGGGTCGGCAACGCGCAAGTGATACCCTTGGTGTTACAAGCGTCTATAGGCTACGGTAACCGTTTACCAGCAGGTGCGCCGTATGCTTGTTTGCCATCTTAGTGGTACCTATAAAAAAAACTACGAAGATAACCCCATCTTCGTAGTTTGTCTTCTGCAGTATTGGTGATTGTACTTATGAAACTTTTCGTTTCAAGTATTATTAGCACAGTCTAGACCTATTGTTATGAATTCAGGGCCATCATTGTTAGAAAGGAATGGAGTTATAAAGGACAAATAGCGGTCCCAGTCTTCTGTTTTATTTATTTACAGACGTTACATAATGCGCAGTTTCCATTTACCAAAGTGAAAGTTCAAATTAATTTGTATCCCAAAGGATCCTGTCCTACCCCTTTCGTTGCGGTAATGTTTTCAACTTTAAATTGCTACGGGATTTATAATTGCTTTGGTTTGGACTAATTACTATTTAATATGAAACTGCTATTGCTTGTGGTTCCCTTTATGTATAACCGTCAACATCTTTATTTGTAGAATTGGACTTGGACTTGGGACTTTTTTGGACTTAGGAAATGGATTGTCGAACCACTCGTCTTTTGCCCTTTTCACGCTCATAAATTGAGGACTTGACTTTTTCTTTAACTCATCTGCTTCCAATTTTTATGGGGCATTGCCTCGATTTGGTTACTCTGTTTTGTCCTCTGAAAATGGTCAAAATATACAAACACTAGAATGGACTATGCGCTTGTGGGTCGAGTATAGACAAAAATATAAGTATCATGTAGATACATCAACACTGCGACAATTCCACTTATAAGCATACTGTCCTTCACGGGTCGTTTACACCCAATGTGCTGTGTGACAGTGCTTACATGTGTGTGTATGATCACGATTGTATTGACGCAATTGATAACAAATACACACATACGTAGTTGGCAAATAATAAAGGTGCTTCTATTGTTGTTATTTGTGGACTTACCAGTTTCCATGTACGGTGTACCAGAGGATTATTAAGAAATTTTCAGCTATTTAATCTTCTGTCGGTTCGGAGAATCGTTGGTAATGGGCTCTCCCGCGCAAAAGGCCAACTAAGGTGCTATAGAAGCCACAATTATTACGTCTCCAGCCTCGATATATCGAACCTTAAGAAATAAAACTACTTTTTACGGATTTTATTGCGTTATATTGATATTATTAATACCGACGTTTCGGACTCTTTACAGTGTCCATGGTCACGGGTAGGTCGAAACGTCGGGATTAATAATATCAATATAACGCGATAAAATCCATAAAAAGTAGTTTTATTCCAATTCCAATATTCGCGTAAATGTCAGAAATCAATATGTGAACCTCAAGAAATCATACTACCGAGCACCTTGCCTCTTACGAGTTACGAGATGCCCATCTAGAGATCAAGCTCTGTGTCGTGGGGGACTTCACAAACGTCCTACCTTAACCTCTACACCAAGCATCAGTATTATTGTATTCTAACCCGTGCCCCCGTCGTTTATAGCCTTCGTAGATGTTTGTAGACTGTTCATACTTTAGCTACTTTACGGCGTCAGATTTTTTAGTTAATTTATCATGCTTGACAGATGAGAGATGCAGTCATGAAAAATTCAAAACATTGACTTGTAAAAGTAAATTTAAAAATCTATTTACAGAAAAAAGTTCACATTGCCATACGAACTGTCACTATAGATAATTTCCCATAGTTTATATTATTTATTGCATCCGCCTCTCATTAACAATAACGTGACTAGGTTCTCATGCGCAAGAGTCGTCCAACTACTGTTGATCGATGGCGCGTGCGTCTTAACAATTATTAAGGAAGGAATTATTAACTATCATTATGGTAACAATAATCATAGTAATGTGTTTGTTATATGACGATAATGATGAATATTTATTGTATTGTAGTATTTTCATTAAGAACATTGTGTACAGAGGCCAGCACATCAAGCTACCACAATCTGTTCTTTGATAGATTTTCAACTTTAACACTAAATAATAAGGTTAATTTTCAATTGGGAAAATTTGACGGACAGAATAAGTCGTGGTAATTTTTTTTGGAGCACCAGTATGTGATGCGCCAGTATAGGAGTTACTTATCGGTTCTCGTCAAGGCTCATTGCTTGCAGTGCCTCTTATGCTCTTATCGTCACTACTGATTTCTACTAAGGCTGTGGTACTATCGTCTCTATTTCAATACTCAACCACAGCATCACGTAATATCTACTCTCAGATTATTACCTACTCTGATATCATCATACCTTTCACTTTATTTTTCGCATAAAATAATTCGATAGCATACCAACTATGAATTTCCTGCAAGTTTCTACAACATTATGTGCTCTGTCGCGTGAGCATACTCCATTTGGCCTTCGGCTCGAGTCGTTCATCTTCGGCGTTAATCGGCAAAAATCACACGATGATCGATACTTCCGCACGAATGCAACTGGCATTTGACCATTTAGTGGTCACACCGTCTACATAACAGTGTTTTATGTCACAAGAACAATAGCATGGTATATATCTAAAGGGTTAGCGACCCGTCGCCATAGCTCCATTGTTTTCTTCTCGCAATTCTATGCCTTCAAAGTATTGATAACACCTACTGTTTCTTCGTCGGCTTCGCCTTAAGAGGCTAATGGGTAATGCTGTCCTTAAGTTTGCAGTACCCCAGACGCTTGATAATGCGCTAATTATGTTAGTTGGCCATATTGATCGCACATATTTGCATGCACCGTTCTCATAACGGGCTACATAAACGGAAGAAAGTTTGCGTAGTGTAAGTTTTGTAGTAAAAAAAAGCAAAAACGTTTTGTAAAAAAATTAACTGCTGTTTTCCGTTCGTGCTAATTACATATATCCTGATTTTTTAAGTTAACTATATGAAACGAAAGCCGCAACCTAACAATATATTCAGAAATTATGCTCTTCTGAAGCTTGAAACTTGAATAGATTTGAATTCTGCGACTGCGATCTTTTACAATTATGATGTCTTTTCTTGTAAATTCAAGTTTTATCTTATGCTTCACTGAGCTGACATTTGAATCCTGTATTCAAATTACGTATGTCTATTCCGCGAACCAAGTTTTGCCAGATAACTGGCTGAACGTCTCTAATATGAGTTTGTTACTTTTTTCTTTTAAACTTGTTTTAGGTACATATCCTTAAGCTATATTCACATTATGCTCACAGTTTGCTTGTCACTGTGAGCTATCAGATAGCAATCAGTACCAATTTGAATGTAGGATTCTCACACCATACTTATTCGCTTACGCAGTCTTTCAATCAGCGGCTGATACGTCAGTTCGTATAATCACTCTATAATGGACAACGCCAATTGATCACACGTTGGTGGAAAATTGTAAGCCCAGTGAACTTAAAGAGACGAGTTTCGACGTTTCTTCTCAGAGATCGGTCAGCTAGGAAATGTCGGCGCGATCTAGTATTAATTAAATATTGATTTGTAAAAATGTCTTTAAAAGGTCTTTTTACACATTTATTTCAATAGTTTGAGCGTTTTTTATGTGTTAATAGTATGTATTTACAAAAAAAAGTATATAAGTATTACATCCATTGTCTAGTACCCATAGTACAAGCTCAGCTTAGTTTGGGATTAGATGGTGCTGTGTAAAAATGTCTCAAAATATTTATTTATTGAGTGTGAACGTAACGTTAAGAGGCAGTTGTCTAGAAATTCAAGAAGTAAACGTTGGTCGGCAGTCAGATAAGGCCAGTTATCTAGCTCGATGTCGCCCGGACTGGTTCGGAACCGGACCACGCTTGGCACGGCAAGGTTCACTGGATGTCATAGATACACGTAAATTGAAACTAATATTCAGCACAACACAACTAAACTAGCTCTGGTAATACTTTGAAAATTGTCGCACATGGAAGATGATTTAAAAAAAGTCCATGATAACTTTTAGAATGTAATGACTAGTAGCAAACAAATTGCTGCAAGAAGCTCAACGGCATGTCTGACTCGTACCGACTAAAAACAGCACTTGCCTTCACTTACCTTATAGTCATGGTTATCCGTAGATCCGTGAAATTCGCAACGAGCATAGCAGACTAAAAAATAAATTTACCTAATTATTCGAGGATTCATAGCAAATCTTTTTACAGCATACCTACTACCTACGTCCTTGAAAAGTAAGCCTCATAGATACATCGATTTGTTCGGTTGCCTCTCAATGTTAAAGTTACAGTCGATATTTCCCGACATTAAAAATCGCTATACATACTTACATGTTTACTGTGTGCTAGCTAATACGAGCTCATTTCCATAGATATGGCACTTCTGAAAATCTGTATATAAATTCTCTTTTGTCTAAAACTACAAAATACACCTATTTAGACAACAATATAATACAGAACAATATTTTATACAAGGTGATTCACGTGAATGGAGTTAAACAAAACGAATAGCTGGCTGCGAGCCATTTTTTGATAACTTTACATGGAAAAATAAACTTATATTTACTACGCAACAAATATCCTAAAATGGAGCTCTTTTAAATGAATGTTCATACGTATTTTCCACAGTAATTCCAGTAATGAAAAGTTTTCATCGCCCTTAAAAAGTGAGCGTAATTTTCCCTTTAATTTATTCAACGTTTGAAAAGCATTTATTAAAGGTCACGTTTTCCACACTGAGTTGACTGCTGAATATAGATTTATATTGAGGCATTCGTTTGACGTTCATGTTTGATGATTAACACCGACTTACATAATAATAGGCGCCGAACAATACGAAAGCTTAAGCGATTTACTAATTGCCGCTTTAAGTAAATCAGAAATGCAAGCCATTAGCGAAATTTTAAAAGCTTAATGCTTTAATGACAATATGTACGAGTAATTTATTTTGTGAGGTTAAGACCTTTTAATTTTTAACCCTATGTAAGTAGATAGAACTTCATCAGCATTTTATAATTACGAAACATAAACATCAATAATTATTGTTAGATGCGCACAGACGGCGTAAAATTGGTGTTGTGATTACATCAATAACAAATTGCTGTTAAGTTTAGAACTCAACAAATTACCAACAAGTTACTTTAGTTAGATGCACATGGTATATGAGTTAATTTCTCATTTCTCAGATAACCTAACTTATCCACACGTAACACGGTATAAGTGATAGCTACAAGTTACATTTGGTTGTGTAAACTAAGACAGAGATTGTTTTAGTACACTCCTATTATACTTGAAGTGTCAATTAAGGTTTGGTCTGTAATTGGTATCCTAATAGTCAAGCAAGGCTAGCGACGCCGACTCTCATCGACCAAAAATGATAACATTTTTATCATTCTGTGTCAAAGGCGTTTAACCAAAGCGTTATTGGTGCTTTCAGAACAAGTGGTGGTCAGGCGTCGGGCCGGGCTGCTGCACCGCGCCCGCCGTGCCGAGTCGCGCGTGCGATGCGGAGCGGTCCCCGCCGCCCGCGCCGCCTCCCGCTCCGCCTGTGGTTTGCGCCAGACCCTGCTGTCGCGACGTCACGTCAGTATAAACGCCACCTTATTTTCCAATTTGCCTATGGCATATCAGAGAATGTAGCAGATACACTAGTGGCTAGTGATGAATTATCAAAAAAATGGACAGTTCTACGTGAGCCGATATTCTTCTGTTAGATATTATGTCGACAGCAAATTATAATCTGGACAAAATGAACGCAGCTTAAAATGTTGCACACACTGATAATGACTTTTTTTAAGTACGTGTATAGTACAAAGTATACGTTTCGTTATATAATGCGTTTCTCGGTAGGATACCCTTTGAAAAGGGTTGGCCCATCTGAAAATATTATAATTATAGCTCATTGAAGAACAACAAAAGTATGTCTAAACTCACAAACTTTAATTATATTCGTTCTTATGGACTCGCAGTTCACATTTACTACTTTAAAAATCCATGCGAATGTCAGGGGGAACTTTCTACAGTCAGTAATTTTCAATGCGCCCCTATATGCAGCGCTCTTTTTTTGAAATCCGGGATTTGGCGCATGCTATAGATAGTGAAATGGGTTTTAGAGAGTATCTGGAGTGAAAATTTAATGAGAATTTATCTAGAATTTCAATAAAGTGAACTGAAATTAGTATGTTTTTCATTTACGAAGCTAGTACGCCTGTATAATGCTAGTTGGAAACGTGCGATGGCTTTGACTTTTTTTTGTAAGATAATTTTATTTATGTAGATAAGGCTGTTTGGCCTAGCTAACACACAACGATAGTTTACTTTCAGTAGACACGAACTACGACATAGTAACTATGTCACTGTTGGAAAACAACTAAACAATTCATAGCATCAACATTAAATTTAAAAACAAGCAATCATCGCACACAATTGGTGTAGCGTTCCCACTGCGCGTACGCTGCTCAAGCGCAGGTTGCTGGTACCCTTTTTATTGAATGGGGCATATAATACGGGGAATTTGGGAGTTGAGCCGTCCCCTCGCTACCTGGACCCCCCGCTACCCTCAGCTACCCTCGTCCGTTCGCGTCATTCGGGCCCCCAACCCCTACGATGCGCGCACGCACCGTACTTCCACAACTCGCAAGCTCTACACAATTTTTACAAACATTTTTACTGGACTGCTTATGATGTTAGAGGATTTTTGTACAGTGTAATATAGTGGAAGTGTATATATTGTAGTTATAATGGATCTTTCGATACCCAGACTAAAATTTGAGTGCGAAGACGATGGATACGAGGATTTTGATCTTGGAGCGACGTAAGTTGATACTGTTATTATTCGTATATTCTTTACAAATACTTTGAGAAAAGTACTATATCACTCAGTTATAAGGTGTTAGTTCATAATATCTATCTATCTAATCAAGTATGTTAATCACGTCCTTGTTTGACTCAATATAATTGCGTCCTGAGTTACTTGATAATTACAATTTCTGTATGCAAATTGAAATATTGCATACAGTTTTTTTTAAGAATGCTAAATATTGCAGGTGATTCATAGTTTAAAGTGCCGTTAGGTGCTAATTTTTAGAAGATTGCCGTTTTTGTTAGTAGCGAAACCGGCTCAGTAGTGAAGCCTAAGCCATTCTTATACGTTCTACTATCTATTAACCGTACTTTCTCTAAACTGGCAAAAACTTTATTGCTGTTCATAAGTAAATAATAATAAAAACTTGTCCCTTTCTTTCGGCGTCATTTTTAGTGTTATGATAAATTTCGCCACTTTATACACTATGTCGTACAAAATACAGTTCAAAATCCCATAAACTAGTGTTTATCAGAGCTGCCCTAGGCCTGTTAGTAGACATGCGCAAACGCCGAAGGGATTTTTTCTAACGGCTCCTTTTTTTGTGGACTAAATATTTTTGGGCACAGCAAAAAGCTTCAAGTAAGGTAAAATTTAGGTGCATTTTGGACAAAACAAATTGAATATTTGAGCTGCACTTGTATATCCACCTGCCTTATTGCTGCTCTTCCTTTAAATATTTGTAGTTTCTATAATTATATTGTATAAGTCGCAGCGATCGTCTACATAGAATGATAGAACACATTCACTCTGTCTCAACACTGCCACCCATCATCATTCTAACCTCTTTCCAACTATGTGGAGCCATCTTCCATCTAGTCCGATGCGGCTGAATATCGGTATTTTCCATGAATCGACTCATCAGGCTTTAGTAATCGAATTACTGGGACTGGGATATTGATCAGATTTTTTGTATTTTCGAACTTCTGACTACTACTAACGATTGTCATATGCCTTTGTATGTCAACCGAGACCGATCGCTTAACGTGTGTCTAAAATTTATGTCGAAGAAAGTTAATCTATCCTTAGAATTAGACACAAGTCACGAGCCCTTCCCAACATTTGCATAATCATGCCATAAAAGTCTCCTAATGATCATCATGATGAAATGTACATCCTAGCTGCTGGAAAAGCCTGTGTTTTAAGCGCTTGTCAGCCTTGGAGGGTCCGGTTCCAATCTGGGGCACGTAGTTCTGACCACTTAACTCATATGCTAAATAAGAATTGTTTATCGCAGTTATCTTAACAGTGTAGAAAAGATGTAGTATTAGTGTCAATTGTTCTTGAAGACGTGTGAAGTATGCCATGCTGCAGCCTGGTCCCTGTCATCCTAATAGAAGGCTTATGCTGCTCAGGTACTGTCAGCAACGAAAGTCGCTGAATACAGCTAAATTTTGAAAAGATGACAGCTACAAAACTTGTTAAGAGATTTTTTTATTATGAATGTAAGGTAAATAGGTATTTATATTGGTCATCTATGCAATGATTTCGAACAACCTTCACAGGTCAGTAACTTCATTGAAGATTTCAACATGTTCGTTGTTGACTGTACCTACCAGCGATGGGGCAGCTAACATCATATAATAATTATGTAATTAAATAGATGATTTTATTGGAACGAAGTTCCTTATCGCGCGTTGTGAAAGGGGGCTAGACGGAAAAAAATCTTACGAAAAGTTGTCACGACACTTTTTTCGAAATTCAAATATTGTTGACAAGCATTCAAATATTATTGAGTGAATGACAATATTTGAATTTCGCGCGTTGTGAATTGTTGAGTGTATACAGGTTTTTTTATTATTAAATTTTAATGAAAGGAACTTCGTTTTATCCGGGTGTCCCTTGACACCTCTCAAGTTTTATTGTTTATACTTAAGAGTTTCTAACAAGCTTTTCTTTCCAACAGTGTCGGAGATAGCATTGACCAGCGTCGCGTCGTTGAACAAGTCGGGAGCGGCGGCGGCGCGGGCGCGAGCGGCGCGCGGCACAAGACGGCTCCGCAGGCCGCAACGACGACGGCACACAGCAAGCAGCTGGCGGCGGGCGGGGCCAACCACCCGCCCCAGCCGCAAGGTAACCACAAACGTAATGTCCTTGTTGTTACCTCTATACATAGCAAATTCATTTCACGTTGACGCACTGTATAGCTCTTATACCACTTTTTAAAGTTCAAATTTAAATGACGCGTTACCGTGAAATTTATTTACTGTACACAAACATGAACACACACTAACACTACACTACAAAGGATTTGGAAAGCTTTTGAGAAAGGGATACTTTTGTTGAACGGTGAAAGTGGTACGTGCAATTTCTACCAATCAGATACAATAAAAGAGATACGAAAACAATTCGCAGGTATAAAAAAATATTTTGGCCCGTAATAATATAGGGTTACATCAAGGTAAAATACAATTATTTATGTACGTATGAAAATTACAACCCAAATTCGCTCACCTGAAAATGTTCAACAAACCGTGAAAGTCTTTGGTTAACTGTTTACTGGATTGAAGGTTTTGATGTTTTAGGATAGTACCTATGCTATAATAGGTAGACCTAGTAAACCAATACTCTTAGGCTTAGCACGCACTGCGAATAAACGCAAGCGGTTTAGGAGTAGCTAAAAACGCAAAACCGCGTATCAACACGCACTGCGGCTGGCGTTTTGCTTAAAATTACTTATTACTACTTCAGTTCCACCATGGTTTTTTGGCGATCAGCATGTGTTGTGGCTTTGGTGTTGTAATTAAAAAATATAATAATAATATTTTGATATACCTCCCGCCTTTCTTACCAAAAATACAAACTTTAAATAAGAAAAATATTCAGTACCTACCTATTGAAAAAGATGGCCGTGTATTAATTTGTAACAATAATAATTATAACCTGTTAGGTAAAGTGCTACTAGATCCTATAGATAGATAGATGTTTGGAACAATAAAAAAAACCCAACTGATTATGAACCTTATCATTTTGTATTAAAGTTGAAAATCAATTAAAGAAATTTGACAGATTGTGGTAGCTTGATATGATGGCCTCTGTACTTATCATCATAATGATTATGATAATTCATCATCAGCCTACTGCTGGACGCAGACCTCTCCTAGTACTATATGTATTTATAACCGTTATCAGATACATTTCTGGGTTTTAAATTTTTTTTTATTGATTCCTCCATAACTGGACATCACCCAATACAGGTGCACTTGACATTTAAAATAAGTATCACCTTAACGAGTCCAACTTTCAATATTTTATTGTTGCCAGTTTTAATCAACCTTGGCATTAAATACACACTTTAGAAGTAAATATTTTTCGTCTTCATTATTTTGGTACCAATTTTTAATTAATGTGAGCCAAAGAATTAGCATTGAGTAGGTAGGAAAAAGCAGTGATAGCCTGTTGGTTGTAGTGATATGCATATCTCGAAGCTTTTCAAAATAATGTGCGTATTTAATATATAATTAACAAGCTCTGCCCGCGACTTCGTCCGCGTGGAAAAGTTACTTTTAATCATCGTTGTAATTTGGCTAATCAACTCAAAATCCTTATAAATAATACTGTAAAGTTTCATCAAAATCCGTTCAGTTGTTTTAGCGTGAAAGAGTAACAAACATCCATCCATCCATCCTCACAAACTTTTACTTAAACATAATTATAATATTAGTAGGGCTATCACTCGCTAAAACGGTGAAGGAAAATATCGTTAAGAAACCTACATGTTAACCCGCAGTATTGAGACAGTAAATGGGTTGATGTTGGGTGATAGAGGTAGCCTTAAACCGTAATTTCTTATACGCCACACGGGCGAAGTTATGGGTGAAAGCCAGTGCCAAAATATAAAGCTTCTTGCGTATGTGTTCAATAAAACACAAGACAAATACTTCGGAACCATAATTAACTGAATTCAGATTGTGTTTTGTTTTTATTCGACGAGATATTCATTTCAACTGTATTTTATGGATGTATTTCAAATATTCACAGTCGCGATATATTCTTTGAAGATTGTGAACCGAATTTCGATTTTATTTATTTGATATAGCATCTATATTTACTTACCAAGCGTCATGTGTTATGTCAGTTTTCTTTCCATAAAAGTTAATTATTCAATAGGTTTGGTTTGAAAATAGAGCCATTTTTTGTAAAGAAATTCAACAAACCTAACTGGGGTTAACAAAGTAAGCTTCCCGTGGGAACCAACCTGTAGTTTGTTTGAACTTTCATGCACCACCCTTTGACAATGCACTCACAGTTTAGGTTTACACAGCAAATACTTTTCTACTTCGATCTTAGCGGTAGATCACTATTCACCTTTATTATTAAGAGCATAAAGTTGAAAACTGGTCAACCGCCAAAGTACTATCGTGCTCTACATAACGAGTACTCTCAAGCTGAAAATATATTGTTTATTAACGTTTAACGATTGATTTAATTTGTACTAAACACAAATTAACGTTTTGCTTGAGCGCATTCTAATGTGTAGACTCCTTTAACTTTACTTTTTTAGATTCTGTGACTATCTTTTAGAATTCTCCACATCTCTTTGGACTTCTAAAAGGTTTTTAATTAACACAATCTACTGTATAATAGTTATCAAACATTATTCTCACTGGAATTGATGTCTTTCCAAGTGTTAATAGACTCGCTATATATTTGTGTCTGTAGACATTGTAATCACAGTTATTACGCCTTTAAAACCTAGTCTGCTTACATTAAACCACAGTTGACTGCAAATGTCGGTCCCTATACATTTTAATGAGTCTATTTCTATCGGCACTCCGTCACCGAGGGCCATTTTGAATAAATCATAATTATGAAGCCTTTCAAATATGGCTATTAAACTGTTGCTTTGAATAGAAAATTTCACATTTTGCAACGCTTCTCATGTGACTCGGTTCATTGTAAGTAGTGATGAGTTACAAGCTTCCAGCCTAACAATAACTTCAATAACCGCATTTCTCTCAGTTGACAAGCACAACTGGGGGGAATGACACACAATTGACACAACCCTGTCTTTTTCTTTCTTCCCCAGATCAACAAGGAAACAAAAAAAATGATAATTCTAGAAGACCGACAGCACGAACAAAACGTGAGATATAGACACACATATTTTGTAATTATAACCTTTTAGAAGTCCAAACGAAACTATTATAAGTAGGTATCATGATACATAATATATATTATAATAGTGTGTTGACCAAATACATCTACGTACTATCTTCTAGGTATGCAGACATTGCGTTTCAATGTACTGTGAAAAATAATTGTAAATACTGTTTGATAATTGTACCTACATAATTATGATGATACATTTTCAGTACAAGCTCTCTATGTACAGACGCCAGCATGTCAAGTTATCCAAAACTGTCAAATTTTCCCAATTTAATATGAACCTTATTCTTTTGTTTTAAACAAAGAAATTTGAGAGATTGTGGTAGCTTGATGTGCTGGGCTCTGTACTATAAGTTTGTACACTGTTCTGTGATCGACTCCTCAGAAGTTAGTACATTGATGTCGTTAGTATTAGTTAATATGGCGTGTGAAGCTAATATGTTGTTATCCAATATCTGTACATGCGGATGCGGCTCGGGTGCCATTGTCGCTGCGACTGCACGACACGACTGTTGCGACTGCACGACACGACTGTTGCGACTGAACAGGCTCCGGCTGCGGTGGCGATGGTGACTACCAGCTGGTGCAACATGAGGTGCTCTACTCCTCGTCCAATAGGTGAGACAATCCAGTCCATTACTGGGTAGCTTTTGCCCGTGGTTTTTTAACCCTTTGACCGCCACAAACGTGTACAGACGTCAAATTTAAACTTGCTCACGACGGCATAGCACGTCAAAAATACCACTATAAATTTAATATACAATAATATGTTTATACAATTTTTTTTAAACCTATTATTAGATATTAGATTTTGTCTCTAGAGAACACAGCTTTTCGTTATTGAGATGGCGGTCAAAGGATTAATTTACTTTTGACTCCGTCCTGCTGCCATAGCTCAATCAAGCTATATTTTACAAGTACGGTGCAAAACAACTTGTCTCCTCAAATGCACCTCGCCATAATGTGCGTTCGTCTTTATGATTGGTCACATGTATTCTGATAACGTCGCGCACAAGGCGTGCCTGGTGAACACAGATTTATCTTGACTGACTGCCTTACTTGCAATGGAATATTATGAATATGCTATGTTTTTAATAGCGGTGTAAAAATTATTGTTCACTGTTAGCAAAACGTATTTAATTTTCCATATAAACGTAGGTACTTTTGCTATTGCTTCAGTGTCGTTGGTATTTTGAAATAACTTCCATATAGGTACTTGCAGCCCCATCCTAACGGAGCTTTTGAGACAAAAGGTAGTCTTAAGTCCTTCTCCCAAGTCCAATCTATGTCTCTACCAAAATTCATCTATATTGGTTCATCGGTTTAAGCGTGAAAACAACAAACAGACAGATAAACAGAGTTATTTTCGTACTTTTATAATATTCAGTTTAGATCCCAAATTGTTAATAGGTTTTATTTTATTTTTCAAATAAGTTTTAACAAGCACAAAGGTGGCTGTTCCAAAAAGTTGATCCTATAGAGAAATGATCCCGAATGGGTTTGAGGAGACAGCTTAATATTACGATCTACCTTCTAGTCATTTCCCAACTATGTTGGTGTCAGTCTATTCCAGATAATTATTTTACACAGAACAAATGCCATTTTTTGATCCTTGTAACTCAGTTTCTGGATATCAAGGAGTAAGAGCGCACGTCGTTTATTTAAATTTAAACTTTATTGAAATAAAACTACTTTTTACGGATTTTATCGCGTTATATTGTTATTATCAATCCCGACGTTTCGGACCCTTTACAGCGTCTATGGTTACGGGTAGACTTAATTAAACTTTATGTTCGTGTTCTTAGGAGTTATGCAAAGCTCATCCGTAAAAAGAATTTATGTAGTTTATGCGAGTCATAATATGTGTATATTAATGACTGACAGTCGCATATTATGTCAGTTCTCGGTAGAAATCCTTGCGCTCATTTCGCTTATCGACGAGCCGCATTCTTACAAATACATTATTCATTAATCCCTAGTGTACACTTTTAAACTTTACTTTTAAATACATTTTATATAAGAACAGAGCAAAAAGATTACCAGCAACGTATGATACCGCCTCCTGGCTTTCATACTCATTTATGTTGCCTTACCTTATTGTGGATCAATGTTGAGTGGAAGCCCTGACATCCATAACAAGTTTAATCTTAGCTTGGGTTTCAGTGGTCCTTAACTATAGCGGTTTACTATATTTAAGGTGTTTGTGCCGCATACCTAGCTACTGATGTAATGTAAATCGTCTTATTTGGATTTGCGGTAATGAATAGGTTACCACTTTTCTACACCAGTGGGTGGTCAGCGGCGGCCTTAACTCTTGCGACGCTCTGGGTGGCAGATCTTTGTGAAGCCCTTGCCCTTTGCGTAAAATATGTGAATTGAAAGGGGGTATTTTTGATAATTGTTGAAAAAAATCTAAATAAATATCGTTAATTTGATAACTTATTTGAATGAATACCCAAGGATAAAATAAAGTTTTTAATGTCGATGATTTGCGAGACTTGCAAAATCGAGGCCCCAGGCGGTTACCTTGCTCCCCACACCCTAAGATCGCCACTAGGTGCTGTAAGAGGGGATTAACCTAGGTCATACAAATATTTTTTCCGAGCGGAGATCAGGTTTCGCGCAGACCTCGATATTGTATTATATATAATACAATATCGAGGTACAATGCGATAGGTATTATGGACGGCTGACCCGACACGACATAATTATGGTCGCGTCCAAATTTCAAAAATCCCATAGAATAAAGAATTCAGTTCTCCCAAATTTTCCAATTATCCGGGCCAATTTTCAAATTTTCTTTCGATAAAACCATCCAGTCTAATTAGTTCGTAAATAAAATGTTTTTTGTTATATTGCAGGTACGAGGTGTTGGAGTTCCTCGGGCGAGGTACGTTCGGGCAGGTGGTGAAGTGTTGGAAGAAGGGCACCAACGAGATAGTCGCCATCAAGATCCTCAAGAACCACCCTAGCTATGCTCGCCAAGGACAGATTGAGGTCAGTATACATATATTGACTGGTATGATTACGAGCAATGGCTTGCCATTAAATAAAGGACCCACACTATTGTATGATTCAGCTAGGGAGGGGTCCACTTTATAATATATAATGAAGAAATATAGATTATTAGCACAGCATACACTCTAGTATTAGTAGGTTACCTTTGTTTTTCACGATCGGCAGCATTTATTTATACATGATATGTAATTAGATACAAATATTGAATGCTAAAATTTCTTATAGAAATCTCACTGAAGTCTTGTGTCTATATTGCCACGATGCCTTGTTTCAAATATTAGATATTTTTATTCGATAACGTTAGCATATTCGACCGCGACATTTGTGCCTCAGCCCCAAAAATAAAAAACATTGTTTGCCGTTATTAAAACTCTTTGCTGCACCTGCAACACTAATTTGCTGTTTAAATATGGAATGTTAAAAATATATTTTGAAACTTTTCCAATATTTGCCGGTCGCCAGCACGTCTGCAATATATCGGTAAAAGTAGTTTCACACATTGTAATGGCGCCTATTTTTACACCAATGTGTAGTAAATACCCAACTTATTCTAGTTTCACGATTGTGTCAGGTTATTTCAAGAAAATATGTTTTTTTTACATACTACATATATGCAGTTTTTGACTAGCAGCCAAGTTCTCCATTAATATAGTTTTCGAGTATTTTGGCGAGCCCTTTAGTACGTTGTCTTTTCCCAATAGACTTTTTTTTAGGTTGTAGACAAAATAAGAGAAAGATAAATGAAATGCAGACAGTGAAACAAAGAAATGACGTTCATTTAATCCTAAATAACAAACACGAGAACAGTTGTGAAACATTATACAATCTTTCCCCCGCGACTTTGTTTGCATGAAAATTTTATCCTTCTCTTGGCGTTATATATTTAATTTAGACCAATATATTTTTAATCTGCCATCCTGCGTCGTCCAAACAATCTTCCAGCCATATATCTGGTTTGTAAGAATTATATAGTTCCGGATACTTTCAAATGAAGGTTGTATGTATTCCACTAGCATCACCAGCATTTAGAGACTCGATTCAAAAACTTTTTACATTTTGAGAATCATATTCGGGTCAAAAATATAAGCCATCATCGATGCTATTTACCTTTGACGGACGGCTTGCAAGTCCCGATCCATTATAGTGAGTTTGGCTCGCCTCCAGCGGTCGGTTGTTTGTGTTTGCCCAACGGAGTGGCTTCTAGCCCGTACATAAGATGTTTGATATATCTACTGTCGCCGTAACCTGTCACAGTAGCGACCTCCATTTTGTTAGTTATGACAGGTGAGAATTTGGCTCTGTATTTCTCTGTATAAAGGGAAAGCTCTAATATACAATGTCTTATGTATTTTCCTCAAATAATAAAGTACAGTTTCGCATATCTTTAAGGGTCTTGGGTTCGATTCCCAAGCCGAGCAATATTATTGGGTTTTTCTATGAAATTCTCTGTAGCAGCTTTTGCAGTCTGGATAATGTGTCCGGTCAATGGCTAAGGCTCGCCCCCTATTACATGGGACCTAAACATACCGACGAACTGTTGTACATTGGTACACCTCTGCCTAACTCTTCGGGGAATACAGGCGCGATGATATGTTTTGTAGTCACAAGTTTTGTATATGTTTGTGTTCCAGGTGTCGATCCTCTCCCGCCTCTCGCAGGAGTCGGCGGACGAGTTCAACTTCGTCCGCGCGTACGAGTGCTTCCAGCATCGCTCGCACACCTGCCTGGTGTTCGAGATGCTGGAACAGAACCTGTACGATTTCCTCAAACAGAACAAGTTCTCGCCGCTGCCCTTGAAGTACATCAGACCTATATTGCAGCAAGTACTCACGGCGCTGCTAAAACTTAAAGTGAGTTGTTAGAAAAAGTTTTTCTCAAAATAAGCGCTGACCCTCTTTTGAAAGCTGGAAGATGGCTATCAGAATCAAATAAAAGACTCAGAGAAATATTGTGATATGTACAGAGGCTAGCACATCAAGCTACCACAAATCTGTCAAATTTCTTTGATAGATTTCCAACTTTAATACAAAACTATAAGGTTCATATATTATTCGATTGGGAAAAATTTGCAGTTTTGGATAGCTTGACCTGCTGGCGATTGTACTTTAATGTAAGCATATAATATACGCTGAAAATTATATTTGCAAAAGGATTTAAATGAGATACTAGCAGCTATTGCCCGTGGCTTTACCCGCATCCTAAAGGGTTACAGACAAAAGGGAGCCAGCTTATATCCTTCTCTAAGGTCTACTCTATCTTAATACCAAATTTCATCAAAATCAGTTCAGCGGTTTAGGCGTGAAAGCGTAACAGACAGACTGAGTTACGTTCGCATTTATTAAAGGCTTGATCCCGACCTGGTTATATTATTAACTAGCAAGTACTGACATGCTTCACACTTCATTTCACTTGCACAGATGCAATGCACTAATAATGTGCACTTTGGAAGATTTTGTCAAAATGTTATCAAAATCAAACAAGCATACGGTCCACCTGAGGTAAGCGATTAACGTAGCCGAAAACGAAAGAGGAATAGTTGGTTTGGCAGTATAAGGGTCAAAGTCCCCCCACTGCCAACACATTTCCTCGTCGAAGCACTGGCAACCTTGCTCACCGTAAGAAACACAACACAGCTCAAAGCAGTGTTATTTTACTTCGATTTTCTGCAAGGCAAGTACTTCCCCAGTCGGGCAGCTCCAATTTGAGTGGATTTACACCAACTATGCCGTATCTCTAACGAAATACTAAATACAATTTCTGATGTAATGTTCGCTTTATTCCAGCAACTGGGTCTGATCCACGCGGATCTGAAGCCGGAGAACATAATGCTGGTGGAGCCAGCGCGGCAGCCCTACCGCGTCAAGGTGATCGACTTCGGCAGCGCCTCGCACGTCAGCAAGGCTGTGTGCAACACCTACTTGCAAAGCAGATATTACAGGTATTTGTTATGAACATAACTAACTATTATTATTCATTAACTGTGCCGACAGACTTCGTCCTGTCCAAATATCAATAAATCATGCAAATATGCCATAAAGTTCAAAGTACTTTCTGATTTTCCCGAATTTTGTTCTTTCCAGGGAACTTTTCAAATGTTTCTTTCCCTGAAAACCTTATTTTGCCAAACATATTTAAAAAAAAATACCTAAACGGTCCAGCTGTTCTGAAGTAATCCGCTCAGGATTACTTAAGAACAACAGGTCCGGTTTGTTTATTGATGCCCATTTGAACAGCACAATACCATTTCATTTTTATTTATTATTCATAATATTAAAAGATCTGTACAAAAGTATTTTACACGAAGCGGTGGCTTAGTGGTCATAGTGTTTGATGTACCTAACCAGAAGACACAGATTCGAATCCTGCCCGCGGTCGAATTTTTCCATTGTTTCATCATATCAGCCACAGGAAGTCCACTGTTGAACAAAGGCCTCCCCCATAGACTTCCACAAGGACCGGTTACAAGCCGTTTGCATCCAACGACTTCCAGCGACCTTTACCAGGTCGTCCGTCCATCTCGTTGGAGGCATTGTTTAATAACTTTAAAATCTTAGCATGGAAAATGCCAAAAAATACAAAAACATAGATCTGTACAACTGTTAAACTTTTACATATGGATTTCGTTAAAAATAGTTTTACTTGCGTTTACTCACAGAGCACCAGAGATAATTCTGGGGCTGGCGTTCTGCGAAGCGATCGACATGTGGTCGCTGGGGTGCGTTGTGGCAGAACTGTTCCTGGGCTGGCCGCTGTACCCTGGCTCCTCGGAGTACGACCAGATCCGGTACATCTCGCAGACACAGGGCTTGCCCACCGAACACATGCTCAACAGGTCGGTACTGCGTATTTTATTTTTTATTAGCGGCCCGTCCCGGCTTCGCACGGGTGGACATAAGATATAAATATAGCCTATGTTACTCAGGGTGAATGTAGCTATCCAATGGTGAAGGATTTTTTTAAATCGGCACAGTAGTTTTTAAATTTATTCATTACAATCATACACACAAAAATACAAATCTTTCCTCTTTATAATAGTAGTGTAGATTTATATGGCTGATTTTTTATATTGTCCACAATATAAACAAAATTGTACCGATTTGTTGTAAAACTTTTCATGTTGATGAAGTCAACTTCTGCTTGATAAAAATAAAAAGATTGATTTTTTTAAATTTTAATCTCGTTGGACCACCAAAAATTGTTAATAATAATAATAATAAGCAGGGCAGCTTGTGGCAAGCTGATGGTGAGTGGCGACACTGCGGTCCTTATTGCCCCAGAGAGTCGGTCAGGGCCTCGTCTCCAGTTTGCCCGTACTGGGTAGCTGGAGTGGAACCCCAAGAGCGCCCGCAGGACTCTCAACTCTGTCTTGCCTTAATTGGCCGGTCAGAGGGGGGCCGCCAAAGCTATATGCTCGGGGGTGGAAGTGTCTAATGGCGTAATAGCGGGGAAACCCAATACGGGTCTCATGGAGACTCGCGACGGTGAAACCGGGGCCGCACCTCTCTACACCCCTAGCCACTCACACCGCTGTTGTCGCCTTCTGCCTGTACTGGCAGCTTTTCGGGGGGCCCAGCTAGTGAGTTGGCGAGTCACCGTCTGCCATCCCTAAGGATGTATGTTCGAGGCGTAAGGCAGACGCCGTTTTCCTCCGGCAGTAGAGGTTATCAGTCCACCAAACCCCCACATCCATAATCCCAGTAATTTATAGTTCCATATTCTACAATAGTCCTGCACCCGCCCGGGATACTCCATGACTGTACTTATATAGTGCAGGTGTGGAGTGACCTGGGTTGGTGCCCCATCCCATATTTAGAAAAAAGCTCTCCGCGGGGCCTCTACGCGTTGGACCTGTGTCCCCGCACAAGCCTGCCAAAGGACCGGATGTCTTCCTCACGGGAGATATGCCGAGATATCCAAAAAGGAGATACAAATAATAATAATATGTATATTTATTTGCATAAAACATGGTGTTACAATAAATATAATAAATTAAGTTGATTTAGCTACAGCACTTATCATTGAAGTAGCTATAAAAAATCATAATTAATTGCTTCATAAAACTACAACGGCTTTCGCCTTTTATCGTTAACAGCGCAAGTAAAACGGCGAAGTTCTTCTACCGCGACGTGGACAGTACATACCCATTCTGGCGGCTGAAGACCCCAGAGGAGCACGAACTGGAGACCGGCATCAAGAGCAAGGAGGCCAGGAAGTACATCTTCAACTGCCTCGACGACATTGGACAGGTAACACGCTTGTATGAACATATGATTATGACATTTTATAAAAGTAAGACTTAAGAATGTAAGGAAAACTTTCCATATCAAGTATTGATGAGGTATATCTAGCTTTATAAGCTATATGTGGGACCATCAGTCGTGAAACATAAGCAAATTTATAAGCAGTAAGTAAGTTAGCATAATTTGACTCAGGTCTGGGAGTCCCTGTCTTGTAGGAAACGGGTTTCATGACGTCGTTCTAGACAATGGAAGTATAAAAAGCCCTAGAGTCTAGGGTTTTTTCGTCTAGGTTCTAGACTGTGAATAAGCGTTAAAAAACCACACATATCTCACAGCTACATTTTATGTGTGAATGTCCCTTCACCTGCAAGATATAATCTTATGTGTTTGTCGTATTTTGATTATTATGTAATTAAACTGTGTGTTTATTGTCCAGGTTAATGTACCAACGGATCTTGAAGGTGGCCAACTGTTGGCAGAGAAAGCAGACAGAAGGGAGTTCATTGATCTATTGAAGCGAATGCTCACCATGGACCAGGTAAATACATGACACCCACAAATACATAATTATTAAAAACATAACATATTTGCTATTTTTAGAGTAACAAACACAAACTTTCACATTTATAATATTAGTAGGATAGGATGTGAAAGTTTGTGAGGATGGTGCGATGGATGGATGTTTGTTACTCTTTCACGCTAAAACTACTGAACGGATTTTAATGAAACTTTACAGTATTATTATTTATACATCAGATAGGCTATAAATTATAAGGATTTTGAGTTAATTTTTCAAATTACAACGATAATTAATAGGCTATAAATTATAAGGATTTTGAGTTAATTTTTCAAATTACAACGATAATTAAATGTAACTTTTCCACGCGGACAAAGTTGCGGGCATAAGCTAGTTATTATATATTTTGATCCTTATAAGTACATATGTTATTTTACAGGAAAGACGAATAATGCCGGGCGAGGCGCTGAACCACGCGTTCGTGACGCTCGCGCACCTCGTTGACTACGCACACTGCAACAACGTCAAAGCCTCCGTACAAATGATGGAGGTAATTATATCAATATTGTTTTAATTTATTTTTTTATTGATATAGTCAGCTCCTTCACTAGAAGACACGAATAAGATCTGTGTTGTTCTTTATGAAACGTACAAATAACGGACATAAAGTACACCCAGATTCAAAACATATCTGTGGACGGGAAACACATTAATATTTGCCTCGAATAGGAATTGAATCATGAGGTGGTCACTTATAACCAGTACATCAAACATGCAGTTAAACTTATTTATTACAGAATTTCCTGATGTGTTTAATTACACTTTAATAATGATGGGAAGGTTATTAAGTTAGAGTATTTGCTTCAACCAGGACATATCGTAAGGGGTAAGAAGGCAATAAATACGTGAATTATGTTTTGTTTGAGGAAATCAGTTTTTAACAATAACGACTTCCTGGGAGATTGTGTTGTCTGATTAGTTTTTGTTAATAATTTAATTGAGGATATCATACATTCGTTGTACATGATTATAATGGTTGTTGATGTAATGTATCGGTTGCAGGTTTGCCGTCGTTCAGGCAGCGGAGTGGGCGGGGTGGGCGGAGTGGGCGGCGTGGGGTCTGTGGGGGGTGGCGGCGAGTACGGCGTGTCGGGCGTGGGCGTGGGCGTGGGCGTGGGCGTGGTGGGGGGCGTGGGTGGCGCCGCGCCCGCGCACCACCTGGCGCTCACCATCAACCAACAGAGACTGCGCGCCGCGCCATACGACAACCTGGTGAGGGGGAACACACACATATTATTATGTCGTTATGACCTTATAATATCTATAGATCATCTTAACCTTTTGACCGCAACGTCACTAACGAAAATCCGTGTTCTCTACGCCAAGCGACAAATTATAGTATCTAATAATAAGTAAAAAAAAAAAAAATGTATAGGTATGTATTTTGAACTAAAAAAAAAGTGGTCTTTTTGACGTGCCATGCCGTCCTAGGCGTCGTGAGCAAGTTTTCATTTTACGTCTATACACCAACCACGGACGTGGTTAAAAGGTTAACATTACATTACATAAACCATTTTCAGAATTATTATTTTTTACGGACGCCTACTGAATTAATGTATTCATGTTCAGTCAATCCAACCAACAATGTTTGAATTACCGTTTCCTGTGGAAGACCTTGCTGTCGATAAAAAAATGCTTTTTGTCTTGCATTTGCTCAATACAAGTGATTCTAGGACCCACTAAATAAACGTGAAATTTCTTGTGTATCGACACTGTAAATAAAAAGTGCTCACAAAGTTGTCGTTATTTTGTCGGAGAGTGGCCAATTACACACATATTTAGGTCCATGCCGATCACTAAAGTTTTAATTTCGTGGTAATATGTAAATAAAATATACATAACCACCAAATACCATCACGTTTGTATTCCCTGAAGCGCTAAGCAGAAGTGTCCTAATGTACACCCACATTTCGCCGGTCTATATTAACCCCATGTAATTAGGGGCGAGTATATTGGCATAAAATATACTGAAACTTATTTCTGATACGCGAAGACGGTAAAATCCGTCATAGACATGAAATAATAATAATAAGGAAATTATTAAATAAGAAATATAATTTGTCAGTACCAGCTGTACCAGGGCGGGCGCGTGGCGGTGGGCGGCGGGAGGCAGTACGCCACGAGGGCGGCCGAGCCCTTTCCGCACCAGTTCGTCTCCTCCATACTGTGCCAGCCCGCTTATCAGGTAACTATACTTGCATTTCAATATCAATCATTATATCTCTTCTTAGTCAGTAAGTAATACACTAGAATATTAAAATCAATGTTTTAGTTTTCTTTATAAAAAAGTTAATTCTGTTTCTAATAGAGTAGGTACGAATGGTGTTAGTATGTTTTAAATATTAAAACAATATAATTGAATAATTATTAAATCATGTTTCTAAATTATTTAATGTTTTAAATTGGTTTCTAAAAACTTGTAGAAAATATAGTAATTTCAACTTAATTTTGAAAGAGAAATATTTGTATAATAAGATTTTTTTAGTTTTAATAAGTTTTGCGCCATTTATGTTCCGTAAAAAGTAGTTTTATTTCAATATAAATTCCTTAGTAAAAACTACAATACAAGTACTAAACTACAACTTCTTTTACAGTTGTTTAGCTAGTCCACTACATTGAATGATTTGAAAGAATCGACTCTAATAACATAACAAAAAGTATGATATCCACCAGGTGCAACAGCTAGCGGCAGCAGCAGCCGCCGCGGCCGCCGCTCATCACCAGCACGGCGTAGCGGGCGTAGGAGGCGTGGGCGACGTGAGCGGCGTGGCCGAGTGGAGAGCGCCGCTCATAGTGGAGCCCGCGCCCATGGCCGAGCCCGACGTGTGGGATGCCTTCCACCCGCACCACCCACAGCACCCGCAACACCCACAACACCCACAACATCCGCAGCACCACCACCCGCACAAGAGGTATGCTATGATGCCTTCATCTACCTCTACTGTACAATGGATCTATTAACAGATACAGAAAACAATTCTTACCTCCGTGCCGAAGAGCACGTAAAGCCGTCGGTCCCGGTTGTCATACGAACACCTATGACAATCGTTAGTGTTAGTCAGAAGCCCATAAACCCTGACAACCAGTCTATCCTCAGGATTACGCAGAAATTGGATTGCGGAGATAAGATCGCAGTCGCTTCGTGTAAAATACTGATATTCAACCGTATTTGATAAGACTCCAGGAAACCGACCCCAACATAGTTGGAAAAAGATTCGGAAGATAAGAAAACTATTGTAAATTACGACCCTCCGGAGGGTCGCAGTTCAATAATTAAGTTATAAAATATTGTTGAGAATATAATTCCTTAGTAGTTGTACTGATTTTGATATAATATAAGAGAGAAAATCCCATAAATACAGTTTTAAAATATTTAGACAGTGACTCAGTTAAATGAGAAAATAACTGACTACACTAAATCGAGACTATTGGTGTTTAGTGGGTAAGATATTTAAGCACTGGGTGTAGTATTAAAAGTGGGGGTTGTCGACAGATCCACAAAGCAGCAGACGACGGTGCCGCACTACCAACCGCACCACCAAACGCATCAATACAGGTGCCTATCATATAATATACACGTAGCTCACACTGGTGACACACTCCTACCCTAGCAAAACGATTTGTAATCATATAATTCTGCCTCTTCTTCATATGCCATCACATTTTACCTAAAATTATTTCTATACTTCAAAAATGTTGACCAGGCAGCAACTTGAGAGCTTAACTAGGCGCTGCACTGGTTCATAGGTCTCTTGGAGGAACATGACATTCAGTGGCTACAATTAAAATTATATGAAACACGTTATCCACGATACTTTCTACTCATGACCATTATACCGTCACGCCTGTATTCCCTGAAGGGTTAGGCAGAGGTATACCAAATGTTCGCGGCGGTGTGTTTAGGTCCTCTGTAACAGGGAGCAAACTTATTGCCATTAACCGGGCATAAATCCAATCTTGGAGCAGCTACTGAGAATTTTATATTAAAAACCTTACCACACTGCTCGACTTGGGAACCGACCAGGACTGCAAAGTGCATGCGCAGGAGTCATGCTTACTACACTAGACACAACCACTAATCTAATGCAGTCTAGGCTAACGAGCATCAACAATTTGAACATTTCAAAATTTATTGTTGTTTACGTTCTACTGTGTTGTACTGGAGCCAGCACATCAAGCAAGCACATCAGCTAGGAAATGCA
This sequence comes from Acronicta alni, assembly GCA_964056405.1. Classification (NCBI taxonomy): domain Eukaryota; kingdom Metazoa; phylum Arthropoda; class Insecta; order Lepidoptera; family Noctuidae; genus Acronicta; species Acronicta alni. The sequence continues at coordinate 9,894,725 of OZ043930.1, forward strand.
GGAGCCATCTAGCTTAAAAAAATGTAAAATATTGAAAAAGATTTATTTACAGAAATAAATATCATTTAAGTATAATTTAAGCTACGTTCCAATCTGTCAAATTTCTTTGATAGACACAGTTTAGATTCATTTTCAACTGGGAAAATTTGACAGTTTTGGATAGATTGACCTGTTGGCGTCTGTGCTTGTGTTAGTGTGAGTAGTGTTGTTTTAAGTTTATGTTGTTAGTTAAGTTGGCTACATACATCGTGGTGTATTTATAATTACTCCATTTGAGCTAAAGACGTAGAATGTGGAAGAGATATTCGACATCACAAGTCACATCTCGCTAGCTTAGTTGGTCGGTTTATTTAACCAGCAGGTTTGAATCCTGTCTCACAATTTTTCTTTTGCCTAAATTCGTGTACATACTTTATATACAAAGTACCAACTGTGAGTTGTTGCAGTAGTAGTTGTAGTTGAAACTATATTTTCATAATTATGTACACCGTGTTTCTTTTGTCGTCTTACAGCCGAAAGGATGTACTTCTACTCATCATGATCAACAATTTCTTGTATGGAATCAACCATGAAGTGCAAAAAAAACAGCTACATCCTACATTTTGTCGAGAAACCTGAAGTTTTTTCTAAGAAACAGATCTCTTTTGTTTCCAAGATTTCAGACAGTCCCATATCTAGTAGAAATAATGGTTTCCTTTCGGCTGTAAGACGACTAACATATTCACGATGTATCTATCTGTGTTGTACAGTATGGCAAGCAGCGGCGGTAAGAAGGAGCCCACTCAGCTGTCACCGGTGAAGAAGCGGGTCAAGGAGGGCACGCCGCCCTCGCGGCACAGGCATCACCATCACGATCACACGTTAGTACACAATATATACATACTTACTTATTAAAAAAAAATATATAACAACTTTAGAAATTTTCCCTTTAAAAATATTTCGTCAGTGGAAAGGAAATACGTAATGTTCAATCACCACTAGGGCCAAAATGAGTTTATATATCATTAAATTGCATGCATGTATGTTTTCTACTGACGATTTAATTAATTATTTACTAACACCAGTGTTTCGTGCCGTTAAAATACTCGTATTTAATCTTCTTTGTTATTTTTAATATCAGTGACTAACTTAATGTTTACACTGCAAAATAAACTTACTGCATACCTCTAGGCCATTGTTTCTCAACTAGGGGGTCGTAATGTGTGCAATAATTAAAACATGAAAAGGAAATATTTAATTGGTTTTGAGTTATAAATCTAAAATTAAAGTTAGAAGGTATAAAAATATTAAAAATCACTTTGGTGCTGTACTTTTGGTTATTTGTTTGTCAATTTAAATATACCTTATGATAAAAAAATATTTTTTTAAAGTAAAAAGTAGGGTAGTAGTAGATAAGAGTTAAAGGTATGAAAACGTTTAATACGATATATTCGTTTAATTATATTTGAATGAACGGAGTTATTACGTCATAATCAATCGATATTCGATGTAAAATTTTGATAAAGGTCAAATAAATATATACCTTCACTACAATATATTAATTTTTTACATAACTTTTTGGATATTTCGTGGGGTGCAACACGAAAAAGGTTGAGAAACTATGTCCCAGGCTATTAAAAAATAACCTTCCCAAAGTCCAAAGCTTGATTCAGTGTGTTATCCAACAGCGTGATCGATTTCGCTTCAACTGACGATGTTCGGTTCAGGAGCGGTCGCGGGTGGGAGGGCCCAGCGCCGGCGGTGAGCGGGGCGGGTGGGGCGGGTGGGGCAGGTGGGGCGGGAGGGACAGGCGGGGTGGTCGCGGCGGGCGGCCCGCACACTATCACCATCCGCGACACGCCGTCGCCGGCCGTCTCCGTCATCACCATCTCCGACTCCGACGACGACAACGACCAGCCGCGCCGCAACCGACATCCGCACGCCAATCAGCCGCATAACAGTACTGGTCAGTTTCATATTCATAATACACTGTCATTGCAATGTAATGTTCACAAAAAAATATGCAGTTTTTTATGGTAAAGAGACAATTACATTAATGTGATCGGTTATCTTTTCCCGTGTTGTTGTGTATTCAGAAATATGCAGTTTGTGATTGTGTAATTCGGTCCATGGGAAGGAGCGAGAATGCGTGGGAAGCCGCCGCCTTCTTCTGCGAGCAGGTTATGCTTGCAAAAGAGGCGGCAAAAAGGGAGAGAGAACTGTGCACCCTTCTCCCGATCCGCAATAGGCGTACTGGGCGCAAACAGTTCTCCGGCCTTTACCTGAACTGTGGCCTGCAGGCTTGGTAACTAGAATTTGGGAAGTCCGCAGCCCGATCAGATAATGGCCCCCCGGGACCATTTGCTTGCCGGGCTGTGGACGTAGGCGACATACCTACGTTCGACATACCTACGTTCGACATACCTAAGTTCGACATACCTACGTTCGACATACCTACGTTCGACATACCTACGTTCGACATTTCAATGCCCTCCACACTTTGTAGTAGAAGCAGGCAAGGTTTGTTTAGCGTTTGTTGTCTGCCAACCAAGTTTAGCGAACATTACGCAGACATTTGCGCGTGTAGGACCTGAACACAAACAATAAGCTATCCATATCCAGTATAAGCTGAGCTCTGATTGTACTGAAAGCATATACAATGCCAGAACAGCTTGTGCTGGAATAGTATTATACCTTGATAATGTAACTTAGTCTCTCTTATAAAGTAGAAGTAGTAGGTATCGGATCGGGAGTGTTTCTATGGAGTGTACTAGGTATTTTTTAAGATAGATGTAAGCTAATGTGATATATATTATAGGCGGCGGCGGGTCGTGCGTATCTGGGCCCGGCGGGGCGGGGGCGGGGGCGGGGGCGGGGGCGGGTACTAGCGGGGGAGTCATCTGCAGCGCGCGCTCGCCCAAGGACGACAAACACGTCAAACACGAGCCGCACCAGAACTGCCACCACCATCATGCGGTAACTATTATTTTAATTCAATATTTAATCATGTCCCCAAAACGCTTCTTTATTACTGAAAATACCAAAGAAAATGTAAAGAACATTGTGTGTTATAGTAGTAATGTTATAATAACTTAGCTTGTCGTATTTTATGGTTTGTTGTTGATTCTAATGTTTAAAGTTTGTAAAAACAAGACTCAGGACGAAATAATTATTTTAACACTTTATTACAATCTTTACGCATTCCACGACAGCAGCAACAGCAGCAGCAGCAACAACAGCAACAGCAGCAGCAACAACAACAGCAACAACATCATCAACAACAACAACACCAACAACAACAGCAGCAGCAGCAAGCACAGCCTCAACAGGCGCAGCCGCAACAAGCCAGTAACCAGAACACGCGGGTCGGAGGCAGCGGCGGTAGCAGCGCGGTGGCCACGCCGCAGAGCCAGAAGAAGCGGCTGCTGGCGCTCGCACAGCAGGAGGCGCAGGCCAAGCGCGAACACGAACATGCGCACGCGCATGCTCACGCACACGCGCACGCACATGCGCACGCGCATCTGCCACCAGTTAGTACACATGCTATACTAATATTACAATATTATCTCCCGAACACATAAATGTTGTATGAGATGACCATCACTCTATTGCCGCGGTATGTTTACGTCCCACATAATAGTGGGCGAGTCTTTTTAACTAGAAACTGAGCTACTACTGAATTGGACTTGGGAATCGAACTCAGGACTTCACACGTAACTGTGCTTTTTACGACTAGACATGCTCCGCTTGAGGTCCTGGATTCGATTCCCAGGACGAGTAAAGCGTTATTGGGTGTTTCTTTGAAATTCTTAGTAGCAGTCCGAATTTTTACCCGGTAAATGGCAATTGTCTCGCCTCAGAGGACATTACATGAATAATACATGGGACCTAAACATAGCAGCGGTTTACATTATGGTACACCTCTGCTTAACCCTTCTGAGAATACCGCCGTGTTATGGTAATTTGTTTTTTTTTTTTTCATATTACAGAGTGGGTCGACCATACGCCAAACGAATGATTATCAATGCAATCAATATGTGCCCGCACAACACAATAAGAGAGATAGTGTAAGTATCGTGAATATTTTCAATATTTTGACACGTAACAACCTAAGAAAGCCTTTATATTATATTACAGGAATTTGTATGACAAATTTGAATTCTATTTTTGAGGCAGCAACGTTTATATTCCTCGGAATCATGTAACCACACGGTTGCGCACATTATTTGTTTACAGTCTAATTGTATACAACATATTTGACGGATTAGAATAACGAATATCGCTCAATAAACTCTTGGTTACACTACTGTGGCTATCTCAAGCTTTGGTATGAATTCTTAGCCCCTGATTTAAGAAAAAATGGTTTAGACTGAATTTCTCTGTACCGTTGGTAGAAACACAAAGGATGTCACCAAAATCTGCCCAAATGATGTACCTCAGGGTACACTTATTGGAAAGAATACCCTGTATTACGTTGGTTAAAACTAGTCATTTTTTTTTGTGCTCACTAGGGAGTGAGAAAAAATAACTAAATATGAAAAAAAAAGAATTAATTTTAAAAACTGTCAACTTGACAGCTGTCATGTACCTCGGGTACAAATTTGGGCTGAGTTATGGACTTTTGATGACCTCCTTTCACATGCACTATATCTACGTATCTGCAAATATATATACAAATATTTATTCTGTGCTGGAATCGAACCCATAACCCCTAGCGGCCAATGGACTACATGACTAACAATACTGTTATACTCACAGCGTCATAATAATGATCTGTTATTGTAGAGCGGAGGTTGTCGTGAGTACCTGACGAACGCCGGCGGTGTTAGCGGTGTTACCGGTGTGAGCGGCGTGAGCGGTGTGAGCGGTGTGAGCGGAGGAGTGAGCGGAGTGAGCGGAGTGAGCGTGAGCGTGAGCGGCCCGCCCGCGGCTCACAAGCACGCCGCACCACACGCCTGGCATCACCATCCACATCCACACTACAAGTTAGTATACATTCATCTATAAATCGTCTTGTTTCTTAATACGGGTGTATTAAGAAACACGCTATACGTTTTCCAGTTAAAAAGCTGATGATAAGGATGTATTACAAAATAAATAAACAAGTAAATATTTTGGGACATTTTACACAGCACCATAGTCAAAAATTTGCGACGAAATTTACAAAAAAACAATTTTTTTATTTACCAATACGATATAGGTATATCGCAATGGTGACAAATGAAATATTTAAAAAATTATACTGGAACATTATATTACCGTTACTCCATCATCAATCAACCCATATACTATCCCACTGCTGGGCACGAGTTCTCAGAATGAGAGGGATTAGGCTATTAGTCCACAATGCTAGCCTAATGCGGGTTGACAGACTTCACACGCCGTCTAGAAAATCTCTCGGTGATGTAAGGTTGCTCACGATGTTTTCCTTCACCGTTTAAGCAAGTGATAATTTTCACTATTACTTTATTTACACTAATACGCACATGATTTCGAAAAGTCAGAGGTACATGCCTTGACTTTAAACTCGAGGACTTGGCAGTCCAATAGTTATAACACTAGTTGCCCAGTGTCCGTTACTTCATGTTTTAAATAAAATTAATACGTGAAGCGAAAGCTTTGTACCCCTTAAAGGAATATTGCGCGTAAGGAGGAGTGTGAGATTTGGTATAGTTAAAAATTACATAGAGAAGGAGTGCAGAAAGCTAAAATTTTTGTATAATAAATGTTACAAATTCCATAAAATAAAATATTTATTGTTTACGTTTGAGCTGTCAATGTCAAACATATTTATACATAATGTGAAAACGTCAATTGTATTTTTAAATACGAAAAAAGCTGAAACATTAAAACTTAAAAAGGTGGAATTTCGGCCACCATGGGACCACTAGGAAATAAAATTAGCCTATTTTCATACGTCTCATTTCTTAGGAGATTCTTCATTGTTTGTAATTATATAACTAAGAATATGTGTATGTCAGGGCGGGCAGCGGCGGCGTGCTGTCCCCGGGAGGCGGCGTGTCTCCGGGCTACCTGCCGCCACCACTCTACGTGCCCACCTATCACTATCACACGTGAGTTTACTACCGTATTTACATATATTTCTCCCGCCTTTTCCCCACAATAAGTAATAATCAATTTTTTTTTTGGTCAATTTTACATAGCACCATCTAATCCCCAAATAAGCAGAGCTTGTACTATGGGTACTAGATACTGGATATAATACTTTGTTTTGTAAATACATACTTATATTATAAAAGGTCCCGGGCAAAATGTTAATTTCATAAATATTTGTGTCCTGTGGGAATCGAACCTAAGACCTCGAGATCAGCAGTCTGACACGCGTACTACTAGTCAACAATAAATTACAATGAAACGTCAAATAATCTTACAAAATGCTATATTATATACTAGTATCTTAAAGCTTACATGTGACATTACAGCGGCGGCGTGGCCGGCGTGACGGGTGTGGGCGGCGTGGGCGGTGTGGGCGGCGTGGGGGTGGGCGTGGGCGTGGGCGTGGGCGGTCCGCCGCCGGCGCACCACGGCAGCGGCGCTCGCCTGCCCGCCTACCTGCAGCCCTACTCTCCCACGTACCTCGTGCCGCAGCACCACCAGCAGCACCTCTGGTACACAGACTGATCGCGACCCACTACCCACGACGACACCGACACCACCTGCCTCCTGCACTCCACACACCTCACACACCTCACCTACCAACACACTTCAGAACAGACTTAACTTGCATCGAGTCCGACACTACACCCTCGAAAGTTTTAGCTGCCGATATAGTACGTGTCTTATATCGGTCACCGAACTGTTTGGTGTCGACTCGGTGATGGTGGATGACTGAAAGAGTTAAGTCAACCTGCCCTTTTTCAAGACAGGATAAAATCAAGAAGAAACGTCCAATATTGGGGCATCAAAAGTGTTACCGTGGTTCGCGAGCGGTGATCGCCGTTATATAAAAGACATTAAACTTGTAACGTTAGCTACGGTTGCGCTGCGGCTCACTCCGCGGGCTTACTGGCGCCGGCGGGTCGCGGTTGGCCGGCGGCGCCTGCGCCGGTAAGGCCGCCCGAGTGACGTGAAGGAACCTAACTATTCGACTAGCACACTGCAATTTTTAAATAAATCCATGACTAGTGTGTGCCCGCTAACAGTTCCTTTAACACGCAACACTTACGTTCAACATAAACTATAGTTGAAACGATACTTTCTTGTACAAATTGTGATTTTAATTTCTTATTATTGAAATGGGTTTTATATTTTCAAAGCGATCTACAACAGTAGTCGCTCAAATTCGAGTTATACTTAATCGAGTATAAAGTGTTTAATCATTATTTGTTTAGATGTGTAATTTATTACATGGTAGCGTTACGTAAGCGCTTATAAATGTATGTATAATAGGTTAGTGTTGCATTATTTTGTATCATTTGAGTCCACACAGTTACGTGGACACAATTTATTCACATGTATTATATGGATTGTACATTTCGCGTTATATTTTGCTGATAAAGCGAGTAGGTTGCATTTACTAATATTTTATCATAGTTTAGTGTTTGTACCAAATCATTTTAATGGGGAATTTATTGATATAGCGAATATTATATTGAATAACCAATGTGTTTGTTTGTATGTCGCGTGCGCCGCGTCCCTGACGAGCGGCGACGTGTTTTAGTTCTATGTGACACTGATTTTGTCAATTATAAAGTTTGATTTTACTTGTACTGCGTAGTGAGTAAACGCTTTAGATAATTATATTGAGATTTGTTTGTTACGTTCCATATCAAGTAGCGCGGGTGCCGCCTCACTGGTAACACCACAAACATACATTAATTATTGCTGTGTCTACTATCATTATTATATAATTCAAAATTAAAGGGTTTTATATTACGTAGAGATAATTATATGTGTAGGGCGCGGTGATGGACTACTTGTATAGATGTAGATTCCAGTATATTAAACAAAATAAAAAAAACTATTAAGCTATTTTATAAACGTTTAGTACACACTAATTATTAACTAAGATTGTAATAATGCATGTATAATCACATTAGATAGAACGAAATTGTTTTAAAAAATAATAATGTCCTTTATAGAAGATGAAAAAAAAAATGTTATGCAATTATTTTTACGACTGCAATTGATTTTAATTTATATTTGATAAGTGTTTAGTGACACTAGAGAGCTACTATTATTTGCTGACTTGATACGCGTCGATATACGACTGGGTATTTCAGTTTGCTGTCTTTGAAACGTAATTGTAACATGTTATTGTCCGGTGTAACAAGCCCCGAGTATATCCCACGTTCGCCGCCTTGTTCTTTTGTGTTTTAAGTGAGTTTTTTCGCTGTGACCAAACCGCGCGATGTGCGCCGCGCGCGTTGTACATAAGTATTAAATAAATAAGTGATATCGTACAACTTTCGTAGTCATATAAAGATATAGATCGATAGATGCTGGTTCTGTTTCTGTTCGCAGACGACGTATAGCGCGCGGATGGTGGTCTACTTAGCATACGCTACGGAATAAGTCACAGTCGATGATAATAAGATGCTTTATATTTACTAATTATAATATATTAACAGTAATTTTACAGCGATCTTTATTAGAAATTTAAAATTACGGTCTTTTAAAAATAACCTAAATGTTTGATCTTACTATAATAATATATTCTGTAGCGTGTTTTTATAGAGCTTTTGATGTCATTCAAAAGTAAATATCAACGGATAATGTGCTTCTATGTCTGTATCCAATTAATTATATAATATGTATATGAATATGTCCCTTAAAGGACTCATTTTTAACAATTCTAGTAAATCGCTTAATATATCGCTGATTCGTACACTTACCGTAGCGTATACTAAGTATGTTTTTGATTAAATATTTTTCGGTTTTTAATGTAGCAATAAGTGTTTAATTTATAATCTATCATTTAATCGCAAGATTCTATAAACCACTGCATTATTATAAATTCATATTAAAATGTTTTATATGACAAGACTACTAAGTAATTTTATTATTTTTATCATAAAGTTAGTACATTAGTTTTGCTGCCCGACAATAATTACTATGTTTAGTTTTCTTACGGTTGTAGTAATATGTATGCTATTTTATTTTGTTTGATTATCGACTGGCTAGTTGATTGCGAACATCGTGGTGAATACGTCAATAATAATTATCATCTATTAAAATAAATATAATCTATTTTTTAATATATAATCTTTTAAATTATTGAATATACTTTTAATTTCTCATTATTACTTACATACTCGTACTTCTTATCTTATAAAATAGTCTATGTAATTATAATTATTCTGTTATTATTATTTATAACGTTCGAAAAATACATGTACACACACAGAATGATTTCTCAATAGAAGAGGGAATTAATGTTTTTTATGTCCATTGTACCTACTTGATATTCTGTGGTCTAAAAGACCTAATCACTGCGATGTTCGCCAAAACGTGGACTTGCGACTGTCCGGGCCTTTGAAACACTTAAATGTGTCCACAAATAATTATATTTATGTATATAATATATTTAATTTTAAATGGATTTCGATTATTCTCGAAGTTTAATTAGTAATTTATATAAATAAATGCTATTTTGTAAATCAGTTAAAAATATATTGAGTATTAGCATTGATAAATTTATTAGTTCCAATTGATCGTTGAGATTGCAGTTTGTAGGTATTTGTGTGAGAATCGTGATTATTTTAAAGACCATGATTGCACAATGTAATAATAAAATGATGAAGGGAACTGATGTATGTCGCCCAAAGGCCCGTCCACTCGGGCGAGTCCGCGCCGTAGAGCGAGATTGTCCCTCAAGCGAGGCTTTAGTCATTGATCTCTGTTAATACGTGCACATATTATAACTATTACCCCCACGTATCGCTATGTAGCACGGCGTTAATTCGTCTCAATGTTTCGTTATAGTGATTTTATTATTTCTAAGCTTTTATTGGAGTTTTGGGGTTTATTTTTAAGCGTATTAACATAATGGAATGTTAACACATTTTCTATAATAATTTTGTCCTAGTTGATAAACGTCTGCTTACGGTATCGTTTGAAATTGCCTTATTATGTTTTAGTATTGTGTATATGGGGCATGTTGTCGCGGCGCATTCGACCCATCATATCGCATACAATCATTATTTGTATCGACTGCTAGTATGTATATTCCACTCTCGCTAAAGCATCGATTTCTAAACAGGCGAGCAGTGGACTCGACCGACTAGTACCTATTTACAACTGATACACAAGATAACACTGTTCGTCGACGTGATTCTGTGATTATTACTCATTATAATATTAGTTCGGAAAACTGTAAATTTTGGGTTGTTGCAATAAGTCAATTCTTTCGTGTGTATAAAATTGCATTTTGCGAAGCAGCTGTATGAAATGCCCCGTGTATATGTATATTTAGTTTAGTTGTGTATGGTTTCACCAAAACACGATACCGATTGTATTTATAGAAGGAATTATACGAAAAAAAGTCGCGATTTGCTAAATCAAGTGTCGACAATAATTTATCGTTCTAATGGTTACAATTAAATGTACAAAATACTCGTAATAAGATGATAATGACCTGCTCCAGCTATCGCTATCGATATCTTTTGTTTTAAGTTTGGAGGACATGTTATATTCCACTGTGATTATATTACGTTCAATTTACTGTATCGGTGAAACTGTTATGGTAGGCTTACGTTTGGTTTAATTGATGTAACTTTTAACTACGTACCTGTGGGTACTAGCTGAGAACTAACTCTACAATAATGGGTATTTTATGTTTTAATTTAGCTTATAGGGGCTTGTGTAAACAAGTTGATACTATTAACATGTTTTAAATTTGATATGTGGGTGATCAGGGGATATAGCACTGATGTTGCTTAAGTTTCTCTTCAATAATAATCATATAGTTTATTATTAGATGAAAAATTGTAAATAAACATCCAAATATCCCTTTTTATTTTACTTTTATTTTGTTCCCGTACCTTTTTCCTTTTGTTTTTGTGGGCCTGTCTTCGTGCATCGCAACTAGTATACTCGTGCGCTGTCGTCGCCTTACCTCGCGACAGTCTATAACGTTTATTAATATAAATAATTTTAATCCTTTATTAGTGGAGTCTAGCATCGCTATTCATATTACTGTGTCGTAGTGTATCCGGCTGTTGTTCGGTGTGAGACGACGGGAGCGCCCTCTATAGTCAATAGCATGGCGAATGACGCCTGAGCTGCTGTCTCGACAATAACCCAGTGTCAGACAATAATCATTCTTATTATTTGCCAATTAATTGTTTGGCCCCTTATTAGTGACCATAGTATCTACGTGTGGACGTTAACATAGGTCTGTAGAATGTAGCGTATGAGGAGTTGTAGCACAATTGCGTCAACAGGTAATGTAATACGCAGTACGAAGTCTTTTCCATAGCATATCTTTATAAATAATTAACGTATATTTGATGTGCATATTATAGATCCATTTAAGATTATATGGAGGCGTGGGTATCACCTATCGAAATACTAGTAGCAATGTACCTCAGGTTTTATAAAGTTTAAATGATAAGCACTACAAATATTAAGTACATAGAATACTCTTTTTATATGAAAGTAATCTTATCAACCATTATCTACAGCTAACACTAATCTATTTAATGTTTAATTAATGAAAATAACACCGAAATATCTTATTAGAATGTATTCTTCATTAATATTATATTCCTTATAAGTGCCGTAGCGATGTATTGGCCAATATTGTATGAATGGATGTTTTTATTTAAAAATACCGAAGTTAATATTTTAAAGATAGAATTTATGCAAGATTCTAGATTGTAATTTATTACAAACTTTCTCTTACATTAAATTATATAAATTAATTTTTCAAATTATTCGTTATTAACATGTTTTTTACACATAATTAAAGCTAATAGCATAACATTTTCCAAATCGACTGACTGTTAACCATTTAGATTATAATAATCGTTATTTGTGCTTAGTCCGCAATTTGTATCCAAGGGTAGTTAAGCACAATGCTACGTAACTTGAATGGAGTCATACTGTTATTACGATTTTAATGTTTCAATGTTGAGCACCGCGTTATTTAAGATATATTAATTATAGCCAGCGAGTTATGCGACGATCACGCGGCGCCTGCGCCGACACAACGGCAATCCTCATAGGGTGGAAAGGGATCAAGTCGCTATTTGTAATTGGCATAACATAAGATTATAAACTCTAATTTTACAAGTCTGACGTCACAAGTTTGTTGTTACTAGTATATAGTTAATGCCGCTGGTTAGGCTCTACTCTATAGTATTAACTTTTGTATATTCATTCTATATCTACCTAATAGGTAAACTATATGTGTGATAATAACAATAAGCTTTTCAAATAGTTGGAGTACAATGAATTCTAATGACTAACTAATAGGCCAATGTTTATAAACATTATTTTTACACTGTCTATAAAAAAATGAATGTGATTTTGTCTGTAGTGAGTGAAGTTTTAGATAATGCAGTCCAGTGTCATCTTCGCTTAGTTACGTACGAGAGGTAATATGTTACGTAATAACTTCTGGGGTGCTAAAATGGTTACTTTTGGTGAATCACAATAAGTGTACGAAAAATAAATTGCATTGTTGTAGCAGTGTCCGTGAATCATTAAAATTGATTATTTTAGTGCCCCTGAATCCCTCGGAGATTTACCTTTTTCTACTTTATACGCTTAGGTGTCGTGTATATCGTGTTAAGTCAATTGTACAAGATTTATGATCAGCTTCAGATACAGTAGTTGGTCAGGTAGTGCACCGTTTACCAAAAATGTTTTGCCGTCCAATGATAACAGTACCTTTGAGCAGTCCAGCTGTTGGCGTGTCCTCACATGGCAGCAGCTGGACCGCTCTTCGATGTATTTCGTTAACTATAATCGCATATTTTGACACCAAACCGACTAATATTATAGATGTCTAAATATTTTATATTTATCTAGAGCTTATAGAGTGATTAGGGCTGTAGTATTATTAAGTGGTAACAGCGACCTGAGTGCCGCGTTGCCTGAGATGTGTGCGGGACACCCGGGCCGCTGGTCCTAAAAGAATATCAGGGATGTGTAGCGGTAGCGACAGCTTTTTAACCTAGATAAACTTTATCAAAGATTTATAATGGGCTATGGTGTAGTATCTGCGTAGGGTTAGGTATGTCTGCATTTTAACTGTGATTTGACTCGATGACAACGAAGGCTGACCAAAGATTTTACGGATTTTAGTGACGGATACTTAATATTGTAAAAATTAAATGTAAACCATAAGAATGAATAAACGTACCTGAATACATATTTGCAAAATACCTGTAATGTGATTAGTATTAGTTTTTCTACAGTCGATGCGAGTCGCGCACAAAGCATGCATGTCGATTGGCTGTTGATTAGGTTATTAATTACGCAAATATAAAGAACTTAGAAGCAATACCAGCCTATTAATATAGGACAATTTAATATTTTTTATCACGTCGCTACTTCTCAATTATCTTTCTCATTCAATTCATATGATTCTCTTACAATTAGGCACATAATCAAGTTGGCGGGACTATGCCCAGTCGGTGTCCGTTGTCGTCGAGCTGACACACAAATTGATATCTTAGATGAACGCCATTTTCTAGATTTGTCATATTGTTTCGATGTCCAAATTTATTCGAGATTTACTATCTTCTTATACTACATTTCATTACGATTAAATGTTTAATGTATGTCCAGCAAATACATATTTCAGTGTGTCGATGTTGCGCGTTAGATGCGTGTCATAGTTACGACCGAACACCTATTTTATGCTAGAATAGTGTTTCAGTAACGTAGGATTACGACCAAATTAGAAAAGTAAATTTAATATATCTAAAACACAAATATAGGTGTACCTTAATTAAAATAATGCTACTGATTAATCCCGTGGCGGGGAGGGGGACAAATAAAGTACAAATTTATCACTAAACTCCCGACCGTTCGCGAAGGCTTTAACTCTTTCCTTGTATACTTAGCGTTCTACGAGAGAAAGAAGTTGCATTTCTTGATTAATATTTCAAAAATTAAATGAATGTTGTCGTAGTTATCTCGTAATATCCATTATTTCATTTTTTTATTACTATAAACTCTTGTATGTAATTTTTTTCTTATAATAATCTAACCCGGCGTGTAAAATTTATAATCACATTACGTGTACTAGATTTGTGGTAGTTTAGCTAAATATCGACGACAGGATCACATTTTCGAATTAACAAAGTATTGTACCTATTTTATAACAATTGATGTGCCTAAGTGTATTAATCTATTATTGTAATTGTATATATTAATAAATAGTTATCGTATATTAAAGTCTCAGGAACGCGTAGCACGGTGCTTGCGCACCGTGTAGGTATTGTTCAAAATTAACCAACCATTGTATCGTGATTATGGAAATGCTGCATTACTCCAAAAAATCAGACAATATTTTTTTTGCTTCAATGTCAGTGTAGAAAGCACTTTTTGATGAAAATTCAATTAATGTCAAATTTTAACTTCGCCATATTTAATTACCGCTTGAATTTAAATTATTGTAATTCCATTCCACTTTTATTGTGAGAATCTCCCGTAATATTTATCACGAATCGAAATAGTATTGTACTGACTAGCGGGTAATTTTCTATCGATAGATTTTTACTTTTCTCGTCACTAACAAAATATTGTGAACACTTTAGTATCAACTGTCGTGGTACACTAGAAGATAGTCGTTAATAGTTTTATAGCACGCCAAAACGACCTTTTTGCAATTTATTCCAGGTTAATCACTGTTTCATTGGGTATTACAAAATTGTATATTAGATTTATAACATTTTATGGTAGCGACGTCGGCGTTGTAACGGCGTTTGAATGTACTAATTGGTAAAGTGTATCTTTGTGTAAATCATCCATACTCGCCGTGTACACGAATATGATGGGTAATTAATTGGGTAGTTGTGTAGACTTGATTGTGATATCAATAAACATTTTCATACGAGCATCAACTGTGTTGTTTCCTTTCAGCGACCATACCTATTGTTCCTTAATTTTTTATAGCACTTAAACAACTTAATGATAGTCTAAATTCATCAAAAAACCATGACCCTCCCGCGGGTCTTAACAAATGTTTTTTTATCGTCTGCTAATTACTTAATCTTTTACGAGTTATAATATAAACAAAAAAATAAATTAAATTACCGGAACCTTATAAACGCCTCATTAACCTAATGTTCGTAAGCGCAACTGCTACTCTAGGAGGTCCGGATTTCGATCCCCAGGTCGAGCAGTGTTAATAGGTTTTTCTTTGAAATTCTCTGTAGCAGCTCGGAGTTGATAGCAGTGATGGCCTAGATCACTAGGCCATCACTGCTATCAACTCCGAGCTGCTGATGAACAATGGACTGTCAAGTCAAAGGTCTTGAGTCCGAATCCAAAGCAAGCACCTCTAACTTTTCAAATTCATGATTATATATATATTATATAGTTTTAAATTATTCATATGTGTATAATAATTCTATACAAATAATTATATATTTTATCCATCTTTATTTTATTTATTTTTCCCTCATTTTGTGCACCTACTATCTTGGTTTATCTCTGCATCACCCAAAGGTTGACTAGGAGAGAATGCCGAAAGGCATTAAGTCCGCCTTTGTACAACAAATTTTTGTATTGGGCATGAAGTATTAAATAAAAAGAAAAAAAATATTTGCGTATTAATAATTAATTATAACTCGCTTAAACGGTTGAAGGAAAACATAGTGAGGAAACCTGCATACCTTAGAGATTTCTTGACAGTGTGTGAAGTCTGCCAACCCGCACTAGCCCAGCGTGGTAAACTAGCCTAATCCAGAGACCCGTGCTCAGCAGAGTGCCTGTAAATGGGTTGATAATGATGCGCGCGGAGTTTGGATTTGCATACGGTTATTGGCAATACGCTCCCCGCTATTGATCCGGCCGGTTGTACCGAACTATAGTCCGGTTATGGTTGTGGTGAATGTCAACAATCCCATAACCATGACTATAAGCTAAGGTATGCAAGTGTGGTCAGTACGTTACAGTAAAAAATCCCCATGACTCATCCACCACGTGTGGAGGCGGCAGTAAAAACCCCACTTGCCCTGCAGTAATGGCCATGGGATCCGTGAAATTTGCCACGACCATGATTGGCTGTGGTCAGCAGTCGCTGGACGCCTTCTATCAGCGAGGCCTTGCCTCACAACCTAATTGAAGAACTGGGACTACTGGGGCCATTATCAGGTCGGGCGACGGAATCCACAATTCAGTCTCTAGCATAGCTAGCTCATGGAGTCTCTACCAGGTGCGTCTACTATGGATCGGGAGAAAGATGGATAATTCTTTCTCCCTTTCCGGTGCCTCTTTTGCAAGCATAACTTGCTCGCAGTAGGACGCCGCGGCTTCTCACTACCCTAGCACCTCCCCAGCTGGCAGAGGATCCATGAGGATATTCCACACACCAAAACAAAGGCTCGCACCTTATTACATGGGACCTAAACATTGGG
This sequence comes from Acronicta alni, assembly GCA_964056405.1. Classification (NCBI taxonomy): domain Eukaryota; kingdom Metazoa; phylum Arthropoda; class Insecta; order Lepidoptera; family Noctuidae; genus Acronicta; species Acronicta alni. Next base: position 9,911,260 of record OZ043930.1, read on the forward strand.
TGTAGATTATAGTGTATACCTCTGCCTAACCCTTCCGGGAATACAGGTGTGATGGTATGTTATGTTGTAAACGGAAACGCTGTAGATATACTTGCTGCATTGATTAGTATAGCACTGTAGCACGACAACTAAAGTAGGAAAAACCACATTGCTCTAATGGAGCCAGTAGAGGATTCGATCTTCAAGTCAAGCTGTGTTATGGGATAGGTTATGGGAGCTAGTCGTGGTCAGTCACCCATTATGGTATTAGAGTTGGGACCTAACAATCTAACACATATCTACGGAGTACCTACCTACCTTGTTATGGAAGAGTATATTTGATAGAAGGACACGGAGTGGTGTTCAGTCGCTTCTTTCCCCGCACATAGACTAGTGCAAAAATAACTATTTTACTAATATAAGCTTAAGTTTCTATCATTAACACAATGCGTAATATTATAAAAAACATGTTAGAATAGTTTGTAAGGTATGTATCTATGGGCCAAGGTAGCCTGATAATAGTGTAATAATAATAGTGTTAATGTATTATAAAAACATACCGGCGATATGAAGGGGAATCATAGGTGAGATGGTAAGTTACGAAAGTATCGCAAAAGAGTAACAATGTGGGTTCTTAGTCTTGAACTATCTACGTGATACGTCATTGGTCGAGTTTACATATTGCCAGTATTGTTCAGATTCGGTGTCAGAAGATTGCATTGAAATACCTCCCTATAGTTACCTACCTTATCATTTAGATCTACATGCATATTATACAGCTTACGTAGTGGTGGGCGGCGGGGTGTAACTTTTTCTCAGAACTTGTACATATATTTTATAAGCAATTGACGGAAAATTATATATAACTAGATACCTAGCTATAACCGGCAGTTTTAGCGTCAAAACTATTAATTATTTTTTTGGAGATGTAAGGTAGCCTATAAAGAGCGTTGATAGCCCTGTAATATGACCATTGGACTGCCATGTCTAAAGTCTTGAGTTCGAATCCAAGGCACCTCTGACTTTTCGAATTGATTTGAGTATTAATAATTATTATCACTGTCTTAAACGGTGCAGGAAAACATCGTCACCAAACATCATTTAAAAGCCTGCATGCCTTAGAATTCTCTCGACTGCGTGTGAAGTCTGGCAACAGTGCCAACCCGCATTAGATTAGCATGGTGGACTATATCCTCCCTCTCAATCTGAGAAGAAATCCGTGCCCAGCAGTGGGACAGTATATGGGTGGATGATGAAGGTAGCTTATATCCTTCCTCGGGATGTTTTACGAAACCTGTTCAGCCGTCAGCGGTTTAGGCATAAAAAGGTAACAAGGAAATATATTACTTTCTCATTTATAAATATTAGTTTGAATATAAAAATGTTACCTACCTTGTTCAACTAGCTCACGTAGGTTGACGCACTTGTTTCTTCATATTCACCAAAATGTTGTACAGATGCAAGGAAACCCGCGGCTGAAGTTGATTTTCCAGGTAACTAAATAATTCGAAGAGAACACGGAGGTCTCAACTCACTCGCGCGACGGTCAGATGTCAACTAAAGGGTGTATTGATTTGATGTCAACTAATATCCAAACTACCCCCCCGGTGAGTCGAGAAAAAATATATTTATTTTAGGATGATTGGGGGTAGTATGTAAAAATAATCGTTTAGGAATGGTTTGTTACGACAATATTGAGTTTAGAAATTTTAATCCTTTATTATACATAACGTTATCATATATAACGTTGTGAAGTGATCGGTAAATTGATTTTTAATTAAGCATAATATAATAACTATGCCTTTAATATAACATCCAGTCTTTCCGTATTAGTTTGTAAAAACCATAATCATCATCAATGTGTGTACTATTTTTATAATGGAACTGTCACTTCATACTCCCTGCATATTTTCGTGTATACGTTTACTTACATCCAAAATTTTGTACAGTATTATGTTTTAATTTCATTATTTATTCAGTTTTAATGACTGAAGACAGTCATTAGTCAGTTGAGTGTGGTGGGGTAACGGGTAAAAATAAAATAAAACCACAAGATATCGAGCGAAAGAAGCATTTTTTTCAACTAAATTTACAATACACAATGTCTTAGAGTTCACATAGTATAAAAATTATCAATTGTTTTTCCGTTTGATATTTACATTTGTTACAAGAAATGCTAGCATTGTGTTGTGATCAACAATGTGTCATTGAGAACGATAAATAAATTTAGATTCACATGTTTACAATAAATTTACTCGCGAGCGATAGGCGCACTGCGTTTATGTTTTTATTAAAATGTGCACTTTAGCAAACCTTGAATGAAATCAACCGTATAATTGAATCAACGCAGCACCTAAATGTTGCCTTCTAATTCAGTTATTGCAAATTGATAGTTCACATAAATTTACTTATCGACCATCACATCACCATTTCCCTGGTCACAAACCAAACACTGTACAGAAACGTGGAATTATTTGGCACATAATTAATAATTTGCCTCTCGACTTTCCAATAAAATAATTAATCGTAGTTATATATTACGTTAAATATTTTAGTATCCCTATAATTTCCTTTGAACCTACAAATACGTTCTGCTGGTAATAAATAGATACGTAAGTGCACTTTATATACAGTGCAGCAAGAACGTTGCACATTTTTACAATTTAACCATCTCCTATCCTCCCATACATAATATATGTCACGCTTATCATAAATCAATTGATGTATTAAATTATCTCTCATTGCAAACTCTCCAGGGATACAAAGACTGTTTCTTTCCATCTCAAACACGGGACTAACTCTATTAAAATAATTAAATATGAAGGTAGTAAAATTATGTTTCGAGATCATATTTAATACATCACAGGTGTTAAAGAGAAAAATATTAAAATTATTATCCAAGTGTTCTCCAAATGTTTCGTTGAACGTCACAATGTTTTAAACAACAATGTGACAAAGCATTACTATTTTGAGCTGAATACATACATTATTTTAATAAAGAAATTGCTGAGTAAGTATATACATTATGCTGACAATGACACAAATAATGTTTGTAGAACTTACATGTGTACGTCATTTATAAAAAAGTAAAAACTAAGGAAAAACACGTTTTATCGAAAATAAAAAATAAGTGCAATAGGAAAGGGCCATCACATTGGACCTATTTTCTGCAGCTGTTTATTGCGGTACAAACATTTAGAGGACACTTAAGTTCTATATATTGCAGACAGTCGTGGCCCAGCTAGGCACAATCTCGTCCGAATCGAACAACATAATTATACCATATCTGGTGTCGTCTCACAAACCGAGGATAGTCTTTATAGAAACAGTAAGATATTAAGACATGATGATCGCAAAATCAGTAATGAAATGCCAATCAGTGGATTGGATATTGTTTCGGTTACAGTAAGTAGCTCGTTTCAGAATCTTTCGTAGCAATTGACTGAAAGAAATTACTGCATTTTCCGAAATAACATTTCTTCAAAGATTCATCAGTTTTAGAGACAACAAACAAACACAAAAATTCATAAATTACGAACGTCAATTTCAAACAGGCAATATACATACTACTTTATGTAGTCATACTATACCTTTACAACAATATAAAAATTATACATTATTTTCTCCGTCAAATCATAAAAGTTCATTTACTTAATTTCATTTTTGTGAATCGTCTCGATAATGTACAACGGCTTTGGTTAGCTTTAAAAATGCTTTACAACTGTCGTTGTATAGAAAAAATAAACATACATGATGTATGGTATATCCGTAACTTATCATAAATGTTAGAAAATTAAACATAAGATGAGTAATGATAATGATAAATGGTATGTCTTTTTGCTGCGACCGCGAACCCTCGACCTAAACCTGATGAGAAAATTTGTACTTTCACAAAGGGCCGCGGTTAAATATAATCCAATTCTGTTGCTAAACTGTGAACAAAATTTAGAATACCAATATTTCGAAAAAAAAAAACAATCATCAATATAATTATATTATAAACCATTAAAATACAACAACAAAACAAATATCCTAAATTTGCAATACGAGTAGTTATTACTGTGGAACACAAATACTCAAATGTATTGTACTACTTAAACTTTAAAATTGCAAAAACTGTTACAGTGAAGGTAACAATGTCTTTTAATATTGAGTATTTGTGTTGTTTATACTATAACGTCTATCTTTGCTTGTGATGACTTTCGCAAATTCCTCGCGAGAAGCGTAGGAAGATTTGAAAGTGATCTTCGTGTAAAGAATGCGTCAAAAATGCTCTGATGCCGTGCAATGAAAATTTGATTTCCACCGCTGCATCTCAGCATTCTCGAGACATTGTTATTGTGACTGCGTAATCTTAACATTTCGACAAGTGTAAATATTCTTATTATTAAACCGTAGCTACATCTAAAAATAACTTAATTCAAAGAGATCATAATTCATATAATATAATCATAACTTATTACAAATTGTCACGGTTTGTTCAAGTTTTGTGAGTGTATGGTAGTGGGTGCGATGGTACGTCACACTTGTGTTAGGTTTCACTTTCTTGAAGACCATTATAAAAGCACTTATAATATAGCTTGTAATTAACAACAACACGATTTTTATTGCATGATAAAACGAGGAAACTCTTGCATGCAAAATTGAAACAGGCTGGTTAACGGAATTTATTTCGAGGGTATTACAGTATTTTCTCGAGCAGTACAAACGTAATTAAAATACTAACACATATGTGATGCAAACGGAACAGTAAATAAAAGAACTGCGAATTGCGGAAGCATTGAGCAAAACTTGGTCTGTGATGTTCAGTGACATATTGTATGATATATTAATTGTTGAACTAAAGATATTTCTTAAGCTAACTTACGCATTACTTAACATTATTAGTAATTTGGAAACGGTATTACAATAAATTAATAAAACAAAAATATGCACAGTATGACAACTTTTGTGGCAAAATTGAACAGTATTGAAGACGGTTCGGAAGGCGTAAAGGTCAGTCAAGCCCTGGTACCAAACACTTGGGGACCCTAATGTAAAGAGTCCTGTTTCTAGGTCTCTAGAATTTGGTACTCCCAAAATATCTGTGGGCATCCTGCCCCGTTTAATCTGTTTCTAGCTGCCGAAGCTGTGTTCAATTTTGTGTTGTCACTTGTGTGGACAGGGCCTAGCTGGTGCGTTTAAGATGCGCAGGCGCAAGTCGCGCTACTTTCGGCGGGCGGATGTGCGCGCCGTGCCCGCACTCGTGTTTGTGCGCGGGCGACTTCTTCACGCTGCTCGATAACCGCTTGCGTGGCTTCAGGAAATCTGGAAAGACAGAGAAATGGAAGTTAGATTCTGTTTTAGGTTGTGTGCGTGAGGTAATGCGAAGGGAATCAACTGCGACATAAATTAACAATGGAAATGTGTAGAGTTGCTTTGTCAACGAGAGAAAAAAGTCATTTCATAGGGTCTCGAGTTCGGTAATAAAATTCATTCAAAATTTTCAAATTAATTTAATTTCTGTTCGTAGTTCGGTTATTGACTTGACGACTGCGTCGCGATAAAAGCGCAAGGTGAAAGCGGTTTACGACTCTTGTTAACATTTCTCTGGGAAGGGTGACGTATGCAGCCGCAACGATGCATAAAATCAGTCGTAAAACATTATTACAGAGGGCGTGGCCAGCACCATTGTGAATTGGGAAAATTTTTATTACTCTCAAACTGAAAGGTTCGTTAAGACGCCCGGAGCTCCGGATACAGCGCCTGCGTCGCGTCCTGCGGGACCGTACGATATTTTACGACTTTATCCATGAGGAGCGGATTGTAAAAAAGCAGTTTTAGAGTACTTAAAGCGACGAAATCCTTTTTTCTAAACAAATCCATGGGCGGCGAGGATCTTTGTGACCATTTCTAATTTTGAAAAAATATGACCTTAATAACTATAAAATTTTAACGACCTTTTTACTACTGTTTAATCTGCGTTACAATAGTTCGGTGTGAGTTACTGGTGTGAAGGTTGCCATGGAACCCGTACACATTTGTATAATCATGTCTATAACTTTTTGAATACTAAATTATGGCTCGTGAACAAAAGAAAAACGGATTTAGAGCGTAAAGATGATTAATGATGGGCGTTAAATATGAAGTTATAGTTAAAAATAAGACAACTCTGTTGCATTCTAACAAATAAATATAATTTGATAAGGAAGCAAGCCTTTGTGGCATGACGATTAAAAAACAAACTAAAATGTACAAGATCTTAAATCCTTTGTCCGTAGAATCTCCAAATACGTTAAAGCAAAAACATTAGGTACTAGTAAATCAGATCCTTATAAACAACAACTTAATTCATAGCTTAAAACTATAATTAATGTATATGTATTCATATAAATACCGTTTTTCCAAGAATCAAACTAACAATCAAACCTGATAGAAAGAAAAAATCTAAAATGATTATGAACTTGGATAGCAAATGGGAGTAAACAGTAGTCGGTAACAATGGCACGCTATGATCATCTAAATTATCGGAACGGACAAAAAATGGCGGCAACTGATGGCACCAAGGCCGTATAAACCTTGCTCAACCGAAATGCGTCTAATATCTTCATGTTAGGTCCCAAAAACCAACCACCTGCAACTTAGCTAATATTCTTGTTTTGATTTCTGGTTACTCGTATCCTCTCGTATCAGCCTTTTTTCACAGTGTGAGGATTTCAATATGAATCATTTTACTAAGAATTCCTACTATGCTATTCTTTTCCTGTATAAAATTCCACAGGTGTTTTCAGATACTTTTTTTATTCTGTGTTTTATATCGAGCTCCCTAGATCCATTTTGGTTTAACTTAAAATTATTGAATTTTACAATTAGTGTGTCTTTAAATAACCATTCGCTAGTAGTGTCTGACCTTTGAACTACATTATCTCTTAGCATTTGAATTATTTTAAAAGTATTACCAAAAACTGGTCCTCAAAGACCTTAAAAATGATTAATTAACCAAAAGGGCAAAGGTTATCACGGAAAGACGATATAGGTATTCGGTAAGCAGACGAAAACATTTGCATTATCACTGACTTCAACAATACTGCAAATACTTCAACTGTGTAAATGCCACAAGAATGCAAAACAGCGATGGACGAAGATTTGTAATGTTACGTGAAATGACTTTTTAACTGATGAAGTGATGACATTCATTAAAAATAATTTCCTACAGCGCCTTATTAATAAAATCAAGGTGAAATGTCAAGGTGAGACACAGGCCAGGCTAGCAACAGCCAAAGACGACGCTAAACTAACCGACGTAAAAGTCGTTGGTAATAATAAAATTGTCTGAATCATGGTAAAAAACAAGCCTTGGTGTGCAGGCGGGAACTATGTCAGTGACGTCATTGAGCCAAGGTCGACTGGTGGACGCCCGGAGGTTCCCGCCAAAATGAATAAACACGTGGATTTGTAGGTTATGTTCATCACAATATAACCTATAAATTATTTGTCCATGAAAATGTTTATCACGCGGAAGCGGGTTGTTACGTAAAAAATGTGTTTTGCTGAAAAAATAACCTTATATAATAGGCTGATAGTGATAGATAACACGCGCCGCGCCGTAAATAAGTTTTAACAACAATCATCCTAATTTCGATCTCATTATAGTCGACTAAAAAAACAATGATAAAAATAGCACAGACTATAAATACATTTACCGCCTTAGTGTCGACTGTCGATGCAATTGTGAGAAAATACTTTCACGTGGTTACACAACGTTTTCCCGCCAAACGTTCAATGGAGCGTTTCGCGCCATTTTCATCTTATAACCTGACTAATTCGCAATGTGATTTGTGTAGCGTTAGTGTGTTTACTAGCATGGCCTATGTGTGTCGGGCGTGTATTATTGGGCACGCGTAAACATGCGGGTGTATGCGTAAAACAAAATGGCCTTGGGGATCGTGCGCGTGCGCACAGGCTGGGCACAAACAACTTAGACTTTTATCGCTGACATTATCAATCCTTTATCGTACTAGCTAACTGTGGTATAGTAAGTTAATTTCGATAATTCATTAAAATTATACGTTGTTTCCACGTAAGTTATTTTTTACCTTGAATTGATAAATTGTCGCTCATTATAAATGATAATGTATTTACACGTGATTCTAATTGTTAGTTGACAGAATATAAACCACATTTGGTAATATGATTGGCAGTACGATTGAAGTGTTTATTCTTTAAATACAAAACGCGGTTTAACAACGTCGGAGCTGAAGTTTTAACTGGCGTCCGAGTGCTGAGGCTATTTTTGACGACCTAAATATCAGCGCAGGCGCACAAACTCTACCTCTTTTGATGCCACTATAATTCACGTGTTTACCGCGCAAATAAGAATTATAACATAAAACCAGTATACAAGGTGTGATTTAATGCAATTCCAATTTCGCAGAATCGCATTTGAATTCACTTTTGGAACTGTACTAATTCGCAGAAGTACTTATATTGTCTGTTGGGTGCAGTAATGTGTATTTTCTTACACAGTAACCGTGCCAAGTGTGCTCGGGATAGCAACACAACTGTAATGCAATCCACGTGCATCGAAGGCCGCGGCGGTCGGGCTTGCATCCGTCTGCCAACACCACTAGAATCTGTGATCGCTTGGGAATAAAAAACCTAGAGACAAACTTGGAAGGTGAGAAAAAATAATGATCCTTCCTGAGATGCGTCAAATTAGCTTTTTACCGCGACGAAGGGAGCACGTCGGGGCTGTCACCGCCCTTTGATCCAGCCGTATGCGCAGGAGTGCAGGAAATGCGATGCTCACCCTGAATATGTAATTGCTGAGCGTGGCTTTGTGATACACACAGTCAAAAGTGTATTTACTCATTGTATTGTATTTACCACGGAGCTACATAAATTGCCGAAATCTTCAAAAATTACATATGGTGAAATAAAAATTGCGTTTTAAATTTTTTTTTCAAGAACGTGCCTAAAAGGACTGCTACACAAATGTTGTCCAAATGTTATTCGCTCGTGGGAACGATGCAAGGGCAAGTCACGAACCGCGCTCGACAAAACGTTTCAGTTATTACAGTCAGAGAAAGGGATCTGAGCCCTCCTTTTGTCCGTCGTAATTACAGGGACGTGGCTCGTTCAAGAGTTTCTCTCTTCTTTTTCTAAAGGATAGAAAGCACAGAGTATTAAGGATAGTGAGGTAAACAGTGCTGGAGTGGCTTAAGCGTAATATTACGTGATGCAGACGCAACGATAGACAATGCCTACGCATCGTCTACGGAGTACGACACATAAATTTCGTAGCTCGTATAATAATTCAGCAAAAATTGTCTAACGCGTTTTTGTTTCGGATGTTTGTTACACGTCACCAAAAGTGCGATAAAAATTTGGACTTCTTGCTCATGTCAAAGTTTTGAGTCATAGTTTTAAGCACTTAATTGAATACGTATTCTCAACAGAGTTAATTTCTCTGAAAAATAATGAAAATGTTAGTTGGATATTCATGGTGACGTTATGTTATAGTATAAAGACAAGTCCGGACTTGATCGGATACGTTCGTGGTGTAATCGGCAACGGTGCGCGCGCGCCGATTTGTCAGGCGTGGGCGGCGCGTCCCGCTCAGAACAGGTTGGCGCGCTAGCACGCTCCCGCCATCTTATTTTGTTCATTTACTTCTTAGGGTTGTTGATTAGTTGATTAATATTCTTATTATAAATATTTTTACATGTGGTGTCCGTAAATATTTATCTAAGGTAATATTTGTAGGGTAGGTAGTTATTTATTAGTTATCTTGTGTTGCATTTATCATTGGAACTTGTTTGGAATTGTTACTGATTACTAGTTAGAAAAACATTAGATCAAACCCTGAGGTACTTCCAAACTTTTTCAAACAAAACCATTCATTACTCAGGGCTGTTGACCTCTAAAACTGGAATCCTTTAGTTAGATTTTTCACAGCTGCACAGGAAATGTATTGTTACGGCAATGGCGAGTTGTTTGTTGGTAGCCAGCAAGTTTGCATTGTGATTACGAACCAGTTCCGAAATATCTAGGCCAAGTGAAAGGCGATTCGATGTCAAAATGGCGTGCCTCGTTGCGCATACGACGCGTTTTTGTAATTATACAAATGAGAAATATAAGATATTTTTTCTTTATTGTGGTGGAGCTGTTTTAAAAATATATTCACACCTACTTACTATACTAATCGAACAGAAAAATAAAATAAAATCCTTTAATAAAAAAGAAACAAAAAAATCCAATCCAAGAGCCCTAAGGGTTAACGAGAAAACGTGTAATGAACAAATCTATATATTTGTTTCTTTTGATTGGAAACGATTTAAGCACAGCACAGCCCTAGGCAATGTTCTATTACAACTGGACGTGGCATAAAAAAGGCAACAAAAACTAACCCTCAGCATATATCTGTATATTTGTGTATACGTTTGGTCGCTACTGGTTTTGAGCTGACTCCTAAACAAATAAGTGACAACCAGGTAGCATTGTGTCCTGCTCTTAACACTTTGTTCCATATTATCTGATATGTCCTTCATTATTACATTTTGTTATTTTTTTTGAGCTTTATCGGCTTAAGCAGTGTTGAAAAATTTGCTTTGGTTCATATTGGAAGATTAATTTGAATAAATAAACAACATTCTTTCACTGATTCTTAAGTGTGGACGAAAAACGACGTTTTCAATTTAGAAAGATTTTTTTAAATAACGGGTTCAGATGAGTCAACTTGCTATCAAATAAATAAGGAAATAAAAATCAATGCAGCATGAGTAATACATATAATGCATCTAATTATTAGAAGGCTGCATATTAAAGTAGTTGCAGGCTTTAAAAGTGTTAATTAAGTAGCTTATAATTTATAAATGTGAAGAACATAATTATGTGTGAATATTAATTTAAAATTCATGAACAGCGATACCATTTAAGTGTTTATTTTGATAGTGTAATATTTAAGATTGTAAGAGACTATATTAACATTATTTAACTGTGAGTTGGACTCCATATTTAGTATTTGGCGTATCAAGTCTCAGATATTCTACGTAAGAATTTAGGCAAAGATTGTTAATTGGAAGGGACATTAAGCAAGTTGAAATATTCATCAAAATGTCATTCACGTATTTGCAATGCACGCAGCTAGCTACGTAGCCATGTATACACAGGAAATGGTTGTCGGTTACTCACTAATATTAGTCATAAACTGTATACAGATTAATTCGGTAACCTACTTACAAAAATACAGTAAACTAGAAGGTGCCTGGTTATGTACTGTGACATGTATTTTTGATATAAACTAGCTTTATATACAGAGGCCAACACATCAAGCTACCACAATCTGTCAAATTTCTTTGATAGATTTTCAACTTTAATGCAACAAAATAAGATTCATTTTCAATTGGACTTTTACAGTTTTGGATAGTTTTGGACTTGCTGGCGTCTGTACAAACTATATAATGTCAAAAACACTACCCTCTTGCGGCAGTCGGGTAAATATTGTTTTTTTTCTCCAGTGCCTATTACATTATTAAAAATTATCTAGATTCAGAGTAAATTCGTTTTTTCCAAATGAAATTTACCAGGTGAGCATGAATTAAACGAATTGCAATGAAAATTTGTGTTTAATCACAAATCTAGGTACATTTTATTGCACAAAAGACCTAATTGCAGACAAAATTATCTAGTAATTGTCAGGTACACTAGCCTGAACTTATTTTACTGTGTAGGTTGCAATTATTGAGATTCGATCTACAAAACAGGATGTCGTAAATACATGTTCAAGTTAGGAACAAGAATTAGGGACTTTTTATCTGTGTCTATGTGAAAATTTAAAACTGTAAGACAATCGTTGTTTAGGGGCAATGACAGGTAATTGGCACCCAATGTCATTAGATTAGATCCAATTGAAGTAATCTAGCAAATCTAGTGCTTAAATGAAACGGTCACGCTATTGATCGGCCCGTTCTGTTTGATAAACAATTTACTTGCGTGTACATTATTGTTTTGAAAATACGTTGGCAATGGAATATCAACAGGCGTCTTAAATATTATGTTCGCAAATGTTTTTAGCTCTGAAAAGCGAGTTTATTTCTATACCTTTATAGTGTTAGACATAATGACGAAATTTCTACCGATTTAACTCAATTAGCTGTTGTGTGAAATTTAACTGCAAAATAGAAAAGCAATGCGTTTACTTAGAAAATAGCAGTTGTGTTGTTTGTAGGGTTCGAGGAATGATAGTGCATTAACTATAGTAACATTAAAAGATGTATTTGTCAGTTTAACTGTTAAAGATTCTTTGAAGTAGATTATTTTTTGTGGGTTATTCTTGGATATAATTTTAACTTTACATAACATACCATCACGCCTGTATTCCCCGAAGGTTTATTCAGAGGTCTACCAATGTACTTTGGGACCTAAACCAAACAATGTAATAGCAGGCGAAACTCCAAGCTGCTACTGAGATCAATTTACTGTCCCAACAGTGGACAGTAAATGGATAATCATGATGATAATTTGAATGAATGCATTTTAAGATTTATATTCTATAATTTACCATCAGGTTTTTATAAATAATTCTTCGTAAATTTTAAGAATAAGCTAGCTACACACGAGAAAGTCTTTCGAGTTACAGAACACGTCAGCCATTCAAGACATGTCCAAGTAAGTCGTAACAGTAGAAAACGTCAGTGGGCGAAGCTGCGTGATTGTGAAAGCGAACTAAGCGAAATGCCATTGTTGCGTGTCCAATCAGTACCCGGCAGAGATAATAGCATAGGCAGATCTATTCGCAGGGAAAATTGCACGTGTTGCGTCAGTTCCCGGACCGTAATCATAGCTTTTACACCATGTATTATTTATGCCGTAAAGTATCCATTTATTGCAGAAAAGTACACAGGAATTACAAATGCTAATATTGTGATTTGAACTAAACAACATTATAGATATATTTATTTATTATTTCCCTTCTCCGTAGGAAAGTTATTTCATCTCAAATTCAAGTCGCTTCACACTTTTTTGTCAGGAATAGAAAAAATCAACAATCCTTGATTAAAATTAACAGATAGTAAAAAATTCTTTGTGCGTCCGTTTGTTTATTTGTCAAACAATCTCAGTGTATGAATACGAAATGACGGACCGCCATCAAACATTTTGATGGAAGAATGTTGTGATTTTGACGGCTTATTTGTCAAACTTGTTTGATAGTGTGCCGCGGTCCTACGGATATTTGACATAAATTATTTCATTGTTTATTGAAGGGTTATATTAGATTATGGTTGTTTAACCTTAAATATGAAACATTTTAAGTGTAGGTATACATGATGCTTAAGCTTTTTAAAGTTAATTTAATCAATTGTACCACTCTAAACGTAAACTTATAAGCACAACTCCTCCACTAGATGTTCCAGGTTCGATTTTTGGTAGAGGAGCTGGGTTTTTCTATGAAATTCTCAATATCAGTTTGGAGCTTATATTTGTGCCCGGTTAATGGAAATAGGCCCGCCCCCTATTACGTGGAACCTAAACATACCGGCGAACTGTGGGTTATACATAAGTGCACCTCTGCCTAACCCTTCGGGGAATACAGGCAGTGATGGTATGTTATTAGGGTCATTTACGACGCAACAAAAAACGCAATCATTAAAGATCCTTAATGACCTTACAGGCTGCGGGTACATAATTATTAAAGACGAGCATTTGCAATGCAGTGTGCTTGAAGCGTTAAATGATGAGATAAATCATGACAAAAAATTACAAACACTTGTGGAATCACTGCTTGTACGGTCGAAGGTCAACGAACCGTCACCATATTGAAATTATTCATACGACCCTCAGATGCACTGTGGCAACACTCCGTAATCGTAGGTGGGCTTTGTCAAAGATAAATAACACTCGTCTGCTTGTAAAGCAATAGGTAAGGCTCCTAAATGAAAAAAAAAAAACAATTGTGATCCAAAGAGTCGATACTTCCATATATTAGCTACCGATGCGGCATTCCGGTAGCCAAGCCATCATTATTTATGATGCATTCTATAATTAACAGCCATTTTAAATTATGGGCTGTCAACGTGTTGCACGTTAGATTGTAGCAGCTAACATTTAAAAAACTTCGGTTGTTCAAATAGCATTTTCCTTCTTGAAAGAAAGTAAAAATATGCTTATCATATTATTGATAGTGCAGCTTATGTTAAATGCAATAGAAACATATTTTATTTAGATATTTTTCAGAACGTTTTGAATCAGTGTATTTAAAAAAGTAATAATAATACTAAGAATAGAAAAACAAGCTATAAAAATCACGTTAATCTGAAAATTTCGCTCACATTACCACTTTCGTAATCACTTCATGTACGCAACAGTGGCAACACCAAGAAAAAAAAAAACAAAATAAAATCCAATTCATTGACGTCCTGGACGCCATTATGTTTTTTGCAACATATTCTATCGGTAGCGGGTGGTTAACCCGGGTGCATTGACTTATCCCAAGCGTGCCAGGTATGAGGTAGGGCTACCATCTTGAATCGGTAAAATAATTTAACCCATACCAATACTTCGAAAAATCGACTGAAAATTTGAAATTCCAGATTAATTTTGACTTGCATGATGTTTTTTTAAGTATTCGACTTAAAGCTTCTTTCACCGAGCCTTTTCCCAACTATGTTGAGGACTGCATCAGTCTAACCTGATGTGGCTGAATATCAATATTTTACACGAAGCGACTACCATCAGATCTACGTTATTACGTAGGCTCCGAATGAAGATAAACTGGTTGTTCGTCTTTTGGGTTTCGGACTACCTCTAACGATTGTTATAATATGAAAACTGGGTCCGATGTATTAAGAAAGGTCACCCATCCACAGACTGAACGCGACTAGCTCAATTTAACCTTACAGATCGGTTGATTGACTCAGCTATTACATAACCACGAGCCTAAGTTAAAAGTATCGGGCGTCTTTAAATGGGATATCCGGCAGATAGCAACCCTAAGTCCAGGTGTTGTTAGGTACTCGCTGCCGAGGAAATTGCAGGGAGCCGCCACTTAGAAGCAACATTGGCTTACCCTGTGTCATTACGTCGAGATTTTTTTTATTGGACATATCAATTGGTTATTGACTATGTTGGGTCTATGATTAATGATAGGAACGGACGTACTTGGATTGCATTAGAGCGCACCTGGGATTACATTCTGATAAGCTATTAATCGATTTAAACGTGCAACTAGTTTTGACTTTTCAAAAGTGCTATTTTAATGGTCTAATTGAAATAAAATATTTGACTTTGACTTAAAATTAGTGATTAAGTAATCATAGAAAACAGAAAATACTGAAGAATTCGAATTGAATTCACTTTCGAATCAGTTTATAAATGTATAAAATTATTATTCTAAATAAATTGATACCTTAATATGCAAGATAAAAAAAATATATATTGACAAATTATACGTTTCTGTTTTTTCTGTAGTGTTCACAATGATAGCTATAAAAATACACAATAAGTGCAATCAAATGGTAAACAATGGAAAAATTGCATCACTTTCAGCATACGTTATCAGTACTGCAACAAACAACATTTATAACCTTCAACGCGATTCGCAACGTCACGAAATTATTATTTTTTATTTGGTCCACGATTTTAATGTTTTTTTTTTGTTAAATCAAGAAGACAATAGATTGAAAAAAGAAATTCCACGCGTATTCAACCTCCTTGAGATGCATCTAATCTTAAAATTGAATAAAGGGACTCTTTGAAAAAATCTTTACAACGTCATTGGGAACATTTCAAAATTATTTTATTTATTTGTAGATTCCAAAGATGTAAGTTTATCCCGACTACTGTAAAGGTATGAGCTAAACGATGGCTCCTAATGAATGTTTAATAAAGCGCGCCCTGCGGGGGCGGCGAGTTCAAAGGATGCGCGGGCGCACGTCAACGATCAAAGTCGGCTTTATCGAGTACTCGAGCTATCGGCAGATACCGCTCATTTACAGAACATCGCTACTGGGGTACGCTTGTCGATTATCTCACGATTATCTTTGCATAGCACCGTTTTAAGATCCAAATGCATTTACATTTTTGTCGGAAATGAGCGACTGCTCTGAAGTATCTTAAATATAACTTTCATGTATAAAACAAAAAAGCGAGTCCTTTTTTCGAATAAACGCTGTAAAAACAAAACAAGATAGGTATGACTTTCAAAAATATTTGCAATGTCTTCAAAGTAGTACAAATAAAAGGTTCGACGTTCCCAAGACTATTTTTGCTGCAGCCACTGGAATGGATGCACAAACCGCATTCTCAGATTTTATGCGAACATAAACGTAAATCATACTGGGTCGCGTCGCAGGCGCAGCTACCGAAACACGCAACTTATAAGACAAAAGCTCAGAACACTGAATAAAATTCGGGATTTATTGCTTTTGGGATTCAGTGTGCTTTCCTGAATTGCAGAAGCTGTATTGGAAAAATGACTTTCTGTCATATTTCTAATAACTGCTTCTACGTTTTAATTTGGCTGATCTTAAAATTACAATCAGTTTTCATTATCTACAATTAACAACGTTTGGTGATCTTCTGCAGTATCTCTGATCTAGAAATAATAAAAAAAACACTGACCGCGTCTGTCTTCTTGTTTCTCAGCTTAATTCTTCTAAACCACACAACGGATTTTGATACGGTTTTCACTATCATTTAGATAATTTCTTCAGGAAGGTTTATATTTATATATCTGATATTGGAACTTTGCACCGATGCGAAGCCGGGGCGGATCGCTAGTATGTATAAAAGTTCACTGTCTAGTTGCTCCTGGATCCTTTAGAGCACCCCAGTTGGAATTTTGAGTTACCAGGAATCTGTCAGTTATGATCTGTCAACGCAGGTTCCCATGAACGTTAATATTCAAATGTTCACATAACAGGAGCTGCTCTATAAATCGGTAACACAATGAGATCGATAATACCTCCAATAAAGACACGTAACGGCTGAAACGGTAGCTAAATATCGTAAAAGAACAATGACGCCATTGTCCGGCCTCATTGTCCCGAGATGAATCCCATTGTGGACGACAATAAGAGACAAGTATGAAGTACACAAGCAGCCTAAACATCGGTCGCACAAAGGTAAACACGATACCTCGTATTGTGAGATATGACCTAAGGTCGCACTAAGATGTGCGACCTCTGGACCATACTCGGTATCTCACATTGTGTGGGACAATGCGTAGAAAGGATGGGATTAAGAGGGGCGATGCTGCTAAGTATTACTCTAACAATAGACACAAAGACTGGTGTGTGTTTACCCATGAATATGTGGACTATAATGCACAATAGCCGGTGCTATAATAAGATGCACACAACAGGTTAACAACATATTTTCTCAAGATAAGCATAGATGTATAACGAATTCGCGTTTCATGTTAAATCGTGCATATTTGGGGACCGGCCCCGTGTAATCCCGTTTCTTAAACGCACTATTTAGATGTTTCTGCTAACTGTAATAGCTGTATTGTTACGTAAATTAATGTAATTAACATTTTCGTGAATCAGAAAGTTTATCGTACAAGTCGCGGTACGGTCAGACAATAAACAAAAGGTAATTTGTCGGCTAATTAATAAAACAAAAGTTGTGTCCGTTCGTGAGTTCAGTGGAACGGGAACGAATTAATATCTTTGGTTTAACAACCGAAACGTGTTTTTGGGAACAAAGACTTGTTGGAGAGTGCATGTAAGTATAGTTCGCAGCGCCATTTGGTAGATGAGACTATTTAGGCAATTATAATCGGTGTAGTGGGTTAGAAGTCCGGGCCAGCCTGGCGGGCGGCACGCCACATCTGGCCTGGATTAGCGGAGGCTCTCACTCGACCTATTGGGTTGCGGTCTCGCGTTACGCACTCGAATTACTAGTTTCCTTGAAATGCTAGAGTTTCTAACTAGAATGGAAAGTCGTATCTTTCCGTTTAATACCTATTTGACATTACTTTCAAAAGACACTAAGTGCTTAATTAGCTGTCGTTCGAGCGTGAGCGGCGAATGTGAGTCAGGGCAACAGGTTGGGAGCGAAGGTTGTGGTTTAATGTTTCTATTAGTATTTGGTCACGTTGTAGACGGGACGTTACAAAAAAATTAATGTGAGCTGATACAATCGTGTGTCGGGGGCGCAGCGGACCACCCATACCGACCCGATGATCTATTCCACCAAAATGATTCTAAAAAACGGAGTAATCTAATCAAACACAAGTTTTGTAAACGTCACGATGTTCTAATTACCGTGATCCATTAATGCGACCGATTTGTTACGCTTTTAACGATACTATGAAAGCGTAAGAGGTCGTAAATAAATTTTAAGGCATCGATAAAATTTAAAAATGGAATAAAATAAAATCAGTGCCACGAAATGTATTTTTAACATAAATTTCATTTTTTACAACATTATTATACAAAGCGGGTTGGGTGCGTAAATAATATTTTTTTTCCTAACGAGCTTTTACGAGCTGACCAGTCGTTCGGAATCGACAAACTCAACGTTTTAAAACGTGTGAAAGTAAAACATTGAAAGGGTGGTCGTTTGACACTGGCTGTAAAGGTGTGTAATAATGGCCGGACGGGGTCACGTCGTAAAAATGATTGGTCAAGCATTGACGGATCAATCGTAATAATTATGTTTAAGAAAACTATGAATATGGGTCAGTAGGGACCTTGGGAAAGGAAATGTGGAATATTTAACCTACGGACGGTCAGTTAAATTTTTATAGCTCATACTTCAATGCAATTTGAAACCTTCAAAAATACATAAAACGATGACAATGTAGATAGGAGTGATAAAAATAGATTGTTAAAGTTGGGTTGTTTTTTGCTGGGTACAAATTGAGTAAAACGTAGTTACCTAGTCACGAACAGTTAGCAGTAGGCCAATAAGCAATCGGAACGTGGACTGCACAGTAATCTATAACGGTGCAATGCGAATGACACAATGAATGCAACGCCTGTTAATCAACTTCATGACAAATATTTTAATTTTTAGTTATGAACACATACATTCAATATTGATAACGTTTTGAAAAGATTGATAAATCGTCGCTGATATGGTTTGTTGTCATTAAAATCATAACGTATTTTTCAGTAGCAATGCTTATCAATAATTACGTATTGATCAAAGTCAGTGCAATTATAATTACACTCAGTGACTAAATAATTCCACATTTTTTTTTGTGTTATGCTATTTTTTTTTTAACAAATTTTATTAAAAACAGTTATTACGGTTCTCGTAAGAATTAATATATTTTTTCGAAATACAAAATCACGCTGTATAAAAAACACAATATGATTTAAAATATTTAATTAAAATAAAATACAGTAATGTATTTGGATATAATAGCGAAATCGTTTCGATCTCGAAAATCATTTAGGTACGTCCGATTTTAATGTTGCAATTTTTTGCTTTCCCTTAATAAATGCAAGTACTCAATATATCAAATGTGTTGATATAAAAAATATAATGCATATCCTCCGTGGGAATGGGCAGTGCATGTGAACCGAACATACCAGTTTATCGACAAACATCTATGCAAATTTTGTGGATTCGTACGGCACTGGACCGATAAAACTGGATTTTTATAAATTATACATTATCTGTGGTGATTTTATTATCTGTGATAGTTCGAGTGATATTTGGCGGGCTTTTACTTGTCATTTACATTTGTAGAAAACTGTCACTCGACTTGATTGACGGTATTTCTACAAATGCAAATGACAACTCGTTGTCGACTGAAATGAAGTTGAAAGTTTTTTTTTTAATTCTCTTGATTACAGTTCGTTATTATTCATCCAGAGATGGTTTTAAGTGAATAACAACGAACAACGTCATTCGTTCTTTCTGTTTTAAATCCGTCATTATTAATTGCATACCATATTTATTATTCCCGTCCATTATTTCAAAATATTTGGCAACATAACTTAGTTCCCACATAAGTAACCACATGCAGTTTCGGCGTAACGGGTGTTTCGACTAGATTTGCATACATTACCGTTCATTCATCCACATAACAGGCCGCACTTGTAACAATCAAAACAATGAACAGAATAATGTCATAAGGAGTCATTACGCCTCGATTGATGTCAACAATTTAAGATAATTATAGGGTTTCGCTATTGTTTTTTGAAATTTGCATAAGATACGTTTTGTAACGATATTTTAACCTTTTTAGTTGAGACAAAGGGGTGTTAATTTAAACAGGGTTTTAAGTGTGTAAAAGAAAAAACTATTGGCTAAATGAAGTTGGTAGACGAAATTAAGATTGTGATTATTATTTTTTAATACATAGGAAAGTTAGCTATTCCATACATTTCTAAATAGCCAAGGAACAAGCAAAGTCGCGTAGATTTAAAAAAAATACGGGTCAGGCACAATAAAATTTTCTATACAAAAAAAATTGAAATAAAAACCATACAACCTACATTGCCACATACACAAAAAGTAAATGAATAAAATTGGCCTATAATTTTGTTATATTTAGTAAAATAACTAACAAAACGGTAAGTGGACTTAGTTACAATAACAATGGAACTTGTTACGATGCGTGGAATCCAAGGCTAGGCTTATCGCAAACAACCGAGTGGAACATTAATCATCTTGTCGTGTTTTAGTTTTAGATAGGTTTATGAACATTTTAATGTAATTACATAACTTGTGGATACTTTACGTAATTTTGCTAATAAATATTAGCAATTACAAAATAAATTGCTAATCAATAAACCCGGATTTTTAAATGGAATTTGCTAAAGAAAAATATTACGTGCGATACTAACTCGATTTCTTTAAAGTATAAATAAACTGTCTGTGCGATAATAACTAGATTTTTTTTAAAGTATAATCTGTCTTTGATTCTAATAAGATTATAAATATTATTTACTTATAAACAGATCATACACGAATATGAATACAAAATAATCCATCAATTATCAAACAACAACAAGTGAGGAAACCGTAGGGGATCTCTATCAACTATGAAAAGTTAGAATTAATTTCAAATTTTTAGCATTTTAGCATCTTAGTTAAAATTGGTCGCAAGAATTGTTGTCAGTTGTCACGCAGCAGTGTCACTTTAAGAGGAAATTCTCTTATAAGGTGGCAGAATAAGTATGGAAAAGATAATGCTGAATTTTAGGAAATTTTAAAAATAAATAAACGGTAAACATTTTATATTTTATAGTTGTTTTTCTAAACAATATGGCAGTACCATTTTGTTACGCTCGACTAAAATAAAACAAAAGTATTATAATTCTAAATTCAAACAAAGACAACATCGAAAGTCGACGAACCGTAACCTGTAGTGGTTCACACGAATCAAATCACCGAAAAATCTCTCAACCCCAAAATGGGGGGAGGGACGTTTAATTATAATAGGCAAATGAATACAAATGTGTATGGGAAACGGTTTCGCTCTCAATGACAGTGTTTTGTTTATCAAAATTGCCGGTTATATTCGTAAACCATTCGTTAAATTTTTGGATGACTCCGGCCACAAATGGTTTTGAATTTTTCTTCTATTGTGTCAAAATGTTATGTAGTATTTTATTCTTAATTTACATTATATCTAGCTTTATTTGACTTTGAAAGAACAGACTTCGTCTGCAGTCATGTGGAAAGCATCAAAACAAGTTCACACGTCTTCAACATGTGTGCAAAAAACTGACGAAACTTGTTAAATACATATTTTACCAATACAAACATACCGAACAAACATTATAAACAGTTTATTTGTTTATGTATTTATAAAACAAAATATAGGAAAAACAATAGAAACGTGCTAAATGAAAATGTTACTATAATTGTCCATTAGGAAAATGCGTGGATCTCTCTACAAAGAAACAAACACATGCGCGTACGCACACACGCGCGTACGCATCGCCAAGACATGATCCATGTAAATCAGGGCTGCCATTCAGACTAATGTTTTGTTATGATTCCCACATTTTTTGTAAAAAATACCATTAGAAAATAATCTGAGGAACATAAATGAAATAATCTACTTTAGCCTTATTCCTATTATTACTTTATTAGTTCCGAAGCTGCAAATGAAAGTCGTCTTCAATTTTAAAACGCAAATGACAGTTTCTTATTTAAATGCAAAACTACTTTGCCTATTCTAAATGCGACTCAAGTATCGTCCTACTTACATGAAAATTCATTTCAAGTAGGTAATAGATAAGCTAACGTTCAACCCTAGTTCTTAAACTGGGTGTCTGCAGCATGCATAACAACGCCACTGTGTGCCAACTCCAACGTACCGTTAGCTGATAACCGATGCATATTTGCTTTTTTAGTTAACAAAAGTGAACGAAAGCCTAGATTGAATGCATCTGTGTCAATATATGTGTTCTCAAATTGTTTATCTTTATTAACAGTAAGTTCTTTTAAAACATATGCATTTTCGTGAACCAGTATATTTTATCGAAAGTAGGTCGCATATAATAATATATGTACAGTACTTATCGGATGCGGTCCAGACATTTTGCACGTGGTATTAATCATCAACAATGGTCGTCTTCCCCACAGTGTTTATTCTTTGATATGCTCAACAGAATAGCAAAAATTTAAATCTGAATTCTTAATTCAAACCGGCATTGGAACAAAGCTGTCGCTAATTCTATACTCGAAGATTAGGACCAAGTTTCTTTTGTGCGTTAAAAGAACTACAATATAGGACATGGTCTTTGTGCATTGTTCGCTATTGTGCGAGGGGGTCTTCACAAAGGGCTGGTCTTTGACCCCTTGCCCCAATTACGTGGTCGACTCTTGCGCAAGTTGATAGTGTATCAGTTAAGCGTAGTAAATAATGCGTAAGGCAACCAGACGGTGTGTCTGCCTGAGTGGTGGTGTAGCAAATTATCAACAAACGTTCGCAAAATATTGATACTGTATTTTGTACTGATTATGAGAATGATGCGAATTTTGCCGAATTGGGAAATTAAATCGTGCCGTTGATCTTATTTATGTGCTTTATTAATCAATCGTGTTGTAGAAACGGAATTGAAGTCGGGAAGTCTAGAAAGAAGTCCGATATTTTGTTGGATTGATATTTTTTTAGAAGACATTGTTTTAAGCCTTTTCTTATCTTAAAGATTGAAAACTAGATCAACATATCTATGACCCAATACATCTATAACATTATTTTACATCAAATTCTACTATATGATTCTTACTAGTACATATTTTCCAATAAGATCTTCAAGCGTGCGTGCTCTACAAAGGTCGTTTTCACGGCCACGTCGAAGTTTGTTAAACAAAAGACGTGTTGCTGTATTATAAAACAAAATCCTTTGTCGGTGCACCGTTAAACAGTAGGCCATATGTTATTGGGTGTTCCTGTGTACTCAAAACACGGACCTACCGCAAGGAATATGGAACATTTAGTTCATTTACTTCGTTTATGAAAGATAGTGTATCACTGTTCGGTATTGGTAGACTAATTAGCGTGCTCTGAAGTTCACTTTTAGATGTTTCCTCGCTTGAAATCTGTTTTCCGAAACTTACAAAAATATTAGACATTAAAATGAAACTGCTTTTGAAGGATTTAGTTTTCTGTTTATGGATATGTCGTTTCGGACTTTAAACAGCATCCGTGGATAGCAGACGAAAGTGTGCGATGATGAAATTTTACTAAGTTCTATCTTTGAGTCATTTGCTTTTAGATTTATCTATAATGGAGTAGTAGGGTTAAATTGCGTGATACATCTCTATTATTATATTCCAAAGGCTAGGAGCCAATTATTTTCAAATTAACCTTTACTGATGACAAAAAACATGTTACAGAAAAAGCTTAGTCATTGTAATTTTCGCGCCTTATTCCCAACCCTAATCTAGCCCAAACCGATTCATCATTCTGCCTATTATAAACTCAATTAAATCTCATTTGCATAACCTTTGCCGGACTAGAGGCTCCCTATTCTGTCTTCTTAGAGATGTCACCACCTTTGTTCAGCGGTAACCTACTCCTATTCAAATGGGACAACTTAGCGACAAAGAAACGTTTGACCCTCAATGGATGAGAAAGGCATTATTTGTGTATTTTAAGCAATAAACAGTGCATTTTATGCGATTGTGAGCAGTTTTTTTATTTAAATTAGAATGGCTGAATGCACATTGTCCGTTGCGTGAGCTCGTGGACTGCAGTGCGCAGGTACCGTTGATGCATAATCATTAGAAATTATCGGGCCGAGCGAGAGTAAGTCAACTTTTCTCTCCACTATTGCATGGGAATTACGCGGTGATCGCGCTTCGCGGGAAAAGTGACAGGTGACGGATAACAATGACATGTGCAACTTTTAATTTGTGATATCAATGAATTAATTAATACTGCCTGTTATTTTTGTACGTCATATAAATTGCATTGCATTTAATAAATTCATGGATTCTCTTTTGTAATTTCGAACGTTTGTAATGAAATGGTTTCATTTTTTTATTCATACAATAAAGCGATACGTGTCGCGACGTTGGGAATCAGAATAAAAGAGCGAGTTTAATCCTCGAGTGATGCCTAATCCTTTTTAGGAACGCCTGAATGTATTGTGCCGCTTGTAAAAGACGCGAAGCAAAAACGACGACATAAAATTAGAAGTTTTGTTGAATGACGAATGTATAGCTACATAGACGCGCAGGTATTTAAACTTGGTATGAATACAACGTCAAATAAAAATATACTTTTGATATTCCATATGCATACTTCAAAGTATGTAGCGTAGAATAAGCTAAACAATAATAAAACGCATCAGGATTCAGGATTAGACGCACACACACACACCCACACGCCAGGACATATACATAAAAAAAGGATAACAAACAGTAATACAATAATTTTCATTCCTTTTCTGTGCGTACGCGCATCCTATCTGTTGCACTCGCGCATATAGTGCCATCCTACTCGTTCACCCCGGTCGTTGACCTCACATCTCCGACGAGATTGCATCTAGTGGCCATACACAGCTTCCCCCAGATAGACGCAGCACAATTTCTGACCAATTAATTTTTTTTTTAAATACAGTTGTTGTATTGTGCTGCATTTGCAAACATTTTCTTATTTTTAAACAATGTTTTACTTGTAAAGCCACTTGCGAAACATTAGATTAAGTTTGACCTAGTTACTGTGCTGTATTTCAGATAAGAAAAAAATTCAACGCAATTTTTCCAGCGGTGCGCGCGCGCTGAACGATATTGGTATCCTAGAGCTGGCGAAGCGTGGCTATACTGACCGTTGGCGTATCAAACAAAATTTGAATCCCGTCCCAACAAAAACTACAAGGCGTGTAGTAGTTTATTTATGACATAGTACAAAATCTCTAACAAGACGCGCGTCGCTTTTTGTATACCGGCAACCCCGTGTTGAAAAAACCAAAACAATTTTTTGTCGAATCCAAAATCGTTTTACGAGCGCTCTGGAATAGTAAGCAAGTGGGACGGGGATACGACCTATCTCTTTCCTTCCCTGCAGTGGATAGAAACTGACACTTTGGTTAATAAGTCTTTTGTAAGGTTTCTTAGAACATGTTGCGTTGGCGTGATCGCTCCCCATCTAATAAGACACCTCGATAAAGACAGTCGTAATTGCGTTTCGGAGAAGTAAGACAAAGTAAGCGCAGTTGACTTTTGATCGTTAATTGCCTGTGGACGCACTAAACGTAATGGAAAACACAGTGGATTTAGATCCATCACTTCATTGTATCAGCGAATGTTGCTATTCGCTCAACGAAGAAGGCAATGAAAAGTAAAACATCAATACAATTGACTTCATCGCGTCTCATGTAGTAAAAGAATAATGATCAGGGCAAATTAAATAATGAAATGTCCAATAAATACAGTGAGTTTAAACAACATGCCATCCATTATCGACCATCGTATTGCAAGATTCAGTCCCATAAGACTTGCCAACGGTACGTAATGACGACCACTGGATATCATTCCTGTGTCATTCAATTTAAAACACATTACAGCGGCTATAAAAACAAAACAAACTAACAAACACTTAATAAAAACATTGGCCGCAACAGAAATTGACCCATTTGCTTTCACTTGTTATAATTGAATCTTGCGCAAGTATTATAAAAAGCCGTTTTATTAAAGGTCACACTGTTGGGGAAGGTCAGATTCTGGTCCAAACATAATTTGCCTTGAAATGCCCAATACTTGGACTCTGAATCAGAACATTTTTTCTTGGTCCTGAGGGCATAATGTCAAAAAGATTACACATAATAGCTGTTTTACCACAAGGAGAAATTCTTATCATGACATGGGATTTTAAAATGAGGTTAGTGGGACAAAAAATATCATAAATGCTCCTCATAGTAATGGTAACCCACTTGTCTGGGAATGCGATAGCCCTTGAACTTATTTATCAGGCTACTTAGGACCAAAATAGAACAGGGATGGGAGAAAAAAAGTCCTTTAAGTGATACTTTATCGACTCGGAGATTGGCACTTAGTACTAAAGGAACAAAAATTTGGTGCATTTTTTTGTAAATACGTGCCATTTTGGCTCAAAACTAATCGAATCGAAGAACACATTAGAAGAACACTTGACCTAAAAAATATGGATCTCAAACAAGCCCTTCACGACTTTTCCTTTCACACAGTTCTGTGTTTGGACACCCGAAAGAAACAAAAACCCACTAACTAGACCCATAGAAAAAGTGGCAGTCATAATGTGGATATTAAACATAGGTTGAATTGGTTGTGCAAACTGAGAGATGCTTAGTACCTATTCAGTAAAAGAAAGATGTAGATGAACAAATAAAAAAAAGCTCTAAATGATCCATTTTTCATGTCTCGTGTTCTGCCGACTAGGATGGAAAAAATCCTAGAATACACAGTCAGAAGTGTATTTTACATTTCCCCAATGGTCTTTGATATAGCGCACTGGGCATTTCTTGACATCACATCTTTCTGTATATAAAAATATGTCCTACTTGTATTAAACATATATTATGGAGAATTTAAATTGTGTTGTGTGGGTAAGCATTAACTTTCCATACAAATAGCAAGATTTCTACGTCCTGAAATGAAATTATAGTGATAGCCATGATTATTGCCCGTCGTTTATTCAAATTGATCAAATTACGGTGGAATCTACGTTCAATGGAGATCGGAGTAGTTTTAGAACGATTTGAGTGAAATTATAGTGAGGGGTTGGGAATAGAATTAGAATATTACGGTCTACGTGAATTTATATGGTATAGGTCGGTGGAAATTGTTGGAAAGTTGCGGAATATAAGTTTTAAATGTTCTAGTTTAAGGTTTCTTTTCCCGTCATTCCAATTTGGATTCGAAATATGGATTTCAGCCCTCCCGTGATGTTCTCTAAATTATTTTTATAGTATCTATCTCATAATAATTATAATAAACTAATATACATACCGATCTGGAATAGTATCATTACCATAAATTCGGGACGCTTACCTGAAAAACAAAATGACAGTTTATTAAAAACTTATAATATCATAAATTGTTACGACCGTAAAGGCAATTATTTTTTTCTATGATGAGTTTTATACAACATTTACTTGGCATTTGAGCAATTATCCTTAGGTCAGAATGACCACTTATTAAAATAATAGGACAGTGGTAGGAGTTGGACGGACTCGGGCGCAATCAAGACTAGGTTGATTTCTAATCCAGTCTGCGTGGGCGCATGGTGGGGACAGAATAGTTAAATGGCGTAATGTTTCTTAGAGTTGGACCATTAATTTCTACTGTTTTATAGGCAAATAGAATTTGTTGCAGACTAAATAATTTGTTTGGTATCCAACTGGAATTTATGAGCGTCGTGTTTCTGTTTTCATTTAAGTTATTGCAGAATGCAAATTTATATAGAGATTTGTACTGCGATAAAGTTGACTTCATAATTTCAAAAGAATGGACCTTAATGCATTCGGAAAAAACACCATCCCGGGACAGTTTATAGTAAGAGCCAATACGATTTTATTGCATTGCACTTTGTTAGTCACACAGCTTAAGTACCTCGAGATCAATTTGCAGGACAAAACAAAGCAGATTTTATGATGCATCGCTAGTAGACAAGTAAGGACGCTTTTATAATTTACATGCACGTCTTTACTGTTGGGCACGAGTTGTTTATTACAGCAAAAAGGCTGTTAAGACAGTGCCAGGACCAAAGATTATGAAAAACTTAATCTTGTCTCTGGTTTTTAGTGTCCGTCCTCATCTATCAAACGTCAAGTGTTTAATGAGAAATTTTTGAATAAAGAATGTATTTAATTTTTTGTTCTTTTTTATAAATAGCACAGCAAATCTGGTCGATGGGTACTGGTTGAACTTAATATTTAAGTGTATTACAGAAATAAAGTGGTAATGTATTATAAAATAGTATGATAAAACAAGCTATCGTAGTGATAATCTGACAGCAAATTATGCATTTGTCTTATCTTGTAGACTGGTTACGTGCTACAAATGAATACATGCTTATTTATAAGAAATTACGTAATTATTTTCAGTAAGATTGCATAAACCTCATTATTAACAAAATAGATGACATAGGTACATGTATTTTTATTTTTGTAAAATTATTTTTGTGCACATTATGAAATGCATATTCCTTGAAGATTTTTTTGGATTTTGTAAAACTTTTTTATTTTTTATTGTTAAGCTGGCGGTACTGAGTACAGAAATGTAAGTTTGTAATAAAAGTTTATTGGAAATAATTCGAACATTAACAAAATAATATGAATAAATTAAGTAAATACCTATTTGTCTCTACGTACCTGTTTTATTTACTAAAGGTGTTTATTTTAAAATAACATATTGTAATGATAATTTGACTCGGTAGATGCATAAGTGATATTAAATTGCTCGGTAGTTGATTGCTAGTAACAAAAATATATTTTACAACGGTATTATGGTAACTCAGTATGCTGTTAGTCATACTATATCGTTAACCTCTTCGGTGCGGCGTAAACAATTGCTTATGCATGAACGATAGTTTAGTGTAAGTATAAGCAAAAATCTATGGCTTACTTTGATGTCACATATATTTTTTTTTAAATTAAGTAATACTCCATCAACACCGTTCTAACGGTCTCGGCAGTTTTAGATGCGAGCCAAAACAAAATCTCACAAGTCTGAAAAAAAAAAAAATAACAAAACTATTTTTAAGGGTTATTACACCAATAAATTTTATAACACCTACCTCCGTTGTCATTTCAAATAGACGTGTTATTTTAGTCACATATTATATCAAAACAACTGGTCTATTTATTTTTTCTACGAATGCCGCGTAATAACCACTGGGTAAATTTTGGTATAAGGCAATTTTGTGCAAAATTATTAAAGAAAATTGCAGTGCTGTATTTTTTCACGGCGAATTTACCAAAGAGGTTGAATAACCTTTTCTGGCCGCGTCCTCTAAAGCTTGGTTTTATTTCTATCTCCTTCACTCTTACTACGGGGAGTGCGACGAACTCTGTTTGTTTGTAAACTCATCTATTGTAAACATTTCCATAAAGTTTAGGATGTCCAAACATTGCGTGCCTAAAGTCTAAAAAAAGAAAGTAACAGGTTATTTGTAGTGCTGGAACATTTATTTTTATTTTAACAAAAAAGATAATAAATCTCGTACTATTAAAATTAAATTCTGCATTATTCGTGTTTCGAAATTTAAATAATCTTAGTTCCTACCTAATTTAAATATGTATATGCCATTTTTAAAATCACGAACCAACACTTTGAATACAGAATAACAAAGTACCGAAGCACTAAATAATTAATCAGAGTTTCTACATCACGAAATTCGTGTGAGCTGTTGCATAAAACTGAGTGTTAATAATATTTTTACGACTACATACTTATATAAATATCAATACTTGAATAAGTCATATTAAAAAACCACCGCACTTGATAATCGTTATCGTAAATTCACAACACGTGCGTTCGAGTGGTATTTTCACAGCAAAATAAATTGGAAATTCGTACTACATTCACTAGAGCAATTACTAACCAATTTAAATGATAATTATGAACTGTTGCAATCCGACTGTGAAAAAGTTCGTTGAACTAACGCCTACAGTTTTAGGGTGTGTAACTACTAGCGTTCCAAATTGTTTGCGAGTTTCCGGCCTGAGAGCTGCGCGCGCAACTTTGCTGAATATGCTACTTTTTTTTGGCAACATTTATAATATGCGCTTTGATTTTCTTTCGTATAGAGTAAGTAATGTATCTCAATAAATAACAAAAGACAACAATTTGGTAATGTAAATAAATTGTTGTTAACTGTACGAGTGTGTCGTAAAAGACATTCAAGAGAACAATGTTCAGTATTTTTTTGTGCACAACAATTGTCGTAATTTATTTAAAACGACACACGACAAGACAATTGGACAAGCGACAAATAAAATCGGAACAAATTGTCGATCAAAACACTTTTGTTTGTTGACGAAGTGCGTACGCGCACCACTATTTGAATTTGGAATGAGGCTTCGCGAAAGGAGTTGTTGCTGTCATAGTACCGTTAATTTGAGCTACCGCGGTCGTGAGCTTTAGGCAGTGGTCACACAATGCGTTTGTACGCAATATGGAGAAATGTCCAGTTGCATAACATGACTAAAGTTTCGTACGGATTTAATTTTGTTCGGAACTCGTATAGTTGCAGTGTTGTGTTATTCCTATTGCGTCTCAATGAAAGCTTTGTTTGTATACTTTCTCTTTGTTGTTTATTCATTAGACGGAAATGAATGTACTAATTATAAATGCCATGATTAGTCATTAGTGTTGGAATCTCTCGAATTATTTTATCTTTGTTAGCTAAGTATGTATTTAGTGGATTTATGAGAGAAAGTTGCGTTTGAGAAGAACTCTGCTCCAGTTACTTTTATACGCAATTTTACCATAATATTTCACCGTTAAAATGTATCCAAGATAATTATCCAATTATTATTTTTTAAGACTTGGCTTGAAATCACGAAGTGAAACCAAGGCTTTGTCTAACAAAGTTCAGCAGTCACTTTATAACTATTCAACACACCGAAATGTGTCCGTACGTACTATGGCGTGTATGTGTGCGTGTTGTTATGGTACGTTCAATAACACCGTGGCGTCGGGTCGACGACCTCAATGCGCCGGCGCCGCTTCAGACACGGGGATGCGGAAAGTTGGCGTTTTGCGAATCTAACGCAGGCTTTATTGTTTGCATTACATTTTACCAAAAAACGTATGTTTAATTAGAATTGATGTCAATGCCCCCAATTTAGAATGCAAGAGGTTCCAGTAGCAAGATTTTAAGTCAGAATTTTATTTGTTTTTCTAGCTGCCGTTTGATGACATTGTATGCAAATGAATCATCGTAGGTATTTGATAAAACATTATTTGTTTACGTTATGTTATGTCATTATTTATTCTGCATCGGACAGGAATAAAAACGAGTTTAGTTGATTCAGTAATCGATCGTCCAAGCAAGTTTAAACACTAATTACTTATTATTTATGACTCCTGAGAGGTAATATGTGATAAATATATTGACAGAATATCGACTTTGTCAAAATAATTTACGTATATCGTAAAGAGATTGAATACATAGCTTTTAATTTAAAACAACTTTCATTAAAGAAGAAATCCATAATAGAACTAGAAATCAGTATAGCCATGGCTTGGTTTGTCATGGTCAATGGTACTACCGTTATTAATGGTGTAAGGTCGAGCCGAGAATCCTTTATGGCCCCCTAACGGCACCTTGCCTCGACTCGCGTAATCTAGTTTGTAAGTACTTAGAGTCGACTCGACTTTTTTGTAGCAAAGTGCGATTTGAACTTTGGTGATTCTGAATTCCTTATTCAAATAGTGCTGTAATTCCATGATACGATTTTTTTTTCAAGAATGAAATGTAATAGACAAAGCGTAGATGTTTTTATAGGCGTGTGTTGTGTTAAAAAACTTTTAATGAATTCTTTTACGGTTAAGTTCTTATACTGTATGTCCTGAAAAAAATCGCAATAGGTAATTGTATTTTTTTTTTAATCTTTTACAGTTAATTTCGTATAATTGCACCACCAGAATAAATTTGTAATATGTTGATATTTTACTTAAAAAAATATATCTTAAGTAGGTACTACGAGAAACTCTACTCTAATAAACTTCAAAACATTTTATTTAAAATTACAGTGTTTGCAATACTATAAAGGTGAAATAAGTCTTTTATTATCTCTGAATAAGCTCTCAGTAGCAGCTCGGAGATTGGATTTATGCTCAGTTAATAGCAATAGGTTCGCCCCCATTACTTGGGACCTAAACGTACCTTGGGAATGTGGGTGTACTTTAGTACAACTCTGGCTTTTATATAAATAAATATACGGACTATCCTCAAGGATCCTCTGCCACCACTGGGGCACTGGCAGGGTATGTCGGATTCGTACCGACTAACACTCGAGACTTAATTATTGAGTTTTAATATACTTAATATAAATAATTAATTAAGTTTTAATTAACTTAATTATACCTTCAACCGCCTGTTATCTGTTTCTATTCTAGATTCCTGTCCATCCAATGGTTGTCTGTAAGAAACTGCGATTAGCGATAAGACCGCCAATTGTACTCTTGTAAAGTTTGCATATTTTATTTTCTGTTTGTCCTATGGATATGTGCAATAAAGAATACTCTATCTATCTAAACAGCGCCGTGACTACAACTCTGCCCAAGCCTTTCGACCTTCAGGTTTAAATCTTAATGGTATTTAAAAAACGTCATTACTAACAAAAGCCCTATATGTAGGGCTTAGGTACAAAATAATTTAAAAGCTCTAGCGTACATTCAGTGATACTGAACGTGACACTAAGTGTTCACAAGAGTGTCGTGATGAATCCTAACGAGACTTAATGATCACTAATCTAAATTGCGATTATGCTAAACGGTGTATTTACAATGTAAATTGATAGAATCAGGTCTCCGAAGTAATCAGGAAACAATATACCTGGTTACTTGTTATGTCTTGTAGTTTGTTGTTCTATTGTTGTACAACATGAATCTATTTTTTCTTGGTTGGGTTGGAGAGTATTCAGAAGCTTCTGGGGGGTATGGATGATGCCTAATTTTAATTGGAGTAGGTAGGTGCTCCTGGTGGTGGAAGGTACTGTGGTACCCGGGTTACTAATCTTGGAGGCGTATTTTAAGTTAAAACGGAATAATGGTAATATATGACTTCTATTTAGATTCCACAAGCAATTCTTAATAAATCTGACAATATATTGATTTCTGACATTTACGCGAATATTATACATTGAAATAAAACTACTTTTTACGGATTTTATAGCAAAGGGTCCGAAACGTCGGGATTAATAATATCAATATACGCGATAAAATCCGTAAAAAGTAGTTTTATTTCAATAATCTGACAATAATCAAATTCATTTCTAGACATCTTTCAAAATCTACTTACTTTTTTAACTGGCCAGAACGTGAACATTAAAACTTATTGTTCCAAACTCTTACAGTACCCAGAAACATTGGGAAAATTGTCTATTCTATCATGTTTCAAATTTATAATTAATAAAAGTAATATACTATATCTCCTGTATTCCCTGAAAAGTTAATTAATGAAGCGCCTCCTCCCCCCACACGAGCCTATTGCCATTAACCGAACTGCTCGTAAGAATTTCATAGGAAAACCCAAATACATGCTCTAGCGTAGCAGCCGCGCTAAGACCACTAGGCTCTCTGGGACGGGCCTTGATAGACATGACACAGGAAGGGTTCCGGAAGAAGACTTAGTTCCGGAGCCCCCCAAATTGTGTTGAAGATGAACACCGGATTTTATTGCCGTAAATCCCACACATCAGCACCGGCAGCTTTATGAAGATTTCCTCCTCGCAAAAATAAGGGTCATGAGGCAGTTGTCAAATGAAAATCGAAAAAAAAAACTATATCTTTTAACCTTTTTTTGGACAATAATTTAAGAATTCGATAACTTTTTAAATTAAGTCTTCGTATAAATTAAGGTGTAATATTATACATTAGCTGAATAATCTGATTTATCATTTGAAACTGTCATCAAGTCTTCAACGGTCCACGCAATCTTCTGCCACCCATTCTTTTCCTTTGTGAAGTCCAATCGTATTGCCTAATTATCATAAATATTCATATTTATATTTACCACTGTACGTTCGTTCACACACAATTAGCTACATTATTCCATTCAATTCACGCATACCAACAAAATACAAATAAATCTAAAATTCAGATTGTAACTCTATATCAGTAATTTTTATCTACGACAATAGCGTGAAATATGAATTTTTATTCAACAATACAATATTTTCATTGTAGTAGCCACTACAATATCCAGTCTAGTGGGATGATTTTTTTAAAATCAGATTCTTTGGCTTTTGAGACACGTCTTAAGAGATGGTCGTTATCAATCAAATGTCACTCGCTGTATTATTCAAAAAGTGTCACTGAAGCATAGACAGCTCAAAGGGTTAGTTAGTTAACCCTTTGTTAGGTTTTCCTACTTGTTTGCTTAGGTTTATTAGTATTTCAATTTGCATAACATTATTAATAATACGCGGAACTGATTATAGTATTCTTTCCGTGTTTGCGGAAATTACAACGGTTTTCCGCTTTATTATTAATTAACTTTAATGTAGGTGACTTAAATGCGCAATAAGTAAATGTTTTGTCAACAACGCGCTTCAATTCTGGGCCAATGTTTTCTTACACCGACCTCGATCTCAATAAAGAATTAAGGTGTGAAAACTCGAAATGCATTACTATTTATTCAGATGTACTTCACTCGACACAATAATTATGACGAATTAACATTTGAATTTGGAATTAACATAGATTCTATTCATCGTTGTCATCCATCAAATCCGGTGAGACTGATGGATGTGCTCTTAGGGAACATTTGTGACACTCGAATCGTCACGAAGAATAAAGGTTCGAATTTTAAATCGAATCGAATTGTGTCCAGAGTTGAAAGTTCACACGTGTTCTTTTACCGTTGGTGTCAACAGAGGGGCTTGGATAACCCTACTATTGAATTGTCACTGACCTCTTAGACTCGATGATTTCAAAGATCAACCCTCCTACGCTGAGTGAAATCTTTTCCTATTCATAGACACGTTTCTTTGCGTTCCTATTCAAATAAGTACAAGCAAACATTTTGAAATTCAAGTGCCTGTCGATTTTGAAGATCTGTTTGCTTTGCTTGTCCGGAATTAGTAGTGGGCCCGTGGCTCAGGGCTGTCAGTGCTCATTTGACTTAGACAAACATGTTAGAGAAATTGTCAATATTCTCGTGAATATTTAAGAGGTCGATAACCCTGGTTGAGTGATACAACTGACAGGATTTAATCCCAAATAAAAATACACTGGAGTTTAAGGAATTCTTTTAACTAAGAATCCATTATGGGTTTGAAATGGAAATATCTTCGTCCGTCTGTCGGTTGATCTTATTGTATCTCGAGCTTGATACTTCACATCTTCATTATTAAAAATATCACGCCTCACAACAATACTTCCCCAACCCTCGGAAGAACCATTCAAACCATTAAAATGTAAGACGAATGGAGCTGTCTAATCCAACCGAATTTCGAGTGCCCTTTGTCCATACAAATAAGTGAAAATAAATGTGTTGATGTCCGTTGATTTATATCCCCTGGTCATTGTCATCAATGGTTGATTATCCCCTATACAGTTAGGCAATCGGCCATATTTGCATAATGATTTGTTACCACCTGGATCTTAACATAAAAGATCGATGTTCGGATTTTGAATTTGTTTTGATAGTGATCTCAGTAGGTGGGTTCAGAGTTGACAGTAACAATTCCATTTTTGAATGAATCCCTTTTTAAGCTGCCAGTCACTGTTATTTTTTATAATTACCATCAACAGTCCATTATGGGCTGCATACAAATAGATTATTACATACCAGTCACCACGCTTGGTAAACAAATTAGGTGATGAGAATTATGCTGCCCATCTTTTCTGGTGATTATAATTATATTGAATCACCAAGATAAGAGTAAATACTCTTTTTAATGTAATAAAATAAATAAAAAGAGCACAATAAGTTTCTAATGAGAAACCACTTTTTTTATAATAACCTTTTTATTATACGACCTTATTATCCCATAATGCGCGCCTACAATCCACAATTTCAAGGTAAAGTTCCCATAACTGAGTTCCCACATAAAGTTATGATGCCAGCTCGTCTAGCTCATGAGCGTGAATGTTATCGAATTGGTCCAAGGTTACATCGCTTATCTGCCCACTTGTGCTGTATAATGTTTCCTGATTTGATATTTGATAACGTTACTAATTTTGTACGGTAGTTCGTACACAAAATTATGAAATTCCATTTTTAAATGAGAATCGGCAAAGGATTAGAACCGTTGATGTTACTTTATTTTACAGAATAAACGAAAGTATTTAACTGAATGAAAAGGTTAAACAGTGAAATTTGCGTAGAACATCAATTTAATAGTCAGAGTACCTATGTCAGCACAATTTAATAGCCACAATAGCCGTTAGTGTAGTGGTCCTAAGCACGACAGCACAACTACGCTAGAGGTATCAGGTTCGATTACCACGTCGAACAGTATTATTGAGATTTTCTATAAAGTTTTCATTAGCAGCTCGAAATTTGGCAAAAGGCTCTCCCTATTATATGGGACCTAAACATGGCGAACTTTGGGTGTACACTTCGTTTTTAAATCTTCGTTCGTGTCATTATTTTCGGTTGCAGTCTTGTTGACTACAAAATTCATTTATAATGTTATTCTGCTCACAGCTTTTCTCGCTCATCAGTCATCTGTTACTCCAACACCATTCATAAGGAACATTATTCATAATAACAAAACCAAAAACAAAAGAAAGTGTCGCTTGTTTATGGGAGAATAGTTCGCCCGACGTCATTAGGACGTCCCAAAATGTCTTTCACTTACGTCCTCGTCCTTGCGTGGCTCCTTTCCCACGAGGTGGCGGTTACCACACTTCCGTAAGTTGCATGTAGCCACAAGTGTCCTTTAGTTTACACAACACGTTACTTAAGCGACTACGAGTATTTGTATTGTAAATATAGTAGGAGTTCAGTTGTGGTCACGGAGAAATAGTAAAGACAACCGTTTAACATAATTCCTTATTTACTACGTGTTGCGTATTAATTAGTGTTTTAGTTAGTGAACCGAAACATATGGGCTCAAAGGTAACAAAAACCGTTACAATCTAATCAAAATATTCATTGGTGACCGTGCAGCTGTTATCTGCGCGGGCGCATGGTCCGGAACATTACTGTTTTTATTTAAATTCGGACATGAAACAACGACCTTTTAAGTCCCCAAAAACAAAAGATATTTTGAACAAAAAAAGGATTTAATTCAATAAGAATCAAAAGTACGTGTTCGTGACTTTTTAAAATAAAAAAGTCATGAGCTTTTTTAATCGCAGTGCATTATTCTCCCGAGACAGCTGTCAGACGAAAAAAAAACTGTACATTCCTAAATTGAAATTGACGCGTTCCATTTAAAACAATAATGAACGCGCCACCAAATAATAAAATCGGTAGGTATTGAAAAACTTTGTTCTACCTAGAGTATTAATATAGTACGATTTGTAGATTAAAAAAAAAATATTCATAAGTAAGGTTTCATTAAGTCTATTTTGAATCAATGATTCATCTATCGCATTTAGTGCATTGTTGCCATTCATAAAATAATTCTCACCGCCAGTTGGTGAATGATGGTGGAGAATGATTCTAAACATCTTCTCTGGTCATCAAGATAAATACTCCCATCGCCTATTATACTGGGAGCACGAAATAAATGAAAATAATGTAAATATGCCTCCATAGTTTAAATAAGACTTTTTTGCTGAAACTAGGCTGAATAATCATTAGGAAAGTCCTTAGTGCAGCGAAAAAACAAAGTCGGGCACTACACGCTAAGGTCATATTCACACGGGGTTAAAAGCCTTAATTATTTATTGATCCGGTGCAAAATGGTTACTCGTGTGATGAAAAAATCCCCCTCCATATCGTTTCAAAGGATATGTAGTATGCATTTATGAGGGGTAGTATACATCTGGGAGGGAATACTTTGTTCACATGAATTGGTAGATATCAATATTAGTGATGTGATGATAGACATAAATAATCTATTTGAAATCATTTTTCAATAATAAATTTTAAGTTCGAAATTTAAAGTGACAAAATACGTATAAAGATAAGTTTTAGGATCGACAGAATGTAATTGAAATTCGAATCGTACTTAATTTTATTTATGAAAGTGTGTCATTTGCCGTCTGGAAACTGGTTCTTTATCTTATTAATAACAAAGCATTCGTGGCTATGTAAAACCTTCGCTGATCAAACGATCTGCCAGGTTAAGCTGCGCTAGCCCCAGTAAGTCTATGGATGGGTGACTATCTTAACACATTAAGACCCCTCCGTGCCTCGGCGGTTGTCCTCGAACATTCATGATAGTCGGAAGCCCAAAAATCCTGACAACTAGACTGTCCTTAGGATATTGGTATCACTCAGAATTTAGGTTGCGGAGGTCTGATGGCAGGCCCTTCGTATAATATACTGATATTCAGACATTTCTGGTTAGACTGGATGCCGGCCTAAACATAGTTAGGAAACGGGACGGACGATGATTCGCATTGAGCAATTAAAAAATAATAATACCTAATAATAGTATTTTAACATAAGTCACGGTTAGCCAGTAAGGCGTGACAGTAGCCGTCAATTTGTTCCCATGCGTATGGGAAACGGTTTAAAACAAGGGTGATATATCGATAGTATCAATTATTATCTACCCAGTGACGTTCGATTGGTAATCACCCTCCCTAATAGATACTAAAACGTTCATGGGAAAGGAGGTTGATTGACCGTTTGGAACTTCATTGAGTGTTTTATCAGCCTGGTCTGTTTTCACTTGAGCTAATTGACTAACTTAATTAGAAGATCGATACTATTAAATAAAGAAACAGTTGCAATCCAACTGTTCTTTTTTTTATTTGATAGCACAATAGCTTCTGGAGTATCAGATGTTATAATTCAGCTTCTATATCCGAAGATTATTTATTTTGGGCACGACATAACTGTACTGTGGCACGATTAACAACATAACAGTGCAATGAAACGCAGCGTTCGTCGTGTACAAAATTACTGCCTAAAGAATCGTTGCGTCACTTGACTATAGAAAATACAGTCTTGCATAACTCATTGCGAATACTAAGTTAGAGACAGTGGGTTCACACGTTCAATGTAAGACCTAGGTTTTATGCATTCTGCGCAATGCACTCACATAAAACATAGTGAAGTTAACATAAATTTTCTATAAAGATCTATGATTACTTTTGAGCCATTCTTAACTCTATAAAAAGGAAAAGGGACCACTTTCGCTTAGGGAACAGGAATGATTCTCAGATTTTACGGTCAAGCGGTGTTCCCATGGAGGAATCCTTGAGGTCCGTCGTCCGTAACTGGGCAGATTTATCAGCTGTTTTTATATGGCAGCCTTTTTTAATCACATAATTGCTAAGGGGTGGTTGTAATGTACGTGAGAAGGCAAAAAGTTTCGTTGGTTTTATGAAAAAGTGACATTGTTGTTTTAAGAATTAAGTGTTGTGACACTAGAATAATACTTTTCATAAAATTATTGAGTATGTTGTACACGTTTCAAATAAAAATTGTATAACAATATGTGGATAAATCTGGTTAATAATTTATATATATAAAATATAAGGCAAATAGGATAATATAATGTGGTCACATCATCACATTAATTCACATGTCTGATTTGCGGAAAACAGCATTTTAATGCGGTTTGCATTAAGTGTCATCATCATACACAGTCATAACTCACTATCACAGGAAGTAAACACACCTAAGTAAGTATAACATTAATGTTTTCCTTCACAGTATGACAGTTTTATTGAAAAACTAATCATTACTTAACATACCGTCATGCTTGTATCATTGAAAGGTTAGGCAAAGATTTACTGCTGTATATATACTAGGACAATACTAGTGCCATTCACCGGGTGCAAATCGAAACAGTTCATAAATAAATTCATAATTTTATACTTTAACACTGTTCGACCTGGACATTGAATCATGGAACTCACCGAAACTACGATCTTCGAAAAACAATAAGACAGTTTTCTTCAGCAAATATTAACAACACATTACTAAGATAATTCTTTCTCAATATCACATTAATTAACGTGAACAGACTTTATTAATAAAACCTCCCGTTCGCGTAATTTTTTTGCACATGCAATAAATTCTAACATAATGAGATGAGCCGTCATCTCAAGTGTTGCCATGTGTAAAAAATATACGTTTTCGGTTTGACTTTAATAAAAAATGGCGGTTAGCTGGCGAATTGTGATGCTATCGTGCCACAGTGCAATTAGAAAGTATGCCGACAAGTTATTTCGTTTAACTGTACTTTTTTGACGCTTGAAGACCTTTCACAGTCGCTAGATGTTAGAATTTTGTTTTTAAGTTTCTATTATTTTATCTATTAAAAGTAGATGACATAGTATTGCGTGTCGATTTCTCTAATTACATTTGATAAAGCATACTATAATTTGTCATTTGTGATCAATCTGATTTAAAATTATTATAAGATTATTGAATTCTTAGTTTATCCAATCCTTCAACTGAAGAAAAGTGAAAAAAAAAAACGGATATTTTTGTCGATTCAGATTTACATACTTAGCGTACATTCAAGTACAAATTTTTTGCACTATTTTATTCTGGCCACGTATTTAATGGCAAGTAGGTTCATAGCTATCATTATAACAGTACAAAGCCAAATTATGGCTGACACAAAAACTGTATAGACCAAAAATAGCTTCGTAAG
This sequence comes from Acronicta alni, assembly GCA_964056405.1. NCBI lineage: Eukaryota > Metazoa > Arthropoda > Insecta > Lepidoptera > Noctuidae > Acronicta > Acronicta alni. Next base: position 9,952,083 of record OZ043930.1, read on the forward strand.
TAAGATTAGGTGTAACCGTAAAACCGTCGATGTCGCCACCATTGTTAGCTGCCCTTGATCTATTTTTTTATTTGTTAATTAGCCATGTGTGCACAGGAACATCTTATGAAATAGACGGCCTGGACATGTTGAAAACGAGGCCAAACAAACAGAGCTAAATAGTCTTAATTAATCGAGCTCTACCTAGTTTAATCCAATAGTAGTAGCAGGTTGACGTTTATAAAAGGGTTACTATACTAAAAAAAATTCAATACTCGATCAGTTGGTAGGGTTTGCTGGCTGACTGACACTAACATAATAAAAATTGTGGAAAAGTGTTTTTTTATCTCCTGTGCAGAAAAGTCGTTACGCGCATTGAACCATATCTTACATGGCGTTTCCTGAGGGTCGATGCTCACGCGCAACGTGAGAACTATAACGTACTCCTGCGCATTAGTCTCGTGTCGCTGACTTGACCAATTATATTTTTGCACTAACAAGTGCAAGGAGTGGGCGCGACCCACCCGTATGGTCAAGTGTACAAGTTTACTTAATTGCAGGCCAGAAGTGATTAAATGTGTTGCCATGTTTTATTAGTTGCGCATGAAGTGGTTAGCCTTCGTTGTTAAATATCTCAACATAATATGTATTGATGAAATACCATTACAGAGCACAAATAAATGTGTAGTTATCTGTATACCACGCTGTATAACATTTTATTGCGTGATAAAAAACTTTACTTAGTTATGTGTGACGATTGATCTCAATTGATGAAATAACGACCTCCCTAACATATGTTAATTGGTATTAACAACACTACTCAATTTACAATAACAAAATTGCATGCAGTAACATTATCCTGTAACGATCTGTTTCACCAGATGATGGCTGATGCCCCCAGTCATTTCACGGGGAGTATGCTCTAGCGCAGGGGGTGCGAACGCGGGGGTAGTGCGCAGATGCCGTGAACTATCCGCGACCGTTACTTCCCCTATCTGTTGAAATTTCGAAATTCGAACACGTGTGTTGACAACTTTTTTATATCACCCGCATGGTACGGTTTTCGCAATCGTTTTTAGATCCGAAATTTCGTTTTTATTTTGTAGTTTTTCAAGTGGAACAATTTAGATAATATAAAATACTTAATAGTTTTGTAGCGGGTTCAACTATATTAAAATATTATTTACCTTGTAGCAGATTTAACTGCAAGAAAATAACTAGTATTGAACCACGGTTCACTTTGAGTTGAGAACGAAGCATTGTAAAACATTATTATTATGATTATGATTTGGTCTTGTTACTACTAATAATATCAAACACCAAGGGAAAGTGTCGGTTAAAAAATCAATATAACCGTTACGAAGTCAGTGTCCGCGAGGGTGCGACACAAAGGGCGGTGCGCTGCGCACGCGCCGACTTTATTGCACCGCCATTATGACAATCACAACACAATGCAGATTTATTCTGTGCTGTTTGCAGGGGTGACACTGCGATGTGTAGAAACTCATTAATTGAATTTTTAAATTTGGTTCATCAATTGTCTGGTGAGGAGAAATGAACCGTAAATAATCAGGTAATTGGTTTGTTTTGTATTAGCTTGAATTACTATCGGATCGTAACACAAACATAATTAATGTTCTGAATTTATGTTCGTGTGCAGGCATAACAATGTAGTGTAAAAAATAATACTACGAAAATAGAAATACATGTACCTATCAGCAAGTAAAGCATGACGATATCTAAAGCTTAATTTTTAAATCACATATATTTAAAAAACCACTGATTTAATAGCTAAATTTGTGAAAAGGGTTAGGGTTATGAACTTACGATTTAACGGACAAAAATAATTCCTCTATGAAAAGAGCGTCTTGACCGGATGCAACATTTTTAAGAAACCCTAATGCAGTTGCAACTATTTCTAATGGCAAATAGTGAAGCATACAATTATTTTGGGATCCCTACAGCTTACGTCCACTTACTTTCCCATAAACCAAAACAGCAAAGTTCAATGACACAACTAAGTTGTAATTATGAAAGGGAAGTAAGGAATTGGGTGACCCGGTCCTATGGGCCCCCTACGAAGCGCGTACGGTTGGTCAGTTTCAGACAATAAAAATTCATAATGATTGAACGTTAGAGGACTCTTAGAAAGCGCTTAGATTTACATCTGGTGAAATCTAATAGGTGTACTTATTGCTAATTGAGTCACATGAATGTTTCTGCGAGATACAAGACGCGGGAAACCGGGATGAAGTTAGAAAATAAAAAGTCTACACTTAGGGTTGGGCCAAAAAATTAAAGAGGAATATAGGAGTTTCCATTTCAGGTGTCATAAAAAATAGTACCTAGGTACTTACACAACATTTTTCTAAAGTGCATTTCAATCAAAGGCCGTTTCACGTGTTTGTTGTTATTGTCTCATTGCTTACTAGCTGACTACAAATAGTTTAATTGGTTACTAGGTATATGTATATTTTTCTAACAGTAACAGATTATTTTGTTACCTAATTCATACACTTATCTTCGCCAAATTACAGTGTGATACTATAATATTTAGCAATCATTAGGAACGCCATATTCTTTACACTAAAAAAAAGGATTATTCAATTTGTTAGACCAATTTATTAAAACCTTTTTTGTGGCTATTCAGTCAGGGATAAGAATATTTTTTTGTTATACAGTTTGAGTGAGCTACCGATCACAAAGTTAACAGGTACATTGTTAAGCTGTACGGCTACTAGACGAACAAAAAATCCAAGCGATTGCCTATTCAAACTCTTTTGTGACGCGGTTTAAGTTTGTATTGTTGTTTAAGAAAAAAATATGGCAATGCTCGAATCAAAGACTGAATGCAGAATGTGTTACAGGCAGAATATACAAATAAAACAAGAAATCGTTATAAATACTGTTTAGAAGTGTGATGGGCCGAAAATATAATACGCTTTGGCTTCCAGTAAAGCGAATGGAAAGGACTGATTATTTTTATTTCGGCCACCTCGACGTCTTATTTCGTAATTCCCGTCAAAAATAAAAAAAATACCATAAAAATCTTAAGTGAACACAATCGTCGTGTTAATACTACAATAAAAAATCAATTGACACTTAGGAATATCGCAGAATTTAAATTAAGTGATGACTAAATAATAAGATGTTCATTTCGATCGAATATAAAGGCCGCCATTTTGCAATCAGTGAGTGAGCGTGTGTGCGCATGCGTGGCTGGATAGTGAGGTGACGCGACGCGCGGGCGCGTCACCGCGTGTGGGTGCGACAAGGATACCGTTTACTATACTTACAAACGTAAGCCGCAGATTATGTGTATTGCATGTTGCTACGCTCGCTCGGTATGAACGAGAAAATCTTGAGCGTCAGTTCAGGAAACTTTCCCTTCATAGATGGTGAAAGAAAATATGTTCCGACTTTTACCGCAACCTCATTTATTATTTTATTTCGAGTTCTTAATCTACGATATCAACTAGAAAAGTAGAAGAAAGTAGATTGTTTTAAACGTAGTAGGTAATAAAATATAAATATAATAATCATTATAATATTTCCTTATTCATAATAATTTAATAAATATAATTGAATAATTAATATAATTGAATTGTTAACTTCAGGAATTTCTTTCTTGAGTTTAATGAATTACTTACCTATATTTTATAAATAGATTTAAGTAAGTACTTACCTAGTTTTTTCTGCATAACAGTAAATAAATTCTTGTAATTATCATAAGGAAATTTAAAGTAGCTAAGTACTAAATATCTAAGAGTTACTTATCTCGTAGCAATTTAGCTCTATGATATACTAGAAATAATTGTTGTTGTAACAACACTAGCGACCTAATTTGGGTACTTTCACTAAAGGTTACAGCTATTATTGTCTATCACCGAATGACGTAACGTAACAATAGGTGTTACGGTAAAATAACAGTATGAATGTAATCGTGTATTGCCTGCCACAGAATAAAATGAACCTTCAATAAAATTATTTATAAAATAATGCATACTAAAAAACCATTGCGGCTTTGTATTTATTTTTCATGCGGTATTTAAATGTAATAAGAAAATTAGCTTGATAGAACTCTAGGCTAAGTGTTGATTGTATCTAAACTTTACACTATTGTTTACAATTTATATCCACACATGTGTTATCTAAAATAGGACAAGTGTGGGAGGCTCGCCATACTACATACGTTGTATGTACACTGAGCACAGTATCAAAACAAATAAATCTAGGTCAGTATTCGTGCCTACTCGATAATTTTGGACGTGCCGTTATGGCTTTGTTTTTTTTTTTCTTTTCATAATGTACGCAACGCTTGCACGGACGTGCGGTTTCGTGTAACAACACATGAAAAACAATATAATAAGTACTCAAACAGATTTTTTATCAGAGCGTCCCCTTCAATTAAGAAAAAAGTCCATTAGAAACTCACTAAGGCGTCCTAATTTTTAATTACGAGGCTGTAAATTATATAATTAAAGCTTCGCACAGCCCTTTATGAAGCTTTTCGCACCTTTGGCGGATAAGTTTTTGCACGTTCCTTTTGAATTCTTTTGTTGTCCAATTATAGGGGTGCCGGTTAACAGTTTTGAGATATCCGTATTAAGAATATCCCCATTACACAGGGAATCCTAGTGTGGGGTTCCGAGAAACTGTACTAAAAGAACTATTTTGTAAAAATAAGCTTGATTGCTTTCTATACAAGTGTTTATTACTAAATAAAATGTATTATTTTTATTATATGCAAACATGTTCATTTATTTATATCTATGTTCAGTTTTTATTGTACAGCTTTAGAAATTTAGTAGGTTATTATGCTTGTTTCATTCGTCTCCCGCCTAGAAGTCGTAAACTTTGTAATTACTGGTTTAACAACTATAAATTTACTCATCCATGCATTATAAATTAAAAAATCTTAAATAATTGTAATATCTAACTCATTTGCTCATTGCTGTCTAATAAGGTAAATGTTGTTACTTTATTTACACTCAAGTTCCAAACTGTTTAGTCACATAGTTACATGTGTAACTATTTATTTGTCCAAATAAAAAATAGTGTGGTGGTAAGAGTGACTGCTACGCTAGAGTTGGTTGGGTTTTTCTATAAGTTAGGATTTGTGCCCAGTTAATGGCAATATGCTCGCCCCTTTATCATGGGACCTAAACATACCGGCGAAGTGTGTACTCGAGAAATACAAGTGTGATGTTACGTTGTAAAATCCTACTAATATTATAAATGTGAAAGATTGTGAGGATGAATGCTTGTTACTCTTTCACGCTAAAACTACTGAACGGATTTTGACGAAACTTTACAGTATTATTATTTCTACATCACAATAAAATAAAGGCTATAATTTATAACGAATTTGAGTTAATTAGCCAAATTAAAACGATCATTACGCAGACATCTACGCAGACGAAATCGCGGGCAGAAGTTAGTATATAATTGTATAATTCATTGACTTTGAGTCAGAGGTCGCGATTCTAACACCATGGTATCTTAAAAATAATAATAATGTTTTATAAAACACACCAAGTAGGTGGTATTAACAGTTGGTCACACTTTTTATTAAAAGTAAAACGATACGTATTTGGTTCCAGGTGTTATGAGCGATCAATTAGTGTCTTGTTGCAAAGTGTGATACGTATATATTCAGTTACACAATGAACACGACGCCATAAGGAGTAGCGTTCCTATTCAGCAGTTCTTGTTCTTATTGTCGTATAAGTAATAGGCATACTTATATAAAACTAGACATAAATAAAAGTGACTAATAAATTAAATGAACTGACTTGTAGTCTAGTTTTTAGAGATCCTGGGTTCGATTCTCAGGTCGAGCTAAGTGTTTTTCAATGAAATTCTCGGTAGCAGGTCGGAGTTTGGATTTGTGCTTGGCTCGCCCCCAAACATACGCGGCGACCATAATGCGATGTTTTGTGTTATAATTATAAATAAAACATTGACTGTAAGAAAATGGCAACACAATTTAACATCATAATAATTATATTGAATGCGTACTTTTGCTTACAAATTATGGGAAGGCGTTTTGTATTTACGTTGTGAGATTAAACGTATTTTTTTTTGTGTAGTTTGGAGTGTTCAGTGGGCAGGTTGGTAACATAAGCCTACATTTTTGCACTTTGATATAGTATTTTTTATAAAGGCACTACTTATACAAATAATTTCTCATTGGTCTTATTGGAAACACCTAATGAGTTAGAAACATACACCAGACTTTTTTAAAATGTAAGTATTATATAAACAATTAAACATAATTATATAATGTTTAGTTAATCTCAGTTTTGTAATATTTAATTAGGTATTAGTGGAGCAACTATTCTGTGACATATTTGTATATTATTGAGCATACAAATTGAGTAGCCTTTATCAATTTTATATTTTTATAGTAGGTAGGTAGGTACCTATGCCTAGGCCAGTTTGATTCCGAAGCAAATCTAATTAATAGGCTCTAATTTTATACAAGCATTGATCTTTGTCTAGGTATAATTAATTTTATTGTAAGTAGGTAGCCATAGATAGCACCTTAAATCTAATAAAGATTTTTTTATTTAAAAAAATAACACAATAATGGCTCTAGAAAAGTTTAGTTAAGTTTTACTACCAATGCCTATTAATGTTAATAATTAAAAATACTGCCAAGGTTACAGTAACAACTGTTCAATTAATTTTACCTATGAATTATTTTTTTAGGTACACAATTAATACAAGTACCGATTAATAATTAAGTAAGTACGGAATAAAAAAAAACAATTCTTTGTATTGTGCACATCGTAACAAGCGCGGTGTTGTCTAAAAATATCAGTGTCAAATCAAAGTGACCTAGGTTTGTTATCACGACGTCAACCAGAGATAAAATTTTATAGATACCTACCTACATTATACAATACACCCGAACTGCATGGAATTGCAGTTGCATAGATAACAGTTTGTATATAATCATTACTTTATTTACAAAATATTAATTAAGTACCTACTTACACAGTTCAAAGAGTTCGCTCGTTGGTCTAGGCGCTTCGATAACTATAACACAATACTGAATGTCATCTAATCGAAACTTGTCTTTTAATTTTTGGCGTAGGTATTTACGTACATTCGTAATTATAAATAATACTGACATAAAAGTTAGTATTAGTATGAATGTGCGCATGACTAGACTAGTGTTGAATGAAACGTGAGTGAGAGGCCCGATTACACACGGGCGTTCCATAGATCTAAATCACACAATGTTGACATTTTTAGCGTAAACATTACGCATTGTTTACGCCACGTGAACGTAAATGTAACGCAACTTGGCCTTGCTAAACTATGTAATGTCAACAAATACTCAAGATTACTGAGGATATCTAATTAAATACAACACTTACCTGTTATTCTTTTCTGTGTCTTGCTGTTTTCAGGACTGGAAACTTTAGCATCCTGTGATGGTGTGCTGGTTTTAGAAGTTGTGATCGTGATTGGCGACCTTCTCAGGGCAGCAGGAACAGTGGACGCGGGAACGAGTTGCCATGCGAATCTCTGCGATGTTGGCAGTGGCTGCTCATTAGCGAAGTCGAAACCCCATCTCTGACTGTCCAGCTCCAACTGCCTTGCCAACTCTCTCTCAACAAATCTTCTGTTTTCCTCTCGGTCAGTACAACCAAACAAGTTTCTCCGGACGCCTTCTAGCGTGGTGACGCCGCGCACGCGAAGCGACCTCGTGTCCAGCACCGTGGTAGCCTGCAGGCCGGGCGCCCTCACACTCAACGTCGACATCTCTTCGACAGAGTCCGAACAGCGAAACACAGCAACGCACTTCACAGATAGCATCCGCGCCGTATCCACCTAGCGCAAACAAGGTCAGTATTCAGTAACAGCACGCGATAGACTTGTAATTGTATTGATTTAACAAGCGTATAAGTGTTTGGTTCATCACGCACCAATAAGAATTCGTATTGTTAGTTTACTGTGTGTAAACAAGTCGTGAGTAACGCGGCGAAACACGTGACGTAACACGTCCGCACGGTAAAAGTACGTACGCCGACTGCGGCCGAGCGGCGATAGGCGGCGTCAGCGTGGCGCAACGCGACGGTGGAGTTGGACAACCATGGCGCAAGCGACTCTTTTGTTTCAACTTCTCACCACCGCGTGGCGCTAGCTTCGCGTGCGATCAAGTGATGTGATTGTAGTAACAATCGGGCGCGTCTCCCTACTTTATTTACCCATTTAAACAAATACATCATATAATTCGCATAGAGAGATGTGCTTTGTTATATTATGTTATTGAATTTATGGTTTTAATAAGATGACGCGCATATGGAAATAACTATTAATATTATTTTATAGAATACTTTATGAACAACAATTCGATTGATTTTTTTCTACTTATATTTTTTATTTAATTCTTTATGCACAATCATAGTACAGAGGCCAGCACATCAAGCGACCACAATCTGTCAAACATTAATTAATTTTCAACTTTAATTCAAAGCAATAGGTTTATATTCACACGGTTCCAAAATAATATTAATAATATAGGTAATTAAAAAATAAACAAAATACCTATAATTATAATAGCTTCGATTAATCTTACTTCTATTACTCATATTTTAAGGCGGTAAGTATTATTGACAAGTATGAACAAGGTAAACGACGACCCTTCTATATTTTCACAATAATCATACAAATTACAGTTGGTACAATTCCACAAGGGCAATGCACCATGAACAAAGTATGTATTAAACATACTTTATAATTTAATAAGTACATTCATATATTGCGACATTTTACATAAAAAAAACAAATGAAAATACTTAACAATTCCAAGCACAAATAGTGTAGTCTTCCTAACCAAAGTACTGGTCACATGATTGTGATGCCCTTAGGTATTTGCCCAACACAGAAATAACTCACTTCATTACTTCTGCTAATCACTTGTCGATAAATACAACAAGGAGAATTATAATTATTTTAAACTTTCGCTAATAATATGCGCGAATTAATTCAAGTTCATGTCAAAACTATATTTGATAATACCATTTTACTGTACATTTACGATAGTTTTCCCTAAATTATGGGAATGAAAACTGTTATTGTGGCAACACTGTCAGACTTGTTTACGAAGAACGAAGACGTGTCTAGTTACCTACGTGTGCAGCATAAATTCATACTGCTTATCAAAAGTATAGCCGTCTCTGTCGCACGCGCATTAAACCGGCCCATCATAAAAAAGGACAGAAAATGTATTAATAGCACAGAGCATCGCCGCCATTTTGCCGAAACACGACTGACTAGATTTTTGTGTTGTACTGTTGGTACGATTTATGTAGACAATTTTTATACTAAAACAAGGTTACTAATTTAAAGTAATAAAAGATGATTAAATTAAAAAGATAATTATTGTGTTATGTAATATTGCCATTGACTTGAATCAGCATGTTGAAGATTAGTAATATTCGCTTTCACAACTAAATAATGGCAATAAATTGCGAAATAATTTTGACGTATTAGTAAAAATAAAGTGACATAACGAATAATTTTCAAAAAATCACGTGTAATAATCAAAATTACGTATAATTTGTACTCACCTAGGAGTATTTTTTAATATTTCACGGAAAATTCTTCGATTTGCGGACGGGATTCATTCACTGCACTGCCGCCGTACTAATTTTCGAGATATGACAATGACGCGATGGCGAGAGCGCGGGCTCATCGCTGATTGGTCGAAAATGGCGGCCATTTGTCTCATTGGCTTGGAGAATTTTAGGCGCCAAATTTCGGTTGGTCGAGGCGCCGGATGGCGGGAAATAAACGAAGCACTTTCCGGTGCGCGTGAGTTTTGTTACGGAAAATTGTGTTTGCCGCGCTTAGCTTCCGTCTGTTTCACGCGTACAATTAAAAGAGCGACGAATTTTCTGCAATTCGGCCATTTGTTTACTTATATGTGACTTTTTTTGACGTGATAATTGTGTTGGAAACTTAACCCTAGTGTTAGGCCCTTAGTTTAGGTTCTTTTGGAAATTAAATTGATCATTCATAAATGTTTGAATTGTTTGTACATTATTATTATGTACTTACATATACTTAAATAAAAACTTTTTTGCTATCTTTTCATCGCGGTTTAATTTACTCGCTGCTGTAATATTTGTATACTATTGGTAGGTACTTACTTGAAGCTTTTAGTTGTGATTATGCAAATAAACAATTGGAATATAATTTTTATTTAACCTTGACAATTTCAGATGAAGAAAGCTGTGTCTGCGAGGACGTTAGTGACTTATTGACCTATTTATAACGGAAATCAGTGGCGTTCGTTTGCGGTGAACACAAAAAGTGTTTCCGTTCGAAACAGATGTTCTGTTAAATGTTTTTATAATAAACACAAAAAAATCTACTTTCCCTGCAGGTGCATTTAAAAATAGAATACAAGAGAGCGTTTAGTTTGAATATTTGAACAGTTATTATAAGATTCGTTTTAGTTACTGTTAGTTTTTATGCAACTGAACTGTACCTTTTAGATAATATATTTTAACTGTGTTTATTAAAAATCCTTATTTGTTTTATGAAATATATTGGTTTCTGACACCAACACGAATATTACGGATTTTATTGTGTTATAATTATTTAAATCCCGACGTTTCGGATTCTTTACCGACGAAATGTCGGGATTTATAATAGGTGCCAATGTAACGCGATTAAATCAGTAAAAAGTAGGGAGGAAACGTTGTGTTGGCAGTGGGGGGGACTTTGACCCTTATAATGAAAACCCAACTATTCGTCTTTCTTTTTACAGGGTCGGCAACGCGCAAGCAAGTGATACCCTTGGTGTTGCAAGCGTCTATAGGCTACGCCACTTCCCATCAGGTGGGCCGTCTGCTTGTTTGCCACCTTAATAGTATAAAAAAAAATATTAACTACGATATTAACATTTTACAATAAAGTATGTAACTGTGACTTTGTTGTTGATATGTTAGCATTACCTACATTGTGTGGCTAATAGTAAGTAATATTATTTATTGACAATAAGTAAAGGCTCGTGGCTAAGTAATAATAACTGAGCTGATCTGCTAGGCTAAGCGGCGGTAATCGCGGTCAGTCTGTGGACGGGTGACCATTCTATCCATAAGTAAGGATTTAATTATTGGTATTAACCAGAAATTGGGTTGCGGAGCCTTGCTAAATAGCCTTGTCCCTCTAAATATGAGAGGAGACCCAGTGCCCAGCAGTGGGACAATTTATGGGTTGATGATAATGGATTGCGGAGGTCTGATGGCAGTCGCTTCGTGTAAAATACTGATATTCAGCCGCATCTGGTTATACTGGAAGCCGACCCTAACATACGAACAGGATCGGAGGATGATTATAAATGAGTTGAGTTTTATATTCAATTCTGCGTGGGCACAGATGAATAGGAATAAGAGTGTTTGGCTTATAATATATTTATAGGATAAGATTCGTAGGTGGGGCTATTGACACTGTTTTATAAAGCTCAGCCGTTACGTTTGACAGTGATATTTTTTTGGAATTCCTTTGGAAGTGTCACCCTCTGTCTGGGGAAGGGCAGTTATATTTAAATAGGTATATTACTTGATTGTGTTATCACTGAGTACTGAGGCTGCCCTCAGAGCAGTTTAGCACTACGCCCGATCCGAATCCGTGAAAATACAGAGAGAGAGTGATTCAACGGATGACGTAGAGAAATCGGATAACGGAAATCGGATCTAGTGATTAAACTACCATACAAATAGTTTTACGACTACTCCCGACCGTATTTTCACGGATTCTGATCGGATTCAGATCGGACGGACCTAGAGAGAAACCGTTCTGACAGATAAGGATCGATCTGATCGCTCTGAAGAGAAGGATACTTTTTTTAAAGTTGACTCGAATGTCTTGCTTAATATCTCCGTAAAACAAGTAATAATAATCGAATAATCAATTTTTGATGCGATTGATCAATATGAATGCGAATATTACTGGTTTAATAATTCGTGCCGCCATTGTTACAACACTGCTATATGGTGGGTTAAAAAAGTAAATGATTACGTAACACTAACCTTCAGAATTCATCGTTGTAGGTACCTATGCGCTAGCAAAGTGCAAAAGCATAACGATCACTTAAAAACATTCACTTAATATTTATGATTGTTTTAAATTACTTAAGTATACATAGATTGTTAGTTGTATTTTCACATTATTTGGTATTTTGAATAAATGTTTTCTAACTGTTCTTTTTTATAGTAGAAAATAGAGAAAGTCTGGTAGTAATACCCAGAACTTACGCGATAGGAGGGACCGTGCAATAATCGCGTAAGTCAAATTCGCGTAAGTTGGGGTAAATTATAACGAGTGGGGAGTGAGTAATCAGGGTTGTCAGAATTGCCAGCTCAGAAGTTGAGTGTGGAAAAGTCGCACACTAGGTATTTAAGTCGCGAGATTTTAAAATCGCGTAACTTTGGGTTCGCGTAAGTCACCTATGTATATTTATAATTTACTTAGTTTACAAATTATTGTTAACAAAATAATTCTTAAAAGAACTTTCCTAAATTCGCTGTTTGCTACCTTAGTGGAATAATAAAAAACTCGCAACAAGGAACCTGACTATCATCACATTTCAAGTTTGTAATTTTTATAGATTCTGAGATTCCGCATTTTTTTTAAGGCAGCTCCACACTTGGGAAGTAGCCCCGTATCGCAGGCTACTTTACAAACATATAATTAACAGATACAAAATAAACCCAGACTCGGAACAAATATTTGTGAACCACACAAATATTTGTTTCGGATGGCAATCAAATCTAAGAGACCCGGCAGCGCAACGGTGGTGGCGTTGTTTGCTATACGAACTTACCAAGTGCACTCAGCAGTGAGTGAGTGAATGTGAGTGATTTATCAAACAGTGAGTGGCGTTTCGCTTTTATATGATTGAAACTGCAGATATCATAGGAATGCTATAAGGAGGCATTATCGCGTCGTGCTCTGATTTGTTCGATTGCTTTGAGGTTGGAGTACGGTTGCGCACGCGCGGCTTCGCTCAGTTCTGTCTCATTTATCATGAATAGCAATGATTTTATGCGTATAATGTTATTAGAATCTTTTATTTTATTTTTGTGTCGGAAACAGAATGGTGTAAATTGAATTCAAGTAGATCTTGTGTTTCTTGAGCGATATAACTGGATCTATCAGTTTTTCTCTTGCGCCCAATTTTGTTCCAGCGTCGGGCGTCGAGATTTTTTTTTATTGATACCTACTAGTATCAACGCTTGTGAGTTAATTGAATTTGGAAGCAAAATTAAAAAAATATTGATGATTAAAAAAAGAGAAGCAAAATTAGATTATAATATATATTGTATTTGGCATTAAAACCCGCTAATCATATTTATAGACGAGTATATGTATTTAGCAAAAGAAAAAACCAATCTCGATCGATTCCTGTTAAATACACTGAAGGCTTCAACCAACTAAGCTACCGAGACCATTATAATTGTTATGTAGTTTTATTATATAGGTGGATAAAATAATCTTCATTGCACATCATGATTAGCGTAAGAATTTCTATCAACTTTCGCCTAAGATCGTCTGTAGAGGACTAGGAGCTAGTTATTTTAAGTATTATCATCATCATCAACCCATTTACTGTTCCACTTCTGGGCACAGTGAGCAAAGGTCTCCTCTTAGAATGAGAAGAGTTCGGTTATAACGTGACCAGACGTCCCGTTTTGAACGGGACTGTCCCTTTTTATAGTTACGAGTCCCGTTGTCCCCGAAATGAACTCTAGGACGTAAAATTGTTTATAGCGTTTTCTGAAACTGCGCGAAAATTTGAGTAAAGGTCACCTATAGTTATAAGCCATCAAAGTCAAATTCAAATGTTTTATTTCAATTAGACCATTAAAATAGCACTTTTGAAAAGTCAAAACTAGTTGCACGGTTCCAAAAAGTGGGTCTTATGGAGAAGAAACGGCAAGAAACACTGGACACTGTTGTTATGAATAGTTAATGAGAACAATGCAGTTTGATGTGCTACGCATTACATCACGCTGGTGTAATGCGTGTTTAAGTAGGTATTATCTTAAAAACAGGAACTCATTACAATGTTCACTTTGTTGCACGTGGCTCAACACTCGGAGGACTTTCCAGATAAATATAAGGGAAGCTGCTGGCTGTCAAGATTCTGCTGTCATATTCTTTTAAAAAAAGTGAGCTTTGCCATATGGCTCGGGCGCACTCGATGTAGGAAGCTGCTTTGTGCAAGCATATCCGTTGTTTTACTATGTTTTGTTTGGTATTTCGATAAATTAGACAAACTAAACGCTTTCCTGGCGGTTCCATTATTATCCAATGCTAGGCCGATGTAATACATTAGTAACAATGTAGGTACACGCTTTTATCCAGTTAAAGTATAAGGCTAATAGCATGAAGTTCTATTAGTAGGATAGGTACCTCGAATGTATTGTTTTATTTACTAGTAGATAAAATAGTACGATTTGACCCTGTCTTGGTCGTGGCGAATTTCACGGATGCCATGGCCAGGAAAGTGCGGTTTTTAGTCGGTATGAGTCCGACATACCCTGCCGCCCCCCCGGGTGGCGGAGGGTCCGTGAAGAATTTTCCGTACTATAAAAAAGAAGTAGGTACGACTTGACAATCGGAATATAATTTAATGCATACCTACTACTGCAAATAAAAACTTAGTGCAACTGGCAACACTCAAACGTAAAAAGAAAAAAGGCATAATAGGTACAGAATTTTAAAGATAACTTGCTTGCTGAAAAATATATGTATAAGTAGAATGTGATCTAATTTTTTAATTGTGAGGAGTTTAGACAAAAAGAGGCGTGCCGTGCGAGACCGAACATTTTAGATCCACAAGAAAATTTAAGTATTCTGTGAAAAAATATATATATCAACCAAACATCTTTCATCATATCTTGAATTATTATTATAAATCTCCTTAATTTTTTCATAAATTATATTTAAAAAAAAAAACAAACTCAGAACAATACATATAATATTTTGTTAACATAATATTTGTCAACATAATATTTTATTTGTGTAAGTACCTATACTAAATAAAGCCTTTAACATACTGACATACAAAGAACACTGATTCTCCAGATGTGTCGAATTAGACAGCATCAAATTAGAATCAGGTGTTAATATTAACTCGCCTTGAAAAGCATAAGATATTTTTAATCGATGTTTTAAAATCGAGAATGCGTATCGATACGGTACGAGTACTGATTCGAAAGTGTTTATTGATACTTTATTAATTAGTCCTGTGAAGGTGTGAATGGAGGAAGTGTTGAGATTATTGTTAGGATGAACACGAAGCCTTATTGGTCCAACGGTTTGAACGTAAAGGTTTGAGATACGACACGTCTTATGTTCTATTCGATTAATGGGTTTTTCTATGAAATTCTTTGTAGGAACTCGGAGTATGAAATGGTTTTTTTTTTATACTACCAACGTGGCAAACAAGCATACGGCCCACCTGATGGTAAGCGGTTACCGTAGCCTATAGACACTTGCAACACCAAGGGTATCACTTGCGCTTTGCCGCCCCTGCAAAACGAAAGAGGAATAGTTATGTTGGCAGTATAAGGGTCAAAGTCCCCCCACTGCTAACACAACGTTTCCTAGTGGAGCACTGTCTAACAATTAGTAGGTACGCCACTGTCTATCTTCGTAGAATACAGGCGTGATGTTATGTTATGTTTTTTCTTAAACTTCAATGTACTGAGGCCAGGACATCAAGCTACCACATTCTGTCAAATTACTTTGATAGATTCTCAACTTTAATTCAAAGTAATAAGGTTCATGTTCAATTGGGAAAATTTGTCAGTTTTGGATAGCTTGACCTGCTGGCGTCAGTATTTATATCTATTGGGTGTTACAAAACTACCCGTAAAGCCAAAAGGAGGTTAAATGGGGCCTTATAACGAGTCCATTCACAATAATTAAGAACCGTAGTAACGCTGTATAACATACCCCAAAAAAGAGAAACAACAACATTTATGAATGAAAAATAGAAAAACGATTAAAGTAGACAATTATTAGGTAAAATAGGTACGTAGGCTTTTCTGTTAAATAATCTGGTTCCCTGACATGACAGCTGACAAAATTTTTGGCTTTGTTAATTATTTATATTTTTTACGGGGTATTTTTTAACACTTTGTATACAAAACTGAAGCCATATTGCACAATCTCAAACTTCCTTTCTTTCTTCGGTAACCTCATCCTCATGTGTTAGGGTGACACATCATTACTCAAATTTCGTAAACCTCGTGGTTGATTGATGTCAACCACATTTGGGGCAGCGCCACAAAAAATACAACGCCACCTGGCGGCAACCACAGATTTTACGCATTTCCGATTTGTGAAAAACTTATGTTGTTTTTTTTTCGGCACACATGAAGATTTTTTGAATGATAAACACGTTCTTGCGTAAAAACGTAATGCGGACGGCAACTGAGGAGTTAGTTACGTAACGTAGACTAACCTCATGCAATTTTAACTGCACCAATTTCCGATTTGTGAAAAACTTACTTATGTTGTTTTTTTTCGGCACACATGAAGATTTTTTGAATGATAAACGCGTTCTTGCAACTGAGGAGTTAGTTACGTAACATACGATTAATCTCATACAATTTTAACTGCACCTTTGGCGTAAAGGTTAGTGACAAATCTTGGTGTGATCTACAGATTCTTGTTTCGACGCTGGGTGAACATCTTCTTCTGTATGTCAATGGTACGATTTTTAAATGCTGTTCACCCAGAACTTTGCTTCCTCAGCGTCGTCAGTAGCCTCATAGCTTCGCAGAGGTCGCATCGATTGCATGTTTTAGGATACAAAAGATATATATTTTGATTGATTGATATGGTAAAGTGGCAATACGACTAGCGGGTGTAACTGTGTCCGTTAATTATAATATTTTTTAAATACGGGATACTGGGCTTTTTGCCCTAATGCGGTAGCTGTCTTTTTTACATAAAAAAAGCTCTTTGACATAATATTGCTAATGTAATGTCAATGTAACATTTTTAGTTGTGTGGTTGCCGCGCAAAACCCTAAGTTGTTCGTTCGTTTATTGTAAGACCCGAGATTCGATTGGTTCTTTTCGACTTTACGTTCAGCTACCGCGCCAAATAAACTTGATGATTATACTTTTTTTATATTACAGACAATCCTCATGGATCATCCGCCACCCTGGGAGATGGCAGGGTATGTCGAACTCGTACCGACTAAAAACCGCACTTGCCTTCACCTGCCCTACAGTCATGGCCATAGGATCCGCGAAATTCGTCACGAGTATGATAGAAATTAAATATGTTACCTACATACTTATATTAAACTGTTTGATTCTAAATAGATTTTACTTAATTTCATATCCTGACCGCAGATAACCTATTGAGTGACTTTGATTGACGTTATGTGTACAAATGACGCAATAGGATTCGAGGTGAGGTTCTGTAGGGTCAATATGTAGCCATTCATGTATGAAAGTAGTATTTTTATTAGATTTAATCTCAGTGCCCCGCGAGGAAACATTGTGTGACTTTGACCCTTATACTGCCAACCCAACTATTCCTCTTTCGTTCTGCAGGGTCGGCAATGCGCAAGTGACACAACTGGTGTTACAATCGTCTATAGACTATGGTAACCACTTACCATCAGGTGGGCCGTATGTTTGTTAGGTAAACAACCATACGGCCCACTAAAATAGGAAATATTTATGTGATAAACATAAAAGTGTTTGTGTTATGTAAATGTTACCTAATTTTATCGTGTTGCGTTCTGTTGCTCCACAAAAGATGTAAGATCTATGGAATGCGATGTTATACTAAATAATGATAAACTTGAATTTGTCGACCAAACGGTTTTCCTGGGAATCAGGATAGACTCAAAGCTTCAGTGGGGTCCACACATTAGAACTTTAGCAGGACGCCTGAGTTCAGCTGCTTATGCAGTTAGAAAAATCAGACTACTTACAGATGTAGAAACTGCAAGACTAGTCTACTTTAGTTATTTTCATAGCATTATGTCTTACGGAATATTACTATGGGGCCGCGCTGCAGACATAGAATCTGTTTTTATATTGCAGAAAAGAGCTATTAGAGCTATTTATAACCTACGTAGTCGAGATTCACTCAGGGAAATCTTTAAAGAAATAAATATAATGACAGTGCCTTCTCAGTACATCTATGAGAATATTTTATATGTAAGAAAAAATTTGCACTCGTACGTCAGAAAATGTGAACTGCATGATTATAATACTAGACATAAATCAAAATTAATGCAGCCACAATTTCGTCTAGCTAAAGTTCATACTTCTTTTAGAGGGTACTGCGTTAGATTTTATAATAAAATTCCGAACGCAATTTTAGAACTTACAGAAAACAAATTCAAAAAATTCATTAAGTCTACCCTGTGCAGGCAAGCTTACTATAAATTGGAAGATTATCTTCTAGATAAAAATGTTTGGCGAAATGCTGGTCCAGCTCCACAAGATGAACATCTTGTAAATCAATAATTTTACTGTACGTTATACAATTTAATAATCTTTGTTTGTAAAAACATGAATTGTAAAGTATGAGAGTCGTGCAGCCATTGATGTTGCATATGTTGATATGCATTATAATGACTTAAAATTACATTGTGCCCTTCAGTTGCCTAGCGGTCTGAGCTTGTCATGCTCACTAAAATGTCCTGCTGATGGTGGCGTTGTGTGTCGGGTCGTTTTATTCCCTACAACATGGTTGAGTCGAACGACGCCGATACGCACGTCATACTCGTGAACGAGTGCCGTCTGTCGGGGCTGGTCAGCTCTTACTGTCAATGGCAACCTCTTTTATTTTTCTGTTTATTATGCTAGATTAATTTAATTGTACACATCAAACTGCATTGTTCTCATGAACTATTAAGATTTAGACTGTAATACTGAACACTGTAATCATGTTTTTTTTTGTTGAAAAGAGTGTCTATGGAGTTTCTTGCCGGTTCTTCTCCATAAGACCCACTTTTTGGAACCGTGCAACTAGTTTGACTTTTCAAAAGTGCTATTTTAATGGTCTAATTGAAATAAAATATTTGACTTTTGACTTTTTTTGAAAAAGTAACTGCGGTGTGGATGCACCTTTATAGATCAAATTAACAACACATGAACAAAGAAAGAATTACAAAATTATTATTTTGGAACGCTTATGTTTCTATGAATTCGATTTTTAAATTCAAATCAGGACCATCATTTTCATTGAACCGACGAAAATACATAAAGGATTTGGAAGGGCAGTCAAGGCAAAAAGTGCTCCATTTGCCTCAACTTGATTACTTCGTATAACCACAAACAAAAATGGAGCGAAAAAAATCAGAATGTTTATTGTTTAGTGCGGTATAAGTATTGAGAGGGGTAGCGAGGACGTTGGACAATCAATTCGTCCTGTCGGATACTTTCGGAGGAGCCTCTATTAGTGACGTGCGGCCACGCCAAATCACCGTGTAATTACCTCGTGACTCGATCTCAGGACAGACGCGAACAAAAGTGGAATTTGGAATTTAACATATTTTGGCAAAATTTACGAGTTTTATTGGTGTTTTGAGCTGACAAGTATGTAAGTGGTGTTAGATTTATAGAAACGTTTGAGAAACTTTATTACTACCGTGTACATCGAATTGATACGGAACCGAAGGTCGCGTGCCTAAGTATTAATAACCTCCGTTGATAAAAATGATTTCCGCGGTCAGTCTATGGATCGTCCTACATCTAGTCCGTACTTCAAAGAATATGTTAAGTCTGACAACCAGTTTATCCAAAGCATTTCGAAAGATAGGATATGTGTAAGATATAGATAGATATTCCAGAATAGTTGGGAAAAAACTAAAATGACAGAGGGAGATGAGATCAAATTGGAATAATTTCTGATGAAAGAATGACGCTCATTATTCAAATAACTCGTAATAATAAGAATAATTGTATGCATACCAAACATCAATCATCATTTGCCGCTATCATTCATTTGATTTCTAAATCTTACGAAAGTTATATCATTGGTCATAACAATAACAAACATAATTGTTTATTATCACACAATGTTGTTGAACTCAACCGCGACCTAATTATTAAGGAAATGTGCGTTTCAATTCAACGTTCATTTCCGTTTAATGATAGTGCTGCTATCTGTCTGTTAATGACTTTAAATAGTTTCGATTACTACGATGTTTATGAGACACAGTTCTACGCGAAGTATCTTCTTGTGATCTTCAAGGACAGGTTAGGCAGTGGACTCGTTAAAAAAAGTAGGTATCATCGTATTTTTAAATGTTGTCCGTAGCCGTGACCGAATATTTTTTGTGATTATATTAGCTTCTTACTGCATCGTTTAAATACTACGATATTTTGCATAGCACACAAGTCATGACCTTTGTTGAGCAGACCTCTTTTGGCTGAGACGATAGCGCATACGATTTTTGAGTTCTTGTTGAATCAGCCATCAGATTAGGTAAAACTCATAGAATGTATCCATAAAACAGCAATATTTAGTAATAATAAATTATATTTTTGACAATTCTGATTTCAAAAACAGGTGGTCTTTTACCGGGAAATTATTAACAACTTTTAAAAAAGGATCTCGAGTGGCGACCACGCACCGGACTACACAGCATAGGACGGCCTCCAACGAGATGGACGGGCGACCTGGTAAAAGTCGCTGAAAGTCGTTGAATGCAGGTGGCATTTAACCGGTCGTTGTGGATGTCTATGGGGGAGGCCTTTGTTCAGCAGTGGACCTTTTGTGGCTGGTATTATGATGATGAAACATTGCATAATAAGTAATAACTTATAATAAAGGACCATAACCCACTTATTCCGAGAGGTGACTCGGGTCCACCAGTGGGATAGTAAATAGGTTGATGGAGATGATAAAGTTTTTATAGGAGTGGATTGTATGGTCAAAGTCGTCCTTTGACCATACAATCCACTCCTATAAAAACTAAAGTTATTGTCAGTCATCATCTTCCTACTGTCCTTGTCCCAATTTATTTGGGGTCGGCGCAGTATGTCCTTTCCGTCCATTCATCTCTGTCAGCCGTCACATTATCAGTTACTCCCTTTTCTATCATGTCCGCTTTAACACATTCCATCCACCTTTTCTTTGGCCTCCCTATACCCCTCCATCCCTGCACATTCATATGAAGTTATTGTCAGTGTAGGTCTACTTAAATAATTTTTCAAATAAAAATCCTTAAATCCTTTTTTCTGCCCGCGACTGTACCCAAGGACTAGAGATGCGTTCACGGTAGATCGATTTGAGCGGAAAGGGTAAGAAAATCACATCTTATACGAAAAAATGCGTTCTTCACAAGTGCAACCCTAGCGTAATGTGCACGCATTAGTGTGGATTTCGTGGTTAAGAAACTATATGGTCATTTCCTTTATATAGATGAGACATTTCGTTCCGATTGAAGTAGGTACCTATTGCAGCAAGTCCGTAGGTAGTCTTGTAACATTATAATAAGTTTGTAGAGTAGGTACCCACATAATAATATAATTATAATATACATTTGAGTACTTGTGAGACTGCCTAGTACAGTGGTCAGAAGCGCGGCTACTGAGTATGGGGTCCTGGGTTCTGTTTTTTATTAAATTCCTAGAAACATACTCGCAAACTGTGGATTTACCTACACGAGTACATTTAGCGTCAAAGCTTGATACTAAACGATAAATAAAAAAATTACTATTCCTTTGATGATGTCAGGTAGTGGTTCGAGCGTAGGACTACTGATGTCGAGGTCGTGGGTTTGATTCCCACAGAACACAAATATTCATGAGAAAAAGAATATAAGTGTTTGTGGAGCTAGATAGTTCTGAATAAAATGTCTCAAATATATATTTATTTCCAGGAATATTCAAATATTAACTACCTATTGCTATTCGGTTTTTTGTCGGTACCAGTCCGACATGCCCTGCCGCATCCCGGGTGGCTGAATATGCATGAGAGTACGTATTTTAAAAAAAGGACTATGCCAATAGTTAGTCGGTGTGTTTTAGGTTCAATGTACCCATATCAAATAACAATATTTAAGACATGGTAATTTCAATTACTGAAAAAAAAGGCGTGAGTGTATCTATGTATGTATAACCCTTTTAAATTATTACTTTACTTTACTTTTCACAAGTTGTCATTAGACGACTAAGTACTTGTATCTTCATGGAATTTAAGGCCAATAATTTACAGACCTAATAATTTGCACAGGTCTGTGCCCTGTGCACAGGGGCACACAGGCAGTGATTCGTGTGATTATATAGGTACACTAGGTACGTTATTTACAACGAGGCAATAATGTGGAGCGCGGCCGCCGAGCGTGGCGAGTTGACAGGTGCAAGTCTTGGACGTGCGCAGACCCATACGCAGGGTCGATGCGCACGGGCCGAAATTTAATCTTATAATTAAGCAAAATACCTCACTACTCGTCATCCTAAAAGATATAGTGATCATGATCCTCAGCATTTAGGAATCGACGAGATCGAGAGAGCGGATGGTTGGATTAAACGGGCACAAATCCAAATTCTAAGTAACCGACATAGCACACCGGATTAGCAAGCTGAAGTGGCAGTGGGCTGGCCATATCTTCAGAAGAACCGACAACTGCTGGGGTAGACGTGTTCTCGAGTGGAGACCGCGACTCGGCAAAAGTAGTGTAGGACGCCCTCCGGCAAGATGGAGTGATGATTTGCGAAAGGCTGCTGGTAGAAGCTGGATGCGAAAAGCCGAGGACAGGGTTAAATGGCGCACATTGGGGGAGGCCTACGTCCAGCAGTGGACTAGTATAGGCTGATGATGATAATAATGATGAAATCCAAATTCCAAACTATTCAGGTAATTACGAGTATGTAGGACCTAAACATACTGACGAGCTCTAGGTGTAGGTACATAAGTCCGCCTAATGCCTAATTTTTCGTGGAATACAGGCGTGATGGTATGTGATGTTATGTTTGGAGATGCCATACAAAGCACAATACATAATTAATATTATAATTTGCATACAAATACTCAATATACACAAACGATCACCATTTTAACAATGTCATTAACATCACCAAGGACATCGTACCTCCTCCCGTGTACACCGGGCCTAATAAATCAGTTCACGCGTCACAGTCGCCTGCGCAGTGATTGCGGGAGGATGACGCCTATTACAGGACCCCTCACCACACACCCTGCACGCTGGCGAGGTTACTGGTTGAGTTCAGAAGGACAAGATGAAACAAATCTTGTAAAAGACGTTGAAAACGATAAAGCTTTCAGTAAATGATAAAAGTTCTTTAAAGGTGACGTCTGTGGTTCGAATGTGGGACTGCTGATCACGAGGGTTTTAATACCCACAGAACAGAAATATTTATATGAGGAAGATATGTGTTTGTGTTTGTCTGGGTGTTTCTTACGTATAATATATATGTATAAGTTCGTAAAGTATATAAGTCTTGCCTTAGTACCCATAGTACAGAGGCCAGCACATCAAGTTACCACAATTTGTCAAATATCTTTGATTGATTTTCAACTTTAATACAAAAAGATAAGGTTCATATTCAATTGGGAAAAATTGACAGTTTTGGATAGCTTGAGCTGCTGGCGTCTGTATATGCTTTGCTTAGTTTGGGACTATGTGGGTGCTAAGTAAAAATGTCCCAAATATATTATTTTTAAATTTAATGGCATTAGGTTCGTCCCTTATTACATGGGACCTATAACATGGATCATCTGCCAACAGACTAGTGCCGACTAGAAGCCGCACTTATCTTCCCTTGTCCCATAGTCATGGCCAAGTGATTCTTGACGTTCGCCATTGCTGGCAAGAGAACTTCTGTCATTTCCTGTAATGTGACATTAACATATCTCACTGCCGTAATGTTACTGTCAAATCATTGCTGTGCAACGAACGCTTCCTTAGATCAATATTAAAACGACTTTTAATAAAACTTACGTTGTATGACGAAGTTTTAAAGTGGACGCCAACGGTTTTGCGTTTTAGCGTCGTTTTGGAAGAAATAGGATAATTGGGTAGTTGGTCTGTGAATTATTCAAAATAACAGGCTCAGTGAAAAATAAATGATTAATTATAAACTGTTTATGTAGGTACGTACTGAAATAAATATTCAATTCGACTGATAAAGTTCTAAGAATGATAAACCATAAAATATTTATTTTTATGTAAAATTGAAATGTTTAATAGCTTATTCAAAAATATTTGAACCGATTTCAATTTTGTCACCTAGCCAACTAGGTTGACTTGGGTTTTCTTTTTAAACATACGGCCCACCTTGATGGTAAGCGGTTACCGTAGCCTAAAGACGCTTGCATTTTACAACACCAGAAGTAAGTATCTGTGTATATTTGTGTTGATTATAATTATTGTGCTAGTTGTATTGAATATAATTATAGTAATGAATTAGAGCATTGAGCGATATCAGGCTTCCCGAATCTCTCAAGGTTTTACATTATCAGACGGCCTACTTATTATGAGTTCGCATGCAGAATTTTAATTAATGCGTAATTAAAACACTGTTTACATTAGTGGTCATGGGTCAGACACATTAAAAATGTTAAAGTGGACATTTGAAACAATTTCATACAAAAATGTTGATGTAAATTTGATTGGTTTTCTCTCTTGGTCGACCTGTCATGGCGAATTTCGCGGGTCCCATGGCCATGACTATAGGGCAGGTGAAGGCAAGTGCGGTTTTTAGTCGGTACGAGCCCTACATACCCTGCCACCTCCCCGGGGGGCGGAGGATACATGAGGATTTTCCGTACTATAAAAAAAGGCTTTTATAGACAGATACAGAGCGACTTAGACACAGTGATTCGTTTACAATTGTAAAACAGTACAAGTAACTGAGCAGAACTTACGAACTGAGGAGCAAAACTTGCTTTTCAATAGGTGTTACTGACGTCACCATAAAGACGTAAATTCAGAAAGTGAAGGCAAAATTCGACATGGCGGGTAGGACTCGCGGTGGCTTAGTTGTCATAGCGTCTGGTGTACCTAACCAGAAGATGCAGGTTCGAATCCAGCCCGCGGTTGATTTTTTCCTTTGCTTAAAAACTTTATAATCTTAGCATGGAAAATGCCAAAAAAATACAAAAAGATAGTACAAGTAACTGTCAGCAGAGGTCCTCAGTTCGATTTCCAGGTCGATAAAAGTATTATTGGGTTTTTCTAAGAAATTCTCAGTAGCAGCTCGGGACCTAAACATCATTGTAAATCTTTGCCTAATAGAACCCTTCGGGGAATACAGGCGTGATGGTATGTTTTAATGTAAAGTAGATTTAACTAACTTGTGATTTCGGAGTCAGGAGTGTGTACCTTGCAGAAAATCGAAGTGAAATAACACTTTTTTGAGCTGACTGGCTGCACTAGCAGAGGTGTACTAATGTCCACCCACAGTTCGCATGTTTAGGTTCCACATAATAAAGGGGGAATCTAATTGCCATTATACGAGTAGATAGAACCTCTATAGACCGAACTCAAAAATAAAAACAAAATTTAATTTCCGAATGTTATTTTTCAAATTCCGTTTACAACGGAAATCTAACAATGTGAATACAATAATACAATTACATCTGTGATATGATGATAGTACTGTCATATTACACGAAATTATCGTATCATGGTGGAGGGTACTCGTTGATGGGGATTTGACAGGCAAATTGGCCATTATTTAGTTAATTTACGAATTAAAACCATAGCGTACGGTCAGCAACGAAAGTGGCTGAACACAGCTAAGTTTTGAAATCATGACAGCTCCAAAATTTGTCAAGAGTTTTTTTTTATTATGAAGGTAAGGTAAATATTTAATGATCATCTATGCAATGATTTCGCACAATCTTCACAGGTCAGTAACTTCATATTAATAATTGTAGTGAAGATTGCAACATGTTCAACGACTTTCGTTGCTGACTGTACCTACTCGTACAGTCGCGAGGATACATCCACTTACCGAAATACTAAAGCGATTTTCTCTTAAAGTATTGACTGGAATTTTATGGTGTTACGAACATGGTCTTTCAAAACTATATTATTAATGATAATATTAGTCTTATATCAAAGTTGCAATTGTAATTTAACGAAAAACTCGGTTTTGACTTTAATTGTTGGTATACATTTTATGTAATTTAACTGCCAAGAGAAAGGTCTCGAGTTCAAGTCCAGGGTGTGCACCTCTGACATTTCAAATTAATGTAAAAAATAATTAATTAAGTATTACTCGCTTAAACGGAAGGAAAACATCGTGAGGAAACCTGCATGTCTTAGAGATTTTCTCAACGGTGTGTGAAGTCTGCCAACCCGCAGTAGGCCAGCGTGGTGGACTATAGCCTAATCCCTCTCAATATGAGAGGAGACCCGTGCCCAGCAGTGGGACAGTATATGGGTTGATGATGATACATATTTTATGCTCGTGAGTGT
Source organism: Acronicta alni (assembly GCA_964056405.1). Taxonomy (NCBI): domain Eukaryota; kingdom Metazoa; phylum Arthropoda; class Insecta; order Lepidoptera; family Noctuidae; genus Acronicta; species Acronicta alni. The sequence goes on from OZ043930.1 coordinate 9,978,526, forward strand.
ACATATTACTCATAACCATGGTGTACTCGGCATTATTGTGATTTCCTGTTTGGGAAGAGAACCTTTTTAGTGTAGGCAGTACATTTGCTCAAATGACATTGGTCTGGTTGAAACGGTGCCAGCTGAGCGAGAGTGGTTCGATTTCGGACACGAGCAGTGTTATTGTTTTTTTTTTAGATAATATAGTAGTAGTTTATTAGCTTAGAGATTGTGCCCGATGAAAGGCAATTAGCCCGCCCCTATTTTTGGGATTGCTATCTTTAACACGGCGAGATACGTCATGCGTAATCTAAGTTAGTTTTCTGAAAACCTTCATTTATGTTTGGTTCTATCCATAGCACACTGTGTGACTTTAAATTTTTGGACCAGTCTTACAATGAGTGGCTCCGCGGTGTGGTCATAAGTGGGAATATACACTCAAGACTTGCATCTTAAGACTCTACTGTGGAAATTATTCAAGAGAACTTAAAATGGAAAAAATCCACTAGAGATTTTACTAAACAAATATTTTCCCCAAATTCCAAACAAAACCAATCTCGGTACCACAAAAACGTTGTTACTCTCTATAGAAACAGGACAATGGTCTAACCCTTTGTCTGATCCGGTCGTCCACAGCCCTGCGCGTACGCATGATGAACGAGACCGAAATGTATGTTTCTGTCGCTCGGATCGAATGGCGGGGTCGCATTGTTCAACATTGAACGTAAACAAGTGCAGTCTTTTAAGAAGGGTCACGCGGGGACAGGTAATCAGTGGAGGCGCTTTCTGTAGCTTAATTTTTTATTCAGTTACGAATTTTAAAATATAACATTTGACGTATACAAGCTGATGAGAACGATGATATTTATTTTAATCTATTTGACACGCCTCAGTGGCATGTCAAATAGATAGATTACTTATATATTATACTTATTTATTATACTTTCACTGACGTCACCATAATGACGTAAATTCAGAAAGCGAAGGCAAAATTCGACATGGCGGGTAGGACTCGCGGTGGCTAAGTGGTCATAGCTTCTGGTGTACCTAACCAGAAGACGCAGGTTCGAATCCTGCCCGCAGTCGAATTTTGCCTTTGCTTAATAACTTTAATATATGTCCATTGTTACTATAATCTAATGTCCATTGTCTACCCATAGTACAAGCTCTGCATAGTTTGGAACTAGATGTTGCTATGTAAAATGTAAAAAAAAACCATTCAATAATATTTTATCATACATATTCAAAGCAAATGGCCATATCCATTGTGAATGTTTGTATTTCGTATTTATTTGTGTACCATTGTTAGTTTAGTCATAAGTACACAGCTGTTGTAATACAAATATTCGAATATCACAATCATTTTCAAATTTAGTTGCGTTATAAGATAGTTGAATTGTTTGTGTAATTATTAATTATGTTTGTAATAAATGCTGATTCAAAACTGTTATATAAATACTATACAAAGTAGGCATCTTGTCTGTTTATATTAATTACAAAGGAATTGAACGATTTATTAGATTGTTATTCGTAGGCAACTAGTCATGTATCTAATAATATTATGGGTCACAGATATGATTATCTAAACAAGTACACAAAAGTGGATTTAAATTTTATCATTGAAATCTGAATGTATTATTTTTATATTATTTTTATACAATTATTTAGATAGTGTTTTGTTATTAAGAATAACATAACATTAGGCTTGTATTCCTTAAAGGGTAGGTCTGGGCCGATTTCTGAAGGATATATAACAGAATAGTCCAGCATTTGCCTTGCTGTGTGACTGTGCTCTCTTAAAATACCGCTCTCGAGCCACCCTGTGCAACGCCTGTTAGGGCATTCCTAGGACCTTATTGGATTTAGGAATCAAAACCCCTACACATTTCACAGCTGCGCATTCGACGCCTAGTCTGCTGCTGTAATAGCAGAACAATCTTTTGACAAAAGAATATTAAAAAGTTCAACTCCATTCTTTGCATTAGTCCACCGATTTAGAAGCCCTCCTCACAAAATTTAGAGCTTAGAATCATAAGAAAGGAGTAGATCGGACAAAGATTCGGACAAAGAGGTTCACACGTGTGTCCACACGTGGGCACGGGGGTCAGTGACCTGCTATAAACAATATGGATTCATTACGTGAAACGAGGGAGATTCAATGAAGTTTTAAATTGCGTTTGTTTTGTCTTATGCAGCTGTACGGAAGTCGTGATGGTCAGGTAAGTTTTTTTAATAAAATCAAAATTAAAATAGTTTTATTTTCATAGGTTTTCATACAGGCATTTATGAAATGTCGAGTCTAGGTGCACGGTTCCAAAGTAGTCGTTTCCTATGGAGAAGAACCGGCAAGAAACTCCATGGTTACTCTTTTAAAATATCGTTTTGTATTGTACAATGATGGATTATAAATTGGATTGGATACTTACATGAGAGAATAATTTAGGAATGTTGCGAAGATTACAATTATATAAAATACAGTTAGGCATAAAAAAAAGTTCTAAACAGTTCTCCCGTTTACAAACGGTAGAAACTAATAAACTATATAAAGCAACTGACAAAACTTGTCACCAAGATTTATGGAATTAGATGTAAGTATCAAGTCAAAAACAATGACATTTAATATAAAATACAAATGACTAAGTTAGGATTAGTTGAAGAAAAGAAAGTACATAATTTATATTGAACTAGCTGTTGCACTCGGTTTCTCTCGCAGCCCAAAGGACTATTTAGGTACAGTCAGCAGCGAAAGGCGCTGAACATATTACAATCTTCACTACGATTTTTAACATGAAGTAACTGACCTGTGAAGGTTGTGTGAAATCATTGCATAGATGACCACTAAATATTTACCTTACCTTTATTATATGTGAAGGAAAAATTCGACATGACGGGTAGGTATCGCGGTGGCTTAGTGGTCATAGCGTCTGGTGTACCGAACCAGAAGACGCAGGTTTGAATCCTGCCCGCGGTCGTATTTTTCCTTTTCTAAATAACTTTAAAATCTTAGCATGGAAAATGCCAAAAATATACAAAAAGATAGTTAGAAGGTAAGATGGCATCGTTCGGCATTTAACTAACTGTAAAGTAAGTTGTGTCGGTTGAAAAGCAAAAACTTGCATTTCAATAGGTGTTACTGACGTCACCATAAAGACGTAAATTCAATATGTGAAGGAAAAATTCGACATGACGGGTAGGTATCGCGGTGGCTTAGTGGTCATAGCGTCTGGTGTACCGAACCAGAAGACGCAGGTTCGAATCCTGCCCGCGGTCGTATTTTTCCTTTTCTAAATAACTTTAAAATCTTAGCATGGAAAATGCCAAAAATATACAAAAAGATACTTACCTTTATTTTCAAAATTGAACACTGCAAAATTTTGTTTTCAATATTTTGCTGTGTTCAGCGACTTTCGTTGCTGACTGTACTAACAAAGAGAGAGTACTTAAGTGAGATATAAGATATACGCACCGGAGAACGCAGTTTAGGACTCCATCGCTTCTCCATTCTTTCGCATTTTTAATGTTAATACTTCAAAAGTATAATAGAGAAAATTTCGGCCAAAGGAATGTCGGCCCTTCCCTAATCTGGAGAATTTCTAAATTCCTAGCGCTATACAATGTTTACCACACACCAGACTTGTTATTTTCAATATTTTGCTGTGTTCAGCGACTTTCGTTGCTGACTGTACTAAAAAAGAGAGAGTAAGTGATATAAGATATACGCACCGGAAAACGCAGTTTAGGACTCCATCGCTTCTCCATTCTTTCGCATTTTTAATGTTAATACTTCACAAGTATAATAGAGAAAATTTCGGCCAAAGGAATGTTGGCCCTTCCCTAATCTGGAGAATTCCTAAATTCCTAGCGCTATACAATATTTACCACACACCAGACTTGTCTACAGCTAATTATGAATATTCATCGCAAGTAAAGCGTGAGTGACAGCCAGTATGTAAATAAGTACTCAGACATCCTTGTAAATAACTTCCCGTGTGGTAAGGGGTCCACTTTGGATAGGGCTGCCATTTTTAAGAGAGTTATTCCACTCAACTTGGAGCTGCTCCACTGGGGAAGTACCTCCGCCTTGGAGAAAAATGAAGTAAAATAACATTGCTTTGAGTTGTGTTGTGTTTCTTACGGTGAGCAAGGTTGCCAGTGCTCCACGAGGAAACGTTAATTTTAACCCTTATACTGCCAACCCAACTATTCCTCTTTCATTTTAAGGGTCGGCAAGCGCCAGTGATACCCCTGGTGTTGCAAGCGTCTATAGGCTACGGTAACCGCTTATCAGGTGGGCGTATGCTTGTTTGCCACCTTAGGTAGTATAAAAAAAAATTGTCCGCGGATTCGTCATCCATTGACCACAGTACTAATGAGGGAATCGCCTCATCTTCGCCTAGATATCCTGGGATCGATTCTCGAATCGAGCAGTGTTATTGGGATTTCTATGAAATTTTCAGTAGCAGCTCGGAGATGAGTTGTGCCCGGTTAATGGCAATAGGTTTGCCAAATATTATACATATAGTCCTACACCTCTGCCTAAGCCTTTGTAGAATACATGCGTGATGGTATGTTATGTTATGTCTGAGTTTCCTTCTGACTTTAGAGAGCGGATAGGGATTATCCATTTGTATTTTTTTGCAGTTTTTTTGCTAATACCTACATATTAGAAAGTTATTTTACCGAAGGAAAAATTCGACTCAGGAAATTCGAGGTAGGATTCGAACCTGCTGCTTTCTGGACCAAACAGAAGACGCAAGTTCGAATCCCTCAGTCGATTTTTTTCTTCGTTAAAATCACAGATAAGGATTTTTATTAACGTTACGTCATCGCATCCATAACTCTAGATCTTGAATTATGGATGCGTTCACAAACTACTAATTTTACAAATGGCAGAGTGACAGCCCTATATTCTAGTATTTAGGCCTCGTTAGCCGGTCAAGGACGTCCTCATGAGGATGCGGGCTTTGTACACGATGTGCTGTTGTCTCACCGAGATTTGAACAATGACTCATTTCTATGGGATCGTCACAATTACTTTTTCACGCTTAAATTGTGTAACAAAATGTTAAACGCATTTTTTTTTGTTTTGCCACACAAGGCTTTCTTCCTTAACAATGGAACTTAAAACGATTGCGGAATTATGAAGTAAGTACTAGCGGTTGCATACGGCTTTACCCGCATCCCAGAGCTGAGACAAAAGGAAGTCTATGCCTTTCTACAAAGTCTTATCTATCTTTGTACAACATTTCATCAAAATCAGTTCAGTAGTTTAGGCGTGAAAGCGGAGACAAATAGCCAGAGTTACTTTCGCATTTATAATATTAGTAAGGATAGGGAGTTGTGATAGTCGACGACAATATCTGTGAACACAAAAAAAAACACAAACGAATATAGAAGCTCTACTGTTTTTGTCTCTTATAAATCTAATATATAAAATTCTCGTGTCACAGTTTTCGTTGCCATACTCCTCCGAAACGGCTTGACCGATTTTGATGAAATTTTTTGTGCTTATCGGGGAGGTCTGAGAATAGGCCAACATCTATTTTTCATACCCCAAAATTTTTTTTTTATGGCAAAACAACGTTTGCGGTGTCAGCTAGTAAAATATAGGTTTTTGTATATATGTATGTATATGTTACACTCAAAGATCGAAAACGCTCATTGAGCGAAAACAAACAGCTCAACCTATTACATAATTATGAGCTTTAAAATGCAAGGAATTATAAAAAATAAATACTTAATAAAAAAAACCTACTTAGGCTAGGTTAGGTTGCTGGTTTTTTTTTTTAAATAAATAAAAAACTCGATGCCAGATTAAATAAAAATAAAGCTAACAACTGATTATTAAGCTGCTACTTCTACTTTCTGATATAATTGACCACAACGCTTTGTTTGCTGTTTGTTTTCGCTCAATGAACGTTTTTGATCTTTAAACGTAGTAATATAATTACCTATACAATGGCGAAATCGGACCGCGGAAATAATTGAAAAAATCCTTTCGTAGTTCGACAAGGGAAGTTTGATACGAAAGTTTTTTCTAATTCGAAGGGATCACGACAAGTTTGGCTGAGCTATCGGCTTCTTTGCCATATGACACGGGTTCGATCTCCGCACGGATAATTTTTTTATGACCTACAGGTTCTGGGTCTGTGTGATTGTGTATGTGATAACTTGTGTTTGTAAACGCACCCACGATGCAGGAGAAAATCCTAGTTTAAAACAACGTATTTTTTTTTAATTTACAAAATGTCAACTGAACTTCAAGCTCATCTTTATCCTTGCCATAATTTCCTTCTCTCCTCCACTTTCATTCCCACGTGATCCTGAAATCAAAACCTCACAACAGACCTACTCTCCCAGCATCCACTTGATACAACATCTCAAAATTCTCTCACGAACGGCCTCTATGATTCGAAACACGTTTCTATATGGTTCAGATGTCCAAAAAGAGGGCCCGCCCTCAGGGCAATGCCCTTAACATCCACTTTTATTTTTAGAGTTCCGACTACAGCCCCTAGTATCCTTTTGTGATAGAGTAAAAAAGGGTAATGTGGAGGGTCTAATGTAAAAGCTCCATTTGATTGGTCTCTACTCTCTATGTGAAGCATGACGAAGACTGTGGTTTATTTTTCCAGGTAATGGTAGCTTAATGTATACATAGAGCGCTGACCGTGATTCAGCTATAGTCGCTAGGGTGATCTGTTAAATATTTTGTATGAAAAACCTGTATAGCACCTGTAGACCCAAAAACAATGCTCGTTCTTGAGATCGAACCGTCGCGCCGGTATGTTAACTTAGTACAGTCAAAAAACGAGTTAAGTATACAGATAGCAAACGAAATATGCATTTTTGTACAGATTTCGACATAAATAATTACGCGCCAAAGGGTTAGGTATGTAGCTGCTAACAATACCTACGTTTTGACACATATTGTGTGATACATTATTACACTATCTTTATCAAAACACAGATTACTAATTGCCTGTATACCTAACTCTTTTGTTGACTTAAAAACATAAAAACTAACTACGGTTGTAGCTAGCTGAGAAACTAGGCCATATTAACCTTATTTTTTTCCTGTGAACATCTTCATCGATGTCCTCCTTCCCTTATAAGGGAAAGGCGGAGGGTTATGTCAGACTTTTACCGACTAAAAACTTATAGCTACAATTAGCCAATGAGGAGGGGATCCTAGGTCTCTAATGGCTTTACCATAGGCACGTCAATATATTTGCAGCTGTACTCCTTGCATACGAACGCCGAGTGACTCGCTCACTTAACTTCTCAGGGACTCAGGCTACAGGCACCTTTCACAAACATACCATCGACGAAGGAATAGGCAGAGGTACATGGGACTTTAACATACACTCATAATAGTTCGCCTGTGTTTTTAAGTCCCATGTAGGTACTAGGTTAACATACCGGCGAGACGGTTCGATTTCAAGGACGAGCATTGTTTTTGGGTTTACCATGTTATTCACAGTAGAGGTTTGTAGTTTTAGGGTTGTGCCTGGTTATCGGCAATAGGCCCGTCTCCAATTTCGTGGGACATCAAAACCAACTGTGGGGGTACAGTGTCGAGCATCAATATGTATACACTAAGCGAAATTCTAAAGCGATTTTCGCTAAAGGTACCTATTGACTGAAATTGTATGGTATGTTACGAAGATAGTATGTATTTTCAAAACTATACTAATAATGATATTAGTCTTATCTTAAAGTTGCAATCGTCATTTCGTGAAAAAAACCTATACATATTTTCCATTGTGACTGTACATAAGTAGATATCTGCTTAACCTGTCAGGGATGTTTGTGATGTGTTACGTTTTGTTATTATTAAAACGTGTTTAATTATACAAACAATTATAAATTATCGCGACTGCTACGCTAGAGGTCCTGGGTTCGATCCCCAGGTCGAGCAAAGTGTTATTGGGTTTTTCTATGAAATTCTCAGTAGCAGCTCGGAGTCTGGATTTGTGCCCGGTTAATGGCAATAGGCTCGCCCCCTATTACATGGGACCTAAACATACCGGCGAAATGTGGGTGTACATTAGTACACCTCTGCCTAACCCTTCGGGGAATACAGGCGTGATGGTATGTTACAATTACTAACACGTGTTGAAGCGATATCCGGTATTTTTGCTTAGTAACAAACCGAAACGTAAGCACTTGATCAATTTTATTATCAACTAGCTTCTGCCCACGACTTCGTCCGCGTGGGAAAGTTACTGTTAATCATCGTTGTAGTTTGGCTAATTCTATGAAATTCTCAACATCAGTTTGGAGTTTGGATTTGGCTCGTGGCTAAGTAAGAACGCTGATCAACCGATCTGCAAGGTTAAGCTACGCTAGTCACCGCCAGTCAGTGGATGGGTGACCATTCTTAAATTTGAGACCCCTTCATGCCTCGGAGACTACGTAAATCCGTCGGTCACGATTGTCATACGAATCTCAATGACAATCGTTAGTGGTAATCAGAAGCCACAAACCTGACATCCAGACTATTCTCAAGATATCGGTATTACCCAGAAGTTGGGCTGCGGAGGTCTGATGGCAGTCGCTTCGTGTAAAATATCTACATCCAGTTAGACTGAAAGCCGACCCCAACATAGTTGGGGAAAGACTCGGAAAATGACGATATGACAAAATCAACAAAACATGAGTTTGTCTATGGTATGCTTGAATTTAATAGCCATTATAATAAAGCTTTGACGCGCCCGCCCTCGTGGGCTCATTAAGGCACATTACGCCGTTAGGGTGGCTCCAATAAAAATGATTTAAGTGTCCAAGTAATTACATTTGTCTACACTGAGTCGAGTGATTACAGTTTTTGTGTCGGCTCTCAAAATTAGGGACGAGTAAATTACTTTTGGGTTGGTATGTGTGACAGCTTTGATGGTGTTTTGACATTACCAGGAACCGGGAAAAAACATTTCATTTTTTTTTTATTTCTTTATTTTTTGTTTTTTTTTATTTGTTGACGTCGACAAACGAGCAGACGAGCCACCTGATGGTAAGTGGTCATCGTCGCCCATGGACATCTGCAACACCGGAGGAGTTGCTGATGCGTTGCCGGCCCTTAAGGAACCTGTATACACGCCGTTTGAAGAACCCCATGTCATAGCATACAGGGAAAACCTCAGCAGGGAGACCGTTCCACATCTTGCAGGTGCGCGAGAGAAAACCGCGCGACGCTCTAACATTCTTGGAGACCCAGGTCTCCAGAGTGTGAGGATGGGCTCTGATTCTGAGGCGGGTGGTGCGATGATAAAAAGGTGACGGAGGCACCAGTTCAAATAGCTCCTGGGAACACTCCCCATAAAACAGACGATAAAACGGGATTTCATTGTGATAAGCATATGTTGATGAATAATTAAGCACACTGGCCGTCTGATGGTAAGCAGCGTGTATAGGCTGCGCTATAGACGTTAGCAACACCAATGGTATCACTCGCGCTTGTTATCTTGGGACCTCAGTTGTTAAGTCTCATATGCACACTAATATTTTTAGCTACATTACCCTTCAAATCAGAACATGATCAGCACATTGTTCATAGTTATTTTAGCGAAGGAAAGGTTTAAACCTGCGTCTTCTGGTTAGATACTTCTGGCCAGACGCTGTGACCACTAGTCATCGCAACTCCCACCCGCCACGTAGAAATTTACCTTCACATTCTGAATTTACGTCTTTATGGTGCCGTCAGTGGCTGTCTTTCGGTAAAATAACTTTAAATATAAAATCTTAACATAGAAAATGCAAAAAAAAATGATACATTATTCATGATTCACTCGCTTAAACGGTGAAGGAAAACATCGTGAGGCAACCTAAGAGATTTTTCTCGACGGTTTGTGAAGTCTGCCAACCCCCACTAGGCCAGCGTGGTGGACTATAGCCTAATCCCTCTCAATATGAGAGGAGACCCGTGCCCAGCAGTGGGACAGTTATATGGGTTGATGATGATGACTTTATTCATAGATAGAACCTGTACACTGCGTCACGGGTCATCAGGTTGCCTAAGACTATTTACAGTAATCATACCATCACGCCTGTATACCCTGAAAGGTTAGGTAGAGGTGTACTGCTGTTGTGCACCCACAGTTCGCTGGTATGTTTAGGTCCCAGGGAGCGAGCCTATTGCCATTAACCGGGCACAAATCCAAACTTCGAACTGCTACTGAGAATTTCATAGAAAAAACCCAGTAACACTTAGTTCGACCTGGGACTCTTCTTCTTGAGTTCTTTTTTTTCTTTCCTTGGCCTTGTGCTTGAGCGGCTTTCCTTGTCTGCCTTCTTGACTGAAATAAATGTATCCATTGTTACCGTGTATGTGTTATTGAATTAAATCTGTAGCTCTGCCAGAACCCTCCCTAGAATCCTGCTAGTAATGATGGGAACCTATATTTATGATAGTTATGATTATGATTCTTATTAATATTGTTTTATTTCAATTAGACCATTAAAATAGCACTTTTGAAAAGTCAAAACTAGTTGCACGGTTCCAAGAAGTGGGTCTTAAGGAGAAGAACCAGCAAGAAACTCCATAGACACTTTTTAAAAAAAACATGATTACAATATTAATCTTAGTTTACAATTTTTGTTATGAATAGTTAATGAGAACAATGCAGTTTGATGTGTACCTAATAATAAATTAATCCAGTCTAATAAACAGAAAAAATAAATAAAAAGAATTGCCATTGACAGTAAGAGCTGACCAGCCCCGACAGACGTCACCCGTTCACGAGTAGGTATGACGTGTGTATCGGTGTCGTTCGACTCAACCATGTTGCAGGGAATAAACGACCCGACACACAACGCTACCTACCATCAGCAGAATATTTTAGTGAGCATGACAAGCTCTGACCGCAATGCACAATATAATTTTGGTGTCAAAAAAGGTGTAAAGGTTTTGAACTCTGTAATTTCAAGGGGATTTGCAAATAACTTCTAAAATGCGACGTACCTCCATGCTAAGAAACTTTTTACACAATTTTATGTACTTCTGAGAACAAAAACAACATGAATTATGGTTTACATGTTTCAATAAACTGTATTGAACTCGACCCCTGCACACGTAGCGATAACTGCGCGACCAGTGAACCTGTCGGGGTGAACGAACCCTTATCGCATGCATTTCTCTGCTAAACACTACATCACGAATGCGTCCCGAGAATTTGTGAATCACTGCACTCTGGTTTATTTTTTATCCCTTTTTTCAACATGTCGTAAAGCTCTTTGGAAAAGTGCACATTGTTTTGTTATGAAGAAGATTAGGTACCAAGTAGTACCTAGAAGAGAGAAGAAGAGTACCTGAGGGCTATCGAGCTCAGCTCAGGGCCGCTAATATGTTTACTTTTGATGAACACAATATAATACAGGACGTGGACACTACGCTACACAACGTACCATAAAAAGCCGTATAAGCTGACCTCTAAGTGTATGAAAAGTCTATATGATGCGAGGTCAGCCTGTACTGGAATATATTTTATCCTCCAGAAGATATCGGATACCTGTAAATTATTTGCAAACCCAAAAGTACTAAACAGGAATGTAAAAGAAAGTTTAGTTAGAAAGAAGAAATAATATTAATATATTCCTTGAAAAAATGACTGCCTATTTTATGTAAAACCACAGAAATGAAAAAAAAAACGCAGCCACTGGATTTACTTTTTATTTATTGATATATTTTTTATCTATTCAGCTGGTAACACCCACTGCTGAGTGAAGGCCTCTTCTCTACCCCGCCACTGTTGCCGATCTTGAGTAAGTCGCACCCACTGATTCCCCACTGCCCTCACGATATCATCCGACCATCGGGCTGGTGGTCGACTGCGATCTGCGCTCGTTTTATATCCATTGGCCACCATTGGGTTACTGCTTTGGTCCACCTAAGATCCTCCCGTCTTGCTAAGTGCCCTGCCCATCTCCAATTAAGTCTCGCGTAAGTAATATTTTTATAGTACGGAAAATACTCTTGGGTCATCTACCAGGTCATCAACCATGGCAGGCTGTGGTCCAGTAATCGCTGTAGAAACGGTGAGGCTTGCCTCACATCCTTATCGAAGGCATGCGTGTGGCGTCGCCTACTGAATCCCTGGATTTATCTAGATTTACATTGCTTATGTTACCCCGCTCCCTTTGGCAGGGCCGGACCGTGAGGGGGCCCTGGGCTAATACTACTTAGGGGCCCACCTAATTTTTCAAAGTATAGAAAAAAATTAGACAGTAAAATATTGGATTTATATTGACTTTGACTTGACTTAGCTGGGGGCCCCTTGAATCCACGGGGCCCTGGGCTGAAGCCCAAAAAGCCATATGGTAGCCATATGGTCCAGCCCTGCCCTTTGGGGTTATTTTTCCATTTTAAAAAACCTCTTAAAAGGTGTAAAATGTCCAGCAGGACCATTTTACAAGTTAGCAACAAAAGTACTAAGAAACGATTTACATTTTAATCGTTTTTATATGTATAAAGGGAGGCGATAACGTTCCTCCGGCGTCACGGCGCGTGCGCAACAACAATGATCAGGGAACGCATAGTCCTGGCTCCACTCCTGCTCATGTTCAGGGCTGCCATCAGTAAAATAATTAAATTCGGACATCATCATTGTAGTCGGACGAACATTTATATACCTACCGTCATTCGTGGAAGATAATTTAGTGGAATTAAATTAGATAAAATTACTCCCATTGTTGCGGCGAGGAATCGTCGGAGGTGAACCTTTTCTGCTTACATTAGCTTAACAAGATGGCTGCGGTGGTGAAGAAAGGCGCGTGTGCGCGACGGACGCAAGTGGCGCGGCGCAGAAGCGCGCGGTACGTACGAGCCGGTGGTTTTAGGCGGACTGCCCCCCGCGGCCGCGTTGCGTTGTGTCGCGTCATGTGTCTGTGGTGTAGTGTGCGTGCGCTTGGTACGCGCACACAAGTAGTGACGCGACATGACACCCATCATCAACCTAAGTTATTATTTGGCCAACTCGTGGGCCCGGGTCTCCTCTCAGAATGAAAGGGATTAGGCTATATTCCACCACGCTAACCTAATGCGGTTTGTGCAGACTTCACACGCCGTTAAGAAAATCTCTAAGGCATGCAGGTTTCCTCACGATGTTTTCCTTCACCGTTTAAGCGAGTGATAATTAATTATTAATACACACATGACTTTGAAAAGTCAGAGGTGCCTGCCTTGGATTCGAACTCGAGACCTTTGACTTGGCAATCCAATATTCATATCACTAGGCTATCACTGTTTCACACCCATAGTTCGCTGGTATGTTTAGGACCCATGTAATAAGGCGCGACTTATTGCTATTATATGTATATTATAATACAACCATTGTCTAGTACCTACTCACACATACCTACAAGCACTGCTTAGTTTGGGAGTAGGTGATTCTGTGTAAAAATATCCCAAAAATAATGTATTAAGAAAGCGCGGCAGACATTGAAGCGATTGCAGTGCACCTACAGGATCCAATTGCGAATCTAAATCAGTTCAGACACACAAAAATTTCATAAAACCGATTTCCATTAAATTTTTGTGTCAACCCGTTTTTCAGTAACGTAATTGTATTTTAATTACATATACTAGCTGACCCTGACGTTGTTTTGCCATATAATTTTTTTCTAGGCACCCTTTTCACCTAGGAGTATAAAAAATTGCCTACGACCTTTTCTCAGACCTACCAAATATACACAAAAATATCATAAAAATTGGTCAAGCCGTTTCGAAAGAGTTCGATAACAAACTTAGTGACACGAGATTTTTATATATTAGATAAGAAGATTTTATTATTATTAAATCTGTATGCGAATGGACGCTTGGACAGCCCTACTCTACACATGTAACAATCCTTTGTGGCCGTGATACGATCTGTTTGTGAAAATCGTCATGCAAGACTGTCAGGCAGTATCTACATGACTTTCACGCATTTCTTATAAACTTATTTATTGCACTGGCACTTTCATTCGCAATATTAAAGCAGTTATCATAAAAATAATAATGATTATAGCTTTTATGTTTGCTTATATCGTTGTCCTATTGCATATAGTTTCGGTTATTTATTTAGGTTAGGTTAGTTTTTTTTTAAGATTTAGGTAGTTTGTTGTAGATAAATATTGTAATAAATATATGTGATTTTTTATTATATTAAAAAAAATAGAAAGATATTATAAAAAACTGCCTTCATTTAAATCTCAATCAAACTGACATTGAACCACCAATTCTAGAAATGCCTTTCTCATTATTTCGTTTGCGTTTCTTGTGACTAATTCGCAAAGGGAAGTAGGTAATGTTTATATTCCTCGCTAGAATAGAGAGCCGATCACAAAAGGCCTCTTGTTTGCCAGGCCACATCTAGTTCACATAGTTGGGTACTAAGCCGCCATTCATGGGCTCACAGACCAGCAATCCGGAATAGACACCCGTTGTATCTCGTAGCGGACACCCGATCCCCGAGGTCAATGCATTGCTGCCACGCTGAGTAAAGTAATATCTATGTCTAAGCTATGTAATCAACGGAATTACATAAATAAGTAGCTACGAATTCACGATGTTAATTAAAAGGGAGACGTGTGCAGATGTACGATACTGTTCGCTATGTTTTGGTCTCATGTAATAAGGGTTTTCAACTTTGAGGCAGTGCTTCACACCGGAACAGTTGGTCAACCTGTACCAAGCTCAAGTCCGGTCATGCATGGAGTACTGCTCTCACCTCTGGGACGGTTCAGCCAAATACCAGCTGGAGGCGTTGGAGTCTATTGAGAGGAGAGCCAGGAGGCTTATTAGCCACGATAAGCTGGCCAACAACAGGCTTCAAAGCCTTGATCATCGTTGTAGGGTGGCAGGCTTGTCGGTCTTCTACCGGATACATTTCGGAGAGTGTGCATCAGAACTGCACAATCTAATTCTGCCATCTCCCTTTTACCATCGCATAACCAGGCAAACTGAAAAGCGTCTCCGTTTCATGGTGGAAATTCCCGAAACCCGCACTAAGCGTTTTCGATATTCCTTATCCGTATAGCGAGGGAATGGAATCAGCTGCCTGAGTCTGTATTTCCTGACGTGTACAATTTGGGGGTCTTCAAGTCACGAGTGAATAGGTAACTTCTAGGTAAGCGTGCTACATCTTAGACCACATCGTCACTTACCATCAGGTGAGATTGTGGTTAAACCTAAAAATCTCTTATAAAAAAAAGGGACGAGCCTATTGCCATTAACCGGGAACACAGCAGATACATAAGCAGTGATAGCCTAGTGGTATGACCATTGGACTGCCAAGTCGAAGGTCTCAAGTTCGAATCTCTGTATTTCCTGACGTGTACAATTTGGGGGTCTTCAAGTCACGAGTGAATAGGTAACTTCTAGGTAAGCGTGCTACATCTTAGACCACATCGTCACTTACCATCAGGTGAGATTGTGGTTAAACCTAAAAATCTCTTATAAAAAAAAGGGACGAGCCTATTGCCATTAACCGGGAACACAGCAGATACATAAGCAGTGATAGCCTAGTGGTATGACCATTGGACTGCCAAGTCGAAGGTCTCAAGTTCGAATCTAAGGCACGCACCTGTGACTTTTCGAAATCATGTGCGTATTTATAATTAATTATCACTCGCTTAAACGGTGAAGGAAAATATTGTGAGGAAACGTATGATATTTTTTCGACGGCAGCGTGTGAATTCTGCCAACACGCGCGCTAAGACATGATGCTATTGCTCAATAGATATTAGATATTTTAGTTAGAAAAAAATACAGTCGACTTGAGATAATTCTTTTTTTTTTAATCTGACTTAATCCTATGGGCACGTTATAGTTATAAAGCTATAACCTTAATAAATAAAGCTAATAAAAAAGTGTTAATATTAACTAAAACTTCTGCTGGTCACTGCGTCTGTGTTGAAATGAAATCGAAAGGATCACTTGATGACGAGCATATTTTTTATCCCGGAATCGAATAAGCAGGATTGTATACTCGGTTGAGTTTAATCAAGTTTTTTTTACCTAGCAACATCGCTGATAGTTCCCTTAACGTAAATAACTAGTGGTGTCGTAAGGATCTCGGCTTGCAACCAGATGGACCGACGATAACCTGGAGCCGTACCACAACGTCTTAATGCGATCATTTTTAGGTTGTGAGAAAGGGATCGCGCTATTTAATTTATAGAGCGACATCCCTCTCTCTCAATCGGAAAACAATCGCAATAATAGGTTGTGCTACGGTCTCATCGGTTGCTGGGAGTTGTTGGAGACAGGCGGAGTGTGACCGGTCCTTGTGGAAGTTAATGGGGAGCCCTTTGTTCAGCAGTGGACCTCTTGTGGCTGACATGATGATGATGATGACGTAGCTTGGACTTCTTTCTGCCAGCTTACGCTAAGTATATAAAATATTCAGATTTGAATTAAAATATGCAGAGAATCTGAAGGCAAATTTCGTCATGGCGAGTAGGACTCGCGATGGCTTAGTAGTCATAGCGTCTGGTGTACCTAACCAGAAGACGCAGGTTCAAATCCTGCCCGCGGTCGAATTTTTCCTTCGCTAAATAACTCTAAAAAGCAGGCAAATGTTAATTTCCATTATACCTACCATTACAAGACGCACTTATGAAATGTCAAAAACTAATTGCACGGTTCCAAATAGTAGGGCTTTTTATACCACTAAGGTGGCAAACAAGCATACGGCCCACCTGATGGTAAGCAGTTACCGTAGCTTATATACGCTTGTAACAACAGGGGTATTTGTGCGTTACCGACCCTGTAAAATGAAAGAGGAATAATTGGGTTGGCAGTATAAGGTTCAAAGTTCACGGACTGCCGACACACCGTTTTCTCGCGGAGCACTGGCAACCTTGCTTACCGCAAGGAACACAACACAGCTCAAAGCAATATTATTTCACTTCGGTTTAGAAGGAGAGGAGCAGGCAAGAATTTACTCCATAGACACTCCTTTTATAATTCTTCTTTTGTTTACTTTTTTTTATATCAATGCGAAAATTATGCAGTTTGTGAAAGATACATAGAGCAACGGATACCCGAAGCCGGAAGACTACAGGTTTCTTCCTCTTAGTGGGCTAGCCGCCTTCATGAACCACGTCTTTGAAGGGTAAGGAATGTACCATGCCGGGGACAACACAACAGATCACATTTGGTCGAAGTGTTGCTGGCCATGCCAGCCCCCATAGTAAGGTAACATACGATATTTAGAAATATAAGTATACAGAATAGAACTAAACGACCACACAACCGTCACCACGTGGCGAAAGTCAGGTATCAACATCATCATCGATCCATATACTGTCCTACTGCTCGGCACGGGTCTCAGAATGAGAGGGATCAAGTCAGGTATGCAGGTAATTAATTAATTAATACATCACGTACATCAAGATTAAAACGAAGAAAATTAAGACTCACAATGCATTTTATCTCACTTAATTTGTAAATAGTCACGCATACCTTCACATTGGAAAGTTATAATCGAAATAAAAATGCTAACTCGAGCAGAAAACAGGTAACTAGTTACCGTAATACGTAATGCATTTAACAATTCCATCGCATCGATAAACTTGCACGTCTAGAGCGATGTTATTTGAAATTTCAATTTTAATGCAACGAAAACGAAGTGAACATTCCAATAACATTGACATATACACTTTAAAATGAACTCTAACTTACGTACTTACGGTGTCATATTGCATTGCAGCTCATTGTTTGTAATCAGCTGGTCGGTAGCGCATGCGCATCTCAGTCGGACGTCAGTATTGGCGCGAACGCAGCGCGCACTTCATGGGCCGCGCACTGATTTTCCGCCCTTTACGAAGTACACACGGAATCCAACACGAAAATTAAAATAAATTGATTAATCTAATTACTTTTTCAAATTTTTGATCGTTAAAGGAGTTTTGGAGTACTTTTACCAAGGAGGAAACCTTATTTGGTGAGTTATTTTTCTTTTTTTTTTTATGGTTTTATTGTGTTGAAACTTTTTGGCGCGAAATCGATGACGCGATTTAGAGCGTGTGGTTTCAGTTAACATGTATCTGTTTTACTTAAAATTCGTAAATATTACGTTTTTTAAAACCGAAGAAGCTAATTAATATTTTGGAAATGTAAAGAATGTTTAATAGTTAAACGTTTTTAAAGCCGTAAGTATATCGGCCATTTTATATAAGAAAATCTTGAAGTGATTTGTGACAATTTCGCAATAACGTCTGTTTTAAGATGTAGGTTTTAAGTAGATCTATCTATAATTTCTTTTTTTAAGATGAGGGCCCCATCTGGAAATGTCTTGAAAGGCTTACAAATAATATATTATTACGTGCGAGAAGATAATTATTAAAAATATTTAATAGTTCTTATCTTACGCCATAATTTCTATTACATAACCTTAAAACACACATACGTCATTATAATTAAGATGAAGTAGGTATATTTAAAGAAACCTGCATACATTAGAGATTTTTCGATGGTGTGTGAAGTCGGCCAACCCGCACTAGGCCAGCGTGGTGGACTTATACATACATACTTATTTACATGGTTTTTAAAAGGCAAAGACCGGTGATCGGTCAGCCAATACGCCAAACTTAATTGTGATAATATAATAAGCAGAAATATATATTTTTTTTCTGTAGATATTATTATAGTCAAACGGGGTGAATATGGATGCAGGGATGAATTGAGACAAAACTTTGAAAGGGATTTTCAGCTTTATTTATTATAGTTTGTTAGAAACACGGACTCTAACATTGTTCCTAAATTATAATAAACCATTAGATGACTTTGTTGGCATCAAACTATAACAATTAAACCTAAAAATCCCTTTCAAAGTTTTGTACCGAATCACCTGCATATTCACCCCATTTGACTGTACTAGCTAACCTTACAAACGCTGTACTGACCCTATTTCAATAAATCATACAAAATCACCATAAACAAATTCAGTTGCAGTTATTCTCAATTTTTTTAATAAAACCTTTTTAAATTTTTCTTTCCCTCATCCACATCGTCCTCCGAGCCTTTTCCCAACTATGTTGGCTTCCAGTCTAACCAGTTGCGGCTGAATATCAGTATTTTACATGAAGCGACTGCCATCAGACCTCCGTAACCCAATTTTCTGGGTAATAACCATATCCTGAGGATAGACTGGTTGTCAGGCTTTTGACTACTACTAACGACTGTCCTAGATGTTCGTATGACAACCGGGACCAACGGCTTTACGTGCTCTCTGAGGCACGGCGGGATGTGTTAAGAATGGTCACTTATCCACAGAATTACCGCGGCTAGCGCAGCTTAACTTTATAGATCGGTTGATCAGCGTAGTTAATACTAAGCCAGCCATCCCTCGTAATTTTTTAAATATAAATTCATAAATCCTTCCATAAAAAATGATTTGCCGAGTTGGTCCAGCTGTTCAAGTAATGCACATCAAGCTACCGCAATCTGTCAAATTTATTTGATAGATTTTCAACTTTAATACTTTATAATAAAAGAAAATTTGACAGTTTTGGATAGCTTGAGTTGCTGGCGTCTATATAATAGATGTGTAATTTTTATAATCGTGAGGTTGTGGTAGGTTACGAATTGATTAGATTACCTGTTTGCTTATTATTGATTACGTTGTTATTTGTTATATAGAATTGCATATCGGAAATGCACTTTTTATGTAGGTACACTGATATGATAATAACATCTTTTATCTTTGTAAGTCCTTATATCTTTTATGTTTGTGGGTGATTTCCCATTTAAATATTATATTACAGTGTTATCTAGACGTCACATAGCGAACAAAAACGTAATCTAGATATATTAAAGAGCTAAAACTAAATAAGTCGGATGTAGGTTTAATACAATCAATTTTATCTCAACCAACTTCAGAGGTTGCTAAAAACCATGTCGCTTTATATATTTAACAACATAAATATTGTAATTTAAGTAAGCAGCCATGTTATAGGTATAATTTTGTAACAAAACATTGTTAAAAGCACGATGGGGTTGACATATCTTTTGAGAGGAAAGTCCCTAAACAATAAAAGAAAAAAAAAAGTAATAAAGATATAACTTTTTTTATATAGGTACCATTATGTCTGTATTCCCCTAAGTGTTAGGGAAAAGTATACCAATATAAACCCACGATATGTTGAGGAGAACACAACACAATACTATTAAAACTTCTTGCCAAAATTTAAACAAAACCACCGGAGGTATCTTTTGATTGCGTTGACTTAGAAATTTGATTTATTCACAGCTGCAAGGGATTGCAAACCTATTGGATATTAATTCAAATTGATGACCTCCACCAGTTTCTGAGAAAAACGGTTTTAGACGGACAAAGAAGTGAACTTTGAAGGGTTCCTATTTTCTTATTGATAGATAGAAAAAAATACAAAAAAAAACATGAAAATCTACTATATTTTAATCATAATTAATTCCTACTGTTAGTTATACATTGAGCCGGAATCAAACGGTTACACAGCGAGTCGGTACCGGTTCACCGACAACGGGACACTGGGTTCCTTGAATTAGCTTGCGAGGCAGTGTCTTGAGCTGTTTCAATCAATTAACCATTTTTTTTATAAAAATAGTTTTCTCACAGTTAAGTTTAGTATATACCTACACATACACATATCATCCAGTCTGTATTTCCCAAAGGACTAGATCAAAATTCCTAGCTGTCATTGAGAATTTCGAAATCTGTTCAGTGGTTTTGCCGTGAAAAGGAGAGTAACTTTCACATTTATAATACAGGCAATAGGCATGGGTCTCTTCTTAGAGACATTAGGAAAAGATTAAGAGGGATTAGGCTATAGTCCACCACTCCGACCTAGTGCGGGTTGGCAGACTTCACATATCGTCGAGAAAATTTTCTAAGGCATACAGGGTTCCTCACGATGTTTTCCTTCACCGTATAAAGCGAGTGATAATTTTTAATACGCACATGATTTTGATGTAGAGGTGCGGGTATGGAATGAAACTCGAGACCTTTGACTTGGCAGTCCAATAAACCAAGTCACTAGGCTATTACTGCAATAAATACATATTCATCATATAAATGTTTATGTCCTGTGGGAATCGAACCCACGACCTCGGAATCAGCAATCCAACAATTGATATACATATACACTACTTCGTAACTCGTACTGTACACAGACTTCGTAAATTAATAAAAAAATGCACCTCACAAGATCTCAGTAAAGAGAGCACGGAACTTCTCTAGCCCTCCACAGTTTAAGCTTTCACATTCTTTATCCCGAAATTAAAATCCCGAATCACAATTGTTCCCGGAAATCCAAATGGTGATAGTTCAACGTCCTCTTAGAACGAGATGCGTATACGCAACAAAACAAACGAGTTTCCTTGAGACAGATGTGTGTTGGTGGGGCTTCCATAATTTAATTGGGACAAATAGTTCCATAGTCCCGGAATTTTTAAAACATAAATATATAATTACGCTTGTATTCCCTGAAAGGTTGGGTAGAGGTGTAGGTCCCATGTAACGACGATGATTAATTGACAGCGATCGGCTTTTGCGACACGAGTTGTGGGTTCGATCCCCACACGGACCAGATATTTGTATGACCTACAGGTAGTTGTTCCGGGTCTGGGTGTTTGTGTATGTGATAATTTGTGTTTGTAAGCGCACCCATAATACAGGAGAAAATCCTAGCGTGGGGCAACGTTAAAAAAAATCAGTAAAAAGAATTACTGCAACGCTAGAGATCCCGGTTTCGATTACTAGCCAATTACTTTACAAATTCATAATAACTTGACACTAACAACATGAAGCAGAAGCAACGACACATATTAACTACCCTGGAGTTCAGAACTAGGACGTGTCCGGGTAAGTTCGGACGGATGGTTACCCTTGTAGGTGATGATCATGATGCGGGTTCAATGGTCCTGTTAGACGCTACTTGTCTAAACTTTTTATTGGGAATAGTTTGTTGTAGTGATTTTTATTGTTTACTTCCTTTTGTACTCTGTTGTGACGGATGGAGCAATTGGCTTTTCAGCTATTTCCGAAGGGCCCATATTCAGTAACATACCATCATGCCTGTATTCCCCGGAGGGTTAGGCAGAGGTGTACTAATGTACATCCACAGTTCGCTGGTATGTTTAGTTCTCATGTAATACGTGGCGATCCTATTGCCATTAACCGGGCACAAATCCAAACTCCGAGCTGCTGCTGAGAATTTTATAGAAACACCCGATAACACTTTGCAATTTTGAATTGAAAACACTTTGAACCCCAGAAGTATAGTGTAGCAATCGCGCTTATGACCATTAAATAAGAGAGGTATAGTGGGAGTAATTCCACTCAAAATTGGAGCTGCTCAACTGAGGAAGCACCTCCGCCTTGCAGGAAATCGAAGTGAAATAACACTGCTTTGATATGTGTTGTGTTACGGTGAACAAGGTTGCCAATGCTCCTTATACTGCCAACTATTCCTCTTTCGTTTTACAGTGTCAGCAACGCGTAAGTAATACCTCTGGTGTTGCAAGTGTCTATAGGCTACGGTAACCGCTTACCATCAGGTGGGTAGTATGCTTGTCTGTCACCTTATTGGTATAAAAAAGAAAACGTATGTATGTATGTAAATAAATGGGAAAACAAATGCAACATCTAGTCGAAGTTTAAATGTCAAAACCGGTCTCTAGGATGCAGAGGTCATAAGACAATTTCTTTGTGTAAATGCAGCCGTTACTGGTTAGAAAAGCTAACTAGTAGCTGACCTCATACTGAACCATGAGATGAGACAATATTAAACAGATAGTTAGTAATATCCTCGAAACATGAGCACTTTCTTTTTGAATGTGAAAGATAACACTATCAACTGTTATCAACTGATAAATATTGATGGATTACGATATTATGCGATTTGAATTATATATGCAATTGATGTTTAGCCGGCTGACTGTGACGATTAGTAACTTTTGACGAGACGCTGAGCAATCAGCATATGTGCCACGGGTTGTGGGTTCGATCCCTACACGGAACAAATATTTGTATGACTTGATTCGTAGTTGTTCCGGGTCTGGGTGTTTGTATATGTGAAATTTGTGTTTGTAAACGTACCCACGATGATACAGGAAAAATCCTAGTGTGGGGCCACGATATTAATATTTATATATTACGCCTTGCTCCTATCTTACATCCATTTTGGTTTAACTATGAAATTTCTTGTCGGTTCTCTGCCATAAGACTCGCACATTTTAGGAATAATTTCAGATAAATTCAATTCTATCAGATTCATCATCATCAACCCATACCCACTGCTGAGGTCGGGTCTCCTCTCACAGAATGATAGGGATTAGACTATAGTCCACCACGCTTGCCTAGTGCAGGTTGGCAGACTTCACACGCCGCCGCGCCGTCGAGATAATCTCTAAGGCATGCAGGTTTCCTCACGATGTTTTCCTTCACCGTTTTATCTATTTTACCGTTTTATTTATTTCTATCAGATTGGTCGTTACGAACAAGCTTTGATAGGCAAAATTCATTCATTTCATTGGGACAAAACTCAACAATTCCGAAGTCATTGAACAAGAATTATTTTGATTCCATGAAATGGCAGAATTGCGGCTTACTAAGTAATAATGGCCTAAATTGAAATTAAAAATTTAACTTTGACGTTTAAAAATTTGTCACTAAATTTGGAAGAGAGGACAGAGCTCAAAATTCTAAAATCAAATAGATTTTTTAACTCGTCCTCAAATCTTAATACCATTCCCCATTTGTCCACACTCCAAAATCAATTTGTACCTTTTAAAAATATTACAAAACCAGTGTGTTACCGATAAAATAGTTGTCGAACACGGCTCTAATCGCACTAAGTGAGTTTTAAGTGGATCTGGATGCCATTGTTAAGTTTTTACTCTCGCACCATGAGACGTAACACTTTCGTTTTCTCCAGGTAAAAATAGTAAGTTTTTGTTGGTCTGCGGTTTATTTTGTGTCCATAGATAGGGAAAGGATAGTGGCATTGGGTCGGATACAGCTTCTTCTTGAGATTTGGTCGCTTTGCGGTGCACTTAGAAAAATACTGTTGCTGCTGGGAAGGTTCTACCGCGATTTTGAAGGTTCACTAGTTGCTATTGTGTTCATGGTTTAATTTTTATTAGTAAGACAGCTCTCACTTCCGGGATTCAGGTTCGTCCCATAAAATATTGGCTACTTTAATGGGGTTGTTAATTAAATAGCTAATAAGTTGTTTAATAAATAAATCGAGCTATGGGCTGCAACTAGGATGGATTTTTTATTGATACCATATAACATACTTACACTCACGCCTTTTTCCTATGGGGGGAAGCAGAAACTAAAGAGCGCCACTTGCTACGATCCTTGCATGCTTTCACATTCATACATCTTGTCATACGCACACGCTGGTTGCGAGTACTACTCGAAAATTGTTTTTTATTATCATTGACACGATAAGAAGAAGAAGAAGTCCATACCAACTTACGAAGTCATCCTTTACCTTCTTCAACCCTGAACCCATATGAACCCAATGCTTCACATATTCTACCTTTTACTTTTCGCGTAGAAATTAACTATGGTTATCGTTTATCCACCACATAGTGGATACGCTAGGGAAATCTGCGAATGACTTTGCGAAGGCCGAGCGTGCCTTATCGCGGCGCACGCGCAAGGTCGATGCAAGTGCACGGCCAGCTACACGCGCCGACCGCTTCTACATTATAGACATGCATTACACGTCATGACTTCTATTTCTGTTTGACCACCGATAGAGTAGCTTTGATTTTCCTGTTTAAAGGGATTTAGTATATTTAATGGATTGGACGACGTATAGTTTACCTATGATCAACAACTTATCATTTGCATGATAAGTTTGTGGTTCTCGGTTTTAGTTCCAGGTCGACCAGTGTTATTGGGTTCTATGAAATTCTCATTAGCAGCTCGGAGTTTGGATTTGTGCCCAATTTATGGCATAATCCTCCAGGAAACAATTAACTAACGTATCTATGTTTGTCTGTTCAGAGTGGCAAACTCTTGCTGGAGCCTTCTCTATGGATAAACATTTTGTAAGGGTGCAATTAAAATCATAACGTTCCTTAAAGATTATTTAAAATAAAAAAATAATTTCGTAATTTTATCTTTTCTGTCTGTGGAAATGCCACTGCGGCAAGATAGGTTATCAAGAGGAGAGGAAGTAAAAGGGATAGAGTAAAGAAAAATGCCAGGAAAGCAAAAATTTAACAAGATTTTTTTTATGCAGAAAGAAAAACATTCTTTCTAGGAATAAAATATGACGATAGGGATAAATAAAACGTGAATAGGGGAATTATTGTCTCTAGTTAGTAGCAAAAAGAATGTTTGTAGGTAAGTAACATCTACTGCAAATGTACATATTGCGGAGATCCAAGTCTTGTAAACTGCATTCATTCAGTCAACATAAATTCTCTTCATAAAAGTGTGATAATTTTACCAAAAGCTCTTTATCTATATTACACTTTTCACGTTTTTTTAAAGACAACTATTTTAATTGAACCTGACCTCTTCCGTGGAATCAAACAAGAATCTAAACAAATTATACATTATCGACCGCGCATGCGTTCTCTACGCGCATGCGCTAACTGGCTACCCCTCTGAATGAAACACCACCTGTCTGTTATCAAACTATTCGCTATCTCCTCCTAACATACTTTGATTTACAATGCGCGAGGGAGATGAAATATTATACTCAAAACTTTGGAATTTTATCGATTGATACCGTTTGCGTTCACTCGCTAGTGACGTCACGTTAGTAAATAACTAAATACTGTCAGTTGCAGTCTGAAGCAGTGTGTTATCGTATTTTGGTGTTTGTTTACAATATTTTAATAAGTGATTTTATTGTTCTAGTGAGACGAAATTCGCCTACATTTGTTCCGGTGAGTTTTCGCTTTATTTTACTTGTTGTTTTAAAAACATAAGCGGGAGGCCGGGTTGTGTCAAAATCTTAACCTATTGTTCCAAATAATGCATTTAGGAAGCAAAATAAAAAAAATTGGTAAATTCTAAATATGAATGGATTTTAAAGATATTACGCAATGTTTTTAGCCGCTAGTAGCTAGCAGAGGGCTTAAAAAATTTTTTTGTACTTCTCGTTGGTAATCTGATCTGTAAGGTTTGAAATGGTCTGAAAATAAATCGGAGGGCATCACCATGATTTTACATGTAAAAAGATGCCTTTAATGGAATCTACTAGGAGAGCTTTACGTCCAGCAGTGGACAAATGACGGTGATAATGACCACTTTTTAATTTATAATAGTAGGTTTCGATAACGTGATTATGTACTAACAAATATTGCTCATATAATTAGTAGTGATAATTGCAGTGTTAGCCTAGTGGTATGACCAATTTTACCATTGGACTGCCAAGTCTCCAGTTCGAACCAAAGACACTCACTTTTGACTTTTAGAAATAATAATTAAATTATCACTCGCTTAAACGGTGACGGAAAACCTCGCGAGGAAACTTGAGAGATTTTCTTTTGTGTTTGCCAACCCGCATTAGGCCAGCGTGGTGGACTATATTATATGTATAGCCTAACCCCTCTGATTCTGTGAGGAGACCTGCGCCCAGTGGTGGGACAGTATATGAGTTGATGATTGAATATAGCATAATAAGAATTAATACTTAGGTACGTACTTCCTTATTTTACGACTTCAATCTATCCCTACTAATATTATAAATGCGAAAGTAACTCTGTCTGTCTATCTGTTACGCTTTCACGTCTAAATCACTGAACTGATTTTAATGAAATTTGGTACAGAGATAGAGTTGACCTTGAGAAAGAACATAGGATAGTTTTTATCTCGGATTTTTGAAGAGTTCTCTTGGAAACGCGATATAACCGAACTCGACGCGGGCGAAGCCGCGAGCGGAAAACTAGTTATAAATAAATAAATAAAAAGTTTATTGATCTTAGATAGTTGTACAGTCAAATACTTATAAACAAACACAATGCAAAAAAAAACAGTAGGTAGGTACAGAGGTACAGTACAAAGTATTTGTATGAACTCTGGCACCCAAAGAAAGATTTAACTTGTGTTATGGGTGTGTGGAATTATTTTGTCTTGTGTGTTGACTGTCAGAATAGTTTTTCTTTCTTTCTTTCTTCTTTCCTTCCTTTCTTTTTTCTTATATGTATAAACTAAAGTGCGGCGAAGTGCGAACGTCTCTTTATTTTCTCACGCGGTTTACGTTTCTGCAATCTGTAGGTAGAGCAAAGGTAACATTCACATTCAGCCTTTGATAGCATGCCTGCATAATTTAGTGTTTGGATTCACATGGCCTACATATTATGAATTCCGAGTTTTTGTTTTGACCCTTTTCAGTGTCTATTGTTTCATGTGAATAAAATGTTAATTAAGTACGTAAAGTTTAATTTTATTATACGACAAAAAAAACGTGTATTACTAAGAAAGTATCAGTTTTCAGTAGTCATCATCAACCCTTATACAATCCCACTGCTGGGATTAGGCTATAGTCCACCACGCTGGCCTAGTGTGGATTGGCAGACTTCACACATCGTCGAAAAATCTCTAGGAAACCTGCTTTTCCTCACGATGTTTTCCTTCACCGTTTAAGCGAGTGATAATTAATTATTAATACGCACATAAATTCGTAAAGTGGTGAGTGCCTTGGATTCGAACTCGAGACCTTTGACTTGGCAGTCCAATGCTCATATCACTAGGCAGGGGTTATCCGGGCACAAATTCGAATTCCGAATTGCTACTGAGAATTTCAGAAAAAAAGCTTATTGGGAAATTAAAAACCGACTTGGCAATTCAACCTGCATTGACAGTAATGCATCTAGTTTTGACCTTCCAAAAGTGCTATTTTAACGGTCTAGTAATTGAAATAAAATATTTGATTTTTCCTTGCCTTTGAATTAGATACCTAGTTAAAGTAATGTTTGGGTATTTAGTCTGAACGATTCAAACCGAAAGGCTCATGGGCCATATGACATACGTTCGGTGATCAAAATTTGTAAACAAATTCAGTCATAAACTAAATCGATAGTACATTCGGGTGCAAAAGATGAAATACTTTTTTTTACATTGTATTGTCTTCTTTAGAAAAACAATCAACAATTTATTAAATAGATTGCCTTAAAGTTCAATAGTTAATCAGTTCGTAAAAAGAAGCCATTACAAGCTTATTTACTGCAAACAATGTCATGATCTCACAGTTAGTTTACACTTATTTAAATTGTAATAGGGCCTCTGACGGTAAAGTAAGCGCGCACGCCGCTTTCACTGTGAAAAAAAAAACACCAAAAGACAAGTATGTAACAACCGTTAGATCAGACGAGTTCTTAAAACGCGCGAGTTTATATATGTAGCTTTGGATTGTCAAGAAAAATATTTTGATAATGGAAGTAGGTTTTATTAATATTGTGATAGTGAAGTCAAAGTCATATATTTTATTTCAAATAGACCATTACAGCACTTTTGAAAAGTCAAAACTAGTTGCACGGTTCCAAAAAGTGGGTCTTATGGAGAAGAACCGGCAAGAAACTCCATAAGACAAACATACGATGACAATACAGACCTGATGATAAGCGGCAACCGCAGCCTATAGACGCCAGCATCATCAACAGCTTCGATCAATAACAGTACTATTATTGATCGAAGATCAACAGATTCACTAGCGCTTTGTCATATTGAGACCTCAGTTGTAAAGTCACATAATATCCAGTCATTTCACTGACTTGAATTTGCGGACTTTTTTTTTTTTTGAATTGTTTATCATACGTTCGGATAGACAATCGGTAGTGTAGTCAGAATCCCAGAAAGCCTGACAGCCAGTCTATCCTCAGGATATTGGTATTGGCTCGAAATTGGGTTGCGGAGGTCTGATGGCAGTCGCTTCGTGTAAAATACTTATATTCAGCCGCATCTGGTTAGACTGGAAGAGGACCCTGAACCCTGAAATAGTTGGGAAAAGGTTCGGAGAATTATGATGATGTTCGGTGACGTTTCCCTTCCTACTCTTCACCTGTACTCTTCACGTATACTTGTTTCGTTAATCTCCGGTTATCCATCCTCTCTACGTGCACCAAATCATATTAACAACTGTCTTATGCTTCTAGTAATTTTACATTATCTTCCACACGTTACGGCGAAGCTTACTAACGTAATAAATCAAAAGCTCAAAGCTCTTTCACAACGTCGGCTAAGCAAACTTGCTAAGCATATTATGCTTGTACCCGGAAGAGGATGTCTCGATGTCAGTAATGTACATAAACCTTAGATGGTGCGGTGTAATCAGGCGTTCCCCTTAAATTTAAGGTCTTCGCTCAATAGAACATATCTTACGAACGTAACAGGCGAAAGGATAATCCAAATGCTACCTTCCTATTGTTGGTTGATGACAGAAAGTTCTAGGGTTTCAGTGAGTTCATTAAAGGTCGTGTGCCAGGGCCCCGATCAACTGTACTGGGAAACAAAAAAGCGGTTATTAGTTGGTACTAGTCCGACATACCCTGCCGTGACACCTGGTGATGGATAATCCCTGAGGGTATTCCGCACATTAAAAAAAGAGTTTTTGTTGTAATTATTATCACAGAGTAATAATATGATATTAGCTAGTGTTTCGGCAATCTTCATGTTGACATAGTCAATTTTGGAAGAAACAAATTTTGCGTTCTGAATTCAAAATTTACTGTTATGCAAATTACGAATAACAGCAAATATTAATATTAATTCCGTACATATGGTAGGGTATAGTGGACAAGCTCCTTTAAGTGCGTAGATAAGAGATGCGCACGCGACTGATCTTGGACGGCTTTTTTATTTTTTTGTTTACATACATTGTGTAACAGTCCCGCATGGGGTCACAAAGGGAAGGTGCATTATCGTACAACACTTATGACACTGTTGTCTCGTGTGATAGGGGACTTATCGACACTTATCTGGCTCATTTTGATAGCTTAAACATGTGAAAAAAAGCTCTATTATACTTTGCCGAACATGGGAATGGAGCGAGATCTTTATTAGCCAAAGTATAATAAAGATGAGAATGTTTAATCCGAATGTTACAAGATTGGACAGGGTAAGGAATGAGTACATAGAGAACGACGAGATCAAAAATTTTCAAAATTTATTTCTCCTTTGAGGCAGTTTGAAAGTTGCACCAGTTACTGAAAAGTACTGCAGTTACCGCTTGTCGTCGTATGGAGACGTGAAGCGTAGAATAAAACCCTTCCTGATAACAACAAGAAAGGTTTTGAGCAAGAATGTGGATGGATTTAAGATCCATTTTCGTATAGTTATGCGCTTCAACAGTACAGTAATATGCGTAGATACGCATATTTTGACCTTTTTGTGGGAACCTTTTTATGGGATCATACCAAAGAGGTTTTATGTTAATGAAAGTTAAACAAGCACAACAGAATTCGGTTCTTTCCCAATCAAATGTCTTCAGGTATGCGTAGGCGCGTTTGTGTGAAACAAGCTTCGCTTTCTCAATTCACGTCGACTCGCTTCCATATATTACAAAATTTGCATATGTATAGGTTACTTGTGACAATATGGAGATATGTTTCAGACATTTACATAAGTCACTAGAAATTGTGGTTTGTATGAGAAATGTGCCAAGTGCTCAAGTATACTGTTTCAATTGCATCAGAATGGTCGTTCATGGTACATAAGGACTGACAGATTTCGATGACATTACTGTCAATAATCAACAATTATTAAGTCAATTTTCATAGTGGGCTCTGCACATACAGGTGAAGGCAAGTGCAGTTTTTAGCTGCATTATTTAATTAGGCTATAATCCACCACGCTGGTCCAGTGCGGGTTGGCAGACTTCACACACCGTCGAGAAATATCTCTAAAGCATGCAGGTTTTCTCTCACCGTTAAAGCGAGTGATAATTAATTATTAATACGGACATGAATTAAAAAATCAAAGGTGTGTGCTTTGGAACTCGAGACCTTAGTCCAATAGTCTAGGGTAGGCTATCACTACTTATGATTGACTTAGCTCGTCAAATTATAATTTAGGTATTCCTGCCTAGAATGTCTCACATTTTCATATCTCCGAGGTTATTTGTCAGTAAATGAGATGCAAATGCAACTGACAGCATTCCACTCCCGCCTACCGAGTCTGCATAATATTGACAATCAATCTACAGGTTGTCTGTTTGTCTTACACAATCTGTTACGGTTATGGGAGGTAGGTGCTGCGCTTAATATTGAAGACTGATAAATGTAGAAAAAGCAGTGATTTAGCTAGTTCGAATCCAAGCCACGTTAGATTGAGTTTGAATCC
The DNA here is from genome assembly GCA_964056405.1 of Acronicta alni. Taxonomy (NCBI): domain Eukaryota; kingdom Metazoa; phylum Arthropoda; class Insecta; order Lepidoptera; family Noctuidae; genus Acronicta; species Acronicta alni. Next base: position 10,009,776 of record OZ043930.1, read on the forward strand.
AAATCACGCATCTCTGATCCAAATTCAATGTGCGAATTAATAATTAATTATCACTCGCTTAAACGGGAAAACATCGTGAGGAAACCTGCATGCCTTAGAGATTATTCTCAACGGTGTGTGGTCTGTCAACCCGCATTAGGCTAGCGTGGTGGACTATAACCTAATCCCTTTCAATCTGAGAGCAACCCGTGCCCAGTAGTGGGACAGTATATGGGTAGATGATGATGAGAAATGTAGATGGGATTTAAATAGCTAAATTCGAAATCAGTGTATCTTCATTATATTATTGTTTTCTATATAAATTCACAATATTGTTATTCTTATGATGCTGTCTCGGAGGCCTTGTAAAGCCGTCGGTCCCGGTTTTAATACGAACAGCTATGACAAACATTAGTGATACTCAGAAGTCTAAACCTGATAACCAGTTATCCTCAGGATACCGGTGTTCCCAAGGAATTGGGTTTCGGAGGTCTCATTGCAGTCGCTTTGTATAAAATACTGATATTCAGCCGCATCTGATGGTTAGCTTGGAAGCCGACCCTAACATAGTTGGGAAAAGCCTCCAAGGATGATGATTACGGTATAATTCTTGGTCCAGGCAGCGTCATTTCTTTTCCATATTGACCGATAATTGATGAAATGAATGATTGATTTTGACTTTGAAATCTTTGCAAATGATGTAGAATTTAATATGATGGTTTGTGACGTGACCTTAAGGCGGACATCATGGAAAAGAAACTGACACTCACGCGAAAATTACTTTTTAAATTTAACGCTATAACCCACATAGGCACAGAAATCTCTGGCGGGACGATTTGGAAGCTTTCCGGGCAGACTGGCCTCAGATAGCACTGAACAGAGATCAAGTAGAAGGAGATGGGGGAGACCTTTGCTCAGCAGTGGGATCATATAGGTTAGAAAAAAAAAAACATACATATAAACAAAAAGTAGTTTTATTTCAATTACTCTTGGAATGTTGGTATGAATAGTTTATTCAAATAAACATAGCAAGGGCAGAGTATGACGTGATATGACGTCATCCTGTTACATGCCTGTCAGCATATAAGTAAGTGGTTTTGAACACAGTCTTAATACATCCGTCGACACTGCTGCCTTCAAGTGTTCTCCGAAAGGGTGAAGTCCACTCACGATGACTGATAAACAGTCATGCACATGATGACAAACGGTTCAATATTAAAACAATAAACGAATAGGAATTTCAAGAAATATAATAAACATACTTCAATTTTGAAGTATCTGAGATGGAGAAGCTCGTGGTCACGTACGCTACACTGAGGGCTTGAAGCTAAGTAATATCGAAATGAAACCGGTGACATTTATTACCAATGTTTTAATCCATTGGTATAAATGTCATCGGTTTCAAATACCAACAGTTTCAATTAAACTCAAACAAAAAATAAGTTAGTTTATTTAGTTATTTCACACACTATCTTTACAGGATAACCCCAATACAATAGTGGTTTGCAAACACACGCCAAATAAATTGAAAAATCAACTTACGGTTAATTAATACCTACTAAAAATCGAGTACTATTAAAAACACAATCTGAAGCCAGATTACAGAATTATATGGACCTACCTATGTAATAATTATCAAACTAAACTTTTTATTGGTTTACTTTTTTAGTTATTTTAAATAATATGGACCTACCTATGTAATAATTATCAAACTATTTTTTTTATTATAACTTGCGGTACGCTATGATGGCCGTTACGTTAATGGCGAAAATAAAAAAACACAATACTTATACATACATATTGTATATATTTTTTGTAGTAGTATCGTTAGATCACTATTGACAATAAAGAACGGCAATTTGCTCCTTCAAATGTCATTACTAATTACGAAACTTCATGAGTGGACAAACTTCAAAACGGCCATCATATCGTGCTGGTAGTGTGCTTAGTTTATTTTTTCTACATATTTTAAATGTTATAAACTAACTTATGTTTCTGTTTGCTTATTATAAGCGGTATGTAAATGCAAACCGTAAGTGCATAGTCTCATTAATATCAAACTGCTACAGAAATGAATGTGCAACTCAGACCTAGTTATATCGGATTACCTTGGTTAGTTAGGAAACTGATATTCTTAATGTGAATAATCTGTTTCTACCGTATTTATTACCTTATAAATAGTGATTGCATTGATTTAGTTACTTATACAAAATAGGTCTTATAAGTATTTAGGTAACCGACTTCGGTTTGAACTACTTACCGCCTTAGTATAGTTGTGCTGAGAAAGACTTGGTTTCAAGTCCCATAGTACCCAGGTCGAGCAGTGTTATTAGTTGTTTCTAAAAATTTGCAGTAGCAGCTCGGAGTTTGGATTTGGGCCCGGTTAATGGCAATAGGCTTGCGCCTATTCAATACTCAATACTCAATACATTTATTGCACTCCACAAGTTAAATAGATGTTACAATGGTAGGTATAATATAAGAAACATGTGTGGGCCTTGTCGGCACGGCAACATGTAGGAGAGAGGAGGAAGTTTTATATTTATTTTATTATTTTCATATTTTACTTAAATTGATATTCATTGAATATTAGGTATATTATATAGATAATTATTAAGCTGCGATTTCTATATATATATATATATTATATTACTACAACTATTGTTAATATATGATATTCTATTATGTAGTTATAACTATATTGTTTTATTTATGTGTAATTATATTTTTATTAACTATATATTATTGTAGTTATCATTATTATCAGTTTGTAAAAAGAAAAGAAATTAAATGTCCCAGTATTCCATAGGAGCCGGCGAACTGTGGATGTACATTAGTGCCTTACCCTTCGGGGATACGGATGTTATGCTATGTATATGTTGGTATGTTAAATCTTTCTTCTTAAATATATTTTTTATGTGTGGATGTTGTATGATTTAAACTTTAGAACACCTTCGCTTAACCTTATGCAAGTGTGAAAAGCTGTTAATTTGGAAATACAAACACACTTTTTTTATGATGTGGCTTTAGAATACAAACACAACCCTAAATTTTCACCCTTCTACAACCAATCTCCATTTTTTAATAGTGTTATATGGCAATACAACGTTTGCTGGGTGAGCTAGTAAAATAAATGCTAAAATATATGCTGATACCTGCGTGTATGCTGTATGCGTGTATAGCAGTGATAGCCTAGTGGTATGACCATTGGACTGCCAAGTCGAAGGTTTCGAGTTCGAACCCTCTGACTTTTCGAATTCATGTGCGTATTAATAATTAATTATCACTCGCATAAACGGTGAAGGAAAACATCGTGAGGAAACCTGCATGCCTTAGAGATTTTTCTCGACGGTTTGTGAAGTCTGCCAACCCGCACTAGGCTAGCGTGGTGGACTATAGCCTAATCCCTCTCAATATGAGAGGAGACCCGTGCCCAGCAGTGGGACAGTATGGTTGATGATGATGCTGATACCTAGTTAATAAGCTTATTGTGTGGCTCGCGGCTGTGTCAACTGGTGCCAGTCAACTAGTGCCTGACACTTATTTTCAACTGAACCTTTAAGAGCGTTGTGGATGTAAATCAATTCCCCATCCCAATGACAACAGACGACGCGCGATGTCGGTGATCTAGTGGTTCGAGTGTCGAACTGCTGATCACGAGGTCGTGGGTTCGATTCCCACAGGACACAAATATTTATGTGATGAACTTAAATGTTTGTGTTTGTCTGGGTGTTTATTATGTATTATCAGTATGTATTGATTCGGCGTTTCTTCTCAGAGGTCGTCAGCTAGGAAATCCCGGCTCCATCTAGTTTTAATTAATAATTAGTAATAAATGTCATTGATCATGTAACAATAAAAAAAAATGTAGGGTAGCTGTCAGTAATTATATCATCAAGACGCCCACAACCTCAGTCTACCCGTGACCATGGACGCTGTAAAGGGTCCGAAACGTCGGGATTAATAATATCAATATACGCGATAAAATCCGTAAAAAGTAGTTTTATTTCAATTTATCAGTATGTATTTATAAAAAAAAGGGTCTAAGTATTATATTCATTATCTAGTACCCATAGTACAAGATCTGCTTAGTTTGGGACTAGATGGTGTTGTGTAAAAATGTCCCAAATATTTCTTATAATATATAATATTATTAATGTAGCATAAAGTTGATAGGTAGAATAACAATTTTGATTCGCATCGTCCCAACTCATTCAAATGTTAAAACCAAAAAAGGGTTTGATAAAATAGGTTAAAACATCGTACTTAGTTGCGTAATGGGCAGTTTATGAAGGCGGTTGATTACGGCAATCTTAGGGAGAAGGCAGCAATCAGACAGATGGTATCATGTGAAAATGGCGTCGTGTTTGTAGTTGAAATTAAATAAAAGCGCAAGTGAGTGAAAGGGAACGCTCTCCCTATTATTGCGATACGCTCCAGATACTGCTCTGGCAACGTTATAATTGAATATAATGTGTCTATACTGCAGTATGTTGAAGTGAAAAAGTGGTAAACTCCATCTTGGTTGTGGACGTTGTGGTGAACTTTTTTTATTTTTTATACCACTAAGGTGGCAAACAAGCATACGGCCCACCTGATGGTAAGCGGTTACCGTGGCCTATAGACGCTTGTAACACCAGGAGTATCACTTGTGCGTTGCAGACACTGTAAAACGAAAGAGGAATTGTTGGGTTGGCAGTATAAGGGTCAAAGTCTCCACACTGCCAATACAACGTTTCTTCGCGGAGCACTGGCAACCTTGCTCACCGTAAGGAACACAACGTAGCTCAAAGCAGTGTTATTTTACTTCGATTTTTTGCAAGGCGGAGGTACTTCCCCAGTTGCCAGCTTCAATTTGAGTGAAATTACCCCCACTCTCTCTAAAGCCTCTCTTAAAACGTGAACATCATAAAACAGGCCGTGACTATAGGACAATGGAAGGCAAGTATTTAGTTGCCCAGAAACAAACCATCGATCATCGTCCCAGCAACGACAATTTTCCTAGCCACTCCAACTGCTGGTAACCTATCCTTAGACTAACCGTAGAAAGCGTAGCTTAATATGGCACATCGGTCGATCACCGTAATTAATAGGCCAGCACATCAAACTACCCCAATCTATCAAAGGAGGTCATCAAAAGTCCATACAACTCAGCCCAAATTTGTACCTTAGGTACATGACAGCTGTCAAGTTGACAGTTTTTGCTATGAAATCATTTTTTTTATCAAGATACTGTTAGTAATGTTCCAAAATGGCGTGCGTTTGACATTCCAAAACTGACACTGACAGCAGATAGCTATCAAGTTGACAGTTTTTACTATAAAAACACTATGAAACTGACACTAGTATGTTAAAATGGCGTGAATTTTTAAAAATTTAAAAAATTTAAAGATATTTTTCCTCATCCCCTAGCATAAAAAAAGTATGACTAGAATTTTAACCAGCGTAATACAGGGTATTTTTTCCAATAAGTGTAGGTACCCTCAGTACATCATTTGGGCAAATTTTGGTGACATCCTTTCTTTAATAGATTTTCAACTTGAATACAAAACAGTAATGTTCATATTCGATTGGGAAAATTTGAAAGTTTTGGATAGATTGACCTGCTGGCGTCTGTACGAGCCCCTCTTCATTGTATCATCGCTGCATGCGTGGGCGCAAGTTTCTCAAAATTCTTTACAACCAAGACAATCCAAGCACTATTAAAGTTAAAAGAAGCGTACATGAAACTAGCCGCTTCTATAAACAAGTAATAAACATTAAAAAAACAGGATTATAAATAAACAATGTACATGTCCGTCACGTTTTGTCATTATGAGATAAACATGATGTTCTTTTTTTAAAGCACAGGAAGCCATGTCAGTTAAGCTAAGCGTTATAGAAAGGATATCAAAGAAAGTCCTTTGTGTTTGTTAATATTAGAAGCTTTGGTGTTGTTTTATATAAGAATTATGTTAATGGGTCTATCTTTACAAATAACCACCTAATCTATCTATGTACAGTCAAAAAAAGAGTTAAGTATACAGATAGCAAACGAAATATGCATTTTTATACAGATTTCGACATAAATAATTACGCACCATAGGGTTAGGTATGTAGCTACTTACAATACCTACGTTTTGACACATATTGTGTGATACATTATTAGACTATCTTTATCAAAACACAGATTATTAATTAACTGCCTGTATACCTAACTCTTTTGTTGACCGTACCAAATAATATCGAAAATAGTCATTTAAATGTTATAGTTAATTAGTTATCCGGCTTCTGTAATTGTTGTGCACATCACTACATAGTATAAAACAAAGTAGCTTCCCGCTGTCACTCTGTCTCTAAGTATGCTTAGATCTTTAAAACTACACAACGGATTTATACAGTGATTCAAGAGGAATGTTTATATGTACATTACATGTATGTTATTAGTACATTGCACCCGTGCGAAACGGGTCGCTAGATTTTGTATAAAATTTACTTCGTCTATACAATTAATTACGTAGCTAACATTTATATCAATATTCCCATTAAAAAAGAAAATGTATGGCTGCGGTAACGTTACCCCAGCCGGGAATGTTTTTTCTGAAATAACTAAAAAACTATATGTGAAACTTTTTAAAAATGTGCGCAACAAAATTACAGATGCTGAGTAACTACTATTTTCGACATTATTTTGCTGGGGTAACGCACACCCCGAAGCAGTGATAGCCTAGTGGTGTGACCATTGGACTGCCAAGTCGAAGGTCTCGAGTTCGAACCCAAGGCACGCACCTCTGACTTTACGAATTCATGTGCGTATTAATAATTAATTATCACTCGCTTAAACGGTGAAGGAAAACATCGTGGGGAAACCTGGATACCTTAGAGATTTTTCTCGACGGTTTGTGAAGTCAACCCGCTCTAGGCCAGCGTGGTGGACTAGCCTAATCCCTCTCAGTATGAGAGGAGACCCGTGCCCAGCAGTGGGACAGTATATGGGTTGACGATGATGAAAGCACACCCCGAACAGGTACCTATGTAGTTATTACTGTGTTATGCAGGCCTAACACAGTAGAGAAACTATCTTTTTGTATTTTAAGATTATAAAGTTATTTACGATGTTCGAATCCTGCCCGCGGCGGTCGAAATTTTCCTTCGCTAAATAACAGTAGAGAATGTTAGAAAGATTCTGACGAATTGAGAACCTCCTCCTTTTTCGAAGTCGATTAGAAATAAAGTACGAATTCAATATCGCTCTCTTTTCTAAAATCGATCCCTACATTATAAATCAACGTCGCTAGCAACAAAGCAGAATCGATCAGAATTTAAGCTGTGTTCGTACAGGGGTGGCACAGACAAAAACAAACGAACTCTCCCTTATACCGACACCCTCGCCCTTACAAACTTAATAAAAATAGACTGCAGGAAGTATCCCTAACAAAAACATTGAAATGTACTTATACATTGCTTGCTTTAATGTACAGCAGGTCAAACTATCCAAAACTGACAAATTTTCTCAATTGAATATGAACCTTTTTGTTTTGTATTACAGTTGAACATCTATCAAAGATATTTGACAGATTGAGGTATAGGTCAGGAGTTATTATTCTCCGAGCCTTTTCCGAACTATGTTGGGGTCGGATTTTTACACGAAGCGATTGCCATCAGACCATTCGGAACCCAATTTCTGTCAATTCTGATATCCTTTTTCGGCTTACCGTAGAGGTATGGACGGGTCTCGATGTGTTAAGAACTTACCCACCCACAGACAGACCGCAGCTAGCGTAGCTTAACCTTGCAGATCGGTTGACCGGCGTAGGTATTTACATAGTCACAAGCCCATTATGGTTAAATTATTTATTTATCTATCCAACAAGCAATGAATGGTGATCAAGAGAAATGGTAGGAAATTTAGTGAGGGGACGGGGATTATCGTAGTAACAGATGTGCGAGGGGCGAATAAAAGACAATATCGATCTTTCAACGCTGCGCGTGCGCCGCTTGTATTGATTTTAACATTAGTTCGGTGTGGGGTTACCGCAGTAAGGGGAGATTGTTTGTAATACTGAGATTCAGTATGCAATGTGTAGTAATATTTTAGTTTGTTATTGGAATGAATAATATATTTTGGCGAGGAACATTATTTATACTAACTCTTGCGCACGGCTTTACTCACACGTTTTTTTGGAGACAACATTTAGCCTCTATGTCCTTCTTCTTAGGATCCAAACTCCTGTGTTACTGTGAATTTCATAGACAAACCCAATAACACTGCTCGACCTGCGAATCGAACCCAGTACCTCCAGCGTAGCAGTCGCATTTAGGACTACTAGATTAACGAGGCAGTTTAATCATATAGAAATCAATTTCAGTTGTTCCTAATTTTTCAAGTTTTACGGGCAATCTTTCTGATTAATGTTTCCCTAAAAATCTTATTCGGACTATTACGAACATTTACCTTACCTTACTTATTTACCAACAAACAGCATTTCATTTTTAATTTTATATAGATGGTGATGAGTATGATAATGCCCTTTCCGCCTTAAAACCATTAAAATTTTACGTTATAGTGCATTGGGGCAATTCCGATAGAAATTTCTGCGAGATGACTAGAGGTGAACATTTCATTTGATTATTTGGGAATGCTCTATTTTACGAGTCTTACTGTTTTAGATCTGCATAGATATTAAAAAGCCTTTGAAAAGCATAAATTATATTTTTAAATATATCGTTGGATTTGCTAAAGAAAGTGTTTTAAATAAAGAACCATATTTTTGGGTCATAATGGATAATTGCGAACTATCGCGGGGTAATTCCAGAAGAACTCAAAAGTCGCCTTTATTGCATTTCAGCCAGAGTTTACATTTCATTTTCCATCGTAATTGCCCCATAGATTTTGATATTGTAAGTTATTTAAATAATAACCGTTAATTTGAATTCCTATAACTTTGTATTACGGAATAACCCGTATTATACAAGATGGCGCTTTGCCTAATGTTGCCAGCAGGAATATATTGCTGCGTTTGGTAGATTTTTTGCACTTTCGGAATATACCCATTTTCGAAATAGCCCCAATGCACCTTATATATACTTCTCAGTTGTCAGTTATACTCTTTGAAATAAAACTACTTTTTACGGATTTTATCGCGTCATATTGATATTATTAATTCTGACGTTTCGGACCCTTTACAGCGTCCATGGTCACGGGTAGACTTAGTCTTTAACGCGATAAAATCCGTAAAAAGTAGTTTTATTTCAATATATTTTTGTATATTTTGGCATTTTCCATGTAAAGATTTTTAAAGACGGAACCTTTACAGCGTCCGTGGTCACGGGTAGACCGGAACGTCGGGATTAATAATCCCTACTAATATTATAAATGCGAAAGTAACTCTGTCTGTCTGTCTGTTATGCTTTCACGTCTAAATCACTGAACTGATTTTAATGAAATTTGGTACAGAGATAGAGTTGACCTTGAGAAAGAACATAGGATAGTTTTTATCTCGGACTTTTGAAGAGTTCTCTTGGAAACGCGATATAACCGAACTCGACGCGGGCGAAGCCGCGGGCGGAAAACTAGTATCAATATAACGCGATAAAATCCGTAAAAAGTAGTTTTATTTCAAAGTATATATTCGCGTAAATTTCTGAAATCAATAAGTTAAGTATATACTCTTAGTTATTCTCGATTTAACTCCAATCTAAATGAACAAAGACTAGAAATAGGTCAAGGTGAGGCGAACATAAGGTTCTCTGTCATTCAGCGCACACGCCGCTGCGCATACGATGCGCGAACGCATAAAACAGTCATAAAATTTTTATACCATAAGTGACATACAGACATACTTATGGACTTCATTTTACTGTATTTTACTGCCTTTTGAAAGATCAGTACCTGTTTTGCTTTATAGAGCAATTATCATCAACCCATATACTATCCCACTGCTGGGCACGGGTCTCCTCTCATATTGATAGGAATTAGGCTATAGTCCACCACGCTAGCCTAGTGCGGGTTGGCAGACTTCACAAACCTTCGAGAAAAGTCTCTAAGGCATGCAGGTTTCCTCACGATGTTGCCCTTCACCGTTTAAGCGAGTGATAATTAATTAGAATTAATTATAGAGCAATAACAGGCTTAAATATGTAGGTCCATTTGAGAATAGAAATGGAAACTATGCTGTACATACTTCCTATTACATCATGAACCTTCTGACGTGGTCCTAATGTATTTGTGGTTGGCGTAGAATGTCCACTAGCACTGTCCCCCGGGATGACAAATGGGAATTTTCTTAGTTGTCACCCGGGTGACAATTTTCCCAATTGTTCACTTCCGATTCGTGCTAGAGTACATCGTTATACCTATGCCTAACCTATCAAGAATCCAGGCTGTTTTTATAGTTATAGGATGCCAAACAAGCATACGGACTGCCTGATGGTAAGCGGCAGCCGTAGCCTATAGTTGCCAGCAACACCAGGAGTATCACTAGCGTGATGGCATCTTGATACCTCAGTTGTTAAGTCTCATAGGATGCAGCGGTACCTTTTTAAGAAGGGTAGGGCGTTCACGGTATATTTAGATCCCATATAATAGGGGGCCAGCCTGTTGCCATTAACCGGACAGATCCAAACTTCGAGCTGCTACTGAGAATTTCATAGAAAAACCAATAAGACTGCTCAACCTGAGAATCTGATCCAAGACCTCGAGCGTAGCAGACGCTCTTCCGACGAGTCTAACGAGGCAGTTTTTTTAAAAGGTTAAGAACAAGCGGTCTTGATGCAATGAGTTGTATTGACGTTCAGTAATATCCGCAAAGTATACAGTTTCCGTGGTAAACACTTTATTACAGTTAACTAAATTTATTTCTGAGTAATAGTTCATTTAAATATCCTATAATCTCGCCATACTCGGATTTAACGATCTAATCACAGATCCCGTTGCGGATACTAGTTCCTGATGAATTACCAATAGAATATAATCCTGGTTATCTGAGACTAATATTATAAAGAGGTGATATATTACCTCTTATGAGTATACGCCCTACGTGGTAAGCCATCCTGCCGAGTTCGGGTTTTTGTTTTTATAACACTAAAGTAGTAGGTAACCACTAAGGTAGTGTTATTGGATGCCTCTTGTTTCTCATCTATATCAATGACTTACCTAAAAATATACAGGGCCCTTGTGTTTTGTTCGCCGACGATATCTCCCTACTAATCTCATGCAAAAATAACATTAACATAAATGATGAACTCACTAATTTACTCAATAGTACAACAACCTGGATAAACCAACATAACTTAGAAATTAATTATAAGTACAAAAACTAAGCTAATAACCTTCTACCCTTATCAAAAAACCCCTTTAGAATTAAACTTTAGTTTTAATAATATTAAATTAGATACAGTTGATGACTTTGCCTTACTTGGATTGAACATAGATAAGCACGTAAACTGGAAATCACACATTAAAAAAATTAAATCTAAACTATCAAAATTTTCATATGCCCTCCGTGAAGTAAAAAAGTCAACTAATTTACAAACTGCACTAGTCACTTATTATGCCTATGCGTACTCGTGGCTAAGCTACGGCGTAACCCTTTGGGGTAATAGTACAGACGCACCATCTCTTTTCACCTTACAAAAGAAGCTCATGCGAATTCTCGTTAACATAGAAGAAACCGATAGTTGCAGACCCCACTTCCAACACCTAAATATCTTAACTCTACCCTGTTTATACATTTTGGAAACTTGCAAATTTGACAGAAATCACAAGGAATTTTACACTAAACGTGAAGACATAAAATTACCATACACACTAAGACATAAAGATAGATTAAATTTGCCCGACTTAAAATGCATTCTACTAGTCCCTTTGTAATGTCTATTAAAATATGTAATAAACTACCACATACAATAAAAAATGAACAAAAACATAAAATATTTACAAAGAAAGAAATTACTAATAAAAAAATGTTACTATGATATCAGCGAATTCTTAAATGAAAAACTATAATAATATAATCTCCTTAGACAATAAGGAAATTTACATACTTCTACAATAAAATAATATATTACACACATATTATCTATTAAATTTCTTAAAAATGTTTGCATATAGGTAATAACTATAATATAATAGCTATATAAATAAACTATAATATATGTATCAATGAAATAAAAATTATTTAGTAAATAAATGGAAATATAGCAAACAACTACGTATATAGTAATAATTCCTCGCGGAGCACTGGCAATCTTGCTCACCTTAAGGAACACAATACAGTTCAAAGCAGTGTTATTTCACTTCGTTTTTCTGCAAGGCGGAGGTACTTCTCCAGTTGGGCAGCTCCAATTTGATATTATCATTGTCATCTTCATTCGCAGCCCGAATTCACACTCATTTGTTGTGGCAGTTCATTTATGTTCGCCCTGCTATAGTCAAAATGTCATCCATATGCGATCTGGGATTTCTTCCAGGCAACGTTAGTTAGGATGAATATAATTATATCGGAACTAATAAGAGAATGCATTTGACTACCATGCAGATACCTACATTATATTTAACCTCTCACGACGAAAACTTGCTCACGACGCCAACGTCGGCATGGCACGTCAAAAATACCACTTTTTTTTTAGTTCAAAATAAATACCTATACATTTTTTTTTAACTATTATTAGATACTAGAATTTGTCGCTTGGTGTAGAGAACACGGATTTTCGTTATTGACGTGGCGGTCAAAAAGTTAACAACATAGAGGCTAAGTTTTTCCATTTTCAAATCGCCATTCCATTTTCAAATCAAATTCAGTTATATAGTTCTCACCCGTAATGGTACTTCCGAAGGAAATGGCCACTCGTTATGAGCGGTGCACGCTGCGCACGCGGCGACGAATGAAAACCTTGAACTCTTACGCAGTCATACATTTATTGCACTTAACTACGTGGTTTTCTGGCCGTTACCACTGCACTGATTGTTTACCTGATAGGCTGTGGTCACAATAAGCTTTATAATCGCTCATTTTGTTTTACATACATACACTCACCTCTTTTTCCCATAGAGCAGCTCGGAGTTTAGATTTGTGCCACGTTGATGGCAATAGGCTCACCCTCTATTGCATGTGACTGATGTACTTAGGTACACCTCTGCTTAACCCTTAGGGGATTACAGGCGTGATGGTATGTATAGGTATGTGTATCTTAGTAGACCTTACTTGTTCATTCAATTAGACGACACTGGAATAAAAACAAAAGAAAGAACGTAAAGGAATAAAAATCTCATTGAACAAAAAAAAAATATTCTGTAAGAAGGCTATGCCAGTAGAGAAAGAATGCCCTGAAGTATCATCACGATAGAACATATAAAGGCGACATCATAGCATTGTACTTCCAGGATTCGAATGAAAACCAAGATTCTTTTCTTTCTAATCTATGTGAACGCGTACTCAGTAAAGAAATGGGTATCTCAGACATACACCACGCCTGTATTCCCTGAAGCGCGAACTGATGTACCTACTAATTAACGTACACACTCAGTTCACCGGTATGTTTAGGTCCTATGTAATAGGGAGAAAACCTCCGAACTCCGACCTGCGACTGAGAATTTCATAGAAAAACCCAATAACACTGCTTGATTGGGTCACAGTTGGGAATCGAAAGAGGAATAGTTGGGTTGGCAGTATGAGGATCAAAGTCCCCCTACTGCCAACACGTTTCCTCGAGGAGCACTATATTATAAGAATGTAGTTATTTGCAAAAAAAAATAATTTAAGTAGATATAATACCCACAGTGCAAGCTCTACTTGGTTCGAGACTATGGTGGACCCAAAATATTTAATTATTTATTTATTAAACTTTGTAGGTAGGTTTTCTGAGATTTGGTATAGTTAAAGTATATAATTATGTTTTTTTTCTCTTTATAATTTCAACTCCACTGTATTATTTTACGGTTTTAAACATAGAGCAGTGAATAAATGTTTTCTTTCTTTCTTTCATATGGAGAAGGAGTGCAGAAAGCTAAAATTAAATTTTATAAAATAGGTATGCATATTTTACGTTCTTGCTGTCAATGTCAAACATATATGTATATTTTTTGTGTGTAAATTTTTTTTTTAATATCTAGACTCTCTATAACAATAAAAGTTAAAAAGGTCGAATGTCGGCTAGCGTGGTACCTACTATTAATAATTTTAATTAAGTTTGGAATATTAATTTTCTTCTCAATGATTACGAGTATTATTACGAGTATTATATTATTTCTGTTTCGTCGCACGACAATACTAGATCAGCGAGACATTTGCGTAGGTCACGTGAAATACTCAAAACTGTCAGAAAACAGCTTAAATAAAAGTTCGACTTAGAAACTTCGAACTTTTTTTTCGATGAACGAAAGGATTCTGAAGGTTAATTTCTTCATGGCTCCATATCAGTACCATCTTGCATGTGTACAATGCTTTACCCATGTCGCCCGTCACACTGCCTAGCTCAGTAATGACGTGAAAGATAAAATGTAAAAACCTATGTGTGTGGCTATAGAACTTCGCCATCATTTGTACCTACAATCAGTTTCGTCACCTTATCACTTAAGAAGCGGTGTTTGTTTTGACATACATATATTAACCCTCTGGCATTTTTGACATAAACTTCACGCTTGTTTTCCCAGAATGGTTACAACAGCGGTGTACAGAATCCAGCACATCAAGCTACCACAATCTGTCAAATTTCTTTGATTGTTTTTCAACTTTATCACAAAAGCTTAAGGTTCATATTCAATTGGGAAATAGGAATAATTTATCATTCAACAATAAAAATGTAGGATAGCTGTTAGTAATTATAAAAAAAAAATTATATCATCAAGACGGCCACCACCTCAGTCTACCCGTGACCATGGACGCTGTAAAGGGTCCGAAACGTCGGGATTAATAATATCAATATAACGCGATACAATCCGTAAAAAGTAGTTTTATTTCAATGTATAATATTCGCGTAAATGTCAGAAATCAATATGTTACTGAGAATTTTATAGAACAACCCAATAACACTTTGCTCGACCTGGAAATCCAGGACCTGTAGTGAAGCAGTCACGCTAGAGGTCTTGTAAAGTCGTCCGGTCCAAGTCCCGCTGACCTACAGATAAAAGAAATTTGACAGATTGTGGTAGCTAACCCATTATTTTCTCATGCATTTTAAAATTTCATAAACTATTCTCAATACTTTCCTGTGTACTTAACTTACCAACATAAAAATAGTAATAATCTAAACCAAAGTACACGCGCAATGTTGTTTTCGTACATTTCGTACCTGCGTATCTACCAACATGATTACTTGATACTTTAAATGGAAGGGCACGTGCCTTCATTACAGCACCGATGAACTCCGATCATACCCGAATGTAATCGTCACCTCTTATTACAAGATGCTCGTGCGCAGATATTGGCGTGCTATGCGTTACTTAGAAGCGATTTCTTTGTCGCTCCCTGCTACAGGAATGCGTGTGAGATGCATTATATCTGCTGCGAATTGTGACTTGTGTGGTAATTTCCTTTCACGATAGGGATGCCACGTAGAACATTAGATAACCATATTTTTATATCATTATATTAGATGGTATAGCTATATAAGCAGTGATAGTTAGTGGGATGGACTGCCAAGTCCAATGGTCACTGGTACCACTAGCTACGATAGGATCCAGTTCTGAATGATTGGAGGTGAATGAGTTGGTTGATTCTACAGTGTATAGAATTCATCAACCATAAAATTGTTTTACCACATTTGACAAAAACTTCCCTCCAAATTTAATTTCACCAAGATTCATTATTCAAAAAGCAGTAATAGCCTAGTAGACTGTCAAGTCAAAGGTCTCGAGTTCGAATCCAAGGTACGCAGCTCTTACTTTTCGAAATCATGTGCGTATTAATTAATTATCATTCGCTTAAAACGGTGAAAGAAAACATCGTGAGGAAGTCTGCATGTCTTAGAGATTTTTCTCAACGGTGTGGGAAGTCTGCCAACCCACACTATGCCAGTGTGGTGAACTATAGCCTAATCCCTCTCATTCTGAGAGGAGACCTGTGCCCAGCAGTGGGACAGTATATGGGTTGATGATGATATTGGAGGGGCACATAGCTAAGCAATAATTACGCTGATGAACCGTCTGCAAAGGTAAGCTGCGCTACGCGCGGTCAGTCTGTGGGTGGGTGACCGTTAATTAAAACATTGAGATCCAGCCGTGATTCGGAGAGGATGTAAAGCCGTCGTTCCCAGTTCTCATACGTATGTATCTACAACGTGTTACAAAATACCCCGTAAAAAATATAATTAATTATCAAAGCCAAAAAGTTTGTCAGCTGTCATGTCAGGGAACCAGATTATTTAACAGAAAGGCCTACGTACCTATTTTACCTAATAATTGTCTCATCATCATCATCAACCCATATAGGTATTGTCCCACTGCTGGGCACGGGTCTCCTCTCACAGAATGAGAGGGATTAGGCTATAGTCCACCACGCTGGCCTAGTGCGGTTGATAATTGTCATAAATAATTGTCTACTTTAATAGTTTTTCTATTTTTAATTCATAAAAGTTGTTGTTTTCCTTTTTTTGGGGTACGTTATACAGCGTTACTACGGTTCTTAAATATTGTGTACTAACGGCCCGTCCCGGCTTCGCCTGGGTGGACATAAGATTCCCTAATCATTTCTAGCAATAAATATAGCTTATGTTACTCAGGGTGATGTAACTTTCCAATGGTGAAAGAATTTTTGAAATCGGCACAGTAGTTAGTATTTGAGTTTATTCATTACAAACATACACACAAAAATACAAATCTTTCCTATTTATAATGCAGTGTAGAT
Source organism: Acronicta alni (assembly GCA_964056405.1). NCBI lineage: Eukaryota > Metazoa > Arthropoda > Insecta > Lepidoptera > Noctuidae > Acronicta > Acronicta alni. Next base: position 10,026,578 of record OZ043930.1, read on the forward strand.
GGACTTGTTTTAAGGCCTCATTTAACCTCCTCTCGGCTTTACGGGTAGTTTTGTAAGTTCACCCTGTATAGGTGTACACCTATGATAATCTTTAGTGGTGGTCAGAAGTCCAAAAACCTGACAGCCAACTATCCTCAGGATATTGGTATTACTATGAATGGAATGGAAGTGAACGCGCGAGTGATACCACTGGTGTTGCTGGCGTCTATAGGCTGCGGTTACGACGTGCCATCGAGCGGCGGGATTAGATATTACTAGCTGCCCCCGCAAACGTTGTTTTGCCATAAATAAAAATAGATGTTGGCCTATTCTCAGATCTCCCCGATAAGCACAAAAAATTTCATCAAAATCGGTCAAACCGTTTCGGAGGAGTACGGCGACGAAAACTGTGACACGAGAATTTTATATATTAGACGAGAATTTTATATATTAGATGTTTGTTTGTCAAAATTAACTCGTTGATTTTTATTATTTTCTTTATTTTAATGGTCATTCATATTCTTATTCGTGTTCAATATTTTATGTTAGTTTCTGATTGTTATTAAACTTACTTTATTTTTTTTTTTATTATTCTAATTATTACTATTATTATCTATTCCCTTGATTTATATTTCTACATATTATTTTTTATTTATATTTTTACGTATTTTTTTTTATTTTTAAATATTTTATCCTAAGTATAAAAAAAATAATTAAAATATAAAAAATAGAAACCCACCGGCATCGGGAGCAGTTTCCAAGCTACCGGTGGTCAGGGCCCCAGAGAAAGAAACCTCCTAACAATACGGGCCGTATCCATATTTTTTTATTATTATTATTTTCAAGTTTATAATTTTTATCACTACCTCCATTATCAATCACTTGTCCGGCACTCCGGCTGTGTTCTGTCACAATGAACGTTCGGCAACTCTATTTGACTTTACTGTTAATACTGGGCTACCAAGATACAGGCTGTGCCTAGTTTGGGGCCCACGGCTATCTTTACCTTTGTATTGTTAATTTTCATTGTATTTTCTATCTCTGTTACCTAACTTTTGTGTGTAAATAAATTTATTAAAATTTAAAATTAAATTAAAAGAAAATCAAATTAACAGATCGCATCAAAAATAGCATACTGCTCTCCAAAACCCAGATCGCTGACATAGGCCAAAAAGCTGCTAGCTTGAAATGGAACTGGGCTGGACATGTCTGTCGCATGTCAAATGAACTGTGGGCTAAACGAAGTACCGAATGAGTCCCACAAAACGGCAGACGACAGCGCGGCAGGCCTAGACGGAGATGGCGGGATGAGCTTGACTTTTTCTGGAAGGTTTGGCCCAAAATAGCCTCGAACCGTGAGGAATGGAAGGAGGGTAGGGAGACCTTTGCCCTGCAGTGGGACGACAACGGCTATCAAAATCAAATAAAAATCAAAATAGTTTTATTTTCATATAAACCATATACAGGCACTTATGAAATGTCGAGTCTAGGTGCACGGTTCCAAAGTAGTCGTTTCCTATGGAGACGAACCGGCAAGAAACTCCATGGTTACTCTTTTAAAATATCGTTTTGTATTGTACAATGATGGATTATAAATTGGATTGGATACTTACATGAGAGAACAATTTAGGAATGTTTCGAAGATTACAATTATATAAAATACAGCTAGGCATAAAAGAAAGTTCTAAACAGTTCTAAATAATAATAAAAGAAAATCAGGACATGAGATAGATTTAATTCTTATGCGGCACAACCCTACACAGTAGATTGCATTATTGCACTTGCGCGTTTACGTTGTGTAACGTAATGTAGTGGATCGCAATCTGCTTCGAATATAGTAAAAATGAAAGGATTTGCTCACACGCATCTTATAGTGTAATATCAATGTATCGTTAGATGTTGCGATCAATTTATGTAAGGGTATTGAATTTCTCGGATGCTTATTGAAAAAAATTCTATCGTATACCTAGATGTTAGGTACTATTACTTTTTTATACTGAAGTAATACAACGTGTTACAAAATACCCCGTAAAAATAGAATTAAAGCCAAAAATTTTATCAGCTGTCATGTCAGGGAACCAGATTATTTAACAGAAAGGCCTACGTACCTATTTTACCTAATAATTGTCTACTTTTTCTATTTTTCATTCATTCATAAATGTTGTTGTTTTTTTTACGGTTCTTAAATATTGTGAATAGACTCGTTATAAGGCCCCATTCAACCTCCTTTCGGCTTTACGGGTAGTTTTGTAACACTATGTATAATAATATAAATTATATTTAATTTTGCTAATAGATCTTTTAAAGACACTTTTACAAGTCAATATTAATTAATACTTGATGGCGCCGGCATTTGATAGCTGACGAACTCTGAGAAGAAAATCATGGTCTCTTTTAAAGTCCAGACAGTAACAATATTCAATGCTTATTAGACGTGGTTTACAATGTAGGCAAATCTGAACTGGACCTTTGCAAAAAGAGCTATAGCAGCTTTGAGTTGACCAGTACTTACTGACGGCACGCGTTCATCAGTCATCGTGTAGCTCAACCATTATTTAGGGAGCTCAACGATTCGTCGCAAGACGATACCAGATCAGCAATAAGCAGTGATAGCCCAGTGGTATGACCATTAAACCGCCAATTCAAAGGTTTCGAGTTCGAATCGAATATTTACACTAATTTGCGATCACAGTAATTTACGATTCGTTACAAAATACTTACAAAGTAAACCTATCTTTTTGTATATTTTTGGCATTTTCCATGCTAATACCTAACCAGAAGACGCAGGTTCGAATCCTGCCCGCGGTCCAATTTTTCCTTTTCTAAATAACTTTAAAGTAAACCTAATTTAATTTAAGTTAACAATGTAACGAAGGAGCGAATATATTTTATTTTATTATTATGTTCACGATCAACCCATATACTGTCCCACTGCGGGGTAAGTCTCCTCTCAGATTGAGAGGGTTTAGACCACCACGCTGGCCTAGTGCGGATTGGCAGACTTTTGACTTTATAGAAAAATCTCTAAGGTAAACCTACCTTTGCAGGTTACCTCACGGTGATTTCTTTCACCGTTTAAGCGAGTGATAATTAATTATTAATACACAGGAATTAATGACTAACATGAATTCTAAAAGACAAAGGTTTGCCTTGGATTTGAACTCGAGACCTTTGACTTGACAGTCTACTAGCCTATCACTGCTTTTTAAATAATCAGTCTTAGCGAAATTTTATCTAGATAGAAGTTTTTGTCAAAGTGGTAAAACAATTTTATGCTCGACTATACATAGAATCAACCAACTCATTCACCTCCAATCATTCAGAACTGGATCCTATCGTAAAACAATACATGGAAGTGACCGAATCACGCTATTAGTTCCATTAGGCCATCGCGCATGGTCCATTGTTCGAGCTGTCATTGTTGGCATCCTGTATTGTGCACGGCCATTCGAGCATAGCACGGGAATCGAATTCGCTACCGTCACCCATTGAGGATGTATCGGGTCACGGTGTTTTGATTTCCTGTAAATTAACAATGTATTATTTGTACAGACAGCAGGTCAAGTTATCCAAAACTGTCAAACTATCCTAATCGAATATGAACCTTATTGTTTTGTATTAAAGTTGAAAATCTATCAAAAAAAATTGACAGATTGATGTGCTGGCTAGAACTTGGCTAGTTGACGGATATCTAATATATAAAATTCTCGTGTCACAGTTTTCGTTGCCATACTCCTCCGAAACGGCTTAACCGATTTTGATGAAATTTTTTGTGCTTATCGGGGAGGTCTGAGAATAGGCCAACATCTATTTTTCATACCCCTAATTTTTTTTTTATGGCAAAACAACGTTTGCGGGGTCAGCTAGTATATATATATTTTTAAATTATTGGGACATTTTACACAGCACCATCTAGTCCCAAACCATGCAGAGCTTGTACTTATACAATACTTTTTTTTGTAAAAACATACTTATATTACATAATAAACACCCAGACAAACACCGACATTCGTAAAAATATTTGTGCCCTACGGGAATCGAATCAACGACCTCGTGATCAGCAGTCCGATACTTGATCTCGATCAATTTATGATTCTATGAAAAAAAAAACCATAAATAGAATCGGTTCATTAATAACCAGCTTCAATTTGAGTGGAATTACTCCCACTATACCTACCTACACCTACCTCTCTTAAGCTAATCTAAGTTGAATTTATTTATTTTTATTTATTTATTTATTTAGTGCATGGAGAACTTACAGCTAACAAAAGTATACTAATACAAAGGAAAACCATAGTCTTCAGAAAGCCAATTACAAATCCTCACGTATAGACTTAGAATAATGACTTTAAGGTGTGAGTACAAAAACAAACAAACAAAAAACATCACATCACCTTAATTAAACTAAAACGCATTACCTAGATGCTGATGCTGCTAATACAAGTAATATAACCTACGACTACTTAAAAAATTTCAGGCTCAAGCACCTTCTGGCCGAATTGACACTAATTGTGAATGGATCAAAATCATATTCCTTGCATATATCATTAAAATTTCTGCTTGCGCGCACAGTAAAACTGTTCTGCCTATAATTCGAAGATGAGCGAGGTACACTTAAGGGTGGATTAAAACGAAGTACTTTACATGACACATTAAAATAAAATTTTGACAATAACTCAGGGTTATTGTCAAATTTGTTAAGTACCTACTTGACGCCAGTTAAAATAAATGAAAATTAACTTTATAGCTTATTATCTCGCCTTAGTGTTTAGAGTACAGACGCCAGCAGGTGAAGCTATCCAAAACTGTAAAATTTTCCCAATTGAATATGAACCTTATTGTATCGTGTTAAAGTTGAAAATCTGTTAAAGAAATTTCACAGATTGCGGTAGCTTGATGTGCTGGCCTGTGTAAGTTATTACTTAATAGTTATGTTGTGGTAAGCGGATGTCGTTAAATCACATCAAATAAGATGGGAGCCGCCGGTAATTAGTGCGACCTGGTCCTACTTAATTGGCTGGACAGGCAAGGCAACTTAATATAGTTTTAACAACAGTATCATTAACCTGCATAGAAAAAAATCCCAGCGTTAATAAGTGGCTTGGTCTTCACGTCCTAGTTTTTTGGTCCTTGGATCCAAAACAGAGGAAGAAGTTATAATGTATTATTTTTAGAAAGCACCGATAGTCTATTGGTATGGACCATTGGACTGCCAAGTCAAAGGTCTCGAGATCAAATCTTAGACACCCACACCTCGACAACTTTTGACGACACGTTTGGCGCAGCGGCTGAGGATTCGGCTTCTGTGCCACGGGTTTGTGGGTTCGATCCCCGCAAGGAACAAATATTTGTATGATCTACAGTTAGTTGTTCCGGGTGTTTGTGTATGTATGTGAAAGTTTGTGTTTGTAAACGCACCCACGATACAGGAGAAAATTCTAGTGTGGGGGGGGCAACGTTTATCTTAAAACTAAACTAAAACCTCTGACTTTTCGAAATCATGTGCGTATTAATATCTAATTAATTATCACTCAAACGGTGAAGAAAACCATCGTGAGGAAACCTGCGTGCCTTTAGAGATTTCTTCATCTCAACAGTGTGTGAAGTCTGCCAACCCGCGCTAGGCCAGCTAGCGTGGTAGACTATAGCCTAATCTCTCTCGTTCTGTGACAGGTGACCCGTGCCCAGCAGTGGGACAGTGTATGGGTTGATGATACAAAACGAAATAAAAGCTGTGTATAATTTTTAAATCAATAAAAGGAACTTGAAAAAGCAATGAATTCAAAGTCTTGTTTGTATTTATATCACACTTCATAAATTTTCTTTAAACCACCAAAATAGCCCAAAAATCTTCTAAAAAACTCAAATAAAAAAGTTAAACAAAGCATAATATTTGTAATTAATCCGTTACCAGTACAATGGTACTGACGACAAAACAGTATTGTCTCCTGCCGCATCCTGCCCCATTGTTTTACGCAACCCACCCGTGAAGGTACGTCTGATACTGTAATGACGAAAATAGAGGGATTTTTATTTTATGACAGTAAAATTGAGCGAAGACAGACATGATTTTTGAGACTGAGATGTTGATGACATTAATTTGACGTTTCCTTTATTAGATACTAGCTTTTACCCGCGACTTCGTCCGCGTGGAAAATTAAAGGTAACTTACCTTTAGTTATCGTTGTAATTTGGCTAATTAACTCAAAATTTTAACCGTTATAAATTATAGCTGATATGTTATTCTGATGTATAAATAATAATACTGTACAGTTTCATCAAAATCCGTTCAGTAGTTTTAGCGTGAAAGAGTAACAAACATCCATCCATCCATCCTCACAAACTTTTACATTTATAATATTAGTAGGATAAGAAGTAGGATATAATATTATATACTAGCGACCCGCCCCCGCTTCGCACGGGTGCAATGTACTAATAAAATACATGTAATTTTGTTTAACTCAAAACAGGTACATGTCATAGCATTTTAGAATCTTGGTGAAATGCGCCAACTTTTGGTCAAACTTGCCTTGTCAGCTTAGTTCATTTTTTTTTCAGTATGAGCAATCAAAGTTGAGTGATAGTAAATTAGAAATACTTTAACTGATGATATTTAGTATTTTTTCTCAGAAAATTTTTATTTTTGGATTTGCTTTGATTTGAAAATAATTAGCGTAGCTACTTGAGATTCCACAATAGGAAAAAAAATTCAAATAACTGAAAACTCTAGTCATTATGCCAAAAATTTTAACTCAGGGTGGAATTTTTGTGTTTTTTTTAAATGGCTGATACTTGGAAACCGTAGCGAATAAATCGATGATTATTTTTTTACTGAGCCCGCCAATAGTAGGCCTTTTCCCTGTTGCCGGCTTATCGTCACGTTCTGGGACACCCTGTTTATATATATATATATATATGTATATAATAGGATCGTGTAATAAACTCATCTTTTTTAAAGGTAGGCTCGGCTCATACTTCATAATTCGTCTGGAGTGGTATTTTTTTAAAATAGTTTTTTTATTGGCACCACTAAGGTGGCAAACAAGCATACGGGCCCACAATGTCGGTTGCCACCAGGTTCAGATCCCTTTTGGTCTAGTCTATTAAGAAGACACAATGCTCCCTCCATGTGCTGATGGTGGCCACCGTGGTAACCACCACGGTAGTGGGTAAGAATCTCACACTCCCCGGTCCAATCCACGTAGACCGGTCGTCTTTTGAAGGTTTCCCCCGTAAAAAGAAATGGTAAGTTAGGATGTAATTGTATTCAATGGAGATAAAACCATTAACTTAACGGCTTAGATTCACAAACCAGTGTTTATAAGCCCGACAGCCGATTCTACATATTAATAATTGCAATAATGTTAAACAATTATCATAAGACATTTAAATCAGAATTGGTAAACCTTCAATCGGATGGGAATGACAACAGTAAAACACACTATTGTCACACCGTAGGTATGGGTCTGTTCGATCAGCTGTGACGGGCACTCCCCTCTCCGGATGGGAGCGTCCTGTACCCCACTGGGTTAAGTTACATACCATTTGAGCACTTAACGACCGAAAATGTACCCTTTTGTTTCCGATAGACAACAATTTTGGACAATACATTGACCTATTTAGAAGCCCAATTCTCTATGACTTTCAATATCAATATTCTAGCTAGGAAGTAATTCAACAAACGGTACCTTATAGTGCCTTTTCACTATTTCTGTTTCTGAGCTAGCACATTCTAGAAACCAATAAACACAGATCACTCCAATTATAAATATTATTCTATGGTAGAAAATCGGGAGTCTTTGGGATAAATCGGACTCGTAGGGAAAAAAACCGCACTTGCACGGGTCTCCTCTCACAGAATGGGAGATTGAGGAGAATGAGGGATTAAGCTATAGTCCACCACGCTGGACTAGTACGGGTTGGTAGACTTCACACGCTTTCGAGAAAATCTCTAAGGCATGCGGGTTCTCTCACGATGTTTTCCTTCACCGTTTAAGCGAGTGATAATTAATTATTAATACGCACATGATTTCGAAAAGTCAGAGGTGCGTGCCTTGGGTTCGAACTCGAGACTTTTGACTTGGCAGTCCAATGGTCTTACCACTAGGCTATCACTGCTTATTACATCTATTTTATTTGTAAACTGCTTGTTCAAGAGCCGCTAAAGTGGCGTATTACAAAATGATCGACAAACGCAATGCGTCTGTGTGATGTCATTAGAATCGTAGTGGGCGACGCGCGTCGTTAGGCTTATGACAGTGCTTAGGAATTGAACATAATGGGGGGTCTTTATTTAAAACCTCTTTAGTTAAAGAGCAGGGTTCCGTGATTTCGGAGGTATTGTGTTGGTCCGAGTTAAGAAACAAATTGTGGTACGGTCACCAACGAAAGTCGTTGAACATAATCAAGTTTTGAAAACACAAACACCAACATTTTTTATTAAATTCTAGTTAAAGTAAAGCTTGTAATTATCTTATACATATACAAAGAAGTCGTGCTACCTTCTCGGTGTCGGAATTTTATAGAAAAATCTAGAACACTTTATTCGACCTGGGAATCGAACTTACGTACCTCACCTCACCCACAGTCTCGCTTACGACTACTAGACCAATAAGACAGTTTTTTTTTTGGGAATAGAAACATTTTCAAATTTGAAAATAACGAACGTCCATTTTTAAATTATCTAAAAAGTTTCCATGGTGCATACGTCCCTATACCATAGAGACTTGATATATAACCGTCAAACTATCATGGCTTCGACATTGACCCTGTGTGACGTAGGTTATGGTCATGGAACTGTGTTATGTTCGTCTGTTATAGCATGAGACAACTTGAGATTTAATTACGGACCCATTTTTATGGGTTTTTAACCCATCATAGAGTAGATACGTTTCGGCTTAGTTTGGATCTTCTATTATTTATTGTATAATCCTATATCGTCGATGATACTCCTTTGCTATAAGGCCTAATTTTCAATGTTATTTAATACAAAATTAAGCCTTATAACAAAGTGTTACCTACGCCATATTTATAAAGATTTTTGTTTGTAATTCTGTTCTCGAAAACAACTCTAACGATTTATCAATAAATGAATGGTGTAGGAATTGGACCACATAGGGAAGAACTAACAAACGTACATAAAGCACGCAATAAGTATCTACTTTTATTTATTCGATAATCAAGAAAATTTTCTTAAAAAGTCTTCGAATTTTAGGCATTCTGAAATTGTTGCTCCTTAACTGAATCGGCTTTCCTCCATGTTCTAATGCTCTTAAATATAATATCTGTGATATTAGTTATCTGAGAAGAATCTGTTATCTGATTAGAAAACAATGAATTAAACAAACAAACTGTTGTTGTGAATATTTTTACAAACACTTTGGAGAGTAATAGGAATATTTCATTTTTCAGAATGTTTTCTATGTTTCTAATATTGAATAATATGAATCAAGAACATTCTGGTGAATAAATAATCCTATTTTATTAATATATACTGAAATGGTAGCGTTCTTGGTCAGTCATAATAAAATCTAACCACGCACTAGGAAATATTGCAAGCGCGTATATCCTAGACGAGTTATTAGCTCTGTTCACACGCCGATGCCAATAACCTTGATGCGCAGGCGCAGGCTGCAGTTATCGCGACCATACAGGCATAGACCATGCGACCGTGTGGTCTGGTCGCAAACGACAGCCAACCGCACTTCCGCGATGACATTCCCCTATTGTTAGGGATGTGATATGACGGGTTTTTTATAGAAGTTTCTAGGATTAAAAGAAGATATTTTATTGAATGTATTTATCCTCATTTCTGTAACTTTCCATGGTGGTCTTCTATGGGTCTGAGGGTGATATTATTTTCTTATTTTTATTATTTCAATGAAATATCGTAAATTCTGAATTTTGACATACAGAAAAGCTAAGTTTGGGCTGAGATTTGTCTGTGAATATCAACTGTAACGTGTTCAAAATTTATATATTTTTTTAATAGATAATTAATTGAACCATAGCGTTAGGTGAGGTACTGTATATATATGCACTCTTGGTCTTTTAATTATTGAGTTAATCACACTAATTTATCATTATTATAATAAATTATACTTAGTAAACTTGTATATAAACAGAAATTATAGTCGAAAAATATTGATGTTTAGTTTTTTACAAGTTATTGTGCATTTTACCATCAAGCTTGAATTGTTCACAGAAGGAAGCATTTTTGTTCAATTAGAGTATATTAAAAGAACTAGCAATTGACTGATATGACCTAAGTAGTTGAAACAATGCAGCGTTGTCATTCCTCAAAATAAACTCTGTCATCTGTGACATGCAGAAATATTATCGCAGACTGTCCGATTCTCGAAACCAATCATTTCCAAGCGCTATTTTTCTCCGGAAAATGATGAAAAAATATCACTGTGTTAAAAACCGTCGTAATGAAGCCCAGCCCTATCCATCTGTAATGTATCACTGCTGTGACATCAAACTAGTCTTTATAAAAAGCAATTCGCTCCTGTGTAAAGAACTGCGCCCACTAGAGCGTAACAATTGATTCAATGATGTGAGACATGAATGCTCGATGTCTATTCAAAATCATTGAATTGTATGCTGATTTCCATTTGCTTTGATAAGTGAGTAACTCGCTTGACCGATAGTTTATAAATATATTTGTGGCAATGATTAGATGTATTAATTTTGAGTGGAATTTTACTTGATAGAAGATCCGTTCGGTTCTTATTATTAAGTAGGTAGTTCTTAATCAGCCTGATTGGTCCCACTGCAGGGTAAAAAAGCTTCCGCACTCCTCACGGAGATCGATATTCAAGATCCAGTCAGTCCTTAATCTTGAATAATTTGACTGATAACTTCTGTGTAATATAATATAAACATAAGACTTTTATTCAAATATTATATACATTATATACATACTCCGGTATTATACATTATATACATACTCCGGTATTATTTTAGTGTCTTTATTCTACGAAGGATGCTTTATAAAGAAAAATATTGAAATATCTAGGAATACGTAGCCAGTTTCGTCGAGAGAATATTAGAAAGTTTGCTACTTTCAAATTTTCGAATAAATGCTTTTGTTTATTGTTTTCCCCGTCAAATCGTATTTTATAATTGCTCACTCTGCTAATGACCAGCCACCCAAGTCTAGTGTACCTAGACCTCGTACTAAGCCATCACCTATGTAATAACGCAGTGGTCAGTCGATGCACGACGCATGACGCGACGCGGCATTCTGACGTTTTTGTTTGAGTGAATTTAAATGGAATAGATGGATAGGGTTTACGGACCTTCGCTACGCAAGGTAGTGGACACATTTCCTTAGATTGGATACTGGGTTAAGATTCGTCATGGTAAAGATTGCATCGACATTTTATATGATTAGGTTTCTAGTGAGTTAGAAGTAAGGGAGTAAAGAAATTTTAAATAGAAATAAATCGTTTTAGTTAGTGCTTACTCAAACCCTGCTCTCCCTTATCACAAAAGGTTTAAAAAAAATGTTTCTTTTTTATATATACACCGTCTTACAAATAAAAAAAATACTGATTACTGATAGATTAGAAATCGTTTTCAATATAAGTAATTGGGAAAAGGCTAGGAGCTAAATGAAATCGTGACAGTGAGTTTGTGTGTGTTTTTGTTTTTTCTTTAATTTTCTGGTTCTTATATTGATTCTACAATCCACGTGAACGAAACCGCAATTTAAGCTAGTGTTTAATAAAACTATTGAGTTTTAATTGAAAGTGGATTAAGTTCAGTATATACTGGTTGTGAAATGTAATTTGAATTTAACTGACTTAAAGGACCAGTCGCCATTGCTTTCGGTGTCAGAATGAAAACAATTTAAAAAAAATACTCACATCGCTTACACATTGCCTAGTGCTGACATAACCTTGCTTTGACATAAGCTGGCGTAATAAACATTAGTCTACCATGACCCCATTGTAATAGATTTATTTTATTTCAGAACATAACATCACACACATTAAAATGATTAATAGTCCCAGATGATAGTACACACAGGAACACATCAAACTATACAGTAGATATTTGGATCGCTCTTGTTCTTTCGTAATAGCGGCCATTTTTGTACTGCAACTGTGTACCTTGAAGTGTCCTCAATAATAGTTCATTATAGTTTTTTATGCTCCTTCTCACGAGGATATCTGGGTTTTGGTTACACCCACAGTATCCTGTCCCGTCAACCTAGGGGATGCGGTGGGAACTGTTCTTATCTATTTTTAGTTTTACCCTTGGGTAATAATAGATTCGATTGTAGACAAACCCTTGTTCTTTCCAGCGTTTCCAGTTTAAGAAAGAAATAATGATTCAGATCTTACAATCCCTAATTAATATTATTAATAAGACACTCTGTAAACCTCTGTCTGTCCAACCCTTTCACGCCTAAACTGCTGAACAGATTTTGATGAAATAGGCTACCTTTTGTCTTAATAAGCCTAAACCTGAACGCTAAAACTAGGTACAGAACGAATTTTGATGAAACTTTATTGTCCCACTGCTGGGCACGGGTCTCCTCTCATATTGAGAGGGATTAGGCTATAGTCCACCACGCTGGCCTAATGCGGGTTGGCAGACTTCACAAACCGTCGAGAAAAATCTCTATGGTATGCAGGTTTCCTCACGATGTTTTCCTTCACCGTTTAAGCGAGTGATAATTAACTATTAATACGCACATGAATTCGAAAAGTCAGAGGTGCGTGCCTTGGGTTCGAACTCGAGACCGACTTGGCAGTCCAATGGTCATACCACTAGGCTATCACTGCTGTAGCCAGTGTCTAATATTGCCTAAAGACTTGATGGTTTCAAATCATCATTAAATCCATGGTCTCACTGCTGGCCACTGTTGGCAACATTACAGGCATGCAGGTTTCTAGTCATGTCTTCACTCCCACAGCTGAAATGAATCTCATGTCACCTCATATGTTGTAATCCGTGAAACGGTTTAGATTGTAGAAAGTGCTAAAGAGTTTATTTATTTATTGATTTATTGTTTCGCCTACAATTGTTACACATTTTCATAGTAAAGTTACATACACAATAGTTAAACATCCGTTGTGTACAATATCAATCGGCAAACACAGCATTCATAAAAAATACATTCGAATGATAAATTGATACAATTTTTTTTTACATGCTTTTATAACAATATAGGTAGGTACACTTTTATTACAAATATACAATTTTATTATTCCGTGTTGATACTATGAATTTGGGGTATGAGTTAGACATACATACATACATATAATGCATATGCACGCTCGAAACACGTACCCTCCTTTTGCTATCGGCTACTAGTGAAGTAAACTAACACTGCTTTGAGCTGTGTTGTGTTTCTTACGGTGAGCAAGGTTGTCAGTGCTCCACGACGAAACGTGTTGGCAGTGTGGGTACTTTGACCCGTAAACTGCCAAATCAACTATTCCTCTTTCGTTTTACAGGGTCGGGAACGCGCAAGTGATACCCCTGGTGTTACAAGCGTGTCTATGCTACGGTAACCGCTTACCATTAGGTGGGCCGTATGCTTGTTTGCCACCTTAGTACTTAGTATAAAAAAAAGTGTCTTTCTTTTTTATAGTACGGAAAATCCTCAAGGATCCTCCGCCACCCGGGGAGGTGCCAGGGTAATTCGGACTCGTACCGACTAAAACCGCACCTATCACCTGTCATGGCCATGGAATCCGTGAAAATCGCCAGAACCATGACAGTAGGCAACTGTCCTGCAAGAGAGTAATTATGAAATCTATAATTTTTATTTAAAAAAGATTGTTTTGATGCGGGCGAAATTATTTTTCCACGGGCACAAGTGGTGTGACGAAACGCCTGGAGTACCGCCATTTGTCGTGTATGTAAATTAATAACATATTAGAGACAATTTGTCTGAGAGGGATGTTAGGACAGTCGGACAGACATGCGGGCTTCGCTCACTAATTCACGGCTCCTCGATTAAGTAATGATTGTGAATTGAACATCAATTTATCTGTTAAGCCGTTATTGGAAGTTTTTTGTTGAACCGATTTTTCAGCGTTTCGATTGATTCTGATGTATTGTGTGTAGTGTTAATAAATATAAATTAAGCCCAGTTAAGATAATTTGCGGAGAAATGTTTCTGTTTCTGTGAATTTATGGGAGCCAGCTGCCCCGATCGATATTGTAGGTTCCTTTGTCAATTAGAAAGTCTCTTTTAATGGGTATGTAATATTTTCACGGTGGTGGTGGTGTGTCTTCCGTTGTGGCAGGCAGAGACCATAGATTTCCATTTGCTACGATTCTAACACATCTCTCGCTTCATCTACGTTCATTATCACCTTATTGCATGATCTTCATTTATTTTTGAGAACGTCCGCATTTGTGTTGACTTCAAACTGTTTTCCATACTTTTTACTAGTTCTGATGGAAGACGAATTATCATCAACCCCCTTCAGAGTGTGAGGGGTGAGGCTGTCTAGTTCAACTGAATAGCCTAAAGCAGACTTCACATGCCGCTGAGAAAATCTCTCAGGCTTGTTAAGATGTTTTCCTTCACCGCGAGTAAACTCTAAATTATTAATATATACGCACATGATTTCGAAAAGACAGAGGTTAGATTCGAGCTCGCGACCTTTGACTTGGCTGTCCAATGTTCATATCACTAAGCTATCGTGAAGAAGAATCAGTGTACACATGTCTTGGCCACAATATTAGATCATATCGCGGTCTCTCATTTTACGCCTGTCTCCTCAATTAGACACGACTGTATAGTCGCATGCAAAATTTAGATTGTGATTAATGATGTTTTGAACGAACAAAGCAAGAGACGAACTAGCTGTGACCGCGGCTCTGCTTGTCTCTTCATTATTCGTTTAAAGATATGTCATTTTTAGAGAAAGGAAAATTCGATGCTAGGCGGGGTTCGAACTTGCATTCGTCGGGTTAGGTATTCCGGACGCTTTAGGCAAATAAGCTACCGAGGCCACTGCCTGTGATGTAGAATTTCTCTTCCTTGCTCCGTGAGGAAACGTTGTGTTGGCATTGGGGAGACTTTGACTCTTGGTATGGTATGGTATGGTATAGCGGGCTGGTTTCCGCAACTCCACGACAAAGCGCGTATTTTGCGTGCGGGTGGGAATAAGTGGTTCATTCCAACCACCCTAACTCTTCGAGAAAAGCCGCCAGGCGTTTAATGTTGCTGACTTTGACCCTTATACTGCCAACCCAACTATTCCACCGGGTCGGCAACGCGCAAGTGATCGTAACCGCTTACCATCAGGTGAGCCGTATGCTTGTTTGCGTGGTAGAAAAAAAAAACATTCTACGTCGTATTAATAGGTGACGTCAGTGACATGAGAATATTAAATCCCTCCTCACTTAACGCAGCTAAAAAATACAGTTGTATTTCCTTAATTTATCGTTTTTGTGTAAATAAATTCGTTACCTTCGTCTTTCGTATTCCGGTGCGTCCACCAGGACCACAGCTTGCAATAGTCGTAGAAAACTACAAATTTTTCGGATCCCACGATTATGGGGCAAGTGAGTTTAGACGTAGAATGTCAGGTAGGTAGACTTTTGTCGACAAAACCATTTTGTGCACAGAAAAAGTTATTTTAGTCGACTAGAGAAGTATTTTAATCTGTTGTAGTTGTTATGCTGCTTAATAACTAAACTCCTTTACCATGTCCTATGAAACTTGACCACATAAATAGCTTGGAGAAGGATCTAGTATTTCCTACACATGCAGACGGAAGCTGGTTCATAATGTTAGTGTTTGCACTTTAATTGGCGTAATGGTTTCGCCCTAGAGAGACCTAAATACCTAGAACTTTCCATCATTGTTGCGCGTGATTGTTGTACCTAGGTTTTAATTAAATGCGCGGGCGCTCACCGTCTGCGTCATGTTCGATTAAGTTAAAAGTGTTCTTAATTTAAAATCACGTGTTTCGTTCTGTAAATTGAAGCTTTAAGTTAACTAATTTTTAAAAAAATATGGAATACTTAGGGGGTGGTTTAATTACCATATAGTGGACAAAAATCCAAATTGCTACTGGGAATTTCATAGAAGAACCCAATAACACAATAACACGACGTGGGAATCGAACCCAGGACCTCTAGCGTAGCAGTCGCGCTTACAACCACTTTTACATAACTATTCACATAAATATTTATGTCCCGGGGGGAATCGAACCCGTCACTCCGACACTCGAGTCATTAGACCACAATATCGTCAAGAATATACCAAGTATAAACCGGTAAATATTGTACCTACCTACTATTACCTACATTGATGTTAGAAGTAGTAATGATTATTATCTTTTGTCGATGTTACAGTAAAATTCAGTAATAGTGTTTGTGTATTCTTAGCTACGACTGTAGACAGATGCAGTAAAAACGAGTGAAATCCTGTAAAGGGCATTTTACGAGTATGCACCGGGTGCGCGGGCGCATAGCGTTGCCCACGCGCCGCTGAAAACAAGCTATTTACAATATTCCCCTGCCGAGCACTGCTTTTGATCTTTGTTTGCATGTTTATACTAAATTTAAACGTTTGTTCTTTGATTTTTTATTATAAAGAAGGGTAAAGGAGTTTTACTGCATTTTTAGAACTCTGCGATGGTCACCGTGTTGCGTGTACGCATATTACAAGTTTATATTTGAAAGTTTTTTGGTTTTATTTGTTAAAAAAAACGAGAATTTATTTACTGAGGTGTACATAAATGTATTTCCAATTTAATAAATCATATGTTCATTATTATTAAAATATCATTATTAATAAATGCCTTATTAGTCGTAAACGCAACTGCTATTAGAGGTCCTGTATTCGGTTTCCAGGTGGAGCAGTGTTATTGGGTTTTACTATGAAATTCTTAGTCCCAACTCGGAGTTTGGATTTGAGATTCGCCTATTACATTGGACCTATACGGTGAACTGTGGGTGTGGGTGTAGATTAGTACACTCCTGCCTAACCCTTTGGGTAATACAGGCGTACTACCTAAGATAAATAAATATTTTGGGACATTTTACACAGTCCCAAATTAAGCAGAGTATACTTATATACTTTTTTTTTTGTAAATAGTACTTATAACAGATAAGAAACACACAGACAAACAGAAACACTTCATGTTCGTCACATAAATATTTGTGTTCTGCTTGAATCGAACCCACGACCTTATGATCAGCAGTCCGACCACTAGACCACAGGTCGTCAAAATTTTACATTGAAATGTTACAATGAGACTGAAGGTTCATTCACCTTGAACTGCGTACAGATTGATATATAATTCTTATCTCAATCGTGAGGCCAGATCGACTTGATAATTGTTTCGGTCGGCCCTCCAAACGATTTCAATCTATAGGAAAGAGTGACCAGCTTAACAAGACCTCTAGACGCCTTGTGAAATAAGAAACTTATATATTTTTTTACACACGAAAGAATGGTACAGAAATACATAGATTTGGACTATACAATAGAATTAGTATTAGTACATATATTCTTTATGCACAAATATAAAAAAAGCCTTTATTTTACTAGTTTTGTACTGATTATTTCTGTTACTTACATTATATAGATTAATTAATGATATGTATTAAATTTAAAATCAATGTACAATTATTATAGAATAATTAATATATAATATACCACGGGATAAGGTTTTGGCAGTAAATTAGTTGCTAGTCTTTTAATACCTTCATCTGACATGTTATGCGTCCATGGTCTACCCGTGACCATGGACGCTGTAAAGGGTCTGAAACGTCGGGATTAATAATATCAATAAAACGCGATAAAATCCGTTTATTTCAATTTTATATTATTCATATTTTACGAAAGACGAATTAATGAAAGGATATAGGGCCGTCTTAGGGTTGTGCTATAGTTATTTTCCTAGAATTTAAATATCGATTTAAAATAAAATAAATATCGTGGTACAGTAACAATGGTTTTAATTATAATGAAAACTCCTATGCATGTATTTTATAAAGGTGGCCCTAAAGCTCTTCCTAAATGAATTCTATTGAGTATTATTTAAAAAATAAAAACAGATCTTATTTCTTAACCTTGCCCTGCAAAGTGTCAAGTTATGCTGGCTACTATTATATTATTTATTCCGTTGCTATGGTTACAAACAAAAGGTACTTTAAACAATTTAGGAATACAATAGTATTATTATCTATAATTAGTATGAGTTTTCTTTTTTCCGTTCGAATAATTTTCTGACAATTTAGTTTATGAATGCGTAAATGTTTCTTACTTTAAATATAACTCTCATAATCATTACTTATTTGTTCCCCGAAGGGTTTTTCAATCGTACTGCTTTATAAACACTATAAGCGGATGTTTTTGGGAGTATCTGCCATTAATAGGTACCTAATTTGGCTCGTCCCATATTACATAGGACCTATACTGCTTAATAGCAATAGGCTTTCTTTTAAATTTTCAGTGGGTCCGCGTTTGACCGTTACTTTATCTATTAGTAAGCAACAGTACGCTGCTACTGAGAATTTCATCAAAAAACAATACCTAACAAATTAATTTCTAATCGAATATTTAGTCTGCAATATGCAACACCTTTAACTTACCTTTAAAGGTAAAAGTAAGCCCTTAAACTAATTCTCCAGGTAGATATTCAGATCAAACCGCCTGTTGCGACACAAGAAAAAAAAATCCGGCACTACCGATGCCGAGTATCAATTTCGGATGCACTTGTCAGCGTTCATAAACGGAAGCGGTTCGTTGAGCCGCCATTTTGCATCCGCGCGGCGCGTGCGCAACACAATTACGACTCCTGCGCACCCCACGGTTTTAAAATTAGAACGCTTCCGCGCGATCCCTTGACGTGTGACAGTTTGTAAACTATGGCTTTCAGGAAATATTGCTTCTGTGGAAACAATTGGGTAAACGTCACTTGTGGTTGAGAGTAAACTTTTCAGTTTACGCTTACTATATTTAGGTTTATTTGTCACCGGAGTCAAACGCGTTCGAGTTCTCTTAGACAGATCTATAATTCGGGGTCGTGGTGATGAGGAGTTCCATGGCACCGACCATAGGGATAGGAAAGCCAAGTGCGGTTTTACTCAGTACGAGACCGAAATACCTTGCCGCTTCCCCTGGCTGCAGACGATTTATGAGGATTTTCGGCACTAAACTTTTATTTTTTTACACAGCACCGTATAGTCCCAAACTAAGCAGAGCTTTTACTATGGCTACTAGATAATGGATATAATACTTATGTATATATACTCTTTTGTAACAAACACCCAGACACCAAACACTTATCTTCACCACATAAATAGTTGTGTTCTGTGGAAATTGAACCCATGACTATGTGATCTGCAGGCTGGACCACTAGACCATAGACGTTGTCAAACAAGTAGATCCTAAGGTTTCCTGCGGTTAATTTGCCATCTGGTCTTCATAATTATATTCCAGAATTTTAAGGTTAGACTTGTCGTTAAAAACGTTGCCCCAAGATTTTCTCCTGTATCGTCGGTGCGTTTACAAACACAAACTTTCACATACACAAACACCCGGAACAACTACCTGTAGATTATACAAATATTTGTTCCGTGTGGGGATGGAACCCACGACCCGTGGCGCAAAAGCCAATCGCTCAACCGCCAAACGTGTCGTCGAACTGTCAGGAAATTGACAGTTATGGCAAGTAAATTGTAATTGACTGACGCAATATATTGGGTTTAACTTTCTCTGTAGGGATCGGAGGGTTTCAATGTGTGAATCAGCCGATCAGTCCGTTCACCCATCCATGTAATGGCCGGGGAGAGTATCACTTAACTTCACAAAATTGATCGATTTACACAGCTTCATACATAAAGCAATAATTTTTTGAACTTGAATCATTAGCATCATCCGTCCACTGCTGGACGTAGGTCTCTCTTGGTGAACGTCATAGAGCCTGGTCTTTTCTGCTTTCCTCATCCAGTCACTGCCAGCTGCCGTCCACAAGTGGTCACTTGTGAAGTACACTACGATGTCCTAGACGCGGTCTCCACTCGAGAACTCGATTGCTCCAACGTTTGTCAGTCGAGACAGCAAAGTGTTATCCTGTGAAATCCCAGAATCGTTTGGATTTGTGCCCATTAAGTGGCCTTAGGTATACATGAGACCTAAAACATTATCGGTATGCTGTTAGAGCGGTTTCGCACTACGTCCGAACCGAATCCGATCGGAATCTGTGAAAATACAGAAAGAGAGAGATTCAACGGATGACGTGGAGAAATCGGATGACGGAAATCGGATCTAGTGTGTAAACTACCATACAAATAGTTCTACGACTACTCCAGACCGTATTTTCACGGATTCTGATCGGATTCGGTTCGGACGTACTGCGAAACAGCTCTTAATGTACAGAGGCCAGCACATCAAGCTACCACAATCTGTCAAATTTCTTTAATTGATTTTCAACTTTAATACGAGTCGATAAGGTTCATATTAAATTGGGAAAAAATTACAGTTAAGCATAGCTTGACCTACTGGCGTATGTACATCAGCAATAGACCTCTGTCTAACTCTTCGTGGAAACGAGGCATGATGATATGCTATAAGAAATCGCATAATATTTTGACCGTTTCCAATTGTCTCCGATACTTTATCGAAAAATAAAATTCACGGAATCCCACGTTTATTATTATTATTATAATCAGCCGTGATCGTCCCACTGCAGGGCAAAGGCCTCCCTTTCCTTCTTCCACTCTTCGCGGTTGACAGCTTTCAGCATCCAACCCTCGCATGAGTATAGTTCATCCCGCCATATCATTCTGGGTCTGCCATGACGTCTTCAGAAATGCTGTGGCATCCACATTGTTGTTGTTTTTGCCCACAGTTCATGAGACATTCGGCAGATATGTCCAGCCCAGTTCCATATAAAATCGTTTTATTATAAATAATCAGGCAAATAAAGCAATGTGACTGGTAATCTTGTTAACAACGCCATAACTTTCGAGAACTTTAAATAGTAGAAATACGTTAAACAGAACACGTTGATTTTATTATATGTTACATTTTTATAGACTCTCGCAGTCGGGTAGTCTAGGGTTGACAGAACTTCCCGAGTAATCACGTGCAAAGATTTTTACTTCTGTCTGCTAATACCACTGAAATAATTCTGCTGAAATATTGTTCATAGATCATTAACTCTTGGACTATTGTTCATTACAAATAACTTGTAAATTGTGTAAATAAAGATAAAAAAATATAGATCTGTACTTTTTCTAGCTATATGGCTAGCTAGAATATATGAACAATAAGAAATTATCTTTGTGTAAGATGTTATGCTGTTATCCTGCAATATAGGTCCACCGCACCACCTAGAAATCCTATCCGAACCATAGCACAAAAATAGTAAATAAAATAAACTCAAGTGGGACAACCCTGTCCACTCTCCCTTCGGGCTCCACAGACTGTGACGTTATTAACGTTGAACGTCCTTTACAAATAGTCTGATAACTTTAACGTAAACGATCAACCGTGATTTATTAACGTATCAATTATAACGTCTAGACAAGTGCGCAGGCGTCGATTTTGAACGAAGGGACTCGGTTACTTTCCCTTCTACTTATAATTTGCTTTAATTAATTGCTAGCTGTGTAATGTAGCACGAAATAAATTACTTTAATGTTTTATTTGAGTTTTCATTCAATAAGCAGTGATAGCCTAGTGGTATGACCATTGGTCTGCCAAGTCGAAGTTCTCGAGTTCGAACCCAAGCCACGCACCTCTGACTTTTCGTATTCATGTGTGTATTAATAATTAATGATCACTCGCTTAAACGGTGAAGGAAAACATCTTGAGGAAACCTGCATGCCTTAGAGTTTCTCGACGGCGTGTGATGTCTGCCAACCCGCACTAGGCCAACGTGGTGGACTATAGGCTATAGCCTAATCTTCTCAATATGAGAGGAGACCCGTGCCCAGCAGTGGGACAGTATATGGGTTGATGATAAAAGTGTCATTTGTTATATGGTTTTATCATGAGGAATTTAATTATGTACTGTGTATTGTCTACAGTTGTCTGTGTCATGTCACTATTCCCACGGCTGTGACTATAGGATTTAGTCGGTACATGATCCCTTTGAACAATCTATGAGCATTTTCTGCAATACAAAAAAGGATTTTAATACCTCTATACAGAGTGTTTGGGAAACGGTTACCGATACTTTTACCCGATTAAAGAAATAAGATGACTGCTATTCGCGAGGTGTTAGGGTAGGAGTACATATAACAGTGCATTTGTTGATAAAAATGAGCATATAATATACCCTAAAAGTATCGATAACCGTTCTCCAAACATATTGTATATAGCACATATATTTCAATTAATATAAACACTGCTCGCTGTGGAGTGATTCTTTTTCTCTTTTCGTTGTTTGTCGCCTCTTTTTCTGAGCAACTCATCAGTTCCGAAGCCCAGGAGAAAAATCCATTTCGTCATGCTTAGTGACGAAGCCATACTACTTCCACAATCAGATCGAGGGCATGATCCAACAATTTCTCACCTACCTACAAACAATGGAATAAAACCCGAAACTATTTGTTCCAAACAACATAAAATCAGACGTGGTCATTAAATCCTTTCGGGTGCGCGGGCGCAGTGTGGTGCGCGGGAGTGTGACGCGTGAAGATCCCCGATACCGACTTTTGTGCAACCCTTCATGAATATGGATGGGACGCACTTATTCTGGAGATGGCGTTTCATGGTGATTTCCGCTTGGGGTGCGTATGTTTAAAAAGTAAGGAATTTGTTAAAATTATCTTAGCATCGTATCGGTTGGTTTACTAATCGTCCCCCACATATAAAACTGCGTCATTTATCTAATGGACACAACTACAAGCGGTCCTAGGTTCTATTCTCAGGTCGAACAAAGTGATAGGTACGTATTGAGTTTTTTATGAAATTCTCAGTAGCTTTGAAATAAAACTACTTATTACGGATTTTATCGCGTTATATTGATATTGTTAATCCCGACGTTTCGGACCCTTTAAAACGTAAGACCTTTTAAAAAGTAGTTTTATATCATATATTCGCGTAAATGTCAGAAATAAATGTTCTCAGTAGCTTCTCGGAGTTTGGATTTGTGCCCGGTTAATGGCTTATCGCCCCGTATTAAATGGGACCTAAACACCGGCGAACTGAGTGTTAATTAGTACAGCTCTACCTAATCCTTCGGGGAATACAGGCGTGATGGTGTGTTTCTTTATGTTAGTTTTTAAAGGATCTAAATAGTCTAATACTTAATGCATACAGTTATAATGTTACAACGTTATCGCTAATGTGAGATAGGTATACAATAATATATCGCCGAATATGTAAACATGTTTTTAGGGATTACAGTATTACAATTATGACCTATATCAGCACTGATAGGCAAAATTGGAACATATTTAACATATCACAGCCAGTATGCTGTTAGGCAGAAGAAGAAAAGAAAAGAAAGTACATAATTTGCTGATGGATTGTGTTAGGAACCGAGATGAAAGGCAAACTTTTATTAGGGAATTCCAATTAAATGTATTCGTATTGGGACTAGTACAATCAATATTAGCACAACCAAAATCCGATGTTGCAAAAAGGTTATGTCAGTTGATCCACTGTATTAATTAATATGTTTCCTAGATCTAGTACTTATTTGATTATTGTATAAGGCACGATGGGGTTGACGTATCCACGAGGATAAAAACCCCAAATTAAAAAAAACTGTCAAAACTGACACTTCATGGCGCGAAAAACTAGTAATGTAGCTGTTAAAGCCCACCAAATAAATCAATGAGGCTGTGAAATCAATCATAATGAAATTGTTCAAACATTGTTACTACGATCACAACGCAATTCACCTCCTTACAAGCATGCAAATGTAATAAATCAGTCCTGACCGCTCGATCTCTTGAGATGCGCGAGCATTCAATTGTGTCTCACGCGCATCTGTCACTCAGTTGCATGGCTAAATATAGATCGAAATGTAGGCCAAACAGTATTGTTGCTAACTAGATCAAAACCATTCTAATTGTCCGTTTTATTTAGTTATTTTCTGGAAAAAGATGCAATTCTTTATTGGTCGTAATTTTTGAGCTAATTGTCGTTGTGAGATATTTTAAAGAGAGGTATTGTGCAAACGGTTTGTTGATTGGGTTCATTGACATTTGATGTGTCAGTTGTCAGACTATCCTTTTTAAAGAAATAAGTTGCAATGACCCGATGTCTAGCTGCAATATAAGTGTGTCTAGCTCACCTAAAACTGGCGTTAATTAACTTAATGAACAGAAAACTATTCAACTTAGAATGTTTTGTGTGGCCAATTCCATAGCCATAATCTGGAGCCTAAAAAGGCCATACCTTGAGCGAATCCACAGATTATTATTTAGAATTGGTAGTAGGTCCTTAGAAGTTTTCTTATGGCTTATCGAAAGCAGCAATTTAGTCTTCATTTCCTATTCAACCCTGTTTGTTGTCACCTCAATATTTCCCATGTAATAAAGAGCGAGTCTATTGCTACAAATACAAATACCGAACTGCTACTGAGAAATTCATAGAAAAGTTTAATAACTGCTCGACTAGGCAGGGAATCCAACCCATGACTAATGACGTAGATCGTCTCGTGTTAAATACTGATATTCAGCCGCATCTGGAAGAAGGCAACCCCAAGATCCTAATAACGCTGGGAGAATAACTTTTTTCCAATGCGGCTCCGGTCCATTTTGACACTTCCTTTGTCACCGGCGCATTCCCCTAGATCCGCCGGAAAATGGCCATTCCTGCTCCCTCATGTGGGATCCTGTGATGATCTCCGGTTGGTATATGAGTTACTGATCCCTGAATCACGTCCGAATATATGGCTACATGTGTAGTTAATCTACACATCAGTACATCTTGACAGTGAAATATACTATTAAGACATTATTATAAGCATTGAAGATTTAAAGATTTATTGCATACTATTACATTATATTTTAGTGTACATATGACTTAGCGGCCTTTTACAAGCATTGCGTAGAGATGTGGCCTCGCTATGCATCTTCTATCGCATGTACTATGGGGAATGCTCCAAGGAATTGTTCGGATTGATCCCTGCTGCTACTTTCCGCCATCGTTCCGCGCGACAGCAGTTCCATCCACATCATCTAGATGGTTGGCAGTCTACTACTGTGCGTTTCTCTAGAAACTTTCTGCCTCGCACAACTAAACTGTCGAATGAACTGTTGCCTGCAGTATTTCCGGACCAATATGACGTTCAAACCTTCAAGAAAAGAGCGTACTCCCTTTTAAAGGCCGGCAACGCGCTTGTGACTCCTCTGGTGTTGCGGGTGTCCATGGGCGGCGGAAATCGCTTACCATCAGGCGATCCGTCGGCTCGATTGCCCCCTATCCCATAAAAAAAATTGCAATATGGAGGGTTGTCTTAATTATTTCGGGGAATACAGGCGTGATACTATGTTTTTCTAATCCCATATGAATTTCGTTGGTGAAATAACATCGGCTAAAGCGGGCAGTGCCCCGTTTTACTACCCACCTTTACCAAAAACCTCATAACAAAACAGGCACATTACTTGAGCTGCTTAAAATCATTCGCAGAGGAAACCGCGGAGTATTCGCTAAGCATATAACATCCGTCCTCGCCTGCACTCATTATCGTCGAGTTTCGGCCAATGTTTACATTCCCGGGTATTGTCCGTCATCGTCGGGCGTTCTGTAAACTAACCGGTGTTAAGAGAGATATTCTGTTTTGTAAACATTAACCGTGGGCATTGTCGTTTGCGTTTCAATTGTACGCCAGCGACTGCAAAAGTTATAAATGATATCGGAGCCTCAATGTCTAGCTCATTGTTAGATATAATAAGGCTATGGTTACGTTAATTTCATTTTTATTTTTACTACCATGTTGCCTGAATTGCCTTGTAGATCCTAGTAATCATGCATCGTTTTTATCATTGCTTTTTATAATTCAATTAAAGATGAGGCTGGCTAGTACTTGCTACTACTGGCTAGTACTTCCTACTAATTGCTACTACTGGCTAGTACTTGCTACTACTTTGTTGCAAAACATGTGCAATGGCTGACATAGCAAGCAATGGAAAAGTAAATTTAAGCAACATTAAAATTTTGTCTCTAAGGCATGCAGGTTTTTTCACGATGTTTTCCTTCACCGTTTAAGCGAGTGATAATTTATTATACGCACTTACTCGAGATCTATGAACTTGGCAATCCAAATGGGCTTATCTCTAGGCTATCACTACTTACTTACAAGATAATTATAATATGTCTATTAGTCGGTCTGTCTGTCTTAATATCTAATTGTCTCTTATGAAATACATATTGAATTTCTATTTCATTTGCTATGATAAAGCGGTCGTTCGTTAGGTAGATAATATAGGTATATCTATACACTAATGAAGCGTTCGTTAACACGTCGCTTTAGCGAGTCAGCGCTTGCGCAGCCAAAACAACTGGCCACTGTTTACCAGGGCTGCCACTTCGGTTTTAATTTTGGTCGGTGTATCTTCTGGTATCTTATCTTTGTGATCTTATTTGACCATTATGATTTAGATATAAGTTTGGAATTACCTACTTTTTTTATGTTATATTTTTCCTATACTTGTCTTGTTCTTTGATACATTCATTTATTATTATAGAATCTGAATTGGAATGTTGTATGGTCTTTTTATTGTCGATTAAAGTAAGAATTCCATAAATATTTATGACATCCATGTTACAAGCGTATAAAATATTAGATATGTAGCGGTTGCCAGCTGAATGGAAAATCAAAAATCTATGCCAAAATACATTATTATTCAAATTTTTATCCAGTATGTCAATTCTCAAAAGAACTAAGACATCTTTCCTTTTAATCCCGACATTTTTTAAAAAATCTTTTAAAATACCACATCGCATTTTGGCCAGCCCTTACCCGATGCAAATTGACGCGCACTTGCTAATTAGCTTGCACCGTTACCGCACTCGCAAATTACTTGTAGGAAGCACAATACACACCTTTACAACCAGTCAAATGTTTAGCACGTTATGTAATGTTTGTTTGTCTGTTTGCTACTTTCTGCTTTCGTCGAACCTGTAAAGTAACGGGTTTGGAGTCCCTTTACAAGCTTATGAATACATAACACAGATTTTTTGAGATCTATCGCCTCAGAAAATCTTGCTGCCGAGTTCGTAATGGTTGTTTTCTTTTTATACCACTAAGGTGGCAAACAAGCATATGACTTGATGATAAGCTGTTACCGTAGCCTATAGACGCTAGCAACACCAGGTGTATCACTCGCGCGTTGCCGACCCTGTAAAACGAAAGAGGAATAGTTGGGTTGGCAATTATAAATACAAATACTGTAAATATTTTCACAGACTACAATTAAATCGATGATCTCAATATGATGTCATTAACGACATCTATTAATAGAATGTTCTCATTGGTCCTTATTCTTGGAGAAAATATTTATTACAATCGTTAGTTATAGCTAGAAACCCAGAAAGCCTGATAGCCATTCTAGCATCAGGATATCAGTAATTGCCCAGAAATTGGGTTACGGAGGTCTGATGGCAGTCGCTTCTTGTAAAATACTGATATTCAGCCACATCTGGTTAGACTGAATCAACAATCAACATAATTGGAAAAAAACTTGGATACTGGAATGTTGTTCAGTTTTACCACTGATTAAATTATGAAATGACGGAATTTTCTGGTCAACTTACATCCAAACTTAAAGACGAATTTGTTTACAAGATCCCAGAGAGCTATTTAAAGAATTTTCTCTTAGCACCATAAAATTTCGAGATTGTACGTTAAACAAATTAGAATGCACCACGCAAAGCTAGCGCGAGTCGATTTCAAAATACTTTACTGCGTTGCACTCCAACAATTTAGTGTTTATGTTGAGAATTTACGTGTTTTCTATTCCTCTACGAAATCTTTTTAACAGAATCCATTCACTTGTTTGCTAATCAGGTGAAAAAGGATTTGCGATGTCTGTTTGGTACTTTCGTCGAATCATTTTATATGTTACTCCTCAATGTATTTGTATAAAAATCAAGATATACTTAAATAAACAAAAATAAAAATCTACAAACTGTTAATATTGCAAATGTTTGGGTCCTTTTCAATTTGAAATTAACCTATCCTTCTCTTCTTTCACAGACTACCTCAACACACCAAAGACATACGCACAGAGTATCCGCAAACAGAAAGGTACCCAGTTGAGTCCCCCCTGTTGAAAATCTGTTGGAGTAAGCAACAGACAACACCACTGAGAACCTGCAGGAAACAGACGTAACACAAGAAAGAACCCAACGTGAAAGAAAGATGCACAGGATAC
This sequence comes from Acronicta alni, assembly GCA_964056405.1. Classification (NCBI taxonomy): domain Eukaryota; kingdom Metazoa; phylum Arthropoda; class Insecta; order Lepidoptera; family Noctuidae; genus Acronicta; species Acronicta alni. Next base: position 10,054,889 of record OZ043930.1, read on the forward strand.
CAGCAAATAGTAAAGTTCGAAGGAGACTCTTTCTAGAAGACAATCTTGAAGATCAAGCGAAGACAGACAACTTTACCAATATCCTGCAAGAATCAATAGCTAGAGACAGACAAGAAAAATCCCGAAAATGGAATTTTGACTTCAAAAACGAGGTACCTCTTTACGGAGTATATGAATGGTTTAAAAAAGATGAAGATAAATGGATAGGCATGAAGGTTGAATATGAAGATACTGATACGTCTGAAAACTTAATACATCAGCATAACAATGAAAACACGCCGATGCAAGTTAGAGATGACTCAGTACCCATTATTAGGAAGAGGAGGAAGGATATTGAAACTGGCAATCGGAACCAAACCGTAAAGAGGAGGGTTGACTTTGATACTTGTAGTTTCTTGCGCCGTTCGGATCATTAGAAGCACGATGAACCTTTGCCCTCTTACTTATAAACGCGAAATAAAATTATGGCAAGATTAACACCAATGACCATAAACCATTTACTAATTACGATAAATTTGATAGTAACACTCGTGGGTTTTTATTGACCCCATCCATTGAGTCATCTAGTCTTTTTAGATCTGTTCTACATTTATTATATAATAAGACTCCATCGTTATTTCCATGTAAGCGTCTAAAATACACCGTTATTTCACATTTTTATACAAATTTAAACTCTAAAATGCAATCATTTCAACAATATAGCATGATAATTGTTATTACGTTTAGGTTGTGGGATCAGCTCCCGGTCCAGGTTTTCCCCAGAGACTATAGCATGGGGTTCTTCAATAAGGGTGTGAAAAGATTTTTACAGGGTCGGCAACGCGCAAGTGATACCTCTGGTGTTGCAAGCGTCTATAGGCTACGGTAACCGCTTACCATCAGGTGGGCCGTATGCTTGTATGCCACCTTAGTGGTATAAAAAAAAAAATTACTCGTAAATGAAGTATTATATTAAAAATAATAAACCTCCAAGACACTAAGTTCTTTTTTAGACTCTACCGTGCATTTTCGATGTACGCTTGCCATAACATTATTTAGCGAATTAAAGTAAGATTAAAACCTATTACTGTAGACAAGTAGCAATCTAGTGCTCGAATCGACAACATGACATTTATAATCGCCGAAAGCTGATATTTTGTTTCAACTAGTTCGTCGATTCGAACGGTAGATTACAACTTGTCGACACCTGGCTCTTCGATACCTCGATCAGTAGATAAAATGAATGGATTAATTTTATTATCACTATCATCATCATCATCGTTCGAAGGTTTTGATACATCATCTATTTTAGTATTTTCGTCATTTACACTTTTCTTATTTGGATTTATTTTGGCTCTTGTTCCGAAAATCTTTTGACTTTGAACTGCTTTTTACACTAGTCTGTATTTAGGACTAACCGAGGAATATTATCTTGCCAAGGCGATGTGCAACTAGATTTAGAGGTACGAAATTTAAATACGAATATTTTGGGTTTCATCTATTAATATAGTCATATTCTATCTTAACTTATTCAGAAACCTTTGCGCGAACGCACACAATAACACCTTCTGTTTGTCGTTCCTTCGGTTCAGCCGACCGACATTTGTTATTCCCATTCGGTCACAGCCTTATTTCACCCACCATCACTAAGCTATCTAACTCAGTGCGTCCATATCTTACTTTTATTTATTTTTCTTAAAAACTGTTTTACTATTGAAGCCCAAAATTTCGCTTTTTGTACCATGATACGCTTATCAAGTGCCACAATTAGGCTATACAATAAGTTTTAGATTATATTTTTGAGTATTTTAAATACTTTAATATAAAATTGTATTATTTCGGCTCACCCTATCTATAAAAGACTGTTTAAGATTTTTTTCTTATATTCGTTAGTATAATATTATTTGTAAATATTGGAATTTTCTTCTTTCCACTACTGACATCACAAATATCACAATAATGTCCACGCTTTAGTATTTTTGGCGATTAAATTTTTAACGTATTTTAAGATTTTCTCTACATTTTAAGGGTGGGTACATAAACTATTAAATACATTTGGCGAACATTATTGTAACATTATTGCCTTGTGTAGAAAAAGCAGTTTGCTATGACCATTGGACTGCCATATCAAAGGTCTCGAGTTTAAGGCACGCACCGTAATCATGTGCGTATTAATAATTAATTAGCACTCGCTTAAACAGCGAAGGAAAACATCTTGAGGAAACCTGCACGCCTTAGAGATTTTTCTCGACGGTGTGTGAAGTCTGCCAAACCACATTAGGGTCTACCCTAGACTATAGCCTAATCCCTCTCATTTTGAGAGGTGACCCGTGCCCGGCAGTGGGACAGTGTACGGGCTGATTGTTTTTTTTACTGCTTTTTGTTATAATGTTTAACACTGTATGTATTTGGTTGTTATGATTGCCTACCCTATCCTATCCTAGGTCTTTATTTGGTGGATCTAATGTACTCATTTTAGTGTTAAAAAAGTTTTTGTAATGGACGAATGTGATCACCGATAATTTTAAATTATATAATTGTACTTTTTATCAAAAAGTGATACTTATTTAGTCGCTTGGTGAATGTATTTTGAGAAAATTTGGAAAGAAATGTTATTCTGGTAGTAGTGGTGATAAAGTATCGTTTAGTGTCGATTTTTTTATAAAATTACTAGGTATGTCAAAAGCCATTACGTTTTTACCATTTGTAATAAATATTTAAATAAAAGTAATAAGTAGGTAGGTAGCTACAGAGGCTAGCACATCAAGCTACCCCAATCTGTCAAATTTCTTTGATAGATTTTCAACTTTAAAACAACATTGATAAGGTTCATGTTCAATTGGGAAAATTTTAAAATTTTGGTTAGCTTGAGCTGCTGGCGTCTGTACTTAAGTAATATATATATATATATCTAATAATTTCGAATGTTAAGACCTTTTTTTTAAATTGATTGAAATACATTCACAAAGCTGTAGAGTAAATTAACTTTTAATGTACTCGTAGTGTAAAAGCGTTTGCAAAATTCTAACTGAAATTCTGAAATAATACTCTTTGTAGTATTTCCTCCTTGATCTCGGAACTGATGAAATTCATAGACTATTTATTTTAAGTTTCATTATCATCAAATGGTACCTATTACATGATTACTTGTATACATACTGGCCCATAGTGTATACGAGTGTGTACTTGGCTTCGATTTATTCACGTAAAATATGGACGAAAAACCTCAAAATCACCTTTAAATTTTGTTTACACAACGAATGAATCTTCTCCATGACATCATAGTTTCATTTTATTAAAGACTTTAATAAAAACTTCTGCAGTCCATTGTGGATGGCTGGCATGTACTGTTCGATAAAAAAAAAACAACAAAAGATAGAACAATTCCTGTATCGTAGAAGACTACAATTACCGGACACCCAGATACCAACAAAAAAATCTTGGCTGGGAATCGAATCCACGACAGTCAGTACAAAAGAGCGCCTTCACCGGCTACGCCTAACGTGAACTCATTTATTTTCAGTATGGGCCATTGTATGTAATAATATACTGAATATTATTTAGCAATTTGGATATAGAAAATTCACCTCATTATCATAGACATTAAAGCTATAAATTATGTATCATATTTTTAATTTAAATAATCGGTAAATTAATTTCACATGTGATTTATTTATTCATAGATTTTATTTTAAAAATAGAATTATTTTTATTAATTCTAGTTGTTATAAATTCCAATGTTATCATAAAAGAACCATTTTTGTAAAAGAACACGTAAATTTTATTGAATAACGATTTTGATACAAATTGACTGACATTCTAAATTTATTACTTTTCTACATTCTTTTATAACGAAGATATTATAATTACATTAAAACCTCTTTTATTAATAAAAAAATGAAAAATATTATAAGGCTCCAGTTACACTAGCGTATCGATACCGATACCAGTAACGTGTGCAACATTCTCAAAACTGTGTTGGTACCGACACTAAAGTGATAATTAGATACTTACTTAATATTTGAAGGAAAAATATTAATTTAAATAGTAAGCCGACATTATTTTTTAATTCTAATTGTTTAATGGTAGGTTATAAGTTGTGCAACTTGTAATGTAACATTGACCACGTATCATAGATGTGCACCACGAAATAATTTTGCGTGACACGCATGTTAGTAAAATGACCATTATAGCCCGCCAAGGGGCTATAATGTTAATTGTAATGAGTTAAAATATGATTCACAGATACATTTCCATACTATTGCTATTATAATAATCTCACAAATGGAAAGATAAGTAATAGATAAGATGTGTCGAAAACAATTGCATTAAGCGCTTTTTGATGAAATGATCACGGGATTCACGGGGCCAGTAGTGGGAGTAAGTGGGTGAATAATTAATTAGGGAACATACTTACATAAAAAAGAACGGACCTAGAATAGAACAGAACTGTATAAAACGGTGTAAAAACTTAACACAGCTTCAACAATTGATTACCAATGTTTTTTTTAAATTAAATTCTTTAAAATGCAAGAGCATACCACATACCCGAGCGTACCCATAGTGTGAATTTCGTTGTCAAGCAATAAAAATCACAAAAAATATTTTGAAAAGCACTTAGAATGTACAAAAATGTCGAATAAGGCGTGTTACTGTAACTATATGCATTCTATACCTCTGTTACATTACATGTTGCACAACTTAGCAACTATCCATACACATGTAACATATACTAATTATCAAACAGCTATATTCCAAAGTCCACGTAGGATTTCCTAGCTTCACATAGTGACTACTAGAAACATCTAGAAACGTATGTACTTATTTTAGATTTACCTTATTTACTGGCGTACTCGCGGATGTTCTTTAACTTTAATGAATCATTTTCCAATAGTGGCTGCGTGATATATCCCGGTAGGTATGCTACAACATACATTTTCTATCATGTAGTCAAGATTTCTAAATATTAGTTCGTACTGTCCTATAAACACGAGCCTTTCAGAAAGTTGGTAGTGAGGCTGACTGTCCAGGGTTCACCACACGATCAGTTTTATGCATCGCTACTCTTAGAGGGTAAATAATAAAACATAATAAAAATAGACGTTTCAAAAACCTTAATTACAATAAAATGTCACAAATATGACAAATTCCATAGATACATATTATTATGTAGTTACTTTTTTCCTACGTAGCCACTATGAGTTAATGATACATTAATATTAATTCACATATCTGAGTGCGGCATTAAGTGCCGAATACACAATCGTTAAGTTTTATCGGACAGTCAAAATATGGTAATTTGACAGTTTTTTTCTACTATAAAAAGTCCCTTCACAGTGATGGCAGGTTTCTTCATGATGTTAAACCTGCTCTTCTAAGAGAAATCCATAAAGATCTTGAAGGTGTGTCAATTGTCATCATGCATCTCAATCTGTGACAAGGCTGTTTGCAGCAGTGGGACAGTACTGAACTAAAATCTAATTCTGGTAAAAAGGGTTCAAAATATATGCCGATCTAGTGTAAATCTCAAATAATGTTATGGTCATTATTCTCCTAAACAAAAAGAAAACAAAGTCATATGTGTGTGAGATCAAAAACTGACTTAGGACATTATTTTGTGTCATTAACGATGATGACATCAGTACATTATACAGTTAGATCGGAACTATATTTTGAATATTGTTATTCCAGACTGTCAAACTGTCACATATTGTCTATCAGTTTAGTTTAACGACTGTGAACGTGGCCTTAATACATTGTCTTTTTGAAATTGTGTACATAGCCATTGTAATAAGTTTTATTTATAATTTTTACGTATGTATTTATTAAATTATTGTAATCAAATTGTTTTCATTAAATCAATTTCTGGTATATTTATTTTTACTGTTTTATTTATTTGCATAAATTATAGTTGATACACCCCTTTATTTTTCAGTACCGTAAAAATATTGATTTTACTCTATCATGAACAACTTTTATTATGGGACCAACCTGAAATGAATAAAAAAAGTATGGAACATTTGTTCTTTTTTCTATGTATTGTATCATACCTCTTATAAATACCATACTGTATTACCCGAACGGTTAGGCAGAGGTGCAGACAAATGGTTCACTGGTAAGTAGATATGTCTCGAGGTCCCATGTTCCAAAGCCTATTTTTCATTAACTCGACACAAATCCAAATTATACAGTTTCTCTGATTTTTTAATAATTTAATATTTTGTGACATTTTAACACAGCACTATCTAATCCCAAACTAAGCAGAGCTTATACTAAACAATGGATATTAAACTTATACACTTTATAAGAAATCGACGAAAAAAGACGTCGACAAAAAGTATGTTTGTATATCCATTACCTAGCACTTAAAGTACAAGCCCTGCTTAGTTTAGGACTAGATAGTGCTGTGTAAAATTGTCCGAGAATTTTTATTTATTTAACTTTATGATACAAAATCTACCCACTTAGTAAAAGTAAGCATAAAGATCGTATCTTCAGACACGGTAATATTTTGTAAAACATTTCGTACGCCTATAAATAATGCATACAAAATCGGGACATCTTCCTGCAAACAGGCCATCCGTGGCGTCACATCCCGCGCTACACGCATAATGTATGCACCCTAGCATCCTGTTGACAAGGTAGCGTGAATTTTCTTTTTATATTTACGCTTTTATCGAAAAAGGGGTCAGTGGAGGTGATAAATGTCATAAAAACAAGAATGGGGCTATACGATTGGCACAAATATTTGATTCCCGCAAATCCCTACAGGTGAGGCCAGCACATGAAGCTACCCCAATCTGTCAAATTTCTTTGATAGATTTTCAACTTTAACACAAAACGATAAGGTTCGTTTTCAATTGGGAAAATTTGACAGTTTTGGATAGCCTAACCTGCTAGCGTCTGTACATACTTGGTAGTTGTCATAACATACCTATTATCTATTCCACACAGGACAAATGTATTGTTGTAGGTACACTGCCATTTCTTCGGCATGTTTTAGGTCCAATATAATAGGGGGCGAGCCTATTGCCGTTAACCCGAGCTACCACTGAGAATGTCATAACAATATAATATGTTAATAATATGTTTTCTTTTGTCCTATTATTATGTTACACTAAATATGCCAATAGATAGGCATCAAAAAATTAATAATTCTATACTTAATTAATTTTTAAGTGAAAATTTTGTAAACATATTTACAAAAAAAAATATGTTAAGTACTACTTAGGATATATTTTTATTTGTATTTTTTTCTGGACGGTCATAAGTTCTACTATGAGCTATTTCAAGGTTATGCATTAATTACCGGACATTGCCCTTCAAACTGAAACACAATAATATTAGCATATATTGCTTACCAGCAGAGTATCTGGGAGTGCTGTGGTACCATCCCAGATGAACTCAGCATGACTAAAGCCTACCACCATAAAAATGGGAATCGAACTCCACGCTTGCGATCACTGGGCTATAAGAGAGGTAGGGGTAATTTCACTTAATTTGGAGCTGCTCGATTGGGGAAGTACCTCCGCCTTGCAGAAAATCGAAGTTTAATTAATAACACTGGTAACCGCTTACCATCAGGTGGGCCGTATGCTTGTTTGCCACTTTTGTGATATAAAAAAATAAAAATGAGTCAGTAATTGATGCTTTCGTTTCTTTAGGCTGGGTGTTTTTATGCGTTCGCCGTTCGTGTTCATAGTCCGCAGCGCCGTGATTCAATATCGCGTGCGTGCCTCCCCCAATCCTCATATTCCCACGGGCCACCAGGACACCATAATCCTTTTTTAATCCTTCCTACAATCGTAATGATAGCTTTCCCATCGCGTTCAAAGAAATAGTTCTTACGACTATTATTATTTATGATTGTTATGAGCATTCGTTTTTGCTATGTTCATTGTTTTAGTGGTTAATGAGGTAAATGGCTGTAGTAATTGAAGAAGGATGAGCATAGCTATTGTCACGCCTTTTATTAAAAGCTAAGGGTGTGTTTAGATGCCGCGCAAATAATGCGCGCGATGCAAATAAGACAAGTATTAAATATTCCGCAAAGTAATTGTGTGAGGTTTGAATCGCAATGTAGCCAGTGAAATTACTGGACAGTAGGACTTAATAACTGAGGTTTTCAGATGACAACATTAAAAATACAGTGCTCTAATGAAATGAAATAAAAACTTCAAACTACCAGAGGAAGGATTATTGAGCGTGTTGTTTAACTAGGCGGTATTATAACGCGTAAATCGTATCGTTTTTTTTTTCAAAGTACGGAAAGTCCTCATTGATTTTATTCCACCTGGTGTGGTGCCAGGGTATCTCAGACACGTCACGGCCAAGTGATTTGTGACGTTCACCACGAGTGTGACAAAAAATCGCATCATCTGAACAAACCTTTAGGCACAAACCACATAAAAAGACGTAACGTAGAAGACGGGTGTAACGTAATCTGTCGACAACTCGTCAGACGCGTTTGCATCCCGTTCACGTCCGTCCATCTTGGTTACCATTTCAACTTGATCTAGCATTATCAAACTAAGTGTACTTACATAAATAAAAAAGAATTTGGAATAAGTGAACTATGTTGGGTTCAAAATGAAACCAACTATTTATCAGTCATAATTTTCTATTTTTCTACTAACGTAGTTTATAACTCAAATTGTTATTAACACAATGGACTACATAATACTTATATCAGAAATTAAAGATTTGTGTGGAATAAAGAATTTATTTTAAAGTGGACTAAATTAAGATATTTTTTTTGTATTTTTGTGAAATAAAACAAATATTTTAAAGTGGACTATAAGTCGGTATGTCAGAAATAAAGTATTTTTATTACATTATTTTCATAAAAAACTTTATTTTATAATATGAACTTATTTTCTAAAGTGGACTATATATGTCTGAAATAAACTATTTAGGTATTTATTTATTAATATTATTTAAGTGTCCTGGGTTCGATTCCCAGGTCTAGCAAAGTAGTCCTTCTTATTATTGAATATTTCGATGAAATTCTGAGTAGCAGCTCTAAGATTGGCTTTATTGTGCCTGATTAGCTCGCCTATTTACAAAGTATCTAAACATTCCAGCAAAATGTGGATGACGTGCATTAATACACCTCTGTCTAAGCCTTCGGGGAATACAGGCGTGATTGTAATATGTTAACACTTCACACAACCCCCTACACTCTAACATAACACTATTAACTATCTACTTCCTTAGTAGGTGTAAGGAAACGAAAGTAAAAATCAACATATTAGCGTCAAAACTGCATCTCATGCATTTGAATGAAGAGGAAATCCTACGGTCTCGCTCCAGTGAGCTGGCCGCTGAGCGGACAAACCCCTCCGACCTTCGCTGGGATGAAAGTAAAACGACTTTAAGAGGTAAGGTTACTAGTTCTGTCTTGGTCGTGGCGAATTTAATGGATCCCATGGCCATGATATTAGGGCAGGTGAAGGCAAGTGCGGTTTTTAGTCGGTACAATTCCGGGCGGCGGCAGGGTATGTCGTTTGAGTATTTTCCTTACTATAAAAACGAAAAAAAAAAAAAATAGAATTGCCCAAATAAGTAAATAAGTCTGTGGTCTAGAGGTTCCCGTGTCGATTCCCACAGAATAAAAATATTAATGTGATGAACATAAGTGTTTGTGTGTTTGTCTGGGTATTTCTTATGTATTATAAGTATGTATTTATAAAAAAAAAGTAATTAATAATACAATAGGCTCGCTTACTATTACATGTGAACTAAACATTCCGGCGAACTTTGGGTGTACATTGGTACACCTCTGCCTAACCCTTCGGGGAATACAGGCGTGATGGTATGTTAGAATAAAGATTAGAAATATATTTACTTTAGTGCAAAGGTTATAATAATATAATTATGGTGTGTGGACGATATTTTGAAGCCTGTATTTGAAGAGATCAAGAACTAAGTTTCGGATATTAAATTTGAATGTTTTGAATATAGATAGATTAATTTATTACACACCATCACAGCTAAGCATCATTAAGCATCCCGGAAAGGCTACGCAGAGGTGTACTAATGTACCTACACCAATCATTTTATAAAATGTAACTTTCTGTGGTACCTAACAACAAATTCACAGTAGGTAAAGTTGAACTGCATAGTAACGGACAAAATACCGGAGTTACACTGTTCCCCCACAAACGAAAGCAAGCGTGAAGATACGTTTTTATGAAGTAACGACCGACACTTTATACTTCCGCCAGGAATCGAACCGGATACTACGCAAATGGCGGAGGGATGACTCTTGTATGGATTCATAAGTCACCTGCAGAGTTAAAAAGGAACCCATACACTAATATTATATTTTTGTTAAAAATAACTCTGTCTGTGTGTTTGTTACTGTTGTATGCCTAAACCGCTAAACTAATTGTGATGAATTTTGGTATAGTGGTAGATAGGACTTTAGAGAAGGCCATACACCAGAGAAAATGTGTATAATAAAAAAAATATCGCTGTGTTTCTGACATCTTTTTTTTTTCTTTTCTATCAAAAATGAAAGTAAAACAGTTAAGTTAAGTACTTACCTACTTAAATCTTGCCATTAACCGGACACTGAAACAAACTCCGAGCCGCTACTGAGAATTAAAAATTTTTTTTTTATAGAAACACCTAATAATATTTTGCTCAACCTGGGAATCGAATCCAGGACCTCATGCCGTAGCAGTCACGCTTGCAACTAGGCTAATGAGGCTGTCACTGAAATACACACTGACACTTAAACTGATTAACATATTAATAACATGATGTGTTGGTGATTGTCTGGGTGTTTCTTATATTTACACATTTACAGAGAAAAAACAGCATATATAAATATAAATATATAATATAAATATTTTTGGGACATTTTACACAACACCATCTAGTCCCAAACTAAGCAGAGCTTGTACTATGGGTACTAGACAATGGATATAATACTTATATACTTTTTTTTTGTAAATACATACTTATAATACATAAGAAACACCCAGACAAACACAAATACTCATGTTTTATCCACACAAATATTTGTGTCTTGTGGGAATCGAACCCACGACCCCATGATCAGCAGTCCGGCACACGAACCACTAGACCACAGACGTCGTCATTAATTATGTATTATATCCATTGTCTATAGTACCCATAACACAAGTTTGGGACTAGATCGTGTAAAAAGTGCCAAATATTTATCTTTTTGTATATTTTTGGCATTTTCCATGGAAAAAGGAAAAATTCGACCGCGGGCAGGATTCGAACCTGCGTCTTCTGGTTAGGTACACCAGACGCTATGACCATTAAGCCACCGCGATACCTACCCGTCATGTCGAATTTTTCCTTCACATACTGAATTTACGTCTTTACGACTTTAAGACGTAAATTCAGTATGTGAGGAGGAGGTGTGTGGAGGTATCGCGGTGGCTTAATGGTCATAGCGTCTGGTGTACCTAACCAGAAGACGCAGGTTCGAATCCTGCCCGCGGTCGAATTTTTCCTTTTCTAAATAACTTTAAAATGCCAAATATTTATTTATTTATTTAGTTTAGCAGTAACAATAACTCAATTTATCGAACTTAAATTTCCAATAAATCCATCCTCATGGTCTCTCACGAGATCCTGAGTCATTACTCTAATAGACACAACCCTGGACCATCCATCTTCATCAATCAGCAGCCACAATCCTTCATCGTGACCGACTATTGTGCTATCTACCCTAAAACTTCATTAAGGTAACCCCGGGCATTATTGTAAGCGGAGTGCAGGGTAAAAGACCCTGTTCATGTCTACGAATCGATTGGATACGGTTTTAGGTTATTTTCGGGTTAATGAATGTCGGATGCGTGTCGTCTGTGGGTCTGGCAGGATTTCGGGATGCTGGCATTTTTGTGTGCGTTAAGGTTAATTTTAGAATTGTATGGCTATTTGTCTGTGCGTGCCTTTAAGCAATGATTGTGGTGTAATTTAAAAATACCATGATATTAGGTGGGACTTTTTATTTTTTTTAACTTATTCCATACAAAGAAGAAATAAAGAAACTCGCTGTTTGCGATAAGGCCGCCCATTGTATTTTATAAATTAAGTTGTGTCCTCATAAACTGTGTGTACAATAAATATATAATAAATAAATAAAGAAACAAGAAGAATTTATTTCAGGCAAAAAATGTCTAAAGCAACATTAAAATATCTTTTTGCATTTTCCATGCTAAGATTTTTTAGCAAAGGAACAATCTTTATGTATCTTTTGGGACGACATATCATACAAACTAGCATAAAGGTTTTTACTGATGATTGCAAATCCTGTCTCAGTAGCGTAGCAGTCGTGTTTCTAACACCTAGGCTGTGTTAGAAACACGACTGCTACGCTAGACCTAAACATACGACGAACTGTGCTTGCATCCACCACGCCTGTATTCCTCGTAGAGTTAGGCAGAGGTACTTATGTACACCCACAGTTCGCATGCATTATGGGGCGAGCTTATTGCCATTAGTCGGGCACAAATCCAAATTCTTCTGCAGTCAAACTTTGAAAGGCTTATTCAACATTAACTATTATATGTAGTTTGCTGGAATAAGGGACTCTAATATTGTGCCTAAATTATAATAAACCATTAGAAGACCTTGTTGGCATCAATCTATAGTAATTAAAGCTGAAACCCCATTCAAAAATTTTGCCTCGATTCACCCTGTATTCACCCCGTTTGACGGTACTGAAAAACGCAATAATACGGCTTGACCTGGGAATCGAACCCAGGAAGCCAACTTTAACGTAGTAATCGCTCTTACGACCACTAGGTCACTAGGTAGTCATTAGTTAATTATAACTAATCAAAATACGATCAAAACTAGAGAACTGCACCAGGCGGAATCTCCTTTTGATCTATAAATAGAACTGCATACTGACATAGGGAAGAAATCCAAAGTGTTCATATTAAAAAAAAAACAGAATGCGGCTAACGGAGGAGAATACCATATAATCCCACAAACAGACCGCCCTTATTAAAATTCGCTCTTCCCTATCAAAAAACAATTCAAATTATTGTTTCAACGAGTCGCGGCCATTTTGGAAAGCGGGATGTGCGATAAAATAAAATTTTATGCCTTTTACATTGGTTATGTGCCCCCCACAATACGAAATTCAATTCTACGGAGCCAGTAATTGATATCTTCAAATAAATTGATAACGGACACCCCTATTGTGGTCTTATTTTTATTAAAAGTAAATTATTTGAAATAACCGTTTTAAACCGACGCTATCGACTTAATTCCGTTCTATCGATTGTTTAATTGTTAATAGTATCGATGCATTATTTTGTTCGAAATGTATCGATTTGAAATCAAACAAGGTTTTAGTGTAATCTGCCGACACTATCGACCTAATTACGTTCTATCGATAATTTATTGCCTCGGATTGGGATAAAACTCTTTTATGGCAAATATTAACTTTAAGTACTTAACTATCTTTTTGTATTTTTTTTGGAATTTTCCATGCTAGAATTTTAAAGTTATTAAGCAAAGGAAAAATTCGACCGCGGGCAGGATTCGAACCTGCGTCTTATGGTTAGGTACACCTGACGCTATAACCACTAAGCCACCGCGATACCTACCCGTCATGTCGAATTTTTCCTTCACATTGTGAATTTACGTCTTTATGGTTACGTCAGTGACACCTATTGAAAAGCAAGTATTTTGCTCTTCAACCGACTTACCCCGTCTAACTAACCGTTGACTGACTAACCGTTGCTTAATAACTTTATGTACTTAATTTTATTTTCTCATCGTCTCGTCTTTATATTACAAAAATTGCAACAACCTTTTTAATGTTTGTCTCTGTTTTTGTGTCAATAAATCTTTCAACTCATTCACGTCATCTAACATTCATTCGTTCTCTCGCTCACACCTTACATTTCATGATACTTCACACGCACAATTGCTATGAGAGTTGACATATTTTCGTGCAATCTGAGTGAACTCGCAAGAGTTTTGTTGAATTTTATTAGTTAAATTTTATTATTATTTTGAGTAAATTCACAAGGATAATATTTTATGAAATAAGTTATAAAAAATAAGTTGTTTGCTTCATTGCATTGGGTCGTACCTATAATAATAGTAAGCCATGGTTATCAATAAATAAATAAATTATTTCACAGCCTTCAAACATTCCTTTGACAGACGAACGCAGCAGCAACCCTCTAGAGGGTTCACCGTGCTTTAATGAACATAGTAAAAAAGCAGATTTAGTTTTGGCGTACTATGGACAGAAACTTGCCATAAAACAAAAATATAACCAAATACCAACCACACTGAACACATACCAGATGTTTGTAACACGAGACCATGGCATGTGACCATATTTTTTTTTAAGGAAAAAAAGATAAGTAAAACGTATGGTATTCGACTATGATTTATGCTAGTGCCGATAGAAACGGGCCTTTTATAGCAAAAAAAGAATGTTTGTAAAAAAAAACGTAATTGATTTTATGACGTTATATTATGGTCGTATATCATTTGAAACCTCTGAAACTGTTATAGGTATTATCGTTTTGTTTTTTTAGCATTTTCCATGCCAGGATTTTATTTTTTTGAGAAGCAAACCCTGAAATCTTAGCATGGAAAATGCCAAAAATATAAAAAGACAGTTAATAGGTAAGGTGGCATCGTTCAACATCGAACTTATTGTAAAGTAAGTCATGTCGGTTGAGAAGCAAAAATTGCTTTTCAATAGGTGTCACTGACGTCATCACAAATACATAAATTCAAATGTAAAGCCTTTGGACCTCGCGGGTGGGACTCGCGGTGGCTTAGTGGTCATAGCGTCTGATGGTGTATCCAACCGGAAAACACAGGATCGAAATCTGCCCGCAGTTGATTTTTTCCTTCGCTAAAATAACTTGGTATGCTTTCGTGCTTATATCAATAAATAGGTAATTAATCTAATTAATTAATCTTAGCAGTGGGGGCTGGCATGGCCAGCAACACTTACACCAAATGTGATCTGTTGTGTTGTCCCCAGCATGGTACATTCTTTACTCTTCAAAGACGTGGTTCATGAAGGCGGCTAGCCTAAATATAAAATAAATAGGTATGTGACCTATGTATATTTATTAGCTTGTTGTTTTGTAAACAAATAAATATATCTTTGAAAACGTTTAACATTCCATAAAATGCTAAATACAATAAACAATACCTACTTATTACTCATCTTCTACACCTTCTCCCAACGTACGTAACGTACGTAGGTTCGAATTCCTGTCTAATCAGATACGGCTGAATATCAGTACTTTACACTGCCATCGGACCTCTGTAACCCAGTTTCGGGGTAATACCAATACATGTAAGAAATATGTAAGTTATGTCTTTTACTTACCTAAACGGCACAAAATTCAAAATTTATTTTTGAATTGTTATAGTCTCGTATTAATAATTAATTATCACTCGCTTAAACGGTGAAGGAAAACATCGTGAGGCAACCTTCATACCTTAGAGATTTTTCTCGACGGTTTGTAAACCAACCCGCACTAGGCCAGCGTGGCGGACTATAGCCTAACCCCTCTAAATATGAGAGGAGACCCGTGCCCAGCAGTGGGACAGTATATGGGTTGATAGTCTGATGTATGATGATGATAGTCTCGTGGCAATAGGTTTGATATAAAAGTTCTAGGGTCGCTGGTTCAAAATATGCGGGCTTTTACTGAATAAAAACTAGAATAAAGTGTCAAAGATATTCCTATTAAATTTAACATAATTAATAGACAGCTAGGACCCCAAAGCGCCATCTATCGTCGAGTAGTTTACTTGTATTTAGTTATAAAACAATTTATATTTTTTGTGGTTATTCCAATAAATATGTATACCTACCTACATAATTTACCTCATGTAAAAAAATATTTTAGAACTTTTGATTACCTACATTTGTAATAATTAATTGTCACTCAGAAAACATCGTGAGAATTGGCTTAAGAAGTCTGCGGTGGACTATAGCCTTTTTTTATTTATTTTTTTATACCACTAAGGTCGCAGACAAGCATACGGCCCACCTGATGGTTAGCGGTTACCGTAGCCTATAGACGCTTGCAACACCAGGGGTATCACTTGCGCGTTGGCGACCCTGTAAAACGAAAGAGGAATAGAATAGGGTCGGCAGTATAAGTGTCAAAGTCCCCCCACTGCAACACAGCTGTCACAGTGTTATTTCAGTCAGAGGTGCGTGCCTTGGATTCGAATCGTCCAATGGTCATACAATTAAGCTATCACAGCTTTTTCAGAGGTTATTATATAATGAAACAAATCAGTGTATTTAATTGTATAGCTGCAGTCGCTCCGCTGCTTGGTCGGGCTGACAGCTAGAATGTTTTCCACACCTAGTCAGCAAGTCAAGCTATCCAAAACTGACAAATTTTCCCAATTACATATGTATAACTTATTGTTTTGACTTAAAGCTGAAAATCAATCAAAGAAATTTGTCAGATTGTGGTAGCTTGATGTGCTGGCCTCCTCTTAAAACACTCTATCTATTAAAAAAAACCGCATCAAAATCCGTTGCGTAGTTTTAAAGATTTAAGCATACATAGGGATATAGGGACAGAGAAAGCGACTTTGTTTTATACTATGTAGTGATACGTCACAAATACAAATACAGTACCTACAACTACAACAGCTTTAGTAAATAGATCACCGTAAGTGACTCAATTGATGTAAATGGGTTACGAGGCCAGTGTGCGAAGGGCCGACGGCCAGCCACTTAATACTTCTGCGAGTGGATGTACTAGAAACTACTTAAAGAAATATTTACGCTTGTGTTCCCTGAAGAGGTAGGTAGAGGCGTAGGTACTGCTGTACGGCTGAAATACACCGGAACTTTCAGGCCCCATTCTTTTGTGGCAAACAAGCATACGGCCCACCTGATGGTAAGCGGTTACCGTAGCCTATAGACACTTGTAACACCGGGGGTATCACATGCCCGTTGCCGACCCTGTAAAACGAAAGAGGAATAGTTGGGTTGGCAGTATAAGGGTCAAAGTCCCTCCACTGCTAACACAACGTTTCCTCGCGGAGCACTGGCAAAATTGAACACAGCTCAAAGCAGTGTTATTTCAATTCGATTTTCTGCAAGGCGGAGTTACTTCCCTGGTCGGGCAGCTCCAATTTGAGTGGAAAAATAAAACTCGTTCATTAGTAACTGCAAAGCTCTACTCATGTTGAAGAGTTCGTTTGCGGTGGTACCACCACTCCAGCAGGAGTGCCAAGTCGAAGGTCTCGACTTCGAATCCACGGCACGTACCTCTGACTTTTCGAAATCATGTGCGCATTAATAATTAATTATCACTTTCTTAAACGGTGAAGGAAAACATCGTGAGGCTGCTGCATGCCTGAGAGATTTTTCGACGGCGTGTGAAGTCTACCAACCCGCGCTAGGCCACCGTGGTAGACTATAGCCTAATCCCTCGCATTCTGTGAGAGGAGACCCGTGACCAGCAGTGGGATAGTTTTTTTTTATGGGATAAGGGGCAAACGAGCAGACGGATCACCTGATGGTAAGCGATTTTCACCGCCCATGGACACCCGCAACACCAGAGGAGTCCCAAGCGCGTTGCCGGCCTTTAAAAGGGAGTACGCTCTTTTCTTGAAGGTTTGAAGGTCATATTGATCCGGAAATACTGCAGGCGAAAGTTCATTCGACAGTTTAGTTGTGCGAGGCAGAAAGTTTCTAGAGAAACGCACAGTAGTGGACTGCCAACCATTTAGATGATGTGGATGGAACTGCTGTCGCGTGGAACGATGGCGGAAAGTGGCAGCAGGGATCAATCCGAACAATTCTTCGGAGCATTCCCCATAATACATGCGATAGAAGATGCATAGCGAGGCCACATCTCTACGCAGCGCCAAGGGGTAGACCCCTGGTAGGCTGGTTTTAAATATCTTGGCAGTCGACGATTCGAATTGCTCTCCGTTGGATGCGGTATGCAGTATATAGGTTGATGTTGTGAAGTAATAATACTTTAACATTGCTAACAATGTAGTTGGTGAAATTTCTAGGCATAATTATGAGACTTCAAAACAAGTCTCAAGATGACAACGTGTGAGTGATAACATTGGTTGCTGGCGTCTATATACTGTTGCTGCTTCAAGCGGCCCGTATGATTGTCTATCATCGTATCTCATAAAAAAACCCGGCCAAGAGCGAGTCAGACTCGCGCACGAAGGGTTACCAATATTTGCGAGCAAAAAACGGCAAAAAATCACGTTTATTGTATGGGAGCCCCCCTTAAATTCTGTTTATAGTATTTGTTGTTAAAGGGGCAACAGAAATACATCATTTGTGAAAATTTCAACTGTCTATCACGGTTTATATAGGATACAGCCTGGTGACAGACAGATGGACGGACGGACGGACAGACAGACAGACGGAAAGCGGAGTTTTAGTAATTGGGTCCCGTTCTTACCCCTTGGGTACGGAACCCTAAAACTATGATCAAACTATTATGACGAACATGAGACCTCGCTAGATTGCTATCTACGATTATAATATCGATAAATTATTGTCAATCATGATCGTAACCACAAAAAGAATAGCTTCAACCCTACCTAATATCCCGTATGCGCCCGCTTTTTACCAGAATTAACTAAATGAATAAAAATCTCCGTTGTACAGTGGCGCCCTCTATACGGGTATATTATAATCAAGCATGTGGGCATTGTTGTAACACTTGATGTTGTATTTAACACCGAATTAATGGAGGGGTGAATAAAAGTGCACTTTGATTCGATCATAAATTTTATATAATTAATCAAATTATTGAAGACTTCTAATTTTTATTCACTGCCACTTAGTCTAGTGGTTGTAATAAGATACGACTGCTACGCTTGAGGTCTTGGAATCGATTCCCAGGTTAAGCATAGTTATTATAGTATATTGGGTTTTTCTATGAATTTCTCAGCGATGATGATTCTCAGAGATGGTATGTTTATGTTTAATCATTTTTACATGAAATATACATAGCATTTTGAACTGTATATCCATTACGAGTATGTAACGGCCAAATGAGATGTAACCCAAAAACGGGTCGCTGTCTTACAGCGAATTCACGAGTATTCCGCGAGTTACGCAATGGTGATAAAGTTCAAAATGCTATGTACAATTTTGTTCCAAAACATAGAGCTACTGAGCTAGTTAGTGAGCAGTGATAGCCTAGTGTTATGATCATTGGACTGCCAAGTCGAAGGTCTTGAGTTCGAACCCAAGGCACGCACCTCTGACTTTTCGAAATCATGTGCGTATTAAGGAAAAACATCGTGAGGAAACCTGCACGCCTTAGAGATTTTCTCAACGGCGTGTGAAGTCTGCCAACCCGCACTAGGCCAGCGTGGTGGACTATAGCCTAATCCCGCTCATTCTGTGACAGGAGACCCGTGCCCAGCAGTGGGACTGTATATGGGTTGATGATGATGATGATAGTTACGGTTTTCATGCTACTAAGGGTCACAGCAGTCTGAAAAGCTAAGTAGATGTTGATAAATTACTTCATCATCAACCCATATACTGATAAATTACTTGCAAAACATCAACTATTTGTTATACTTAACCCTCTCGGATCACGGGCAGATAACTATCAAAAAACAACATTGTTCTCCATAAAAAAACAATTACAAGCCATAACATAACGAATCACTTTTTAACTGAAATCATTTATCCTAATCGACAGATGCATACAATTGTTAACCGATTGCGGTTAAAAAGCGTGCGTTGTGTGTTGCGTTTCTGTTAGCGTCACAGTGCGTTTGTGTTATCGTGATAAATTGGGCTGATTGGGCTGTGAAAGTTGAAACTAGTGATGTGGAGATTGGTTTTGGTGAGAGTTTTTGTAGGAAGTGTGTTTCACTATGTGTTTGGCTGTAAAAATGTTGTTAAACTCTTGGGATTTACTTCACATACTACCCACATACATCACATACCACTCACATAATTCTATGTCTGGACTTTAAAAGAGACTATGAATCACTGAGTTTGACTCGATGTTTCTTCTCCGAGGTCTTCAGCAGGCTAGAAAAGGCCGTCTGGCTTAAAAAATTTACTTGTGAAAGTGTCTTTAAAAGATCTATTATATAGAAATAATCATTTACACTCACGATTTTTCCCAATAGTGGTAGGCAGAAAACATTAGGTTAGGATCTCACTATCTACGATAGCAAAGTTCTTTTTGCTTCGTCCACGTTCATACATCTTGTAATACACACGCGGTATAAAACCAAATTAGAATTTATTGTAATTTCGTAACCGAAATACTAAATAACAATCTGCTCAACCTGGAAATCGAATCCGGAATATCATAGGTACTCAGTAGCAGCAGCTGCGCTTGCGACTCCTAGACCAATGTCGCAGTCGTAATTATTTAGTAATTAAAGCATTGAAAATGCCAAAAAAATACTAAAGATATTCAGTAATTGTTTAAATTTTTTGACCAGCATCGCACAGCACTATCTCTAAATGTGTTCGTTTAGGAAATCGTGACTGACAATAAAATATAAGTGTATACTGCAGCTAGTGTTGCCAGCACCCTGCAACACCAGTGTTGCCACATATGACGAAATTATAACAACTGAAGTAAAAGCGTGACGGAGTTAAGAATGTAAAATTTTATACTACATTTGTTACGTAGCATTGCTTTGATTTGGTATTTTAGTAAGTACAGCTTGCTGGCCCTCTGTATCGTGAGAATTCGAAGATATTTAAATATTACTAGTGAGAACTAAAACTACTACTTTTTACGGATTTTATCGCGTTATATTGATATTATTAATTACTTTTCGGACCCTTTACAGCGTCCATGGTCACGGGTAGACTGAGGTAATCTTGATGATATAATTACTGACAGCTACTCTAAATTTTTGTTAATTATTGGCAATCCGATTCACGCAAAACGAGCTCACCGTATCCTTTGGTCTTGCAATTGTAGGCCTGGATTTTGATTTAATAGAATCTATAATAGAATTCCAAGCAGGTGGTAAGACTCAGACATCTTCTCTATTGAAATTTGTATTAGAAATCAATAGTGAGAACTAGTTTAATAACATGTTGATAGAAGAACCGTATGAGTTTTGAACGGTCGTAAGTTACCGTAGGGAACACAACACCCTGCGGACGAATGCTGCAGCGCTCCCGTAGTCCCGGCATTAAAGTGGTGAAGCGAAACGCCGAGGTTGGTTTTAGTCGGTAGATCGCTCTTTTCAGAGCAGAGTCCGACACACCCCACCGCTCTCCCCGGAGCGGTGGGTAGTACATAAAGCATTTCCAACCCCGTCAAAAAAAAAAGGGAACAACACAGCTCAAAGCGGTGTAATTTCACTTCGATTTTCTGCAAGGCGGGGGTACTTCTCCAGTCTGGCAGCTCAATTTGAGTGGAACGACTCCCACTATACCCTACCTCTCTTAAAATGTCCCGCGGATGTCTCATTTATCAAGAAGGTAAACAAAACCAGTAAGTATTGAATCTCCAAGTGTTGGTAATTTAAAAGGTAAGCATATTTTGACACAGCGTTTCAGCATTATTAACTTTATTCAAAACGTGTACGGGTGATTTTTGGACGACGCTTGATTTGCAATTTGAGTAAGGAAGCTTGCATCGACAAACATAAATTGTGGCGTTTACAGGAAAGGAAATTACACAATTTTGAAGAATGAAGATAAACCGCCTTTTGGCGTAGTGGTTGATATCGCGTCTGCTACGCTTGGAAGTCCTGGGCTCGATTCCCATGTCGACCAAACTGTGTTATTGGGTTTTTCTATGAAATTCTCAGTATCACCGGCTGAGGGATCGGCTTCTGCGCCACGGGTTGTGGGTTCGATCCCCACACGGAACCAATATTTGTATGATTTACATGTAGTTTTTCCGGGTCGGGGTGTTTGTGTATGTAGGTTTGTATTTCTAAACGCACCCACGATACAGGAGGGTTTTCTTCTAGTGTGGGGCAACGTTTTTTATATTCATATTCATATCATTTATTTGCATTCCACAATGTCATATTAGATGTTATACAATATTTGCTTAAAAAGTTAGAAACAATTATGGACCCTGTAGGGCACAGCAATTTAAAAAAATATACATATAATTATTAATTTACAATAAATGTTTTAGGGTCGTTAAATTATTTTTATTATTTATTCTGTAATTATTTCAACAATTGAAATAAAACTACTTTTTACGGATTTTATAAAACGAGTAAAACGAGAAAACTTTGGATTTTTGCCTCGTTATTAGACCTGCCTCCTATTACATGGAACATAAACAATTCAGCAAACTATAGTTGTATATTAGTACACCTCTGCCTAACCCTTCGGGGAATACACTCCATGCATGTATGATAAAATTAGCAGTTAAAAATTCCAACTTTAACCACATTACGAATTACGTAGCGCTGTTGTAATTTCTTTAGAGATAATGTCATTAACATAAAACCATAGTTATATTAGGGTAGCGACAGATGCGCCCCCATAGTGATACGATCTGCGGTGCGTACGCGCACGCGTCCCATGTCAACGCGTTAAGTGGAAGTGCACGAAGATGGTGTGTTCGGTGAGCAAGGTTGCCAGTGCACCACGAGGAAACGTTGTGTTGGCAGTGGGGGGACTTTGACCCTTATACTGTCAACCCAACTATTCCTCTTTCAATACAGGGTTGGCATCGCACAAGTGATACTCCTGGTGTTGCAAGCGTCTATAGGCTTTTTTTTTTGCTTAGCGTGTGGAAAATCTTCATGGACATGGACGCCCGGGGAGGTGGCGAGGCCTGTCGGACTCCACCCAGAGTGGGTGACCTCCCAACTAAAAACCACACGGTGTTCCTTCTCGCACCTGCTGCGTCGGGGGCTACGGGAACAGAGCATTCTTCCGCGGCCCCCGACTGAAGCGTCTGTAGGCTACGGTAACCGCTTACCATCAGGTGGGCCATATGCTTGTTTGCCAACTTAGTAGAATAAAAAAAAGGTTCTGCTTATGCTACGAAGTTCTCGGAAATGTTGCCTCAAATTTTCAGTAATTTCGCAGCCTATAATTGCCCTTCAAACCGGAACACAATAACGGTAGCACATTATTCATTATCAGCTCATTTACTGTCCCACTGCTGCTGGGCACGGGTCTCCACACAGATTGAGAGGGATTAGGCTATAGTCCACCACCCGGGTGCAGTGCGTGTTAGCAGACTTAACACACCGTCTAGAAAAATCTCTAAAGCATGCAGGTTTCCGCACGATCATCATCATCAACCCATATACTGTCCCACTGCTGGGCACGGGTCTCCTCTTATATTAAGAGGGATTAGGCTATAATCCACCACGCTGGCCTAGTGCGGGTTGGCAGACTTCACAAACCGTCGAGAAAAATCTCTAAGGTATGCAGGTTTCCTCACGATGTTATCCTTCACCGTTTAAGCGAGTGATAAATAATTATTAATACGCACATGAATTTGAAAAGTCAGAGGTGCGTGCCTTGGATTCGAACTCGAGACCTTCGACTTGGCAGTCCAATGGTCATACCGCTAGGCTATCACTGCATATGCATCGCACTGTATTCCTCACGATGTTTTCCTTCAAAGCGAAGTTTTATCACCTCAAAAATATGTAACACAACTTACGCCTGCATCCCCGAAGGTCTGGGTAATATGATCCGCTTTTATGACGGCGGACTCTTCCATGACGTATCTTCTATCCTCATATCCTACCTTTATTATTATTGACAACGTCTGTGGTCTAGTGGTTCGACTGCTGTTTGGGTTCGATTCCCACAGAACACAAATATTTGTGTGGGTAAAACATGAGTATTTGTCTTGGTCTGGGTGTTTCTTATGTATTATATTATAAGCATGTATATACAAAAAAAAAGTATATAAGTGTTATATCCATTGTCTAGTACCCATAGTACAAGCTCTGCTTAGTTTGGGACTAGATGGTGCTGTGTAATAATGTCCCAAAAAAAAAATATATATAACTTCCCCTTAACGAAACCTACCGCGCGTGCCACTCCTGCGCATTTCCGTGGCGCCCCATGGAAGTGTCATACAATAACATCTTAATTTATGCCGAAACAGGCGTGTTTAAGACAATATTATGATAACAATGATAAGACACGGTGTAGCTATTCTATTTATGTTACTAAATGTATAAGACCGTTTGTACTTATCCATCTTATCTTTAAAACTAGCTTTGTCCCGATTTTTTCAAATGCGGCCTGTAGTTTCAAACAATCTTAAAAAATGTTCAGCTTTATTACATTAGTGTAGATAAAAAGTTTTCCCATACATAGAAAAGATCTTTTCTACGTCGTCAGTTTATTGCAAGAAAAAAAAACTTGTAGTTTGAATTTGTGCCCGGTTAATGGTAATACGCAATATTACATGGGACTCAAACATACCGAAACTGTGGATACTTTAGTACACCACTACCTAACCCTTTGGGAAATACAGTGGTGAAGGCAAGAAGGTATGCTATATTTTCTCGTTAACAAATATTTTTTTCAAAATGGCGTCCGGTCGGCCACGCTCCATAGTAAAATCTATAAATCCCTTTTAATAATATTATTTATCTTTAAACCCATTCTATAGTAAACTATTTAAATAACATGTAAACAGACAAACATGGTAAGTCAGCCACAATATCGCTCGCTGATCTAATAAATAGCGGCCATTGTATGCAGATGCGCGCGCAGTAATTTACTCGTCACATTTACTTGCATAGCAAATGTTAATTCAACATTGTCAATTTATTTCGTTGATGGATGGTGAGCTTATGAATATATTTATAGATTATTTATTCAAATACTTATATATTTTTGATCGGTATGCTACAGAAACTATCTGGCTATTAGTAAAAATTTTAAGTAAGAAAGAAAGAAACATGTATTCACCTGGAAATAAGACATGTAACTACATATCCTATCCTACGATGGATAGATAGATGGATGGATGTTTGTTACTCTTTCACGTTAAAACTACTGAACGGATTTTGATGAAACTTTACAGTATTATTATTTATACACCAGAATAACATATAGGCTATAATCTATAACGATTTTGAGTTAATTAGCCGAATTACAACGATAATTAAGAGCTAGTATTAAAGTAAAAGAGTATTTAGGTTATAAATGGATACTGTGCACAGCTGATAGATAGTTCATGACTTGAATGATTTTTACACTCGGAAAATACAGGCTAGATGGTTATGGCAACTAGCAACACGGGTTGGGTACCTAATTTTTTAATAACAGGCCGGAACCAAGTCTTAGTGTTGTCCCTTAAAAAATGTGAATTCCAGAATTAAAGGTAATGTAAAAGAAAGTAATAATAATTACACAGTCCTTAAAATAGGAGGGTCAGCTACAAATGACCATTTAAAATGGCCTAAGACCATATCGTCGCCATCGGCTAAGCATGGCGTATGGCGCAATGTCATGCTAATTAAGAGGTCTGTTATTTATATAACTGGCTCATTAAAAAGTTTTTAAGGGTCACTTAGAGGGTGGCTACGTTCTCTTAACCAACACGAATGTTTCCTCTATCCGTATAAATGCATTTATTTTGCTAGTTTCAAACAAACTCACTAAGTCAAAGATCCTAGTTCGAATCCAAGGTACATATGATAAATAATATTTTTTTCTGTAAATAGATCTGATGATTAAGACACTTTTACAAGTCAATATTTTAAATATTTTTTAAGCTAGATGGCTCCGGCATTTCCTAGCTGACGACCTCTGAGAAGAAACGCCGTAACAAACTCAGAGAATCATAGTCTATTTTAAAGTCCAGACATAGAGTAGTAACAAATATGTGTCTTACAATGTAGGCCAAAGTCTGAAATGGCCTTTTGAAGAAAGAGCCATAGCGGCTCTGAGTAGGCCAGTCCCAACTGACGGTACGCATGCATCAGTCATTGTGTAGCTCAACCATAATTTAGCGAGCTCAACAACCCGTCGCACGACGATACCAGATCAGAGGAACATTTGTGTAGGCCACATAAAAAAAAGGTTCAAAGCCACCAGACTGTTCAAAGCTGTATTTAGCCTACAAAGTACTCACATTTACATTGTATTGAGTTAAACATTATTAAATAATAAGAAAAAAATATAATCACAGTAACCATTTCAGTAATGTCTGCTGATATCAAATTAATATAAATCATTGTTATGTCAGAATTACATGAGAGCGTTGGAATTTGAGTACGCTCTGACGTTACGAATTTATGTGCGTATTAATAATTAATTATGAAGGGAAACATCGTGAGGAAACCTGACCTTAGATATTTTTCTAGGCTGTGTGTGAAGTCTGCCAACCCGCACTAGGCCAGCGTGGTAGACTATAGCCTAATCCCTCTCGTTCTGTGAGGGGAGACCCGCGCCTAGCAGTGGGACAGTATCTATATGGGTCGATGATGATGACGCACATTTACGATTCGAATCCAAGACACAACTAAACTTTGAAAACATGACAGCTCCAAAACTTATCAAGTTTTTTTTTTATTATTGTCATCTATACAATGATTTCGCATAACCTTCACAACAGGTCATATTAAAAAACTTCATATTAAAAATGGTATTGAAGATTCCAACATGTTTAGCGAGTTTCGTTGCTGACTGTACCACCCTATAAGAACTCTGCATCATGAGCCTACTACCTTGTAAAGAATTGGGTCATCCCATCCTGTCTCGTCATCGCTATCCGATACACTTTTACTATACAATTTCAACTCACTTACACTTTCGAAATCACTTTTACTTAATAAAGCGTCTCCAAGGATGACTGCGTTTGGAAAAAAGTGGGAAGATTGAAGGACGCTTGTTACCCAGAGTCAAGGTTTCAAGTGAAATAAATCAATACCTGTCATATTAAGACTGTTTCAAAAATTCTGTTTCTTTTCAGAAACTTCATAAATATTTTAGTTTGTTTGAGATGCGATTATGAAATTTAAATTAAATATTAGAAAATCAATAAAAGCTTTTTATTGCTTGCAACATGAATGTGAAGGCAATTTATTTTTTATGTAGCCTCTTTTGTGTCCCACTGCTGGACAAAAGCTTCTCCTAAATCAGTCCAAGATTTCTATCTCGGGGTTCTTTTTACCACGTTGGTAAAAAGCGGTCGAAAATTCTCGCTAACGTCTCCTCGGCCGACCTCATCCACAAATACCGATGCGTGGGACCCACTGGCCCACCGGTCCTGTTGCATGTGGCTGACGTGGCCAGTAAATCGCCATTTCAACCTTGTAATTTGGAAACCATGTGACGGGACATTCCGGGACAGGGGGTCTACTCCCTAAGCACGAAGTCCGTAGTTTCGACCTTCGTTACCGGCGTGTCCTACTCCGTATCACCTACGGATGAATGATTCCTTCGGGGCCCGAACCAAGAATGAATGACAACACAATTTGACAGTTGTCCCTACTCACGATGTGTTTTTACCTCCTCGAAAAATTTAATTTGACACTTGTTTTATCGGACTCCGAAGTTTCGGAGAACTTTCGAACGGCTCGTAACTTCGTTGACGGAGATAGGGAGTAGACCCTCTGGTGTGTTACGGCAACTGGTCCCATGGATTATAACGGTAATGACCATCCGGACATCCGGACATTTGGACATTCCTCATGCTGAGGCTACGTGATCCAAGTGGATAAGCAGTTCTTACCAATTAAATAAAATTAACGCCATAAGATATATTATAGATCTAAAACCGAATGTCACCAATAAGCGGTTAATTTAAACATAGGATGCGTTCTGCGCGGCGCGTGCGCACAATAATTAATTCAGTGCGTCGCCAGGTGGCGTGGCAGATGGCTCGTGGATCATTTACATTTCTAATGCAGATGGTTTGTGATCGATGATAAGCTCTATGGTCAGAGGCCAGAGGGCACTAGCTGTGGTCACGTTTTGCTACCATAATGCTATAAAATAGAACTTAATACCTACCATATATCATCCTATTGACAAGAATGAAGAATTTGTAGCTGCTTTTTTAAAGGTGATCTGTTTCTGCGTAGAAGAGTAGGTTTTTCGAGCTCTTTCGTGATCATGGTGTATGTAATTAGGCTATTGCCCTGGCTATAATGCAAGGAAATGGTTAATGCTGTGTTTGTTGGTAAAATTCTGATAATATATACCCCGTCGTCTCTGGCGATGGAAACTGTCAAGCAACTAGCAACTGCTAGCAACCTGCTTACTGGTTTTCCTTATTACCGACATGAATTATTAATTTGTCGCTCAATATAGTTTCTACTTACTTGTGTGCAAACGAGCAGACGGATCGCGTGATGGTAAGCGATTACCGCCGCCAATGGAGACCTGCAACACCAGAGGAGACACAAGCGCGTTGCCGGCCTTTTAATTCGATACGATAAAAGAAGAAATAAAAAAAAATTATATGCCTAGGACTGCCAAAAGAAGTTAAAGATTTCATGAAACAATTTTAAACAAAGAATTTGATTTTATTGAAGTAATTATATGCACAATGAGACACGAGGCGGACATAATCCTAATGGCATCTTCAACCAATCTATACCTAGATATTATAGGTGATGTAGACATAGAGATTGGAATAAAAAAAACAATTTACTTTTGTTGGTATTTGTTTTTATGAGTAATTTAAAAATGGCGGTGTCAGCAAACGCAATCCACGTTGTTGAATTTTAATTTTCTTACTGTGTCCATATTAATATCGAATAAGAAAATGTTAAGAAAATAACCATTGATTTAAATTTGGATTCTACCATTTTTGAACTATACTAAAAACCTGGTAATTACAATTAACGGTTCTAAAATTATTTAATTGAGATAAGCACAATTATAATGACAGGGTCGGGTGCTTGAGGGTCGGGGGTTACAAATTGGGGTGTAATGTGATTGTCTTGACTGATAGGCAGCTCTTATAGTCACATTAACTCGACTCCATCATTAGCCTAGTGGTCACAAGCTACGCTTGAGATCCTAGCTTCGATTCTCAGGTCAAGCAATTTTATTGGGTTTTTCTATGAAATCCTCAGTAGCAGCTAGGAGTTTGGATTGGTGCTCTTCTCGTTCTGTGAGTATATCTTAGTATATAGTATAGTAGTATAGTATATAGTATATCTTAGAGTATATCTTATCTATATGGGTTGATGATTAACTATTATGTGGTGGCGCGACTGATGGTAAGGAATATTTTGAATGGAAGGAATAGTTGTGTTGGCAGTAAAAGGTTCAAAGTCACTGCCAACACAACGTTTCCTCGCGGAGCACTGGCAAACTTGTTCATCGCAGCACAGAAACATATTTCCACAGTCGAGCAGATCCAATTTGAGTGGAATTACTTCCACTATGCCCTGCCTCTCTTAAATCTACCATTCTACCATTCATATAATAATCCCTATAAAAATGATTTGATGAAAATATTTTTAATTTTCAAGAATTTTAATTTTTGTGGCCAATCCGAATCGATAGAAGAATATACCTAATTGAATCTTCATTTGTTTATTTCTTGTTTAGTTTTATAAAAAAAACTATCTGTTCCCAGCGGTTGCACTTGCATTCCAAACGATATTTTGAAACTCTTACTCCTTCAAGGACTTATCTATCTCTGTACCAAATTTCAACAAGATCGCTTCAGTAGTTTTGGCGTGAAAGCGTAACAGACAGAGTTACTTTTGCATTTATAATATTAGTAGGCATAGGGATTCTACATAATTTATATCTGATAGGAATTTGGTATCCAGGGTTATGGAGAGTCCGTCATGAGAAACTTACAGAGCAGAAACATAAATGTACAGACGCCAGCAGGTCAAGCTATCCAAAACTGTCAAATTTTCCCAATTGAATATGAACCTTAATATTTTGTATTAAAGTTGAAAAACTATCAAAGAAATTTGACAAATTGTGGTAGCTTGATGCGCTGGCCTTTGTACTTAAATAGACAAAGTAACTTCAGTTACCGTTTTTTAAGGAAACACCCCTTTTTTAAATAGACGTTTGAACGGCTATAAATAACATTTAACGATGCAATATTGTGCCTTACATCTTGCAGGGTAAGCCACTCCAGGTGTTGGTTAAATTGGAAAAAAGCTAATTTGGAACCCTCCACCCGACGTCTTGACTTGAGGCCGTAATGAAGAAGCAACCTTTGGGTAGAGTTAGGAATCTAATTTAATATATTTACATATGGATTTTTGTAAAAGTAAATGAAATCTTTTCAAAATAAAATAACCAAATCAAATAAATTGCCATTGTAGTCTTTCTCATGTTTTTATTTTATTTTATTATATGCACTGCCTTGTTAGTCTAGTCGTCCTATGCGCGACTGTTTATTTTATTTATTTATATTTTATTTTAACAAGTACAGTGACAGACTACAGACTAATACAATTCAGCACAGCTATGACAATACACTGAGAGGTTCTGGGTATGATTCCTAGGTCGAGCAGTATTACTGGGTATTTCCATAAAATTATTTACGAGTAGTGCTCAGTTACCTGGCAATAGGGTCGCCGACCTCCGCAACCCAATAATATAATATTTTTTTAAGTCTTCTGACCACCACTATTAACGACTGTTATAGATGTTCGTATGACAACCGGGACCGACGGCTTTACGTGGTCTCCGAGGCACGGAGGGATCTCACAGTGTCAAGAATGGTCTGCCATCCACAGACTAACCGATACTAACGCAGCTTAACCTTGCAGATCGGATGATCAGCTTAGTTATTCAACTTAGTCACGAGTCCTCTTTGCCACCTTAGTGGTATAAAAAAAAAACTATCTATTTATGTTGTCAATCAAAGCGGGATCAGTTGACAAAAGAAAAATAATAAAATAAATTAACTAGTCAACTCATCCCGCGGTCTCAGTTTAGAGCGGGATCAGTTAACTAAAGAGCCTGATTAATCATTGATCATTACGTAATCGGTCGAGCTAGGAATACTTACAGGATAAATAAAGAATTGAAAATGAAATAATTGCTGTCGGTTGAGTAAGGAACGTAAATAGGTTGAGTTAGGAAAAACAGTGTATAGGATGAAACGTCATCGGACGATTACGGAACAACCCCACCCAAACTATTGATCGAGTATAAATTGAATACGTACCTATTTAGG
Source organism: Acronicta alni (assembly GCA_964056405.1). Classification (NCBI taxonomy): domain Eukaryota; kingdom Metazoa; phylum Arthropoda; class Insecta; order Lepidoptera; family Noctuidae; genus Acronicta; species Acronicta alni. The sequence continues at coordinate 10,085,959 of OZ043930.1, forward strand.
TTTAATTCAACATTTCTTTTGTTGTTGACACGTCTAACCCTTCATAGCTCTGTTGCCAGATGCGTGCGCGGCGGTAAGGGACCGCCAGGTGTGGTGCGGGGGTCCGATAGACCATTGTCTTATGAATATGATACAGATAGCGACGATTACAGGGTTCGTTATAGTCCGTGGAAATAATGATTAGGCGGTTTAAGCTTTACCTTTTCTTTGGACGTTTGATTTCTTTTACCTTGATTAGAATTATTTGTGATTTTTTATGGAAATTTTAAAGAGAAGGTAAATGTGACGCTGCAGTGTGTTTTTTTTAATTATTTTAGGATCTCTAGCATACATACTCACGCCTTTTTCCCATGGTGGTAGCCAGAAACTAAAGAACGCCACTGCTACGATTCTTGCATACTTCTTTCGCTTCCTCCACATTCATACATCTTGTCATACACACACGCCGGTTGCGAATACTACAACACTTGAACTTTTTGAAGAACACCACAAATAGGGTCGGTGTAAGTCTTTCTAGGGCGTGTCCTCCCGGCGGTTTCACTGACATTTGCCATATTATAAAAATTCGTTTTGTTATCTATCGTCATGCCCAAACCATCCCAGTATATTTTTCTCAATTTTATTTTTGTAAAAAATAATTATTTGCATTTATTTTATACTTTCTATGAACATTTTGGTAATAGATTTTTATTTAGTATTTCCGCCTTATCAAGATTTTTTCTATAATATGACATTTATAGATAATCACTTTCAATTAGAAAATAATCAATTTTATTGTTTAAAATAAATAATCAATTGCATGTTTTATACTTTCTATGAATATTTTGGTAACAGATCTTTATTTAGTATTTAATTTCCGCCTTACGTAAAGCCGTTTCCAGATGTATTCGAACCAGTAATGGTGTTGCCAGGTGTTCTCAAAATGCGAAGGGGTCGTTTCGACCGCCCGTCGACCTGATTGTCTTAAATATAGATAGGGATAGTTACAGGGTTCATTATAGGACAAGAAATATTTTACTGTAAATGTTTTTTATTTAATTGTTAATTTTATAGTCAGCCAGTTAAAGGACCATGGCAGATGTGGAATTTAATACATCGTTTTCACGGTCATTTCACCGATTTTATACAGAAAATGTCATGGTGAATTCACTGTGATTTTATACTGAAAATGCAATTGTAAATTCATTGTACAGAGCAGGTCAAGCTATCCAAAACTGTCAAATTTTCCCAATTGAATTTGAACCTTACTGTTTTGTAGCAAAGTTGAAAATCAATCAAAGAAATTTGACAGATTGTGGTAGCTTTATGTGCTGGCCTCTGTACTTAATTTTATACTGAAAAAGTCACGATGAATTCACTGTGATTATACACTAAAAATGTCATGGTAAATTCACTGTAATTTAATAGGTAAAAAGAAATGTTATGGTGAATTGACTTTAATTTTATACTAAAAATGTCACAGTGTCACATTTTTCACGGTGATTTTTACATTACAGGTTCACATGGCTACATACAAGCTACACATTTACAATGTAGGCTGACCTTGAATTGTAAGTTTTTCAGTGCATACGTAATCACGACTAAAGAAACGACTTGATCAAATGGTGTCAAAAGTCATATTTATCATTATATGACAGGTCAGTAAACATAGTGTAATGTTAAAAACCCTTAGTGTAAAATTGCGATAGCACAAGCCACAAACACGCATCCTGCCCAGGCCCTTGCCGACCCATCCCTTAGTTTGATGCGTTAAATTTATGCAACGACCATAATTCAACGAGGAAAGGAAGGTTTGCCAAGTTTGATAGGCCTGTCTTTCCGACGAGGGTTTAGTAACAAGCCAAATTTAATTATTGTATTTACATTTATACTAGGTACATTATTATAGCTTCAGCCCGCGACATCCTCTGCGTGCACTATACCTGGATAAAATTTCCCTACGTGTTAATCCAGATTAGAATCTATCTGTACTTATTTGCTGTATGTGCTGGGTAGTTTGTTGCGCGCTTCTTCTTCCCAGCTAAAACATCGGGAAACAGTGAAGGGGTAACTTAATATAAAAAAGACTTTCAAAAAGTACCATGCACCTAGTTACTGCTGGGTAGTACTTTTTGAAAGTCAAATAAGTCAAAAGATAAAATAATTATTTTGTCTTTCAACTTTTTAGCCAACTTTCATGCAAATCTTTCTCGTAGTGTTTGCGAGAACAGTTACAAACATCTCTTCACAATCTTTTTGTATATTTTTGGCATTTTCCATGACGTCACCATAAAGACATAAATTCAGTATGTGACGGAAAAATTCGACATGACGGGTAGGTATCGCGGTGGCTTGGTGGTCATAGCGTCTGGTGTACCTAACCAGAAGACGCAGGTTCGAATCTTGCCCGCGGTCCAATTTTTCCTTTTCTAAATAACTTTAATCTCTTCACAAATTATACTTTAGGTATTAGTAATATTAATGATGCAAATTTTATGCTCCTACATTTCTGTCATGTCCAGTCTTATGTTGTTGCTTTGACATGGTCTCCTACCATTGCACAACACCATGCTGTTGTAACCAAATTTAATTACCTGAGATTTAAATTAGTTAGTACTGTTCTATAGAATTCAATCTAATTCTAATTTGTAAATTAATCTAATTTACTATTTCTTTTTTTTATTCCACTATGGTGGCAAACAAGCATACGGTCTACCTGATGGTAAACGGTTACCGTAGCCTATAGACGCTTGAACACCAGGGGTATCAAATGCGCGTTGCCGACCCTGTAAAACGAAAGAGGAATAGATGGGTTGGCAGTATAAGGGTAAAAGTCCCCCCACTGTCAATGCAACGTTTCCTCGCGAAACATCTGAATAATTATTTTTTATTTAAATTGTATTACATAGTTAAAACTATGATGTTAAGTACAGCTAAAGTCGATGTGGTTTTTTCTTCAAAAGGCCATTTCAGACATTGCCCTGCATTGTGATACTCATATATTTGATACTAGTGCGACATCTAACATTAAAAGTTCAAAACATTGACTTGTAAAAGTGTCTTGTATATGATTTGTTTACAGAAAAAAGCTAAATACACATGCTTAAACATTATTGTTATGAATGTTGTGTTTGTCTATAATTTTTAAATGTTAATGTTTATTGTTTGACGTGCTTTCTATGCTTTTTATGAAATTCTCAGTAGCAGCTCGTGGTTGGGGTCGGTCCCCGTAAATGGCAATTAACAGGAAATACTACTTGCCCCCTATTACATGGGACTTAAACGGCGAATTGTGGATGTACTTACTTTAGTACACCTCTATCTAACCCTTCGAGGATACAGGCGTGATGATATGTATGTATGTATGAGCCACCACATGACCTCTTGAATTCAAAAAATTCCTACAACAAGGAGAACACAATAGTACTTGAACTGCACACCTTCTTGAAAACTGAAGCGTAATAATACACAATATGGTAGCGCTAATCTCCCCAGGGGATAACTCAATATATTTCTGCTGACTCCCATTTCTAAATGCGTACTAAAGAGCCCTCCCGTGGCGACCAGTCGAAACAAAAATCGTGGATCTGCTAAGTGGCGACATCTGCTAGCGAATAGGAGCACTTAAAAATACAACACCGGGGTATTTTGAATTTCGAATGTGGCAATTCTGTCATTCTTTTTGTGACGTTACCAAAGCTGAACTAGGGTAACTAGGTTTTGGTTTATTGTAACTATTGTTAAAATAAGTAAACTAGCATTTATGATGGGTGATTTTAACCAGACCATAAATAGGATTATGTACAGAGGCAAGCATGTCAAGCTACCCCAATATATCAAATTTCTTTGATAGAATTTCAACTTTATTCTATATGTGCTAATAATATAAAGAGGTAAAGCTTGTAAGGTTGTAGGGGGTAATCTCTGAATCAACTGAACCGATTTTGAAAATTCTTTTACCAATAGAAAGCCACAATATTTGTGAGTGTCATAGGCTGTATTTATGTATAATAGATGCATGTTATTAGGTAGTACATTGCACCCGTGCGAAGCAGGGGCGGGTCGCTAATACAAAATAAAAAGGTTAATTTTCAAATGGGAAAATTTGGCCAAATTTTATTTATTCACGTCATTGAAGGTAATATTTAAATTGCTGATGATAAGTAATCCTTCTTATAAATTGTTGTTATCTTTTATATCTAATACACAATCAAAAGCTAGCCTACTTTTGCTTGACAAAGAGTACTGTAAACAGAGTCCAAGGTGGATTACACAAATCGAATATTAAGTACCATAAGGGCTTTGCCTACAGTTGACATTCAATAAGTAGGTATTTCTACTGTTCTTTGGTTAACATTATCAACCGATTTTAAAGATATTTGAGGGTAAGTTTTAGAAAAAAGCGGCGTTTATATAAATTACCGTATGATGTCATAAACAGTAAGAGTAAAGATAAATACTTCTAAAATATATCAACAAAAAGCGAACCCATTAAAAACATATCAAAATAAATACGCTATAAATCTTTAATACATAACAAAATAATGTAAACTTCAATAGAGTGAGATGCAGATGCAGTAAAGCTGTGCAGACAATAGCCAATCAGGGCTCCGCGCATGCGCCATCACTCATCCACGCATTCCTAATTCAAAAAATTTCATATTATTAGTAACGCCAGATGTTATGGTTTTGCCGGATTGTCCCGATTTTAGCGATGAGTACAAATTATTTAACTGTGTGTTTTGTTTATAATATATTTATAAGAATATCGCGCTTATTATTCCCGTTTCTAGACAGAGGTGTACTTACTACCCACAATCAGTCATTAACCCTGGTTATATACCGCCTGCATCCAAAGACTTCCAGCGACTTTTACCGACGCTAATTCAGTTAATATAATAAAGTAATTCATATGGAATCTAATAAATTAGGTATCTATTTTTATTTTATGTGAAAGAATAATTAGCTACTTACTTATACTGTTTTCCGTTAAAATTTTATTAAGACGTGATCATAAAACGAACCGCTTATAGAGGAGCACTCTGTTATCGATATTAAATAACTTAAATTTGGAATACCTCCTGGGAGAAAATCAGTTTATGATCTTTGTAATATATTCTTTTTTAAGCGCTCATCGATACACTCGTATTGATGGTTAATTATAATGCTCAGAAGAAATTTACCTATTATGCCTTTTCTGTATGCCTACGTATGTAATACTTATAAAAAATCACACTAAATAATAGCTAGTGTTTTTAATTATGCGTTTTGTAAAATCCTGTTTTTGAAAAGGGAACGTTGTCACCGTACTGTTGACCAACAATTACGACTCCTTGTTTGTGGTTGCGCAATAAATGACACTACGACTCGCTTCGTTTCAACTTTGAATGAAAAAAAGAAACCGGGTGCTAATTTGACAATATTGTCAATGTATGTTTACGAATAATGGTAAAACACGAGCCAAAGTTTGCATATAGAACGTAACAATTCATTTAATGAACTTGGCGTTAACAATGTAACATAATGAAGTATTATCCAAACACAACGTCATTGTTATTGAATTGTGCCTTTAGTTCTATGTTGGGGTTGGCTTCCAGTCTAACCAGATATGGCTGAATATAAGAAGTCAACCCATAATGACGTCAGAACTTCGAAACCCTACGAGCTTTGATTATATCAAGTATATAATCAAAGCCTACGAGATAATGCTGATATTATAAGTTAAAACTGGTAGACAGAATGATATTGCATTAGAAAGGCCTTTTCTTGGTTAATGTTAACAATATATTTTGTTGATACTTATTAAACAATATTGTTGATAAAAAAGCGACACACAAAATTAAATAATAGTCTCTTTCTTACTTTTATTTTCTGATAGACCTTTAAGTAAAAGATGGCATTAAAGGGTTACCATAACTGGTTGGTATGACGTGTACTATTTATGTAATAGGTGCAATTGTATTTGTCACATCAAATATCAATTCATTTGAAACTTGAATATTCAACTACATATGTATTACCAACAAAAAGTGCTGAAATTGATTCTCGAACAACACACCAAAAGTCAGTTTCTCTGTTTTTGTAAACATAGTAACCAGTAATTAAACTTTTAAAAGAATTAAACCATAGAAATCGTAGAATATTGAGTAATTTTACTTTGTTATTGTAGTTAAAGATAAGATAAAGTAGGTAACTATAGATGACGCCTGAATAGTTTTCTTAGAAACTTAAGACAAACATCTTTATTGCTAACTGGTTATTGTAAGGCGCTCTTAAGATGTTTATGTTGTAATTTTTAATTCTACTTTTTTAATTTAGAATAATTTGAACTCTTATCATTTAGAATAGTCTTGAATTTATTAGCAAGTTTTTCAGAATTACAGTATGTTTAGGTTGTCAAATAAGCAAATGTTCGAGTTTTTCATATCGTTTGTCGTAACAATCTATAGGTATCGTATCTTTAATCTTAGTAAAGAAGGGTTTCGAACTTGTTTAACTTAACATTTTTACTCAGAATTTGTAAAATCTTAGCTTTTCTTATTCATTATTAAAGCAAAGGACACTGAAAAATATACTTTAAATAATATGTTTAGGTGTTCCACAAACATAATTTATTTACTTAATTAAATATACTCAAGACGCCTTAGACTTTTCTTAGCATCTCAAGTAATTGTGTCTTTCTTGCTATGGTATTTCTAGAAGGCGTTTGTTAATACATAAACAAAAACTATCACGCCTTTATTTCCCGAAAGGTTAGGGAGATGTGTACATACATCGACGATTCGCCAGTATGTTTAGGTGCCTTATAGGAAGCGAGCCTTTTGACTTTTCCTTACTGATGACAAGATAACGACGATGAGAAGAAACACTGAAACAAACCCTGAGAAACATCATAGCCTGTATTAATTATTACGTTAGTTGTAAGGCAATGTCAGGAATACCCTTTTGTACAAAAAGCCATAGCAGCTTTGAGTTGACCTAGAGACAGCAAGACAAAACAGAACATTATGCCTGTATTCCCCGAAGCATTAGACAGAGGAAAACTAAAGTATACCCTTAATCTAGTAAGTGTAAACTAACATACAACAAGTTCTACTACTGCGGACCGTATTTTCACGGATTCGGATCGGATTCGGCTCGGACGTACTGCAAAACCGCTCTTATTTCGCCGGTACCTATGCTTAGATTCTATGTAATAGGAGGCGACCTCCGCCTTTCAGAAAAACGAGGTAAAATAACAATGCTTTGAGCTGTGTTGTGTTCCTTACCGTGGACAAGGTTGCCTGTGCTCCGCGAGGAAACTTGGTGTTGGCAGTGGCGGAACTTTGACTCTTTACTGCCAACTCAACTATTCCTTTTTCGTTTTACAGGGTCGGCAACGCGCAAGTGATACCCCTGGTGTTACAAGCGTCTTTAGGCTACGGTAACCGCTTACCATCAGGAGGCCGTATGCTTATTTGCTGCCTTAGTGGTATAAAAAAATCTCTTGTCTTGTTTGCTTTTTTTTTCGGTTGAAAAACTTTCATTATTTCTTTCATATTTTATGCTTACACCGTTTCCAACTTATTACGAAATCATATAATTAATATAGATATAATGTTAGCAACAGACCAGTCATGAGTCAGCGTGTCGGAGCATTCCCGTCAATCTGACTCACGCGCCGACACCGCCACCCTTCCGTGCTTACGTTTTTTAATATATACTCTTTTTAGGGTTCTGTGAAAGTCATCAGTCATTTTTGACATGTTTCTTCAATGAGTAATACCTTTTTTTTTTTGTTTACGGGGGAAACCTTCAAAAGGCTACCGGTCTACGGGGGTTAGACCGGGGAGTGTGGGATTCTTACCCACTAAAACCACCCCGGTGGCCACCATCAGCACATGGAGGGGGGCACTGTGTCCTCTGAATAGACCACCCCAGAACCCCCCTGTGCAACGCCTATTAAGACACATCCCTGGGGAATGAGTAATACCTACTGCATTATGGGAGAATCGTAGTAAATGTGTGCTATGGATGATACAGTTTAATTATTTGTCACCTTTACTTTGAAATTTGCTTAAATTTCACTTTCCTGGTAGGTACAAGTATGATGTTTTATATTGTAATTCCATGAAAGTTTAAATTTTAGAGAAAGGTTTTGTGACTAAGATAAGCTGTACCTAAGGTAAAAAGCAGTGATAGGCTAGTGGTTATGACCATTGGACTGCCAAGTCGAAGGTCTCGATGTCGAATCTGAGGCACCTGTGACTTTTCGAAATCATGTGTGTAGTAATCATTAATTTATCAATCGCTTAAACGGTGAAAGAACACTAGACCAGCGTGGTGGACTATAGTCTAATCCTTCTCATTATGTGAGAGGAGACCCGTGCCCAACAGTGAGACAATATATGGGTTGATGATGATGATGAAGCTGCAAGGTTAAGCATCACTTGTCGAGGTCATCAGTTTAGGATGGGCTATCATTCATATACCATAGACTCCTTCGTGCTAGCCTCCATGCCTCGGACAGTACTAACCTGCTGTCAGTCCCGCTTGTCATACGAAGATCTGTTCATCATTTCATTCATCATTTGTTTTGCAAAAATTAAGGAATAAAAAATACCTTTTGTATTTATTTTTTTCATTTTCAAGATTACAAAGTTATTTTAGCGAAGGAAAAATTCGACTGCGGCCAGGATTCAAACCTGCGTCTTTTGGTTCAATACACCAGACGTTATGACAAACAAAGCCACAACCACGAATTCAGAATGTGAAGGCAAATTTCGACCTCACGGGTGGGACTCGCGGTGTCTACTTATTATGAAAAAGAAAAAAGTTTGGTTACGAAACAGGCAGGTTTCGCTAGCGAATTATTCCTTTGCTAAAATAAATTTAAAAAGTCGTTAATTCCAAGTGAATACAACATTTCTTTAGATACGGAACCCTTTGGCGAATGCATCGTACGAGTATAATCCCGTGTCGCGTGGGAGACGACCCGAAATTTGGAACCCATGGCCGTATAGGAAGTCGTTCGAGTAAAGAATTTTGGGACTTTGGTTTTAGGCATTTCTTTTAAGTGGTACCTACCTTAATTTAATGTACCAAATATACCTTTGCTTGATTAAAACAGCGGTGGGAGTGTTTGTTGATGGTGTCTTAGGAACTGCAATGGTTTTTTCAGTGTCCAAGTTTTTTAGAGTTCAGTTTATAGAGGTTCTATCTACTCGTATAATGGAAATCAGACTCGCTGCTTATTATTTAAAAGAGGGCAGAGTGGGAGTACTTCCACTCAAATTGGAGTTGCTCAACTGAGGAAGTACCTCCGTCTTGCAAAAAAGTTAAATAACACTGCTTTGAGCTACGTTGTGTTCCTAACGGTGATCAAGGTTACCTACCAGTGCTCCGCGAGGAAATGACTGTTGTGTTGGCAGTGGGGACTTTGACCCTTATACTGCAAACCCAACTATTTCTCTTTCCTTTTACAGGGTCGGTAACGCGCAATTGTGATACCCTTGGTGTTGCATGCGTCTATAGGCTACGGTAACCGCTTACCATCAGGTGGGCCGTATGCTCGTTTGCCACTTTAATGGAATAAAAAAAACAATCGTCCCCATAGGATCAGATTTCTGGAACTAGAATCATAATAAGCTTTTACAAGCATTCATGAAACGTTAATTATCTCATTCACGAATAGATAAATATGGTATATAACCTTATTGTAATAACCTTATGAGTCGACAGCAAGATCGTTACGCTAAAGATCCGCGGTTGTGTTAGTGGGTTTTTCTATGATGTCAAAGTCAAAATAATGTTTGTTTAGACATTAAAATAGCACTTTTGAAAAGTCAAAACTAGTTGAAATTGATGAAATTCTAAGTAGCAGCTCTGTGTTTGAATTTCTGCCCGGTTAATAGCAATAGGCTTGCCCTCGAACAATGGTACACTTCTGCCTGACCCTTCATAGAATACAGGCGTTATGGTATTTGTTATGTATTTAATGTGTGTGTAATTATTTACTTGGGATCCTTAGGTACTTATAACAGGCAGTTCAACGTTGTTATTTGGCCTATTGCCAACTATCACGTCAGCTGTCTTCCTCAATTAATTGTTGTCTGAAGAGAAAATTATTGCATGTTTGCGCAGGCGCGGATTGACGACGCGAAAGACAACAAGCGGTATTCGATAGAATAGACTAGATTATTATTTTTTTGGTGTTTGTTTACCACTAAGGTGGCAAACAAGCATACGGCCTACCTGATGGTAAGCGATTACCGTGGTCTATAGACGCTTGTAACACCAGGGGTATCACTTGCGTTTTACAGGGTCGGCAACGAGCCGACCTTGTAAAACTGTAGTTTCTGCCTACTTCCATGGGAAAAAGGCGTGAGTGTATGTATAGGTCAAAAAAAGTTTGCGATTACTAAGTAGCTTGCTGATATAATTTTTTAAATTGAACTTTATCACGAATAATTCTTTGTTGTGTGTTTTCTTTAAATAGAAATACCCTGTTTGAAAGAATCTGAAATCATAATATAATCTACCGTAACAAAAAACATTTTGATTTTTCAAAGTTATCTCTAACTTTTTTTGATGTGTACTATGTATGTATTGGGTTTCACTAGAACTAAAAGGATTTGTAAAAAAAAACATTGTTAAAAGTTCCATTTGGTTTATTTTACCTGGACACACAAAATACAAATTTTGTCACGTCTACATAAAAACCTTTCTAATGCTATACATGTAACACACTTAAAACTAAAGGACAGATTATTAGGAAGCAAGACCACTGACAGCGGCACAGACAATATTGCAGAGATCATAGACTAGATTCTACATGAAAAAAAAAACTTAGCACATAAAATAAGAATATTTTACAAAAACATTTAAAAACTGGGTTTATTCTTGCTCCAAGCCTTTTCCCGACTATGTTGGGGTCGGCTTTCACTCTAACCAGATGTGGCTGAATATAAATATTTTACACGAAGCGACTGCCATCAGACCTCCGCAACCCAATTTAAGGGTAGGCAATACCGATATTCTGAGGATAGACTGGTTGTCAGGCTTTTTGGGTTTCTGACTACCACTAAAGATTATCTTGATACAATTGTGTTCGTATTACAACCGGGTCCACGTCCAACGGCTTTACGTGCTCTCCGAGACACGGAGGTGTCTCTATGTTAAAAATAGTCACCCATCCACAGACTGACAGCGAGGAACGCAGCTTAACATTGCAGATCAGTTGATCAGCGTCGTTATTACTTAGCCACGAGCCCCTCTTTATTATTGTTCAGTTTATTCAATAGGGGTCTGTACACAATACCGTGGTGCGCTCATAGAATTTATGATTTTACACTCATATTCACAACGCACGGTATTGCAATAAAATTATTGCTATAAGCGTTTTCGTATTATTTCTTAGATCGGCGCAGTGTAGTGTTGTGTACGGACCTCAAGAATTTTTGTTTACACAAAATGATCATCAACCCATATACTGTCCCACTCCTGGACACGGGTCTCCTCTCACATTGAGAGGGATTAGGCTATAATCCACCACGCTGGCCTAGTGCGGGTTGGCAGACTTCACAAACCGTCGAGTAAGATCTCTAAGGTATGCAGGTTTCCTCACGATGTTTTCCTTCACCGTTTAAGCGAGTGATAATTAATTATTAATACGCACATGAATTCGAAAAGTCAGAGGTGCGTGCCTTGGGTTCGAACTCGAGACCTTCGACTTAGCAGTCCAATGGTCATACCACTAGGCTATTACTGCTGCACACAAAATGATACATTTTAAATTAAATCAGAAGTTCTCAAATATTTTATCCGTCTGCTCAATGAGGATAATGTTTTTTGCCCCCTTGGTCGAAGTCATAGATATGCATAATTTATACAAAAAACATTAAAAAAAAAAATCTGTTTAAAAGTGATAAATTATGCCTTCTTACAAATTATAAGGACGTTATGAAAATGAAAGTCAGAATAGATAAGGCTGAGTTCCCACTGGCGCAATCGAAGCGAAGCGTCGCGACATAATTATACTTATTACACTTTAATAGTGTATCTACTTCATACTGTGTTATAAAGAAAATATAAAAACGCACGTTGTCTCGCGCTTTCTCGCGTCTGATTAATTTCGGTGGGTTATACATATATTCTTATTTTAACAAATTTGTACGTGAGCTAATGGAAATACAATTCAAAATATTAAGAAAGTGTAATCAAATGACACGATGACGCTTCGCTTCGACTGAGCGCGAGTGGGAATTAAGCCTTACAGAGATTGTACTCGTGTCAGTCATCGAGTTAGATGAGCATTGATGACAAACATACAAACTACTTTAGATAAGTTTATATTATTATGTTATTAATAAGTGTCAATTAACACTATTCATGATGGATCAGGGTGCCGATATAGCGACCTATATAGCCTATAGTATTCTAAAAACGCACTTTAAAATACGAAATGGTAATTATAGGTGTAGTGTATCTATTTATATAGATATGTAAACACTGTCTCAAACACACAAGTGTAGAGGTAGCTAATGTCACTAAAGTCAACTGTCAGTCATTGCGAATGGCGGGAAAGTAGCCGACTGTGAAAAAGTGTGTGGCTATACAGCTTAGGAACTTGGTGTGGTAGTGAGCCAGTGAATACGCTTAAGTTACTTACCAGCCTTACAGGATCAACCCGACGGGATACTAACAAAAAAACACTACATGCAGAAGTAATACATATTTTCTTCATTACCCAATTACGGAGAAGGAAGGGAAATGAGTTTAACAGTCTATGAATAGATTTTAAATTCTACTGATGACTTAATAGACTATGTTTTTTAATATACAATAGTGTTAATTAAGACTTATTTAAATGTTGTACATTTAATATGTACTTATTTATTAATTATTTTTTACATACTCCGTAATGAGGTGTTTAGTATTTAACAATTATGTTCAGACGCTAGCAGGTCAAGCTTACCGTCAAATTTTTCCAATTAAATATGAAGTTTATTCTTTTGTATTAAACTTGAAAATCAATCAAAGAAATTTGACAGATTGTAGTAGCTGGATGTGCTGACCTCTGTACCTAATAAAAACTATGTGAAATACAGTGGAAGTGACAAATAATAATAAATTAATATTAATTTATTAATACAAGTAATTAATAAATAAGTACTTAAATTAATAAATTAATATATGTATAATGAATTGGGAAAATTAAGCTTAGCTACTAAAGATCGCGGAGACATTGTAGATTTTTAATCGATCGATAATTTCGTAAAACATAGCTTGATACCGATGACAGATGTCAAAAAAAGGACGGAGTCATATGTTAGAAAAAGACACTCAAGAAACAGCCGAGCGAATTATTTTGACGTTTGATTAGAACAACATTTTTTGACATCAAGCTATGTTTTACGAAGAAGTGACGGATATACATATTTTAAGCCCGCGATTATTTGGACTTAGGTGTCGTTATTTTACAATCCTTTTAAAAAAATAAGGAATGGTGATATTAGCGCTTAAAGATGAGAACCTTTAATAAAGGTAAATATCGATCAATCAAAATCTGTTTCTAACAATAGTTTAATTTAAATCTAGTATACAATATTTTTTATTTGGCGACTCACAACATTTTTTTGTAAACAGAATCCATTTATAAGTTATTTCATTTGAAAGACAATGGCAAAACTTTAAAAAATATGTTAAACAACAGAACTTAATTAAAAGCAATTTATTTAATGATTCACTTCAATATAAAAACATCTGAATTTATGATTTTTTTAATTTGTTTGGGCTACCCTCGGAACCAATTACATAGGTACTAAAATAACATATCTAATGTTTAATAATAATTTCCCAAATTTAGCCTCTAATTATCCAAAAGTATTTTACACTTCGAAACGGTTATATTTTAAAAAATCTAATTGTAAATTTGAAAAATTAATGTGTTCATAAAAAGTTAAATAGCTCAGGAACACCGGGCACCTAATTGGTTGCTAGATTATAAATACTCATAAAATTGTTTTTTTTTTGCAATAATTTATAAAAACACATTCTTTTTACATAGGGTTGAACTTTTAGTCGACTAATCTAAATTAATTTATAAGTTATATTTAAATGATTTTACTTATTCGCTAATTCTCTTTGTCACTAGTTGCGCCGTCCGCATGTTTCCGCAATGTCCAGTAATCTGTAATAATAGAAAAAGAAATATTAGGTAATTAATATTCGCTGTTCACCCACCATGGTCTTATTTCTCCAAATCCTTTGGGTATTAACTTAAATCCCGCATTATCCACATTTGAAAAAGGCAAACGAAAAATGTAAAAAAAACCTGCCAAATTAAAACGAAAATTGTAAATGAAAATAAATGTAAGCCTTTACATTTATTTTCATTTACAATTTTCGTTGTATGTACGTACGTTGTAAGAGAGGTAGGGCTAGTGGGAGTAATTTCCATTCAAATTGGGACTGGGGAAAAGTAGGTACCTCCGCCTTGCAGAAAATGGAAGTGAAATAACACTGCTTTGAGCTGTGTTGTGTTCCTAACGGTGTGTAAGGTTGCCAGTGCTCCACGAGGAAGCGTTATGTTGGCAGTGGGGGGACTTTGACCTTTATACTGCCAACCCAACTATTCCTCTTTCGTTTTACAGGGTCGGCAAAGCGCAAGTGATACTCCTGGTGTTGCAAGCGTCTATAGGCTACGGTAACCGCTTACCTTAAGGTGGGCTATGCTTGTTTGCCACCACAGTGATATAAAAAAACGTAATAGCAAATATTTTGTTAGAATTTTGTTGTTGTCAGAATACGCGTAAGTATAAATAAAATATTTACAATACAGTAGGTACAGTAGCGGTGAGCGGGTCAGATTGTCACAAAGCTACCGGCCCGGTGTCAATTTCAAGGGTTATACAAAATGCTACTTGCTTTTAGAACAATAAAAATCATTGTCAGCATTTATTGTATAACGCAACGCGTATACTTATGTTACATTACGGCGTCGGCGATGTCTTGTAATATTAGAACATAAGGTAGGTATATATTTGAAGACGATACGTCATTTAATACTGACATTGTTGTACAGTTGTACTAGGTAAACTCTTTGTTTACATGTATTGTGTGCTAGCCTTAGTCAGTCTATGTATGGGTGACTCTTATGGATCCCTCCGTACCTCGGTGACCTCGTCCTGGTTGTCATACGAACACTTATGATAATTGTTAGTGGTAGTCCAAAGCCCGAAAAGTCTGACAACTAGTTTGTCCTTAGGATATCGGTATTGTCCCAAGATTGAGTTGAGAAAACATCTGGTCAGAAAACTACTCCAACATGTTTGGAAGGATGATGACCATTGTGTGAATGGAAAAAAGAGAACTAAGATGTATAATAATTATAATTTGTATGGAACTGGTTTTCTCATTCATAGTAATAGGGTTCTAGTAACCACGATAACGATTAATACAATGTCAATTTGTTTAGATTTAAAAACTTAAAAATTACAGCTTATTCTCAATATAATTACTTAACATTGTCGTTCCATAATTGAATAAGTGTGAAGTTGCCACTCTAAAAAATAAAACGACATTAGAAAGAGATAGCGCTATTCGCAAATAAAAACAGGTTTGGTCCCACTGTAGCTGACACCGAGAGAAAAAAAAGTATCACGGACGTATTTATTGAGCTGAGGCAGACGGCTACCTGGGTTACGCGAACCCAACTTTGTGTGTAGGGTGGCGGTACCAATTATCATCCATTCGATTATTTGGGTCTTCTATTTTTTGTGACCTCATTATTCGAAATCGTTTGAATTTATGGTCGGTAGTTTTTTAAATAAGAAGAGAATAAATTTAATTTTACAATTGTTTGTGTTCGAAATGGTAGTCATAATATCCAACGTAAAAATTGTTCTTAAATAGAATTATAACCGAATGTTTTCCTCAACATACTGGCTGGTAACAGGTTATTTTACCGTTCATTTAATTTTTTTACTCATACATTCGTTCAACAATGGCCGACGTGGTTTACCAGTGTTATTGTTTATGTGTTATTTTTATGGTGCCGTCGTACGATTTACATAAAAGGCATGCTTTCAATACATTTTCATGTAAGATGCATCTTTGGAAAAAGCGATTCTTCCCTTATAAGAGAATGTTTTAAGGAGGGTACCTACGGTATTTCAACCTGTGGTTTTTGAACGTCATTTTAATGGCATGGGGAATTCATACAATTCTTGGAGTTACGTCAGTATTACTAAAGTCTCAATTAAACGTTCCAATTGAAATATAATTCTGAGAAGTATGTAGGTATTAATTTATTGATGTTTTTAGCTTTTGAGCATTGGCGTGGCGTGGTTAGGATTTTTTCTTGGTATCCTAAAGATAAACTATTGAGGCTTTGCAGATTTCTGACTGTTACCAACATAAAAAATTCGTATGACAATCGGTACTGGCGAGGCACGGAGGGTTTGTGTTGATGTGCCAAGAATTCATGGTCACCCATCGATTGACTGATCGCGGTAAGCGCAGCTTATACCTTACAGATCGATGAGTCAGCGTGGTTATTTAGCCGCCTTGGATTTTATTTCCATTGTCTAGTACCCATAATACAAGCTCTGCCTAATTTGGGACTGGATGGTGTTGTATAAAATGGCCCTAAATATTTATTTATTTTTATATTATTATTACCAGCGTCTTCAGTATTTTCTTCTAGCTTGAATAAAATAAATTATTATTTATTTCTACAGGAAAATGAATAAAAATAAATCTGCCAGTTTATTATGCAGCAATAAAAGCAAGGCAGGTAATTGGTGCAGTTTCCTGTTTCCCGTACTGGCGAGAGATACGTCCGAGTTTTTTTTTTTGTATAAAGACGCCCGTGTTTGCAGAGTGGGTAAGCAGGAATACCGATCACCAGAGGATACGAAATAGATGTTTAATGTTGAATTTTTAGTTTAGTTAATTTTACTTCCGTGAATCTGAAGAGAGATTTGTGTTAGAACTACATATCTATCTATACATATAAATACCTCTACCTATATAAATCGCTATGATACCGGCAGAAAAACGTGACAATTTTGTTTTGGGACTTTTGGGAGATATTTTTGGTAGGTTTATACTTATAAACTTAAATACTTAGATTAAATAATTTAATCGAAGCTTATATTATTATGTATCAATAGAAAAGGATTATTTTCATATAAACCAGATATAGGCAATTATGAAATGTCAAGGCCTTGGATTCGAACTCGAGACCTTTAACTTGGCAGTTCAATGGTTATATCGATAGGCTATCACAGCTAAATTGTAATAAATAAAAAAAAAAGTATTATTTGTAATAAAGTATTTCAAAACAGCAGCATCGCATTCTATTTAAGTACAGTGTAAGACAGTAAGAATCAGATAAGTTTCACAATGTTAGTCAGAAACATAACTTGCATGCACGTAAGTGTTGCCAAATACTTCCCGGAATCCAAGCAGTGTTTTAAATTTGAAGAATTACTGCAGTAAGGCTTAGTACACAATTGATCATGTATTGTACTATAGAGATCGCTGTAAACAGTCAGCATTATCGCATGACCGGCTGGTTTTATTAAGAAAAAAATAACGGAATACGAATTGAGTTGTAGAATGTCTAGTAAAAAAATTAAATTAGATGTTGTCAGAATTCCCTTGGCTTTTGAAGAATACGGTGACTGTTGAAATAGGTTAAACCAAGTGTTTCCTTTCCGTCCACATTTTTAAAATACCACGACAGCATACAGCCCACCTGATGGTAAGCGGTTACCGTAGCATATAAACGCTTGCAAGACCAGAGGACTCAAAGATCCCTATAATACAGAGTGGACGCTCGTAAATTGGATGGAACACAGTCTCTGGGTTGAAATAATACCAGTAAATGATACGAGGAAATGAGCCAGTCGCCACAGTGGCAGGACTGGCTCATACAAATGTACACAGTTTTAAGCAATAAGGAAATATATTATGTTTGACTTTGACAGCAAAAATCCCGCAATACTGAATCGACGCCTTATTTTATTAACCGTCTCTTTTTTAATAAAACTACTAGCTAAACCCGGCGACATTTAATGATGCGTTTCAGAGTCATGTTATTGGTTCGCTAACATATATGTAACTGTTTTATTCTTTACAATTTTAAAATATTATTAAAAACCGCATCTGTACATACACATTTAATTCGTTTTTTGTCGAGCATGTGTACACAGCCTTAGTTTCTGAGAAGCGTGCCCGAACACTGATCCGATAGTTTATTTGATTTTTATTTTGGGACAATTAATTATGTGAGCTTGCGATTATGCATACTTTACGATTACCTCTTAGCTGGGACAAGCAGAGAAGACAGTGTGGTAATTAATTAGGTTGGTACTTAAGTATGTACCTACTTACAATTTATTGGCATATTGATTATAATTAATGAAGTTTATCTCGTGTTAGTTATATTGGAGGGTATAATAATACTTACAGAACTTTTTTTTTTCTTTAAAAAAAAAGAAATCCTTAATAAATAGAAAAGTATTGTCTCTTGTATCGTGTGTGCATAGATTTAATTAAAATACAAGCTTATGATTATATCTACGTTTATCCGACGTTTCCTATAAGAAAATGTAATAACAGTATTATGTTTTTATTGCCTACCGTAAGTTCTGCCGTAAGTAGGGCAACTAGCAACTCGCAGGAGTAAAATACTGTAATACCATACAACGCGCATGCGTAGTAAGTATATAATGCAGTAATACTGCATCTCGACCATCATTGAGATTTCATAGAGCTATCATATTATTCCGAACAAAATCTGATGTTCTGAATTTAAAAAATACCTATGCATTTTAAGGTCAAACATAATTTCATTCATTACGCATGAAAAAGCGCATAAATAATTAACAGTAAGCGCATTAAGCCCAGCAATATAATTATTAATACGATGCCAAATTTTATGCAGTCGTCGAATTCTGCTTTCAAGTGCCTTTCTCCAGACGAGTAAGTAATCAATTTAATACGTGTGCCTAAAAAGTTTTTTTAATTTTTAATTCATCCTCCATAATAATGACCTCAATGACTCCAAGCTTCGAATTTTAAAATCCTGAATTTATGATGTCAAAAGAGTATGTTAATAATCAAAAACTTTTTTTTCAATTTCAAAGTACATACATTCTACATTTAAAACTTCGCAGAAATTATCTCGATCTGTTTTTTTTTTCGCTACAACTAGTTTAGTCAAGTTTTTTAGCATCGCAATATTCACATAAAAGTTTACATACATAAACTAAGGTTGTTCACCCTGATTCCCGTTAGTCGAATGATACTTGGCAATGTTGGTAAACAAAGTACACGGATTTCTTCGTAAAGTGATTCATTTATCGGTAATCATGACTTTCCTGAAACTTATTTAGGTTGGTTCTTAAGACGAGATATAAAATGAGGTTATGTGTTCAAAAGTTGTACTACCGGCAAGCTTCTTAGTTGGACTTCAAATATCAACGCTATTGCAACGGAATACGGACGGACCTAGGCCAAACTGATGCGGTGTCGTGTGCACAGTAGACACTTACTTGCTTTTAAGTTTTTGTTTTTAATTGGTGAGTGTTTGGCAGTTCCGTGTGAATGTAAATTACACACTGGGGTATATCTCACATGATAACATAATTACATACACTAAAAAATCAAGAATCATTTACACTTGCTACGATTCTTGCATCTTATGACTTAAATCTATAATATAATAATAATATATAATAATAAAAATAATATATAATCTTATGAATTACCTAGATTTACCCTCATTTACAATACTAAAACCCTAAAACCGAGCCTAAGACCCCAGGAAAAAGGCCATTACATTTTGTTCCCATAGGTCGTCCACTAGGGAAAACCGGCGCTATCTTAAGCTTGAATGATAGCACCACAAAAAACATAGTCTATCTCACACAGAAATCAGTGAAAGAATTGTCTGTCAGAATTGGTTCATCGTTTCCGGAGTTTACCTCCTACATACAAACACACAAACTATTGATATAGAAAACTTAAGGGGAGGGGCGAAACTTAGAACGATTAATTTGTTCAAGGGTGAGGCCAATCGGCGCAGAATTAAAAAAAAAACAACACCAGCAATGAATTTGTATCAAATCAAATTGCAAACTTCACACTTTTATCCTAAAATGGCTACAGAAAGATACTTAAACTATAAACACCTATAAAAAATTATAAGTATTGATAGTTTTTATATATTATTTTATATATAGATTTATAGTTTATTTTGCAGGAGATTATCTATCAGAATTCGACATAGCTTTAATATGACTTTTAATTAATTTTAATTTGGGGATCAAGTCTAAACTTGTAGCGGTGATTTGAAAAAAAAATGTATTATAATTATTAAAGAACAGAATTTCCTTAATCATTTAATATAAGAATATTTTAGATTATGTATTTAAATATAATACCTAACCTAATTAATTTTCGAATTTAAGCATAATGGGACCAAAAAAACGAACACACAAAAATTATCTAACTGGCACAATTTTTTGAAACTTGCACAATTAAAAAAGAGTTTATTTATCATAATAGTACAATATTTTTTTTAAAAGGAAAGGGAAATAATAACATCTAGATTTATTTTTCGACTCAACATTGTCAGCCGATTACCAGACCTCTAAGCAGGATTTGTTCGCTCAAGGTATTGTTGCCTTAAATAATACTGGGCGCACTGTAATCTAAAATATGATCTATGTAGGGAACTGGCGTGAAGAATCGGTTTCACTAGACAGTGTGACCGAACGCAAGACTAATGTGGAATGCCGGGAACCGCGGCTTTCTACCGAGAATTGAAACTGGACTACAATCGGATGTTAGCGGCATACAGCTTCGAACTGCATCGTAATTACTGGAGGACTTCAAATTAATGAGGATAATTGATAGAATCCGGCTAATTAGCAAGATTCTCTAATGGCCATTAGGTCTATAAGTATATAATTAAGCCATTAAGTATATAAGATGATTAATGACATTGAGATAAAACCTTTTTGCGATGCGCGGGCGATATATTATAACTTTTTTTTTTATTTCGGAAAATTCCAATGAATCTTAGGCGAGGATCCCACAGAACATGTCGCATGTCGGACTCATATTCATTACCAACCTATTTATAATTCCACTGTTCGGCACGGGTCTCCTGTCAGAATGAGAGTGGTAAGGCCCTACCAGGATTAGGACAGTGTCAACCACGCAGGCCTAGTGTGCGTTAGTAGACTTTAGACGCCGAAAATCTCTCAGGCTCAAACACCACTATAGTCGCGGCCATCGCCACGACCATGAGAGCGAATTACCTGATACGAAAAGCATGAACTATTGCTGACAAAACTTGGGGATTTCAGACTACGGTTCATACAATTTTCTCCTACATTTATTGCGATGTGAACCATTAATTATTTTGCAGTAATTTGATTTGTATACTCAAAGAATCATCTTTTATTAGTTTCTTATGAGAAAACATACTGAAGTGCTCGTTTGCGCCTACTCACGAATTACAAACACGACATCCTATTCATCCATTCTTCGATCCCAAATTGAATACACAATCTTTGGATCCTTTTTATTGTAATGTAAACGGTGTAATGTTATGTATATTTGTATGTATAAAGGGTGTTTTCTCAGCGTGTGCCGAGTCATTGAATGTTATCGGATAAACTCAAACAAGGAAACCGACAGTTATCAGGGCACGAGCGGGCATCGAACCCGGGACAATACCTTTCACTAAGCCCCGTGGTACATGCACAAGAGGTCACAGCGATACGCTCTTTAGATACTTTGTCAATGTACGTATTTGGATGGGGCAAGACAGAATTTAAAACCTCATAAATAACTGGCGATGGGAATATTGAGTCATATTACCTACATACTTACAGTATGTAAGTATTTGAGTAATGCATTATTGTTCTGTCTGAACTAGTCTTTATATTTTTTTTATAATCTTCAGAACGAAAATTAAACTTCTTATTTATTTGAATTTCGATCTATCATTTAGAATTCCAACTTCAAATAAATGACAGCGTCTAAATGTCTAAATTATTATTGGATTAAAGAAGTCGAATTCTATATTAAATAGGTTTTTTTAAGTTGCTAGTGTGTCTAGTTTAATCTAGCGAAATTAAAAACTAAAATTAGCGATACAAATCCTATAATAAATTATCATCAATATTAATTTTAAAATAAAAAGAGCGCGAAGTTAATATTGCATCGTTTCAAAAAGAATGCTTTTCGCAACAAGAAACATGTTTCTGCTGAATTGTTACTAAAAATAAGCATATCAGTTTTTAATCTACCTATACCGATAATGTCAGCAAAATGGTTATTATAATAACAACGATGTCTAGTCGTAATAACTGGTTCGACTTGGCTCTCATTTTGGATCCAAAATTAATGAGGTTTGAAAATATGTAACGAGTGGTGAAAGGTACTTATATTTTAACCTTAATATCTGTAGCGAAGGACCAAAATAGTGTCAGAAACAAAGGACTATACTCAACAGTGGGTAGATTCAGGCCGTGAAGACGATGATGATGAGATCATATTTCATATTTTAAGAATAGAAGGCCCTTTACCGATAAAATCGGCGCATAAAAGTTGCCAGAGACTCTGTCGTGTATTGTGTATACTAAATTATTGGTTTAGTTAGAGTAAATAGACACTTCAGATAGCAGATAGTACAGATTACTTTAGACTATACTTGTAAATATATTTATTAAAATAACATCCTAAGTATCATTTTATTGTATGTATTACATCATTTTAAAGTAGTTCATCCCTAAGCAAATCCTACAGTTTATTTTAGGTAGCCGCAGGGTTTAGCCACAGAATAATATGTATTCCCATTCTGTGGTTTAGCGGTGAACTCTCAACTACGAGTGGCGATCACAATACACCGACTGTTATCGCAGGGATACTAGCCGCAAATAAATATTAAAATAATTATACTTCGTTGGT
Organism: Acronicta alni; assembly: GCA_964056405.1. Taxonomy (NCBI): domain Eukaryota; kingdom Metazoa; phylum Arthropoda; class Insecta; order Lepidoptera; family Noctuidae; genus Acronicta; species Acronicta alni. Next base: position 10,108,912 of record OZ043930.1, read on the forward strand.
GATACTCCAATACCGCGTAAGTAACACTTTGCTATATGGCCTAACTTTGTATCAAATAATATTGAAAATTACGACAGCAGTGTTACTTACGCAGTATTGGAGTATCACCAACGATATCATACTTTGGAGGTTGTCAATTTTCAACCTTATAATGAAGGGTTTTATTGTTGAAAATTAGTCAACCATACCCTAATAAAAAAAGCCTGACATGAAAATTAGCCTTGGTCCTGCCAGGAATTTCCTGCAAAGAGTACCTACTCGAAATCAGAAATCGCTTGTAGCCGTTCGCATACCTCTAAAATGATCTCTAATATATGAGGCTGTACATACCACAACATATTAACGCTACCATTTCTAGGTTATTAGAGAAGGATGCTGCTCTACAGGCTGAATAGCATGAATAGCACTATCCCTTTCTCACAACATTAAATGATTGCATTAACACATTTTAGCCTCAAGGGTACAATATGCGGCTGGATCATCTAAACGGTGTCATGTCTTAAGTCACGTCATCGCATGTTAAATTTTAAGCACTACCTGATTTGGTAGTAACACGGTATAGCATGGTGGACTGACGGCGGGTTTGCTAGAGAAGGATGCTGCTCTACAGACTAAATACCGCTATCCCTTTCTCACAACCTAACATGATAGCATGAACATGTAATAGCCTCAGGGGTACAATATACGGCTGGGTCGTTTTAACGGTGTCCTGTCACATCATCGCATGTAAAATTTTGAGCACTACCTGATTTGGTAGAATCACGCTATATGCGTGATGTCTGCGGCAGGCATATCAATTATATACACAAGTGTCAGTCATTGAGAAGACATTATACACGAAATCAGACGTCCAGAATAGTCTGAATAAAATAACGGGATTTAATCAAATTTCATCGAAAATATGTAATAGAAATCTAGACGATTATAAGTAGTAAGGGAAAACTAAGTCACCTAGGACTTTTTTATTGAGTTTAGAAGAAAAACCACAGTTCTTAAATCCCACTATATGCCCAGTAATTTTTACTGGCTACATTACCCTTCAAACCGGAATACAATGATGTTAAGCCCATTATTACCTAGCTGCAAAATATTGAACAATGCCATCATGGGGTGGTACAGAGCCACCACATCAAGCTACACCAATATGTCAAGTTTCTTTGATAGATTTTCAACTTTAATACAAAATTGTAAGGTTAATTTTCAATTAGGAAAATTTGACAGTTTTGGATAGCTTGACATAGACATGCTGTCGTCTGTATCATCCCAGACGAACTAATTTGGATACATGGAAGGAGGCTATGCACTTTCTTGTCGGTTCTTCTCTATCAGACTCACTATTTACAAAGGTGAAAGTAGTTTTTGACCTATAATGGTTCAATTGAAATAACATGATCTGATGACTATCTGAGTTGGCTTTAAAAGTTCCTTACACCAATAGACAACTAACAAAATGTTATTGTCTTTGTTTTAGACGCGAATTATTTAGTGGTAGTGGCTTTTTGGCATTTCTTAATCTTAGAGATTTGGTTTTATAATTTGCATTTTCTATAAGGTTCACAATTGTGTGCAGAATATTCATACGAATAGGTACATAAAATAATATGAGCTAGATCTAAGCCGCCATTTTAGCAAACAGTTTAGCTAACGATGACATAATATTAAATGACCTGGTTCATTGCACTTTTGAGACGGTCACATGATGTGACAATCTAATAACGCAGTGCAATATTATAGACTTTTATGTCGGACTGCAAACCAATTTTGAACTTTCAGACACTTTCATAAGACTTCATTTTCGTTTGATGCCAGTTGCATTTACAAGGTCTAGACTTTAGACGTAGACGAATAGATTTTATTAAGCGCTACATGAATTTTAGATTCTGGTTTCTAGTGATATTAAAATTGTTATTTGTCTATGCGGATCTTTAAAAAAATAATATGTTGGATATTATTGGAAATGTGAGTGAGTAGTAGTAATGGCTTAGTGATAAGCCAAATTAGAATCTGGCACGTGCCACTCTTCTAAATTATATGTGTCTTAATAATTAATTATCACTCGCTTAAAGTGTGAAGCAAAAAACATCGTGAGGTTACTGTATGCTTGAGAGTTGATACTTTCTCCACGGCCAAAGTCTTCCAAAGTTTTAACCCGCACTAGTTCAGCATGGTGGGCTGGCCTATAGCCTAATGCCTCTCATACTGAGAGGAGACCCGTGCCCAGCAGTAGGACATAATACGGATTGAAGATAAATTTAACGGGAACTTGCTCGAGAACGGGAGCTTGGTAAAATATAGCTCGTTGTTTAGCCGTTTAGTTCCCCTGATCTTTGATAATTTATTGATTCCGATCTCCGACAATAACCTATCAAATGCGGGTGTATCCAGACACCATCATGATAAAGGTCCCTAAAGAATAATACTTTAGACAAGTGCTCCCATAGGCCACGGTTGGTTGCACAGGGAAACCGTCACGGTATGCCTGTTCTGGTTGAAGTAACCACAGAATTTAAATGCCTCATTCTTATTATTGACGATGAGAAACTTTTTGAAATTCAACGGTCGCTGGAAAGGTTGGAGGGAATAGACGCTATTGGTGCTAGCGACGATAGTGATACGGGCACCTGATTGGTCGGGAGGAGAAATTGGATTAGAATGTTTTTCGAATTGTCCAGTGAACCGGTGAAGGTTGAATAGAAATTCTAATGGAAGAATGAAAAAATATTTCAAGTACCTATCGAAGTTGACTTAAAATATACGCCAACGTCACAATCAAAGGTCACAATAATTTTTTTTGGGATAAGAGTATTTTGATTGAAAGATTACCTTTTGTGAGTTCTGTTCTGAAGAATGGAATTTTGTATCAACTTGTTTTTAGAGTTTGAATGCAGTGTTTTTGTACTTATTTTTGTTATATTTATTATTTCTGATAGAAACAAACTTATAGTTTTCTTGGTTTATCATTTAAAATGTCGGAAATGACAGGTGTCAAGTATACATATTACTGAAAAATCTCCATTGCATTTCAAGACCTAAACGATTGTCCTTTAATTTAAGTACCTAGGTTCGAAATTGCTTATTTAACAAGACTAACAATGTAATCATGCCTTTTTTAAAAAAAGAGTGTCAGTTTTTCTTGCCGGTTCTTCTACTTAAGATCCACTTTTTGGAACCGTGCAACTAGGTTTGACTTTTTAAAAGTGCTATTTTAATGAAATAATATATTATTTGACGTTGACTTTGTTTCAATTTTCAAATCATGCTCAATGACATCGAAATGTCTATCATAATATTATATCAAACGTCAACATTAACTTCCTGATATTGTTCTATTGTTAACAATCGAAATATTATTCACATCTTTTTTGTGTTGCGTGATCTGATAACAGCGAAGTTTGTGCTTTTGATGTCATAAGGAAAATTGTAATGTTGGTCGTGAGATTTTTTTGTTTGCTCAAGCAGCAAGCTGTATTTATCTTCCCTTACTATATTAATCAAAGTCAAAGTCAAATATTTTATTTCAATTAACTTTTGAAAAGTCAAAACTAGTTGCACGGTTCCAAAAAGTGGGTCTTATGGAGAAGAACCGCAAGAAACTCCATAGACACTCTTTTAAAAAAATACCTGATTACAGTGTTCAGTATTACAGTCTAAATCTGAATAGTTCATGAGAACAATGCAGTTTGATGTGTACTATTAAATTAATCTAGTATAATAAACAGAAAACGAAAGAGGTTGCCATTGACAGTAAGAGCTGACCAGCCCCGACAGACGGCACCCGTTCACGAGTATGACGTGCGTATTCAGTGTCGTTCGACTCAACCATGTTGCAGGGAATAAAACGACCCGACACACAACGGACAGGACATTTTAGTGAGCATGACAAGCTCAGACCGCTAGGCAACTGAAGGGCACAATGTAATTTTAAGTTAATTATTTATAGTTAAGTAATAAATTAGTTATTTATAGGAAGGCTTCAATATTGTTCCTGTCTTAACTGCAAATTAATTTAAGTACCTAAATTATCATTACAGTATTTTATTATAATATTTAAATATATTTGTTTTAATTTTAAATATAACCTATAAAACTGCAGTTTTGTTTCTTTTCTTCCGTAGGTATGTATTAACTATCCTTTGACCGTTAACAATACTAAAAGATCTTTCTTTACCTTATAAAGTAACTGCAGAATCTCAAACTACTATAGGTAGGCAACAAATTTCTTCCAAAATTTTAACATCGATGACAAAACCGATGATCTAATGAAAGCGTCCTTTTTTTGCCCATGACTCAGAGTTACCAACTTGTTCCAACAGGTGGCTTGGTGAAATAATTGCGTTGTGTCATAGGCCTCTGTATAGCGAAATTGATGGTGATGAGATGAGTATGTATGATGTAATTTTAACGACCATAGACCAACGGATTGTTCTTGGAAGTACTTTGAAATGAGTATTTTAGTATAAAATTGGAACTAAGTAGGTACCTAACGTAATTTCCATAAGATTGTTTGAAGTAGGAATCATTATTTATTTGTTGGTAGGTACCTACTTCATAATAAGTGAGTAGATACCTTCCTATTAGAATCCCGCCGTCGAAATTTGACAGATTGTAGTAGCTTAATGTGCTGGCCTCTACATTATGGCTTTTCGACACTGTTGTCACACGGAACGCACATCATATCGTATGATTGAGAAAATTACTTCTACGCATGGCTACCCGCTGACACCGTAGTCGGCTACTTTATAAGGTAACGGGATATCTAAATTTTTGAAATATTTTGAAATATTTTTTTTCCCGCCAACGGTAAAACCAATGTTAACCCTAGTTAAAAAAAATGTTTGAAATGGAATTTTGTACCAACTTATACATATGAGATGCAGTGTTTTTTTTTCTTTTGTCATTCATTATTCATTGATTATATTCGTATTTTTGTTATATAATATTGTTTTTTTCCCACCTACGTTAAAACCAAAAGGGAGGATTATCTTTTTTAGCTATCAAAATTTATCTCATTTCATCAAGATAGAAATTTATAATGACTTAGGAAAATCATATCTAATGTTACGTCTATTTTCTGTAATTATTTCGAACTTTTCTTTCCATGGCTCAATATCATTAGCTTCGTCTTGGTGCATGAAGATTACCATTTTAAGCAGTCCTATCAACATTGTAGGTAAGTACTTACAACAAATTCAAAACTTTTAATAACAAATTTCACTTTATTTATCAGAAAGATTTAGCCAAACATATTTGTTTGACATAAAACCCTACCTACATCCAATTGGCAAGCAATTGAGGTCAAGAAGCAGACACACCCAGTGGTTGTCATATGTATGTTTATTTGCTTTGCCCATACCTGCGCAGGTGATAGCAAATAAAGAAACAGAAGGTACACTTGGTAACGTCCAAAATGAATATCTCGTGAAAACAATCTTCACGTATGACGTAACGTTGGAAACAAACTCAACAGGAATGAATTAGCAGACACAATAGAAAAACAAATTTGTAGACCCTCATGAGGGTCACCGTCTCTGAAATGAATTCATCATGATAATAATATTAAGGAAGCAAATATTATACATTGAAATACCTAAAACTTGTATGGAATTATTAGGGTTTGTGAAACTTTTGGACCACAACGTTTTAATCAATGGTGTTTAGGTTGTGAGAAAGAGATAGGGCTCTCATTCGTAAAACGATCGCAATAATTAAACAGTAATATTAATTCACCAAATTGAAAAAAAAAGTAATCGATTTTATCGCGGTTCATGTAAATTTCTTAAAATTAGTAGGTAGTATCGAGTTATTTAGCAATATTATGTTCGAAAGACTCGTCGTTCGTCTTAAATGTGAATGTAATATAATATGGCAATTATTGAAAAATAAAATAATAACTATGCAGTAAGAAAATCCAACGGTACGAATTCTAAGCCCAGCATGACGTTGCATGATACTAATTCTCAGGGTAATGAAGTTGCAAACATAAAGTTGCGCTTTGCTGCCGAGCACTCCACAAAGTGTTCCTTCTGTATATGATATGTTTTGTGGTTTAACCTACTATGGAGTTTATCAACAGTAAATATTTACTTTTTTCTATAAAGCTTGACTTATTGCGTATTATCTATCCAGTTTTTGGGTTAGCTGATCAGTTATTTATTACTAGGAATTCAATGTTTGTGTTGTTTTTTTTAGGACTGAAAAGTTTTCATTGCTTTGGCAACTTCATTTCTTCTTGTCTTCATTCTCTTTAGAACTTTCGTTCCCGTCTTCAAGATTGTTTCTTTTTCCTTATGTAGTTTTCTACTTCCTTGTTCTATCACAATATGCCTTTCCCAAATGTTGGGGTCGGCTTCCAGTCTAACCGGATGCGGCTGAATATCAGTATTTTACACGAAGAGACTGCCATCAGACCTCCGCAACCCAATTTCTAGGCATAATCAATATCCTGAAGAAAGACTGGTTATCAGGCTTTTTGGGCTTCTGACTACCACTAACGATTGACATAGATGTTCGTATGATAACCGGGACCGATGGCTTTACGTGCTCTCTGAGGCACGGAGTGGTTTCGATGTGTTAAGGACCACCCATCCCTGTGGATGGGTGGTTCAGCCGCGGGCAGTTGATGTGTTAAGAACATCCCTGTGGATGGGTGATTCTTACCACCTCAACTGCCCGCGGCTAGTCGCTTCGTGAAAAATACTGATATTCCGCCGCATCTGGATAAACTGGAAACCAACCCCAACATAGTTGGAAAAAGGTTTGGAGGACCATTAATATTCTTTCAGCAATCATACATTTTATAACCAATTGATATGTCAAATGAAACGTCAAAGTCAAGTTTTGTAGATGTAGGCAAACGGTAAGATACGTCAGTGTGGTGTTCTAGGTATTTTGTGTGACCTAAGTCTAGACGACTGACGCTTGTTGATTGAAAATGCTAACATTTTGATCATGTAGTTGTAAAGTTTTATAATGGCTGCGGTTCGCATATACATGATAAGTAGGTACTCAAACAGTCCGAGGTCAGATAGTCTATGGTTTTATTATTAGCTCATGCAAAACTGACCAAGTGATCACTTGTTAATTAATACGTTATTTGATAAAGCATATCCACACTAATATTTTGGTTTTAGATTTTAATAAGTTTATCTGTAAGTAGGACAAATCGCTACTAATACCTCATTATTAGAAATGCGAAAGTAACTCTGTCTGTTACACTTTCACGCCTAAACCGCTGAACCAATTTTGATGAAATTTGGTACAGAGATAGATTAGATCTAGGAGAATATTTTTTGTCTCAAAAATACCTTTGGGATTCGGTTGAAACCGCGGGCAACATCTAGTACTATGCATATGCGATAGCATATCTATGTAGAATTTTAATAACAGTTTGTTTAATCCTAATTTAAATAAGGATTACTAAATAATTAACATTAAATTTGATACACATATCATAAAAGTTGATACACATATCATAAAAGTTGATACATATATCATAACCAGGTAATATCAATTTAATTACAACCGGCATTAACAGCATTTTTTTGTTAGGTTGAATAATATTATTACTACTTAGATACGAACATAATACTTGAATTTTTGTTGATAAATTATCACTCGCTTAAACGGTGACGAAAAACATCGTGAGGAAACCTGCATGCCTTAGAGATTTTCTCAACGGCGTGTGATGTCTGCCAACCCGCACTAGGCCAGCGTGGTGGACTATAACCTAACATTCTGTGAGAGGAGACCTATGCCAAAAAATGGAACAGTATACGGGTTGATGATGAATGATGAATGATAAGTATATTTAAATAATAGAATAGTAGCTCTTAAACAGTTTTCTGTGTAACTACGATGAGAGTGGCATAAGTATTTTATATTAAAAAAAACACAATACAATTTATTTAAAAAGTATGGTTATTGTTACTGAAATAGGAAGGATAAAAATAGTTTTAAAATCATCGATGATTCAATGACAAGATATACATATTTTTAAGTTGTAGGACCAACAAAAAATATAATTTATCTTCGGTAACACATAACATGGCCTATGGGGTCACTGACACAAGAAAGTCTGTTCCATTTGATGGGGTACTGAGCTCCTCCCATAGAGTTTGAAGTGGTCAGTTTTTTTTTATGATGGTAATTATTATTTTAGTAATCATGGTTGTATCAAATTTATCTTTTTTCTTTAGGCTTTTTTTACTACAAATATTTTTTCTTCAAAAGATTTGTTGTGTTCTAAGTGTACATAATATTTGTAAGTACTTACTTACTTTTAGCGACCTAAGTTTTTATGTGTAATATAAAAAAAAAAGTAATTATGTAACATAAAAATATTTGACGTATTTAAACAGCATTTGTACCTACCTACCTATATTTTTAGATTTTATGAAAAAGTGATCATTGAAAATCTGCTTTTATTTACTTAAAGCTTATCTACGTCGCTTTATAAAGTCGAGTTTTACTGTTCATAAAAAATGAAGTAAAGTATTTAATTTTTAGACATAATTTAATATTCTCTCATGTTATAAATAAAAATAACCAGTACAGTCATTCACATTTTGCCTGAGAGTGTTTCTTCATATTAAGTAGCAAAGGAAGTACTATGGTTAGTAAGTACCTTAAATATTAACCTGCCATCCATAATATGGACACAATTGATTCTTAATTTCCAATGTTTTCAAGTACTTACTAAGTTAATATTGAAAACAAAGTCAAACACAGTTTAAAAGCTACTCCATCATCCTTATTTGAGGTCAAATAAGGTCCAATTTAGTGTAACAAAAGTTTTATTGAGAACAAAAAATATTTTTGTCGGATGGTACCTCGAGTGAAACAAAAAATGTGGGGCCTTAGATGACGTAACGGGTCAGTGACCTCAGACACCATGGACAGATCGAATGCCATGACTCGAATCTCTGATCATTGTGTTGAGATATGATTTCAATCATCACAGTAGTTCATAGACCCATGGATAAAAAATGTAGTTACTTATGTAACATTAATTTGCCATTAGGATTATATAAAATTGGCGAATGATTGATTATACGGTGACGTGGAAAGTATATACATATTTTTTTTCATTAGCAGGGTATGAATCCCTGGCTGGAGGCATTTGGTGCCTCGCCACCTAGTCCGGTTAAGTTTTTAAAGCTCCCTCGAGCTAAATTAAAAACGTAGTTTTACTTAGCTACGAGCCACTCGTCAGTAAATAATATTTTTTTGATTAAAATTTCTTCCACTTTTTTTAAGATTTCTTGTGTTAGAATACCTAGTAGGTATTGCCAGTTATTTAAGTACTTGCAAAACAATATGACTTCATTTCGAATCTGTCGTCTCCAGTGTTAAGAATGCAAGTTTCATACCCACTACGACTAGACGTCTGACTTTAAAATATAGAAGAGGAAGACGCAGGATTCGAAATACCCCGGAAGAACACAAGCGTGACGATTTTTTAAAGTATTGCAGGCAGGTACGGAGGCCAGCACATCAAGCTACCCTAATCTGTCAAATTTCTTTGATAGATTTTCAACTTTAACACAAAATAATAAGGTTCATGTTAAATTGGGAAAATTTGACAGTTTTGGATAGCTTCAACTGTTGGGCGTCTGTTTATTGAATCATGGTACTTTTTAATACATTATAAACAATGTCCGAGTAATCAGATTCATAATAGAAAAACATTACAAAATAAAATTACCGAAAACCTAACCCTCCGCGTGTTGATTGCATGTGGATGCAATTAATAATGAACCAAAATAAATCATTATGGTTCAAGTATTAATAAAATTATTAGTATAAATATTTATAATTTAAATAAGTAAACAGTAGTACATATAAAGTTAAATAAATAATGTTTTGTTAAAGTGAAAGAGGAGTTGTTTGTTTATGTTGGTAACTTGGCGCTTAAATATAATGAACACGGTCGTAAAGTTTTTGAACCAATTTGCATCAAAGTGGATTAATATTTACGTTGCCTTTTAGAGGTTTTCTCAGGACGGTATGGCAGTACCGTTCTTTTTAACACGCTGTTCTTGTGGTTTTGTTGGTACGAAGTTTGAGATTTCTTATTCAAATATTCTTTTTTATAAACCATTACCATAAAAGGCAATTTTAGTAATTCGGTCAGTTTATAATCTCTCATAAAACATATAAAACTGTATCATAACGCACGCCCACTACCCCTAACACCATAGTTGAGAGGCCGGTTATTACTGTGAGTCATAACATAATTATGCAATGGCTAAACTAGAAACTTTTTGTTCAGGTAATGAATGATTAATTTAATTATTGTTGTGTTATTTTATTACTTCTGTTTCTTTAGATGATGCCATACTATATTTATTAAAGGTTTTTTTATTATTTAAATGAATCACGTCATTTTCCCTATTTTGGGTTTTCGATATTTCTATTAAGTCTTATTTGATTGAAAGAGTAATGAAGAATAAACATAGTAAATAAAAAAACATCGCGTGGTACCAAAGATAAGTGTGTAGGTAAATTTTGAAGTCACGTGTTCTGTGACGTGTTTTGTGTTCCAAGGTATGATATTTTTTATTTCAGGATTATATTATTTAACTTTTCAATATAAAAATCTCTGTTATGATATTCATTGTTTTTATTATAGGTTGATGCGACATCAGTAGAATTGAGTTTGTTGACCCCACTTACTTAATTCATTCGAAGGTGTAATAATATGCGTAATGGATGGGGTTCAAGATGCCCATAAATGAGTATAAATACTCTAGGCTCTTAACTCTAAATTAGAAATTGTAAGGATAAGTCATTTATATACCTAGGTACACATCAATCTACCTAGAATAGATTTCCAGTAAAAGACCTCTCATTTTATAGACTTTCCGTATAATTAGGGGTCAGATTATACTAGAAAGGTATAATTTTATGTGTAGCTATGCGTACCTACGCATAGCTACACATAAAATGAATTTTTAGATGAGTACCTAGGTACTAAATATCGGTATCTAAAAGTTTGTTGAGACAATGATTATCGTTTAAGAATCCATTTCAGGAGCAATTTCCTTTGGAATGTCTCTGTTCTCCATAATATAAGGGCTAATGAATAAATACTATACCTTAAAGAATGCAGTTTAAAGGTTAAAGTAACACAACTTTAAATGTGACATACAAGTTTCGGCCAAATTATTCGGTGAAAGTGGCGTTACGGCATTTAAAGTGTTTTTGTTAATAAATTACTTTCACCGTGTAATAATTTGGTAACTGATCAAAAAATTAAGGAGAATGTATCTGATTTGATTGAAATCCAAGAAATAAGTGAAGTCAATGAATTCACAAATGCAAAATATGCTAAATCTGTAGTGGGAAAATGTAATCTGGCACAAAGCCAGGCTTACATTAAAATCACCATAAGCGTAGTGCAGAAGCCAATAAAATAATTAATGGGCACCAATACTTACTCAAGTTATTTGAACAATTCATATATTATAACGAAAACCTGGCCCATATTTCACAATTATGATTCCCTGTGCAAACTTGGCCCCATAAAATAAAAATGCAGTGATCAATTCCTTGCCTGGTGCATTATGCAAGACGGTGCCTGAATACGAAATGAGATGGGTAAGATTGACACAGGGTAATAAATATTGCAGTGAAAAATTGCCTCAATTGTTGCCTTTGGACAATGTTAGTTTATAGTATGTTTGTTAGTAGTGTTTGAAACAATAGTGTGTACTGACCTGTCATTTGCAGCTGTCTTCTAGATGCGGGGGTGCGGGGCGTACGCGGGGTGCGTGAGGCCCGGGGCGTTCTGGGGGTGCGTGGAGTTCGTGGTGAACTTGATGAGCTACCAGCACTCCTTCTTGATGGCGATCCCAAGACCCTTAAGTCCGTATTTCCAACGCACGCTAAAGCTTCCGTAGCCATTCTGACAGGACTCTCTGAATTCTCCTTATCCCCTTCGCAAAATTTGACTGGTGAGTCCAACTTCGCTGATTTGTATGTGCACTCTGTCTCAATGTCAAAATTGAAGCGTCTGATGAAGCGCTTCCTTTCTCTGGCATACTGTTCGGCCATTAGACGCCTCGTCTCGTCCCTGTCCGGTGCGCCAAACAAGCACTTGCAGCTCCCACGCCTTCTCCTCGAAGTATTGGACGTCCTTAACACCATTCCTGCTGACATCTCTAACCTCCTCTGTTTAGGTGTACGTCCTCCAGCCGCCATAACCGTAGCGCGCGTCAGGTGAGCAATGACTGGTTAGCGAGAAACATCTGACTAATCTTCCGAGAGAAAACAGCTGTCCGCAGGTAGCGTGTGAGAGGGAGGATCGGTTTGTCGGTGGGTTAGAGTAGGAACGGATCGCACCTGGCGGACGCGGGACGCGCCAATTCTAACCTATAAGCGCGGCGTGGCCGGCGTGTGCGCGCGCGCTCTTCCCGTCTACGACTGACGCTTGGTGTTTTCCCGCGCATCGCCGCGTGCGCTAATTTGGCAGTCACTTGGCGCGCAAACCTTAACAATGGAAGCAAGGACGCTTTTTATAGGGATACAGGTGGACTCTTAAAGGGGAAGAAAAGAATAAGTACATTGCAAATATTAGAATTCCCCATTGAAATACTGTCATTTTAGAAATAGGTGCTAAAATTCCCGCGTGATTTATTTTTAGAAATGAGTGACGTCGTTATCTCAGTAGTTAGATAAACTGGACATTAGTACCAATTAATTTTTTTGATTATACATATTTTATTACTCTGTTGTAATGGGTTAAGTATTCAAGAGGTCTTAGTTCAACATCAAGGTCGAATTCGTGAAATTCTTTCTGGTTGCTATTTGTAAATTGTACCGGATTTTGACGTAGACGGTCGGAGGGTTAAATAAAAATGCACAGGTACAAAATTGATTCGTGTTTTATGCATTTTATGTCAAATAAAATTAGCGTTAATTAGGTATACTTTACTTCATTGGAATCTTAATAAAATGTACATAAATAAGGGGTAGGTATATATGGGTTGATGCCTGCTACTGAATCGTATAATTAGTAAGTAAGTAATAGTAATTGTCCCTATAAAATGTCCGTAATTTTAGATCGACAACATTTTTCTTTCAATAAAAAATTGTGTTCTCTGATATTCCTCATTAATTTAAACTTTGATTGACTTATGTCAATCATCGTAGCCTTTTTCCAACTGTGTTGGTTCGCCTTCCAGACAAACCAGATGTGGATGAATAACTGTATCTACTTATTTTAACCTTGCTATCAACGTGCTTACTAGCTTATCTTTTCTCATCACCATGCTCACTGCTAACCGATAGGATATACCTACACAGAATTAAGTTCTCAATTATGTATTTTTTAATTAGGTATTATGTTTCCGTATTTTTATGGCACGTTACGAAAATAATTTTCTAATAATTTGAAGGTTAATGATCATTAGAATAAGAATTTACCTGTTTTATATTTATTTTTATTTATTTTTTAAATTTGGCTCTTTAACAATGGGTACACTATTACTATAACTAAAGAAACATTTCAACTTATGATTAAGTACCCCATTACTTACAGAAGAGCACTGCATGAGCTATAATGTAGTGTTAGTTTTTACCTTAATAATTATATTAGTTTTATATTATATTGGATTATTTTTATTATTATTATTAATTGATTATAAATTAAAAATGAGTTATATTTTAACTAAATAAATTAATTAGTACCTACTGTTTCATAATTCTTAAATGTTATTAATTTTACGATTATTATTTTAACCATTTAATTTATTCATAGTACCTAGTATAAAATTTTAGGTATCCTTAAAAAAAAATCTGTTAATATCCTAAATTGATTATGCTACTGTTCTACAATTTACAAATACATATTAATTTAAAAAAATATATTATGTAGGTAAAAAAAATAGAATTTACGATAACTTTACATAAATCCATTGTCGTACTTCAATGGAATACAAATAAATATTTTTATTGGCTAGAGGCTAAGTAATAACTATGCTGATCAATTGATCTGCAAGGTTAAGCTGCGCTAGCTGCGGCCAGTCTATGGATGGGTGAACGTTCGTAACACATCGAGACCCTTCTGTGCCTCAGACGGCCCGTAAAGTCGTCGGTCCCTGTTTCCATACGAACATCTAGCAATCCACCTGGCAATCATGAGTGGTAGTCAGAACCCCAAATAGCCTGACAACCAGTCTATCCATGATACCCCGGTATTACCCAGAAATTGGGTTGCGTAGGTCTGATGGTAAAATACTGATTTATTCAGTCGCAAAGATAGATGGGAAAAGGATCGGAGGATGATGTCATATTTTGTCCTAAAAGAAATAATTTAACGACTTTAACTATACATTTATAATACTACTGACATACCATACATCGTAGACTTACCAAATACCACTGATATCTTAAAAGAAAATCTTTAAAATTAACCGTGAAACTATAACCCGGACAAGAGTTTTTACAATTTAAGCGTGAAGTCACCTCACCGACCAACAGTCGCCATACGCACGTAACTAGTAATTTCATTTATCACCCATTGTTTACATCAGAATACGTTGTTGGGCGTAAAAATACTAAATACCATGTTTGCGGTAACACAAGTAGTGATTTTGCTCAGTCATGGGTGTCTCCGAGATATTCATTGATGTACCGAAAGTATTGCATAAGGCCGCCGATAGTATTTTTTTATTCAATTAGGTAACAAACAAGCATGCGGCCCACCTGATGGTAAGCGGTTACCGTAACCTATAGACGCTTGTAACACCAAGGGTATCACTTGCGCGTTGCCGACCCTGTAAAACAAAAGAGCATGGGATTTGGGAAGACAGTATAAGGCTCAAAGTTCCACCAGTGTATGTTTTAGCAACCTTGCTCACCGTTAGGAACATAACAGCTCAAAGCAGTGTTATTTCACTACGGTTTACTGCAAGGCGGAGGAACTTCCCCAGTCGGGCAGCTCCAATTTGAGTGGAATTACTCCCACTATGCCCTACCTCAGATAATAAGAAATAGGTATAAAAAACATGAAGATATTTCATGCTTTTCAGTTGAATTTTCGTCATCAGCTTTATTATTAGAAATTATAGAAGATCCTAAGCAATCTTCAATGTGAATCATTAGAAAATTATTTGACTTCGTCCGCGTGGAAAATATACCTTTAATTATCGTTGTAACGATTTAGAGTTAATTTGGCTAATGAACTCAAAATCGTTAAGTATAAATTATAGCCTATATGTTATTCTGATCTATAAATAATAATATATAAATAATAATAGAGTAACAAGCATCAATCCATCCTCACAAACTTTCACATTTTTAATATTAATAGGATGTAGATATTAATTATTATTAGGATTATTAGTACCTAGTCTATTTCCAATATGGCCTTCATCCATTCTCCCGCCAATCTAAGAACCTAATCTTTTCCCGCCTAACTTAAAAATTTAACGAACGTTATATGACTCAACCTCTAAACAAAGCCAAGTCAATAACATGACCGTTTTAACGAACGTTTTTATACAAACATTATCTATATTAAGAAAAGCAGTGATAGTGTATATTGGTTTGTTGCCAGTGCTCCACGAGGAAACGTTGTGTTGGCAGTGGGGGGACTTTGACCCTTATACTGCCAACTCAACTATTCCTCTTTCAAATTTTCAAAACAGGGTCGGCAACGCGCAAGTATCCCCTTGGTATCCCCTTGGTGTTGCAAGCGTCTATAGGCTACGGTAACCGCTTACCATCAGGTGGGCCGTATGATTGTTTGCCACCTTGGTTGTATAAAGAAAAAAAATATGACCCTTGGACTGGCAAGTCAAAGGTTTCGAGTTGGATTCCAAGGCACGCACCTCTGACTTTTCCAAATCATTAATTAATTATCACTCGCTTCAACGGTGAAGGAAAACATCGTGAGGAAACCTGCATGCCTTAGAGATTTTCTCGACGGTGTGTAACATCTGCCAATCCGTACTAGGCCAGCGTGGTGGACAATAGCCTAATCCCTCTCATCCTGAGAGGAGACCCGTGCCCTGCAGTGGGACAGTATGATGATGAATGCATTTCTTTATTATGATTAAAATATAGATTTGCCCCTACCATTTCTGCAAATAAATGAAAAACCCAAAAATAACTATTACTGCAATTATATGTAGTTATTACTAAGCAACAAGTCGAATTCCGATATTTTTTATGATCAAGCATTGAATAAAGCCAAGAGGGTAACCTACGAACGACCTCTATAAATATAACATCGAACGATGACGTAATCATAAGAATGATTAAATCAATTGTTTGATTCTTACGAGTCTGTGAATTGTCTAGCGAAGTTTTATTACCTTCATCAAACAGTCGTACAGTACTAGCCGAAGGATTTTATGTTACGAGTGAGTCATAGAACTGAAGTCGGGGCCTACTGTTTCGGACCTAATGATCGAATCGAATTTTACGATACAACCTCTTGTCTTTCGCTGGTCCAAAAGTTATTTGACATTTAGTAGGTAGAGTAGTACCTACAGGCCAGCACATCAAGCTACCACATATTAAAGTTGAAAATCAATCAAAGAAATTTGACAGATTGTGGTAGCTTGATGTGCTGGCGTCTGTACAAAGTCAAAGTCAAATGTTTTATTTCAATTAGACCATTAAAATAGCACTTTTGAAAAGTCAAAACTAGTTGCACGGTTCCAAAAAGGTCTTATGGAGAAGAAACTCCATAGACACTCTTTAAAAAAAACCTAATGGAATGCCCGAAAGATAGGTTTTTACAAATCAGGCAGGACGCTTTAAGTCACACGTCATAGCTTATTGCCATTTAACTGTGTTGCTACTGACAATTTCATGGAACACTGTTATTTTTTAACGGCTAGTATTTAACTGCAAATCAAAAACTTACGTTTTGCATAACCTAATAATTCCCAATCCTAAGCAAAAATACTTATTGCACAGCAAAAATACTTATTGTACAGCAAAAATACTTATTGCACAGCAAAAATACTTATTGCACAGCAAAAAAACTTATTGCACAGCAAAATAGTCACCTCAAAGTATTGTTATTATATATACTTTCTTGGTCTTCAAATTCGGTATCATTCAGATTTGGTTCTGGCGATGTGTGGTCACAGTTCTAACCTAACCTAACCGATATCTGTATTTTGCTGCTCAATCAGTAATTTTGTCGCTCAATCAGTATTTTTGATGCGCGGTTTATTATATTCCTTTTTTAACCGTAATGGATACAATCCCTGTACCTACAAAAATATTATGACGAAAATTTTTATTTGATCACCTTCACCACCCATTCTGCCCTCCGTAACACATGGCACACTGTCACGCACGTGTCACAATACTAAAATTAATAAACAATAACTTTAAACCAGCTAATTTATATCGGAAATCGTTACACAGCGAAAATTAATAATTGTAACTCCTAACCGGTAGTTATTGAGTAAAACCGTAAAATTGGGGTGCAATAAGTCAGGCAATCTGTTTCATTTGACATTTTATTAATCATAGAGTAGGTAATGACAATGTATCCGGTGTTGATTTTATTGTTTTCGTGGTTTATGGCACGCGATGTGCGTTGTAATAACTATTGTTACAACCACCAGCGCAATACGATCTTAATTTTTTTTTACAAGTTTTTGTTTAATTTCTGTTTATGTTAGTACCTATGTATGTAATATGTTTTTTAGATCAAATCTTACCAGTTATTTCTGGGAACAATACATTAAAATAATCATATATCATAAATTAATTAGGTACCTACATACAATCGTATTTATCTTAAACAAGTTTTTATTTAAATCCTTTAAGTATTCAAATGCGATAATAAACTTTGAAATAATAGAAAACAAAGCAAAGTCCTCATAATATGTATCATATTATGATATAAAACCTAAGTGTAAACTGTGTCTGTACCTAAACATTTATACACTGAAAAAAATCTAATTACCTATTTATTTTTGTCTAGACTAGACGAGTTATTCATTCATTATGTATAATTAGATTTCTAGACTATAGATTTTCTCGATGGCGTGTGAAGTCTGCCAACCCGCACTAGGCCAGCGTGGTGGACTATAGCCTAATCCCTCTCATTCTGTGAGAGGAGACCTGTGCCCAGTATTGGGACAGCATATATGTTGATGATTACGAGTCTAGAGATTTCATTTGTTCTTTTCTTCTTTTCAGAGTATTTAAATAAAACCTTGTTATTGTCATAAGTTGACACAGACCTTAGTGCGGGGAATGTCTTTAAAACAAAACACATATCACACTTGATTAAACGGGAGATGACATCATAAGACGACCTTTGCGTAATTTGGATACAAATTGCCTAATTATGTTGATCTGAGACAAAAAGATAATACAGGCATTTACAGAATATATTTATAAGTAGAATAACTGCCGAAAATATCACATACTTGTTCCTACAACACCCGAGCACTATTAGAAACTAAGGTTAGACAGTATACAGACAGATAGTTGGGAATCCCACCCATAAAAAATAAATGAGGGTGAATGTAAGAAAGATAAAGTATGAGAAATGAAAGTACATAAACATAACACATACCATCACGCCTGTATTCCCCGAAGGGTTAGGCAGAGGTGTACTAATGTACACCCACATTTCGCCGGTATGTTTTAGGTCCCATGTAATAGGGGGCGAGCCTATTGCCATTAACCGGGCACAAATCCAGACTCCGAGCTGCTACTGAGAATTTCATAGAAAAACCCAATAACACTTTGCTCGACCTGGGGATCGAACCCAGAACCTCTAGCGTAGCAGTTGCGCTTAGAACCACTAGACTAATGAGGCAGTCGAATGTAAGTACGACTGGAAAAAAAAAACTAGACTAATGAGGCAGTCGAATGGTATAGGCTCCGATTATGTTGGAGCTTAGAGGTAGGAGTTTTGAAAAAAAAACATACCATGTCCTCCTCCTCCCAACTATGTAAGGGTCATTCTAACCAGATGCGGCTAAATATCTGTATTACACGAAGCGACTGCCATCAGACCACCGCAACCCAATTTCTGGGTAATGCCGAGGATAGACTGGTTGTCAAGCTAGACGTCTGACAAACACTAACGATTGTCATAGGCGTTCATATGACAACTGGTACCGACGGCTTTACGTTCTCTCAGAGGCACGGAGTGGTCCCGGTGTGTTAAGAAAGAGGTCAGCCATCCACCCCCAAGATATTCTAATCCGCTGCTATAGGTAAGGTTCAAATTCAATTGAGCATATTGAAGAATGTAATTACACTTTTGTATCTTCAATATTGCACTTCAAATTGTTATACTTAAATAAGAAAGAAGAAATAGGTTAACCATTTCTTTTGATTAGTAAAAGAAGTATATGCGGTACATTTATCCATCACAGGCATGTATTATTGCAAAAATATTTTTTTTAGTTCATTCATCTCGTGGAGAGGGGGCGTCGTAGGATGGCGGAAACGGACACAATAATGTACTTACACCGCTCCGACTTCCGGTACAGTCGTGCGGTGAAGCGATATAATTTTGCACCTGTTGTGCAGGATTTTATAATCTAGTTGTGTTTTGCTTTGGAAAGGAGTTCGTAACAAGTAGGTATGACTTAATTACCTATGTAACATCAGGGACCATTGATAAAATACAACTAAAATAAATTTCGTCCTTCGGCTCAATGGTTTGGGCCCGCACGTACGTCTATCAATTATGAAACGGAGCCATCTTGAGGGTTTCAATAACTGTTTTTTTTATTTTCTGCTGTTAGATTAACAAGCTATACATTTCCAGTATAAATTAACCTCTCATTGTATGCAAAGCCTATCACCGATGTCAGCTTACATGTAACTGTCTGGACATTACAAATTTTATGATAGTTGGACTCTTATACTTGTAGATGCAGTATATTGCGTAATTTTAAAGAACTTATGAAAAGACCAGTATAAAATATAACTCGTTTCTAGAATTAATTTTAATATTCCCCACAAATACCCGCGGAAACCTATTAAATTATTTTACCCACCCCATCGGAAAATCGGAAAACAGTCTTAGGCATTAACTCCCCAGTCCCCAGAATGTGTAGGCTCTTCAATAGATTTGACAGTAAATTAAATATTTTTGGCTCCACTCTAAATAAATACAAGAACCAAGTTCATAGTATGAACACGGAATAATAAAATTGTATATTTGTAATAAAAGTGTACCTATATTGTTATAAAAGCATGTGAAAAAAAAAATTGTATCAATTTGTCATTCGAATGTATTTTTTTATGAATGCTGTGTTTGCCGATTGATATTGTACACAACGGATGTTTAACTATTGTGCATGTAACTTTACTATGAAAATGTGTAACAATTGTAGGCGAAACAATAAATCAATAAATAAATAAATACCACCCTCAAAAATACCACCTGTTTTTGTATTTATCAAAAGATAAAAACTTTCGACCCTTAAACCTCGACGCTTAGACGCAACCATCTTTCCTGTCCTGGGGTTAGAAACATCAGTCATACAGCTGCAGTACAGCCTCAATAGTCTAATGTTTCTAAGCGCGACTGCTACGCTAGAGGTTCCGTGTTCAATTCCCAGATTGAGCAGTGTTGTTGGGTTTTTCTATAAAATTCTCATAAGCAGCTCAAACTTTGGATTTATGCTCGGTTTAATGGCAATAGGCTCGCCCTCTATACCGGTCTGTGAGTTTACATTGTTAATACACCTCTGCCTAACCTAAGAACCCAGGTCGTGTCAGTGGAGCAATCGGCAGTATTCTCTGCCTTCCGTTTTATGCCTCGATGCACACATTTTCTTTCCCTCGTTTTGAAGTTTTCTTTCCTCGTTTTCATTCCAAAGAAGCCCTATCGTATCAATTGCCCAACCAGATTTCCTCCCGGGTAAGGCGGCAGAAAATGTCGTTCTTGTACCTATTAAAAGCCGTATCTGCCTTCATTTGCCCTACAGTCATGGCCTTGAAGACCGAAAAATTCACCACGACCATCTTTCCTGTCCAAGGTTTGGATTCCCACTTTCAATGAATCACAACATGATTCACGGACAAATGGCTACACAGCGGGTCATCATTTCCAAAATAAGCTGAACTCGCATTGCATGATGTTTCGAACACCTAAAGGACAGCCTATACTGGACATAAATAACCTGATATGAAAAATGATTATTTTGGCCTCCTTGTTTTCTATGGTCCTCTTAATCTTAATCTTAGCAGTGGGGGCTGGCATGGCCAGCAACACTTGGACCAAATGTGATCTGTTGTGTTGTCCCCAGCATGGTACAATTCCTTACTCTTGAAAGACGTGGTTCATGAAGGCGGCTAGCCCACTAAGAGGAAGGAACCTGTAGGCTTCGGGTATCCGTTGCCGAGATGACTCATCCGTTTCGTCGCTAGGACGTCACAATCACACAAGATGTGCTGCATGGTTTCCCTACACAGCAGGCCTGCAAGACAGCCTATAGTGGACATAAATAACCTGCAATGAAAAATGATTATTTTGGACTCCTTGTTTTCTACGGTCCTCAATGCTTATATCTATTCAGTCAATATTAAAAATAGTAACACTAGTGTGCCCGACAGTACATTAAGTTTACCTGCAAACACTGTCAGAATCGGAAGTGGTGGCGTATTGTCTCACGCCCCACGCCACGCCATAGTGTGCACTTTAATGGCGTTTTTTGTATGCCATTGTCTCTGGTTTCGCAATTTCCAGTGAACTTTATTGGTGTAACGAGGTTCCGGGATGTAGCAATTGGAGCTTTTTATTGTTTTGTTTTAGTGTTTTTTTGTTTGTAAATTGGCGCCCGAGTTGCAATGGTAAAGCTGTGTGCTCACACCTCACATCCCTTGGGCACCCAGGGATAGTTAGTATTACCGTAACTCTCAACAAGAATTCTGTGTGCAACTGCAGTTTTCTTTTGAATAAAATAGTTTTGTTTTTTAATATATGAGTAAACCCGCGGAAACCGTCCCACTAAAGTCTATTGAGTAGGGCAAATTCCACTGCGGACTTTAAGGCAGTGCGGCGGCTTGGTGCAAAGAGTGAAGTAGTAAGAAGTAGCCAAGAGTCTTTTCTGCCTATTCCTATGAGAAAAGTTATAAGTGTATGTTGGTTGGTATGTAAACCTATGGGACGTAAATTTTGGCTCAAGTTGATTATAATTTCGAACCCAGAGTATTACCTTTGCAGAACAGTTAGCTCCTAAAACAAGTACCAAATACATTATCACGACATTACTGTAGCGTGTCCTTAGTTTCCATAGTCTTAATCGTTCCCAATAATATGATAGCAGACAGATGTCCGCCGATGGTTTCCTTTACAACCGGTTTTAAGATAATTAAGTTATCGTTCGCCATTATATAATAGGTACTGGTACCTACATTATGTTTAAGCATAAAATTGTGTACTAAAATCTAGGTATACGTAGGAGACTATTTTTTTTATACCAATAAGGTGGCAAACAAGCATACGGCCCACCTCATGGTAAGCGGTTTCCGTAGCCTACTTATATACGCTTGTAACACCAGGGGTATCACTTCCACGTTGCTAACCCTTGTAAAACGAAAAAGGAATAGTTGGGTTGGCAGTGTATATGGGTCAAAGTCTACCACTGCCAACACAGTCTCCTCGCATTTTTATTATTTATTTATTCCATAAATTTTAGTAAGTAGGTAACTATGTTAATTTTGACGAGAACCTAAATAGCCTATATTTGTCGTTTAATTACTCGTAACATAAGAAGAGACAATGAGAATTTTTAAATAGTTTGGGCATGTCGAGAGAATGGATGAAAGGCGACTAACAAAAGGGATTTATATGGCGAATGTCAGTGGAATCGCCGAGAGGAGACGCCTTGAAAGACTTCACAGACCTTAAGGGTGAGGTTCTTCAAAAAGGTTAGGTGCGTAGTAGGTACTCCCAAAAATAATGTACACACACGCCTATGACAAGATGTATGAATGTGTATGTCATCATCAACCCATATACTGTCCCACTGCTGGGCACGGGTCTCCTCGCAGAGTGAGAGGGATATATTCCACCATGGCTATAGTCCACCACGCTGGCGTAGTGCGGGTTGGCAAACTTCACACACCGCTGAGAAAAATCTCTAAGGCATGCAGGTTCCCTCACGATAAAACATCGTGAGGAGACCAACAACTGTGTTACCGTTTAAGGGAGTGATAATCAATTATTAATACGCACATGAATTCGAAGTCAGAGGAACGTGCCTTGAATTCGAACTCGAGACCTTTGACTTGGCAGTCCATTGGTCCCATCACTAGGTTACCACTGATTTTTAATGTGATGAACGTGTATGCAATTATTCTTTAAATTTTCTCGTGTACCATATTTATTTTTCATATAGGTAATACAAACACTAAAACCCGGAATGACTGATAATGATGTGAAACAAATATTCATTCAGTACGGAGAAAGAATCCACAGCCCGCGGCCCGACGTATGCTTCAGTTACACATCAGTGAAACTACACTACTCCAAACTTGCCATCACAAATTCAACTTGCATACAATACCTACATAAACATTATAATATAATAGAAAATAACAGCTGATTATCGCTTACCATTATGACGTAATATTCGAAAAGGTTTTCCGGTTACAATTTCGGCAATATCTATTAGCCTAGCTCAATGATTCATTCAACTAACACATTACACACCTGGCCAAAATTACTACACACTCGACGCAGTTCCTTCCTTCCCAATTCCTAAGTATTTCTATTCAAGATCCCTTGATTTATGGGTGAGTTTATAGTTGAAGCCATTTTATGCGGGCTCTTCAAAGTTAACGGATTATTTACAGATGTTTTTGAACACCTTGGGCTGAAGGTGTTTAAATTTTGAGTGGATGTGGGATATTTGTCTGTACAGATTTGAATGTAACCGTCATTTTGCGAATTTGTGTGATTTCAATGGTATAATTTGGTTTTTATGAATTTCTGGTAGGTATATGAGAACATTCAAATGGTCCAAATGCTTGTAAACTATGTCGTAATTGCAGCATTTGCAGTGACTACCTAGAGGCTAGAGAAATCCAAGTCATGCACATTAGTATTTAGGTTGCTTTTGTTTTTCTTTGATAAAACCTGTACATTTTTGGAATACCCGTACTATTTTTTTGTGGCACATGTATTAAGTCATGTGTCTATGGGCTGCCTACCTCTCTGACCTCTCCTTCTCTCTTTTCCTCTCTTTAAGGGGAGCTTAATACTACATAACTAGGTCTAGAACTTTGAAGGGATTATGCTACTTATGTATATTGTAAAGCAAGCAAGGAAAATCCCATTTTATTGAAAGCAAATGACTAATATAAAGTTATATTTCCCTTATAGTTACATATCACATGATGTGGGCTTGGGACAAATATTTTATACCTACTAATTCTATCCGACATACCGCTGTGTAGCTCCGCACTATTATAATAAGCGGTACACAGCGGTAGTATACCTACTTATGTATACTTACGTATTTTTGCACGCTAGTGTACGACTACGCTATAATTCTACATAAGTACGTGGAGCGGATCCAGCTAATTATGATGCGTGGCCTGAAATTTCCTGCATCGGTAATGTTGCCAAATATGGCGCAAAATTGAAACAATACCCATCGGTACACTGGCGTTACTAAAAATAGAACTTAATTTATGTGAGACAGCAGTTCAGTAGTGTTGACATTTTCTTTTTAGTTTTTAATATTTAAATTTTGAACGGTTTATGCTGTATATTAAATTCCATCTACCTATTGTATAGAAAAATGAATCCCTGTTTCTAGATCAGGCCATAACTTTAGAACGAATTTGGCGATTTGATTCATCTTTTTTTATGTTTTCTAATACTTTGTTGAAGGTTCTTACGAAAAAAAAAAGAAAATTGCGCAATAGGTACATTGGAAAATTTCAGACAACTTAACGACTACATACTTTTTACTAGGTAAAGTCCACCCGGACGAAGTAGCGGGCAGAAGCTAACACTACAATGAATATGATGCGATTATTTTTAATGTTGTTTATACTAACGCCTGTTTTCCCCAAAGGGTTAGGCAGAGGTATAAAGTAGTTGGGGTAGCTTGATTTGCTGGCCTCTGCACGTAGGTCCTAAAGCCGACTGTTGATGACAAGTCTGGCTGTAAGAAATAAAGAGAAAAAAAAATGTCTGTATGTCTCTAGATTCACAAACTGAATAACTTTATCGCGTGCCAACCCAAGTAATAGGTAATTTATTTTTTTATTGGATATCCGAAATGTCATCTAAAATAAACAAAGGGTCAATTTCAATGTTCAAAATTCATTAATACACGTGTCACTCATGGTCATTACAAAGCCATTGATGTGTAAAATTATAAGCTTACGGTGAAAATGGAGGGCAGATGCGAATTTGAGCCCTATATTGATACCTCTTTAATAAAAAATTCTTTGTCAAGATATATTTTCATTAAAATAAGTAAATATATAACCAATCATCGTGATTATTATTTTGATTATTAATAACATAATGGAGTAAGTAGATACAGCACGTGCTCTTAATTTCCTGGGTTTTAATGGCTTTGGCAAATGTGGCATATGGCTAATGACAATGAATTTAAAGTAATGGTAATGAATTTAACTTTTACTTATCTTTTACTTATCTTAATATCTAATGGTTTTTTTTTGTTTTTCAGATGATTATAAAAAAAAAGCAATATTATAAGTTGTGTAGGCACATATTGTTATTTTCAGTATCTATTATATTTATAAGTAACCAGACTACCTAATTAATTCATCCAAAGGTTTATTGATTTCTGACATTTACGCGAATAATAAACATTGAAATAAAACTACTTTTTACGGATTTTATCGCGTAAGTATATTGATATTATTAATCCCGACGTTTCGGACCCTTTACAGCGTCCATGGTGACGGGTAGACTCTACTCAGTATAGTCTACCCGTGACCATGGACGCTAATATCAATATACGCGATAAAATCCGTAAAAAGTAGTTTTATTTCATCCATCCGCCCATTATTATTCTTTTTTGATTTACGGCACACACAGGGTTGTTATTGTTCGTTTATAGTGTTTTCCGGGTTATCTTTTAATTTCTATGGTTTGTGTAATCCATCCGCCTATTGTACCATTCTATCATTTATAAACATGTACATTAAAGAATATTCTATTCTATTCTATAGGTGCTTTCTTTCTGGGGCAGTTGGGCAAAGAGACAAATTAAATTATTGAATATTCGCTTCTGATATTAATTTCGAAAGTGAGTCAGATGACCGCAGGTCAACCTATCGAAAACTGTCAAATTAATTTATGTCTAAATTGATTAAGAACCTCATTATAATTGTGTTAAAATTGCAAATTTATCAAAGAAATTTGTAGCTTGATGTGCTGACCTCTGTACCTACGACTTTAAAATTTCATTTTATAAAATAATATAAGTAGGGTAATTTGACTGGTAATCATTAGAAAAATCATTTAGAATAAGGTGGTATACCTTATTAAAAATACCACATACGGGACGTTTTTATACTTATTTTTAAAAAAATGCTCACGAAACCACAGTTGCCATCAACAAAAGAATAAACCTTTCATTTCCATTAATCATACACATGTCCAGTCGAGATATAATATTTGGCGATGTGGCGTAAATGGAACAACCCTTGCGCTTATTGTGATGCGAGGGGCAGATGTGATCCGCTGGCACCGGTTGTGGCTGGCTTACCGGCTATTGTTGACGATACTGGACGTGTAGCATAGTGTGGACACGCCGAGCGATCTTAAAAATATATTTTAAAGTTATTTAGAAAAGGAAAAATTCGACCGCGGGCAGGTATTAAAAATATATGTCAAAAAAATATCGACATTTTACACGAAGTCACTGCCGTCAAACTCACGCAACCTTATTTTTGGGCAATACTGGTATTCTAAGGATGGACTAGTTCAGCCTTCTCGGACTTCTCATACATTCATGGACGTTCGTATGATTACTTGGACTGACTGATGACTTTTCCTGCTCTCTGACGGTCGGAAGAGTATCGATGTGCTACCGTGTCCCCATCTTAGATGAACGCGGCGAGCGCAACATTATCTTTCAGATCGATAGATTAGCGAGGTAATTTATTAGCCACAAGCGCCTCAAGTAAAAAGGATTATAAAAGGTAGGTCCACTCTATTCTATCGTTTTTAGAACCGTAACAGGTGTCGGCACAATGGCCGATATTCGCCATGATCCACCATTATTTGAGTTATTATTATTGAATGAATTTAGTGTCGTTTTAAGATGAATTTAATGGCGTATTTTTTTTTGTTTGAACTAAAATCCTGTGCTTCGGAGAGCACGTAAAGTCGTCGGTCCCGGTTGTCATACGAACACCTATCGTAATCGTTAGTGGTAGTCAGAAGCCCAAAAAGCCTGACAACCACTCTATCCTCAGGATATCGGTATTGCCCATAAATCGGGTTGCGGAGGTCTGATGGCGCTTCGTATACCTACAATACTGATATTCATTTGGTTAGACTGGAAGCAAACCTCAACATAGTTGGGGAAAGGCTGGAAGGAAGAAGTTGGTACCTAGTCGATTTTTCCAAAAATATTTCAATTTGCTGCGAATTGTAATAATAATACCAATTGGAGTACTCGGAAGGAAGGCAGTACTCCTTGATACGGCGCGTATTGTGAGGAGGTTCCTGTCTCTGGGGCCCTAACCACCGGTAGCTTGGACCCTGCTCCCGATACCGGTGGGCCTCTTTTTTTTATATTTTTAAATGTTTTTGTCCTGTTTTATTTTATAAAAATATTTAAAAATGTAATAAATAAAGACGAATAAATGAGATAATAATAATTGGAATAAATAAATGTCTAGGGACATTTTAACACAACACCATCTCGTCCTGTTTCAAACTATGCTTAGTTTGGGACTAGATGCTGTAGTGTTAAAATGAGCTTGTACTATGGGTAATAGACAAAGGATATAATACTTATACATATATTTTATTTTTGTAAATAAATAAGTACATTGTAAGAAACACCCAGACAAACTGAAAGCACTTATATTTATCACATAAATATTTGTGTCCTGTGGGAATCAAAACCACGACCTCATGATCAGCAGTCCGATACTCGACCCACTAGACCACAGACTTCGTCGTATTTATGTTTTATGTAATTTAATTCTCCTGTTTCATACAAGTTTCTCAATTATTCAGAGTGCTGTGAGATGGAAGTCTCGGAATGCGGTTGAAACATCTAAAATTGATTGTTCTTTAATTGATTATAATTTATCTTTCATATTTATTTGTGATTATTTGTTCATAGACGCCTCAGATCTCCAGTGTGCGTCCGGTGTATCTCCGTCCGCAGACAATGGCTCACCTCCCGTCTTGCCCCAAATGCCCTGTTAATTGCACATGCGAGGATTTGGTGGCTGCATCACCAAACGCAGTCCGCGTTGCTGAATTCTGGGCCGGACGAATATGAGCCTACAATAGGTACAGGTATTATTATTAATATATTTTTTATTTAACATCGGCACGCTAAGAAGATTACATTCTATAATAAATATGAATAAAGTGAACTGTTGTGTGTATTCTTGCCGTGTAATCCGCACTGCCATAACGTTTATCATTCACGCGCAGGGTGTGTGCGCCCGCACTGTCGCGTCGTAGCGAAAACCGATTACGCGCGGGGTGGGTACGGCCGCACTGTATGTCGTAGCGAAAACCGATTACGCGCGGGGTGAGTGCGCCCGCACTGTCATAGCGAAAAACGATTACGCGCGGGGTGAGTGCGCCCGCACTGTCGTAGCGAAAAAAGATTACGCGCGGGTGTGTGCGCCCGCACTGTCGTAGCGAAAATCAATTATGCGCGGGGTGGGTGCGCCCGCACTGTCGTAGCGAAAACCGATTACGCACGGGGTGGGTGCGCCCGCACTGTCGTAGCGAAAACAGATTACGCGCCGGGTGAATGCGCCCGCACTGTCGTAGCGAAAACCGATTACGCGCGGGGTGGGTACGGCCGCACTGTCGTAGCGAAAACCGATTACGCGCGGGCTGTGTACGGCCGCACTCTCGTATAGATTTTTAATTTACGTTACACTTATGCAGTTACACACCCCTTGCGTGGCCGGTCGCCCCGGTTATGCGTCATAGTACTTGTTCGTCAGCAGTGAAATGTGCTTAGGCAGGATTTAGTCAATAAGGTGTTAATAGCATCGGTTGTTCTAAGAGTTCGTTATTACAGAGTTCTTAATGGATAAATAATATAAAATACCATCACGCCTGTATTCCCCGAAGGGTTAAGCAGAGGTGTACTAATAACATACACATATAGTTCGCCGGTATGTTTAGGTCCCATGTAATACGGGGCGAGTCTATTGCCATTAACTGGGCACCAATGACTGAGAATGTCACAGAATAGCACTGCTCGACCTGGGAATCGAACCGTCCTGGGTTCGAGTCCTCTAGCGTAGCAGTCACGCTTACCACCATTAAGCTAATGATTAATAATTTAATATTGTTGCACTGATTTAGGAATATAGGAACTGTTTGCTGCTTGCGCAGGCGCTTATATTATGCTACATTGACGCACCAGTCGTATTTTGTAAATCGCTATAACCGAAAAAGTCTGGGAATAAAATAAAACAGATAAAATAATATATGATATTTTATATTTATATATATGAATATATAATATTTATTTAATATGTATAGTTATATTTGTGAGTACATATTTATTTATCCCTTGTTCTTACGTATACTACATAAAATAATTATTATTTTACAATTTTAGTACGCCGACACTACCCAATGTGTTTCCTTTCTTCCAGTCCATCCAAAGGTGGTCTGGAAGAGATCGCCTTGTGCGATAAGACCGCCCATTGTACAGATAGTTCAACTCAGTTGTGCGCGCGGCCCTATGTGTGCGTGGGCTTGTAAATATACAACTTTCACACGTGTTGCTCGGACGACGACTGCCGCGTCACTGCCATACGAATGACAGTTGTATATTTACAAGCCCACGCACACATAGGGCCGCGCGTACAACTGAGTTGAACTATCTGTACCTACTCTTTCTGTAACATTTTTATATTTATAATTGTGTTCTGGTGATAAAGAGTTTATAAATAAAACAGATGCATATATTTTTGTAAAACATTTTTTTATTAAATGCATTTAAGGTATTAGGCATTATTCACAGTATATAGTACATTAGGTAATTAGATTTTTGAGAATATTTTTCAATACAGAGGCCAGCACATCAAGCTACCCCCAATCTGTTAAATTTCTTCGATAGATTTTCAACTTTAACACAAAATAATAAGGTTCATGTTCAATTGAGAAAATTTGACAGTTTTGGATAGCTTGTCCTGCTGGCGTCTGTACATACATTAAGATTTATTGTTAGATTCTTATAGATACAACATTTTATTATTTTTATTTTTAGGACCAAATGTTGAACACGAACAATTATTGACAAATTCTATACACTTTTGAATTATTAATTATTTATAACATCACGCAAGTACTGTCCGGGTTAGGCAGAGGTGTACTAATGTATACCTACAAGTCGCCGGTATGTTTAGGTTCCATATAATTAGGGGCAAGCCTATTGCCATAAACAGGCACAAATCCAGAATCCGAGGTGCTACTGAGAATTAACTAGAAAATCCTAATAACACTGATCGACCTGGGAAACGAACTCGAGCGTATTTTTATATTATGTTAAGGTGAAAAGCCGTTTTAGCCTTCTAAAACTAGGTATAACCACACTTCGGCTGTTAACCGTAACATAAATAAATATACCTATTTTTTTACGGACCACTAACAATAGGGATTATGAATGAAGCTTAAATTTGTCTTTTGGAATATTTTATTACCGAATCTTTATTGTCGTCACATTATACCTGAAAGGTATTTTTTAATTTAGTTTCTTTTTAAACAGATAAAAAATATATACATACATACATACATACACTCACGCCTTTTTCCCATAGGGGTAGGCAGAAACTAAAGAACGCCACTTGCTACGATTCTTGCATACTTCTTTCGCTTCGACCACATTCATACATCTTGTCATACATACACGCCGGTTGCGAGAACTACGCACCTGACCTTTTTGGAAAACCTCACCAATAAGGTCGGTATAAGTTTTTCTAGGGCGTGCCCTCTCGGCGGTTCCACTGACATTCGCCATAAAAAAATATATAAAAAGTACAAATAAGCGAGAGAAATTGAAACTTACGAAACGCTTAACCATTGGTTGCGACGAAGTGTGACGTCACATGACACAACATTAGAATTACCGGCGTCGGTATTCATACAATAAAAAATACTGATCGCGTCATGTGACGTCATCCAAAGCCCGCCAAAAATGGCGGCGTTTGAACGGCACACGCATTTATGCAGTGTTTTAACTTTTAAATATTATTTAAACATTTCTAAGACTATTTATATATTTTCCTACGTTCTATAGATGTAAATAATTAAAAAAAAAAAAACATGCATATTCCCTATTAGCTTACCAAACTTTTTAAAACATTGATGGATAAAATTTGAACCAGACGCAGTAGCAATAACATTTTAACATACAATATCACATTTTAAGTACAGTCAAACGGGGTGAATAGGGATGCAGGGGTGAATCAAGACAAAACTTTGAAAGGGATTTTTAGCTTTTATTATTATAGTTTGTTGGAAAAAGGGACTCTTATATTGTTCCTAAATTATAATAAACCATTAGAAGACCTTTTTGGCATCAAAATATAATAATTAAAGCTGAAAATCCCTTTCAAAGTTTTGTCTCGATTCACCCCTGAGTTCCTATTCACCCCGTTTGACGGTAACTAATTATACGTAGTACATTACACAGCGCCTATCTGTAGTATAGGTAGTGCCAGTTGGAACGCATTCTGGATGTAAGTTGAACTGTTACCGGCCTGAAACAAATAATAATATTCGATATGAGTGTTTCAGTTAAAAAAAAAATTACCGACCTCAAAAAAGTAGGTTCTCAGTTTCACCTGTACCTTTGTATGGCATGTATGTTTACCAATTTTGATGCGGTTTTCAGAAAAGAATTTGTTATATTCTGGAGAAGGTTTTGGTATACAATAAATGGATGACCCGTGACGTCAATCGCGTGGATCCGTTATTAAGCGATATATTAGTTCAAATCGACCGATTTTTTTACACACAATGCTTGAAATCGGTTTTCTTTTCCTAGAAAGTTATTTGAGGTTTATTCTGTAAAGTTCCCGGCGACACAGCGCTAGTTCCCCAGTGCGAGAGCTTCTTTTTCTTATATCAGCATCAACCCATATACAGTCCCACTGTTGGGCACGGGTCTCCCCTCACAGAATGAGAGGGATTAGGCTATAGTCCACCACGCTGGCCTAGTGCGGGTTGGCAGACTTCACACGCCGTCGAGAAAATCTCAAACCACAAGGCTATCACTGCGTTTTTTTTACTTTTTCTTATATAATATATTTTTAAAAGATAAAAGCAAACTATGATATTATTTTAAAGACTGACTTACCTCTAAGAATATATTGGTGATGTACGTATTGACTTGATCGCCATTGTCAGAAGGTAGCGCATTCAGCTTCTCAGTGAAAAGAGTCGCTAGTTCACTGATGTGTTTTGTCAGTACGACTGTCATTCTGAAATTGAGAAATAGAACTTCTTAGCTTTTGAGAGAAATCTCACGTAGAACATTTCAGAAAACTGTCATTGCTTAGAATCCGAACTGTCAAACATAAAATAAATGATCGGAAGGGAGTTTCATGTATTACTTTCAGTCTATGTATACAGGGTTTTACAAAACTACCCGTAAAGCCGAGAAGAGGTTAAATGGGGCCTTATAACGAGTCCATTCACAATATTTAAGAACCGTAGTAACTCTGTATAAAATACCCCAAAAAAAGGAATACAACAACATTTATGAATAAAAAATTTATTAAAGTAGACAATTATTAGGTAAAATAGATACAGCCAACAAAAGAGTTACATACAGATAGCATACGAAATATACATCTTTATACAGATTTCGACATAAATAATTACGCGCCAAAGGGTTAGGTATAGCTGCTTACAATACCTACGTTTTGACACATTGCGTGATACATTTATCAAAACACAGATTATTAATTAGCTGCCTATATACCTAACTCTTTTGTTGACCGTACGTAGACCTTTCTGTTAAATAATCAGCCCTGACATGATAGCTGACAAAATTTGATAATTAATTATATTTTTTACGGGGTATTTTGTAACACGTTGTATACTTACTGAGTGAGGGCATCGGCCTCATCTGCCGTGGACCTTCTGGTCTTGACGAGCAGCATCTCCGCGGCCTTGTGGTACTGTTCCACTGACAGCGCCGTGGTCTGCGCGAGTCCTGACACCGCGCGCTTGTATATCGCCTTAACTGACGCTTCCGAATCCGTTGAAGATATGTAATCTAGAATTTCTGTGTATTGCCTGAAAGGATACAAGAGTTTTATATCACAGATAGTGGTGGGTAGCTTAGGTGGCTAAATTGTCCGGTGTACTTAACCGGAAGGAGGTTCGAATCCTGCACGAGATCGATTTTTATTTCCCTAAAATTTGTTAATCTAGATCTATCTCAATCTGAGCTCTGGGTGTTGAGAGAGTTGTATTATCCATTTTATTATATAAAAGTATGTAAGTATTATATCCACTGTTTAGTACCCATATTACAGACGCCAGCAGATCAACCTATTCACAACTGTCAAATTTTCCCAATCGAATATATTTTAATATTTTTGGGACATTTTACACAACACCATCTAGTCCCAAACTAAGCAGAGCTTGTACTATGGGTACTAGACAATGAATATATATATATATATTTTTTATGGGATAGGTGGCAATCGAGCAGACGGATCGTCTGATGGTAAGCGATTTCCGCCGCCCATGGACACCCGCAACACCAGAGGAGTCACAAGCGCGTTGCCGGCCTTTAAAAGGGAGTACGCTCTTTTCTTGAAGGTTTGAAGGTCATATTGGTCCGGAAATACTGCAGGCGACAGTTCATTCCACAGTTTAGTTGTCCGAGGCAGAAAGTTTCTAGAGAAACGCACAGTAGTAGACTGCTAACCATCTAGATGATGTGGATGGAACTGCTGTCGCGTGGAACGATGGCGGAAAGTAGCAGCAGGGATCAATCCGAACAATTCCTCGGAGCATTCCCCATAGTACATGCGAAAGAAGATGCATAGCGAGGCCACATCTCTACGCAGCACCAAGGGGTCTAGCCGGTTTGAAATATCTTGGCAGTCGACGATTCGAATCGCTCTCCGTTGGATGCGGTCCAGAGGGAGAAGTTGGTACTGGGGTGCCCCTGCCCAGAGATGCGAACAGTATTCCATATGGGGCCGGACCTGCCCCTTAAAATACATAATTATATACTTTTGTTTTTTTTGTAAATACATACTTATAATACATAGGAAACACCCAGACAAACACAAATACTCATGTTTTATCCACACAAATATTTGTGTCCTGTGGGAATCGAACCCACGACCCCATGATCAGCAGTCCGCCACTCGAACCGCTAGACCGCAAAGGTCGTCAGAGGTCGTCAATATGAACCTCATTGCTTTGTACTTAAGTTGAAAATCAATTAAAGAAATTTGACAGATTGAGGTAGCTTGATGTTCTGGCCTCTGTACAAGCTTTGCTTAGTTTGCGACTAGATGGAGTTGTGTAAAATTGTCCAAGAATATTATATTTAACTTACTTATTTATCTGCCTCATTGGTCTAAATGTTGGAAGCGCGACTGCTACACTAAAGGCCCTGTGATCGATTCCCGGTTCGAGCAAATTGTTATTGGGTGTTTCTCAAAACAAAAAACCCAGTAGCAGCTCGAATTTTTTTGTTTGTGCCCGATTAATGGTAATAGGCTCGTCCTCTAACATTGTAATCATGTTGTTTTTAAAAAAGAGTGTCTATGGAGTTTCTTGCCGGTTCTTCTCCATAAGACCCACTTTTTGAAACCGTGCAACTAGTTTTGACTTTTCAAAAGTGCTATTTTAAGTCTAATTGAAATAAAACATTTGACTTTGACTCTATTACAAGCGTCACAAACATACCAGCGAATTTTGGGTGTACATTGATACACCTTCCCCCTTAGAGGAATGCAGCCGTGATGGGAGTTCATAATAATATATTGAAATAATACAATAATTTTATGCCACCTTTTTTTATAGGAAAATCCTCATGGATCCTCCGCCACCCGGGGAGGTGGCAGGGTATGTCAGACTCGTACGGACTAAAAACCGCACTTGCCTTCACCTGCCCTATAGTCATGGCCATGGGACCCGCGAAATTCGCCACGACCATGGCAGGCTGTTGTCCATTTTTTTTTATTCTACTAATGTGGCAAACAAGCATACGGCCCACCTGATGGTAAGCGGTTACCGTAGCCTATAGACACTTGCAACACCAGGGGTATCACTTGCGCGTTGCCGACCCGGTATTGAAAGAGGAATAGTTGGGTTGCAGTATAAGGGTCAAACCCCCCCAATGCCAACACAACATTTCCTCGTGGAGCACTGGCAACAAAATTTGCTGGACCCCGTCGAAATGTTATGCGATGGCAAACCCTGTATGTCGAAAAGTAGTGCTTTTAGTTTATGTTAACTTACTTAACCAGTGGTTGGAACTGCAGTTTCAAGCCCAGGTCTTGCGTAGCCGTCTGCAGTCGCTCGTGGAACGCGTCTGGTTTGGAGAGATCCTCGCTCGGAGATTCTTCATCTTCCTCGTCTTCTTCAGGCATTTCGCATAGTTCTGACGACGTATACATACTAATAATATAAACGTATAATAGATATTTCACTCACTCACATACTTCACTTTAAGAGACTATGATTCTCCGAGTTTGTTTCGGTGTTTCTTCTCAGAGGTCGTCAGTTAGGAAACGCCGGAGCAATCTAGCTTAAAAAATATGTAAAAGTGTCTTTAAAAGATCTCTTTACAAAAACAAACATCATTTATCACGTCTATTATACCGCTGAACAGATTAAGGTAAGGTAAAATTTGGTAAGGAGATAGATTTCATCCTGTGGAGGGACATAGGGTATGTATGTCTTAAAGAAACAATTGTAAATAATTAGCTTTTTGTATTTTTTGGCAATTTATATGCTAGAAGTTATTTTAGCGTAGGAAACATTCTAATGCGGGCAGAATGCGAACATGCGTCTTCTGGTTAGGTACCCGCCGGATCAAAATTTGCCTTCACATTCTGAATTTACGTCTTTATGATGACGTCGTGACGTAAATTCAGAATCGTTTCGCTAAAATAACTTTAAAAATAGTAAATAATCCTAGTATTAATATCTATGATGGATATCTAATGACAGATAAAATATGGCGAATGTCAGTGGAACCGCCGAGAGGGGACGCCCTTGAAAAACTTACGCCGACCTTATTGGTGAGGTTCTTCAAAAAGGTCAGGTGCGTAGTACTCGCAACCGGCGTGTGTGTATGACAAGATGTATGAATGTGGTCGAAGCAAAAGAAGTATGCAAGAATCGTAGCAAGTGGCGTTCTTTAGTTTCTGCCTACCCCCATGGGATAAGGCGTGAGTATAGTATATGTATGTATGTAATACCTATCTAACTTTGCAGAATTTTGCTTTGCTGGTGATGTTAAAAAAATATATCTATAACTTTCTTACCAGCGACTTGTTGAAGCGTCTCTTTGATATCTTGCCGCTTGTCGGCGTCGACGCTCCGTATACGCTCTTCTATGCGCATGCTCACCTGCTTCGATAGCATCTCTAGCGCTTCTAAGTGTACTAAACCTGAAATGAAAATAAATATGTAAATAGTATTAATAAAACAAGTCTATGTTTAACAAATAAAAGCTCGATTCTGAAATTAATTGTGTTCTCTATATTGAAATGTAATTATAAATATTGAGGATTTGATTCTCAGAAGTCCAAACTCAAGGTCTGCCAAAGAGCGAAGGAGCGTAGTGTACGATCGACAAAAGAGTTAAGTATACAGGCAGCTAATTAAACATCTGTGTTTTTTTTTAATTGTGTAATAAGTATCACTATCATATGTGTCAAAACGCAGGTATTGTAAGCTTCTACACATCAACGACGATGACGGGTAATTATTTAAATCACAATCTGTGTAAAGATGCAGATTTCGTTCGCTACCTGTATACCAATCTCTTTTGTTGACAGTACAGTCAACAAAAGAGATTGGCAGTTAAAATAACAGACCGAGTCCGTAACACCGAGCTGCGCTCAAAAACTGGCATCGCTGATGTGGGTAGAAAGACCGCTGGATTGAAGTGGGATTGGGCGGGTCACGTATCCCGGATGCACCCGGAGAGATGGGCCAACATCGTAACCCAATGGTTGCCAGAAAACGGCCGTCGACACTGAGGTAGTGATGGTTAATGTAGCATATAGCATTATAAAGTAGCATGCTTAACAAATATAGCATAAATCAAATGATATCGCAGTTTATGCTATAATGCTATCAAGCGATTTTGCTTTAGGTATATCGCATAACACACTGTCTCCCTATCAAGCAACTGTTCGCCCGTTTTGCCGTAACATAACAAGTAGGCATATAAATTAAGCATGTTATAATATAGCACATAAAATCACATGCCCAAAAAATTAAGCATAATATAGCATTCAGTATGTTATTGATTTATAACAACTGTTGTATCGGAAAGACGTTGTTTTAGTTACTCAATTACATACTCTCCACGAGCCTCCCTACAGAACACCATTACACCGAGGAAGGCCCAGAAAACACTGGCGGAATGATTTGGACGCTTTCGTGACAGACTGGCCTCAGATAGCACTGAACAGAGATCAGTGGAAGGAGAAAAAAAAAGCAGTTGCTTTAATCACTGAACCCCATTAATACAATGAATGTTTTGATAACCTCACCTTCAAAATCATCAAACAGATTCTCATAGTGCACTTCTTTAGCCTCTCTCTTGTCCTCCCTAATTTTGTCCTCTTCCTCCGCTTTAGCTTTAGCTTCCCTCAGCACTTGGGACAGCACAGGTTTGTCACCAGCCCCCAGACCAAGCAAAGCCCGTTTCTTGGCCAGCCCTGGGTCACCATCTTGGAGAACTTCCATCGTCTTCTTGCCGATAGTTTCCAGGGTATCTAAGCCGCCATGTATTACTTTTGTGCCTGAAATATAAAAACTGTTGGTTAAAAGAATGATATTTATATTTTTCGCAGACAACAATCCCGGGTGATGATGGGTAATTTACATAGATTTTTTGTAAACAGTCGTTTTGAATGTATTTTTTTTTAAATATTTTGGTATTAATGCATGCTAAAATTTTCAAGCCTAGTGGTATGACCATTGGACTGCCAAGTCGAAGGTCTCGAGTTCGAACCCAAGGCACGCACCTCTGACTTTTCGAATTCATGTGCGTATTAATAATTAATTATCACTCGCTTAAACGGTGAAGGAAAACATCGTGAGGAAACCTGCATACCTTAGAGATTTTTCTCGACGGTTTGTGAAGTCTGCCAACCCGCACTAGGCCAGCGTGGTGGACTATAGCCTAATCCCTCTCAATATGAGAGGAGACCCGTGCCCAGCAGTGGGACAGTATATGGGTTGTTGATGATGATGAAAATTTTCAAAGACATAACTCTTCTATAAGATATATCCCCCGACTATGCCATACCTTTCTAGGTAGGGTATTGTGGGAGTAATTCCACTCAAATTGGAGCTGCCCGACTGGGGAAGAACCTCCGCCTTGCTTCAAAGTGAAATAAGCTTTGAGCTGTGTTATGTTCCTAACGGTGAGCAAGGTTGCCAGTGCTCGCAAGGAAACATTATGTTGGCAGTGGACTTTACACTCAAAATTTCCGCTTGCGACCACCAATGAATTTCGAAAACATAAAATTACATTAACCAAGGAATAATTAGCAAAAACAGAACAGAAAAACAATTGTTACGACCCTTTGGTTGAACTTATTAAGAATATGTATAAAACATTTATGTTAGGGAAACAAACAGCTTATAAATATCTTAATATTAAGATATAAATGAAATAATAATGTTTCAACATTTGTTACTAGCCTGCGTCAGGACTATCTCATTACCTTAGTCACGTAAGCACGATTCCTACGATAGAGGTCCTGGGTTCGATTCTCAGGTTGAACAGTGTTATTGAGTTTTCTATCAAATGCTCAGGAGCCGAGTTGCTACTGTTTGAATTAGCGCCCCGTTAATTGCAATAGGCTCGTCCATTTTACATGGGACCTAAACATACGAACGAACTGTGGGTGTATTTCTTACCGGTGGTTTCAACGAACTTGGTAACACCAGAGAACAGGCTACCAAACTGGAAAGCGGCATCACCAGAATTGGCCCCCACCTGCTCACCCTCAACCTCCGTCTTTGCAGCAACATTATCAGGCCTTGATACTTTGGACTCATTGTCTTTAGATGTTCTTCTGGCTAATTCTTCAGGATCAGGCGCACCTATACCACTTTCTAGAACTGTTGATATGCCCTGGAATAGAACATTATATCAATTAATTAAATGTTCCAATTCTGAGCACAAATCTCTTCTTAGAACAAGAAACTTTGTAGTTTGTTTTCAGTATGTTTTCAGTTTTCATCGGTTTAGTGCATGTTGGCATATTTAATACACTATCAAGAAAATCTCACAGACATGCAGATTTCCCCAAATCCTTCACCATAAAATATAAGCAGACAACTAATACGATATGTAGTCATGTACAGAAGCCAGCAGGTCAAGCTATCCAAAACTGTAAAAAAAAACTGATAAAAATGTACCTTATTATTCAGTATGTGTGACATTTCTATTTTTTATTTTATTTTATTTCGGGATAAAAAGCAGGAGTACAATTAAATGTTATACATAGTATGTTACTAGATAAACAACATACTTATTATACTACTCGCAACATTATCCACTTATTACTAACTTTTGATTGTTAAAGCTATGTGTGACGTACGACTTAGTGCATGAATAAATTCCTATTAATAACTAGCTGCCCCCGCAAACGTTGTTTTGAAAAATAGATGTTGGCCTATTCTGAGACCTCCCCGATAAGCACAAAAAATTTCATCAAAATCGGTCAAGCCGTTTCGGAGGAGTATGGCAACGAAAACTGTGACACGAGAATTTTATTCCTATTAATAATATATTTTATGGTACAGAAAAACGAGAAAATAAAAACAAAGGAACGCCACAATAATTTATAAAGCTAAGATAGAATCGACTACAGATTTCCTAAATTGATGTGCTGTTAGATTAATATTTTTTTAATATTTTTAATATGCCTCACCTAATCCTATATGCCTTACCTGTGACACTTGGCTGGTAATGGTGCTGATACCAGCAGTGGCGGTGCTCAGTAGTGAATCCACACTCCATCCCCAGCCCCAACCACTGCCCCCTCCAGTGGAAGCAGCAGCCAGTCTGTCAGTAACCTCTTGGATTTGAGGATCCGGTTGTGATGTCTGTGGTTTTGATTGTAATACTTGTGATTTTGGTGGTGCTTTCTGAAATCATTTAGGGATTTTCTAGAAAGGGTTGAGTAGAAGAAAATCTCATTCAAGATAGAGCGCCGGTCATTTGATCAGACGCGATTAAGAAAGCGGCCCGCACTTTCGAAGATCGCAGAGTTTGTTGGAGGCGTGTTGTATGTGGTTGCAAACCTCAGCATTAAAGGAACAACAAAGAAGAACTAAAATGGCATTTTTTTCCATAATAAAGTAGCTATAGCACAATTTTGGGAACTACAGATATGGTTTAATTAATTGGAAAAACTGATGGCTAAGTGTATCTAATCAATTAGCATTTTCCATGCACAGACTTTAGTTTTTTTTGTGAAGGAAAAATTCTACCGCATACAGGATTCGAACCTGAGTATTAAATGACTTAACCAGTCAAGTTACAAAAACAACAGAAAAATCATTATTATCAGCCCCTGTGCCTGGCGCCTAGCATACATCATTTACAGAGTCAATGCATGAGACAGTTGTCTTAAAAAAAGATTTTATATTTATTATGTGAGATATATATTTTTTTTATATTATGTGTAATAATTGTAGCTAGGCAGAGACTTAATGCTATATACATTCTCTACTGCTATTATGTATGAAGAAATTAAAGCCACTGTGTTTAAGTTCTTACCTGTTGAGTGTTAGCAGAGGTATCATCATCTCCCCAGTCACCAAAGTCATCCCAGCCAGTATCCTGAGACTTTTGACTCTGTTTTTTATCCACAGGCTTGTCCTCTAGTTTAGAATTATTTTTAAGAGGTAGATTAGACACGGCTGGAGCAATTGGTTCATTGTCATCTATGTCAAAATCATCCCAACCATCAGTTTCTTTCTGGAAGAATAAAATGACTAAACATTTTGCTGTGGAAGATTTTACTATGCAGCCTGACCTACCTACCGGACACCATTTTTATATAAACACTAGCTGACCCCGCAAACATTGTTTTGCCATAAAAAAATATTGGGGTAGGTCACCCTTATCATTTAGGGGTATGATAAATAGATGTTGGCCGATTCTCAGACCTCCCCGATATGCACACAAAATTTCATACAAATCGGTCCAGCCGTTTCGGAGGAGTATGGTAACTAACATTGTGACATGGAAATTTTATATATTAGATTGGGTAGCGGTCACACATAAAATCAACAAAAATCAATAGCAGATATCAATACCAACAAAGCATTGTGTTTACAAGATATAAGTACATATCTGCAGATATACATATCTGCCTCATTATCCTAGTGCTTGTGAGCACAACTGAGAGTAGAGTTATTCGGTTTTTACATAATTCACATTAGCAGTTCGGTGATTAAACTTAAGACTGGTTAGTGGCGATAGGCTTGCCCCCTATTTCATAGGACCAAACATACCAGCAAACTGTGCATGTAAATTAGTACATAAATAACCTTCAGAAAATAGGTATGGATATGACAGTGGGTATGCAAGAATCTTAACACATATAAACTTGTAGTCAATGCATGGTCCTGTTTACATTCCAAATAAACTCATTAGCAATTCAAATAAAAATTTTACAAGTCATTCTATTACCATTGGTAGTTCATTAAAATACTATTTTAGGCTCTACAGAAATAAGAATCTTGTGGCATTTTAAATATTAATATTTTTAGTTATTATGATCAACACAATGTGTCCCTAAATTTTTATTAAATCTTGATAAGATAAATTATAAGTCATTTAATTTATGAGTGCTAGATAATTACAAAGTTCACACAATTCAAAATCACACATTTTGACAATTATGTTTCACTTATTTCTATAAATTTTACGCATTTTTTATTGTACAATAAATAAATATAGAACACAGTTAAAAGGCTTAACTTTGGATTCATTGAAACTGAATTGAATAATAGACATTTTTGCGTGATTCCGCTAGACCTTTAAAAATTTGAAGTTATACGTACATTTTCCACATGTTTTTCGGTATTACTGGAACCTGTTAGAGTATTTGAAGGCTTTTGTTCAGTTTCTAATGCGTTGTCGCTGTAATTTGAAGATGATAAACGTTTCTTTCTTTCCTTTTTGTCCGGGCTACCATGGCCCTCGTCTGCACTTTCAAAGTCCTCACTGTCACTTGTAGCCATTATTATATTTCGAAAATTATTTATTTAGAACTTGTTAGCCTTAGAAACGAGATAATTATATTTAAGGAAAATAGAATTATTTTGTAATACGTGTTGACAAAAAAACTGCCAACAGAACACATGACATTGACAGTAGTTACGTTCCATAACGAACAAATGTTGTTATTTTGATAATACTAGTAATGCTCTGTCTTGCTCTTTGTCTCTAAAATAAAGCAAGCAAGAAATATTTTGTTAAGATTAGTCAACTAAAAAAAATATTTTATTTTAGAATAATAATATTAATAATCGTTAAAAATCTGAAAATTACTAATACACGTATAATATTAAATAAGTTACCGTGTATAATTTATAAAATTATTTTAAGTAAAAGTAAAAAGAGTAAAAACTAAAATAATGTTTTTATTGGGCTGAATAGAAACAATACATTCGTCTATTTTTTGAAAATTAAAAATAATAGAATTAATCAAATTATTTGTAAGTTGTTGTTGAGACTGAGAGTTCCTGGATTGAAACTTTTTCAATCCAGGAACTCTCAGTTTGTGTTAAAATAATGAAATGCTAGCTTTTATGTATTTCTTTTACGCTTTATTTGCTAAAATAGTGTATTACTTTGCTTAAAAACAGCTTGGCTTTAGCTTTAGATGGTACTTTAGACCGTTGATGTTTATTTGCATTTTAGAATCCTTTTGGTGGATTAATATGATGAGCAGATTCAGTGATTACTAAATTTTAAGACAACGGCAGTGATCTGACGCGGTAGATAAGGTAGGTAGGTAAGTATAATAGATACCATTGTTTAAAGGTATTTTTGTGAAGTAGGTAGGTAGGTACTTATACAGAGTACCTACTACCAATTTTTGTAGATATTCTAGCGTAGCTCCTTACATGGTCTGGGTAGGGGTCATAGAGCCGCGTTTAGGGGTTATTTATGGTAATAATATTTTTTTTTATTAAATAAGTACTTATTCATAAAAAAAAGTCTAAAAAAAATTATTCGGTTCCTCTGACCTGTAAATTGACCTGACAGCTTTAGGATTATTTTAATTTATTACTCGGTTACGTATTGCTTAAATTACATTTCGATCTTGTAAAGGTAGGTATTCTATGAATTTAAAAGCAAGTTTTATAGGTCTTTTCAACACCGGGTGTGTTGAAATGACCCAGCGATGTTATTATAGGTACAGTAGTACCAGCTCACGTATTAGAGACGAGAAACAAGCTCGCGAGAATGAACCGGAAAGCTCGAGAAAGAATATTGAAGAAAGCATGAAATGAAACAAGATGCAGTCTTGTCGCTTCTAGAAGAAGTAGGTAAGTGCAATTTCTTTGACACTTGGCTGGGATCTGACTAATTATTGTCATGTTTACTAGCAGGTCAAGCTATCCAAAACTGTCAATTTTTTCAAATTTTATATGAACCTTATTCTATTGTATTAAAGTTGAAAATCAATCAAATAAATTTGATAGGTTGTGGTAGCTTGATGTGGTGGTCATTAATCAGCTGTTGCACGGTTTCACTTGCATCCTAAAGGATTTTACATATGAGACAAAAGGTAGCCTATGGCCCCCCTTCTATCCCTGTACCAAATTTCATCAAAATCTGTTCAGTGGTTTATGCGTGAAAGCTTAACGGACAAAGTTACTTTCGAATTTATAATAGAGAATATAAATAGGGATTAGATGAACCCGGTTTTTCAGTGTCTACTGCGGTGTGGACTCGGTATTTTACTATTTCACTGTGCAAGTGGCCAGTACCACGCCAAATAATGGTCACGTTTCTGTAAGTAAACTGGTTGACATCGCAAGTATCAAATTATTGTCTCGTTCACTCATACTGAATATTGCACACTGTCGTTCTTTGTCTCTACATGGAATGTGTGCATGCACTCATCTCTTTATGGACGTTTTCGAGCGGTATAAGTAGGGTGAGGGCAAATCTAACGATTTAAATCTTTGACTACGAGTCGATTACTAGTGTGATGGTAACTTACATGCAAGCTAAAGTTGTGCGTGCTAGTTGCGTACCTATGTACTTGAAACATGGAAGGGAGAGGGAATTGTTCACTTCTCTCCCGATCCGTAGTAGACGCACCGGGCGCCGGAGGGCGTAGATAGACCTCCGGCCTCCATGAACTGGCCTACGGGCGGCTGAATTCAAGAGAGGTAGGGCATAGTGTGAGTAATTCCACTCAAATTGGAGCTGCCCGACTGGGGAAGTACCTCCGCCTTGCAGAAAATCGAAGTAAAATAACACTGGTTTG
This sequence comes from Acronicta alni, assembly GCA_964056405.1. Lineage (NCBI taxonomy): Eukaryota > Metazoa > Arthropoda > Insecta > Lepidoptera > Noctuidae > Acronicta > Acronicta alni. The sequence goes on from OZ043930.1 coordinate 10,153,813, forward strand.
AGCTGTGTTGTGTTTCTTACGGTGAGCCAAGGTTGCCAGTGCTCCACGAGGAAACGTTGTGTTGGCAGTGGGGGAACTTTGACCCTTATACTGCCTAACCCTACTATTCCTCTTTCAATACCGGGTCGGCAACGCGCCAGTGATACTCCTGGTGTTGCAAGCGTCTATAGGCTACGGTAACCGCTTACCATCAGGTGGGCCGTATGCTTGTTTGCCACCTTAGTAGAATAAAAAAAAGGGGATTCTGCCACCCGACCAGATTATGGCTGCAGTAGGCGGCACGCGTGCCTTCGATAAGATAACGAGGCGGGGCCTTCTCTATCGAATGGGTTCAGAAATAGCTGGACCACAGCCTGTCTTGATCGTGGTGAATTTCACGGATACGCCACGACTATAAGACAAGTTAAGACAAGTACGGTTTTTAGTCGGTACGAGTCTGACACCCACTACCACCCCGGGTGGCGGAGGATCCATGGGTATTTTCCGTACTAAAGGTACAGTCAGCAACGAAAGTAGCTGAACACAGCTAAATTTTGAAAACATCACAGCTCCAAAACCTGTCAAGAGGTTTTTTCTATAAAGGTAACCTAAATATTTAATGGTCATCTATACAATTATTTCGCATTACCTTCACAGGTCAGTAACTTCATACTTATTAAAAATCATATTGAAGATTTCAACATGTTCAGGGACTTATGTTGCTGACTGTACTTGAAAAATTATTGATATTGAGATATCCGACGAATAATAGGTAATATTATGTTTTAGTATTTTTTATTCTGTCATACAAACGTACACACGACAACACGTCAAATGCAGTGCAGTTGCACTGTAAAGTGCGACTGCTACGTAACAAGTCCTAGGTTAAATTCCCAGGTTGAGCAATGTTATTGGGGTTTTTAATGAAATTCTCAGTAGCAGCTCGAAGTATGCAATTACGCTAAATCGCTTCGGGGATTACGGGCGTGATGGTATGTTATGTTATTATTAAAATAACATCGTTTTCCGATAGTAAATCAGGTAGAGGTGTACTAATGTACACCAACAGTATGTCAGTATGTTTAGTCACACGTAATAACGGGCGAGCCGTTTGCCGGGAAGAAATCAAAACTCCGAGTACTACTGAGAATTTCATGAAAAAATTTGATTCCCAGGTTGATCTCCAAGCTACGGCTAATGTGGTATTTTCTGTAACCCTTTCACGCCTTAATCGCTAAACCAATTTTGATGATATTTGGCACAGAGATAGATCAGATCTTGGAGAAGGACATAGGCTACTTTTGTCTCTAAAACCTTTGGGATGCGGGTGAAGCCGCGGGCCACAAGCTAGTCTATAATAATTTCTTATGCAGAAGTGATGTTTATGTTATTACCTACTTACAATTAAGTAAGTATTAAAATTCTCGTGTCACAGTTTTCGTTGCCATACTCCTCCGAAACGGCTTGACCGATTTTGATGAAATTTTTTGTGCTTATCGGGGAGGTCTGAGAATAGGCCAACATCTATTTTTCATACCCCTAAATTTTTTTTTTTATTCTAAAACAACGTTTGCGGGGTCAGCTAGTTATTTAATAAGTAACGAATGACGTGTATCGAAGGAAGGTAAAACAACGCAGATTAATCGACGTTTGTTAGCATGAATATTGTCATTATGGAGAATCGATAGCCACCCTTTTTGCAGTCTGGAAAGTACCTACCTATCACATAATGCTAGTAGTAGGGGAGTAGGGGAGGGGCTCGTGGCTGAGTAATAACTACGTTGATCAACCGACCTGGAAGATTAAGCTGCGCTAGCCGCAGTCGGACTGTGGGTGGATTCCTAACACATTGAGACCCATTAGTGAGAGAGAGCACTTAATAGCCATTGTCATACGAAAAATGTTCATTTAACTTCTTAATTTGATATGAATGGCCACCTATATAACCATAAAGAAGAGCTGGAAGCGCTCTATAATGTTTTACGAATTACAATATAATTTGAAGATAGCTTTCCTGTGGGTTTCAAAGTATTATGCAAAGTATTGAGTTGGAAAATACGTGACAATGAATTTAGGTGTCACTGAAATTTGAAACAGGATTTTGAATAAAATATAAACAAAAGCTGCACCATGTACTCTTAAAAGCGACTGCTCGGTACACTACAGGTTCCTACAGGTTTGCAAATGTTTTTTTAACCGACTTCAAAAAAGGAGGAGGTTCTCAATTCGATTGTATTTTTTTATGTTTGTTACCTCAGAACTTTCGACTGGGTGAACCGATTTTGATTATTCTTTTTTTATTTAAAAGCTGGTCCTCCGTGTGGTCCCATTTCAATTTGTCCAGTACTGACAATGGCATCCATGAGAAAACCATTATAAGTCTTATTTTTACACACAATGCTTAAAGTCGGTTTTCTTTTCCAAAAAAGTTATTAAGATTCTCAATTGAATTCTTGAAGTTTGGATTTGTGCCCGGTTAAAGGGCAATAGCTCGCCCCCAATACATGACAGATGACACTTAAACATACCGACAAACTTTGGGTGTACACCTCTGCCTAAACCTTGGCAGCATATACAGGCACTTGGCAGCAATATATACAGGTATAATTATGTTTGAACTTATTATCGTAATTAACCGTGATGGTTAAAATATGAAATATAAGTTCAAACAGACAACGAAATAAAATATCTCTTTGTCTTTGCCCAGTGCAGTGTCAAATATTGTGTGCGTATTGAATTCCTTACAAACTTAATAAATAATTACTCATCATAAGGTATTAAAAGGTAGTCAATTGCCATAGTTAATGTTTTTATGGTTGAAATTAATTGAAACTAACGTTTATAGCACAAAATTAATCAGTTTTATGTTACTACAATCCTTCACGTATTCGATTGGCTTAATCGATTGGCTAAACTAATACAGTAACCCGCACAGATCTTGAGCGCTGACCTTGATCTGCGCAGAAGTTGGTTCTTGGGACTGTTTAGCGGTATGATGTGAGGTACGAGGCGGGGCGACACATTGTTATCTTCTTCTTTCTTCTTTTCGTGACAATGGTAAATACATTATTTATATCACTTGATCCCAGTAATTGGTAGCATTCTTTATATCCTCAAAGGTATACGGGTCTTTTGGGGCACTCCAGCAAGTGTAGCATGGTCTGGGGGTCTACTCCCTAAGTACGAAGGCCGTAGTTTCGACCTTCGTTACGGGCCTTTCCTACTCCGTATCACCTGAGGACCGAACTAAGAATGAATGACAACACAATTTGACAGTTGTTCTACTCTCGATGTGTTTTTACCCGTTCGAAAAATTTAATTTGACACTTGTTTTATCGGAATCCGAAGTTTCGGAGAACTTTCGAAGGGCTCGTAACTTCGTTGACGGATATAGGGAGTAGTCTGGTCGGGGGCAACGCATTCGCACTCTGTGACACCCCGATCTTTGATCCCCCATTTCGCCAAGTTGTGTTTGTAGCGGCCAACTTGAGTGCGCAGCCGGTTAAGTGCTCTCCATACAATCCATTGCAGATCACGTCCGGGTGGCAAGTGTTCCTTGGGTTGAGCATAGTCGTGTGGTGGTGGATGCTGTACTTTCCACAAGTTATTCTTCATTTTGATTATGTGATTGGATGATTAGGCGACGCGTTATGACCGCTAGTCGTGATTGGTTCTTAGTTCGACATGATTTCCTAGTTTTTCAATTGTGATTGGCTGTCAGTTCTTCAGGCGCAAAATTTTTCGCTGAGAGCTAAAGATCCGTGCGGGCTCACTGTAAGAATACAAATAATATAATTACGGTACACTGTCAATTTATATTATGCCTAAAACTTACAATAGAAAGGGTTTTTGTAAACACTGATAAGAATAAATAGTCTTGTACAAAAGTCTTTTGCACAAAAGAAAGTAGCTTTGCTTAGTAGATTAACTCATTAGGATATAGATTATAAAACAAGGGTATACTTAAAATATGTAGTATTCATTGTTTTAAACTCGTTAATGAGTGTTTTTAGAAAACACATTAAGTAATATAGTTGCCTGTTAATTTTGATATTGAAATATTGCTTCCGTCTAAAAATGTCAGCAGTAACCTTGTTTCTAAGTTTTTATGTTAGTTTAGAAATTAGTAGGTCACATAAAACTACACAATAATCATAACACAGCAGAAGAAATAAATTGTATATAATATGGCAACAATGTTAATATAGCGATAGATAAGTGGAGTTACATAGTAGGTACATATCAGTAATTTGTATGTATGCCCATATATACGTACATACGCTGTGGAATGCGATCTATACGTATACACGCCCGTCTATACATATTTATACAGCGGAATCGTAAATAGATTGAATGGGTATGTACCTACCTACTTTTTGCTTACATTGCTAGTTCGTTTCACAGTCTCCGCACCGTACATAGCATCACTCAGTCGGCACTAGTAGACCATGTAATGTAAACATTAGATGGTCGAGGAATGCATTTAGACAGTAGGTGCTGGTAGTGAATATTATCATGTGCGGTGATAACGTGGCTTCGAGTCGGCGGGGTTTAGTCGGCGACGCGGGGTCGCGTGGTGCGGTCGCGTGTATCGTTGCTATCGCTGAAGTGACGTACGGAACCGCTTCGTGTGTTCGCGCTCGCGTACGCGCCGCATTCCATCGTGGGGGCCCTTCGCCGCTATTGGCTGATCCCGCGTGACGTCACACCTCGTAATGAGGTATTCAACATGGCCGTGTAGCTAGTCCGCGAGTGTGCTTCGTTACTCGTTTGAATGGATTTAATCAGTGAAATATGCCAAGGAGACGAAACGGTGAGATACCCTTGCCCGACGGATGGGATTACGCGAGGGACTTTGACGGAAAACTGTATTTCATCGATCACAACAGTAGAAAAACGACGTGGATCGACCCGCGAGACAGGTAAGTTTTCCAAAGAGAAGTGTTAACCCGTAAGAGCCCCATGTCAAAACTTTACATTCCAATGCGATTTCTAATGTTTTCTGATTGAATTTGAGTGTTGTGGACGTAAATATCGGAAGTGCACATGATACCGTATATCGTGAAGAAGTTTCAAGTGATAAACGTAACTTTAAAATAGAATAAATCGTGAAAAACAAACTGTTCCGTCGCCGCGACGCTGCTGCTCTCTAGTGGTAAGAATGCGGGACAACCTCGATTTCACACGACATTCCACTATTTAGTGACAACAAATGAGCTAAACACAAATTATGGTTATCATTTGTTATCCTTTAGAATGTGTAGTGGTCTTGTTTTCGTATGGGTTCGTACTTGGTTGAGCGGAGCAGTAGGTACGCGATTAATGAGGCCACGGAACTGGTTCATAGCAATGTTAGTGGCTGAACTGGCGCAGAAATAATTCGATGAAGCGTTTGTGTTAAGAATGAATGTGGCATGTTGTCTAGATGGTGGTGCGGTCGGTGGTTTCGTAAGGTGCGCGTGTGTGTATGATGCCGATGCGTGGAGAACGCGGTGGGAGATGGAATGCAATGCATAGGCAAGTTGCGCGGTGTGAATGACAGGCCGTAGAATGCGGCCCGGGCCTGCGGCGATGGTCGCGCCTTTCTAAAGCGGCGCACTCCCCCTCCCCTGCCGCCCCGCCGTCTCCCCACATCCCCCTTCACCACCTCACCAAGCTGCAGGTGCTGCACAACACATCCTTATTAAATACCGATCATGTCTCTAGCCGTATCTATTTACCATAGTTAAACCAACACCTGCACAATTGTTTTAAAAGTTTACCTTAAAAACCAGCATTGTACACCTGCACTTGAAAATGCATGGCTACAGTTATAACCATTCAATTATCACTTTGGTGATGCTAAACGGCGTAACAATTAGCGGTAGTGGTCTCTATTCCATTAGGAAAATGAGTTGTCCTAAAAGGCAAAATGTTATTGTGTAATGACGGGCTAATAAGATTTGCTGTAGTTTCTATTACAATAAAAGGAACAATACCGTTAATTTTCTGCAGAATTATGAACACAAAATGAAGTTTCAATTGGAATTGAACTTACATTGCAGTTGTCAGTGGACATTTAATGGAAACTCCACAAGTTGATAATTCAAAGAAGAGCATTCTTACGATTGCCTTTTTGATGTGCATTTCAGATTTTAAACTGTGATTATGATATCTCAGTAATATTTCATTTCATAACCGACGTACCTACTGAATAAATATTGCATAAAAATGCGAATGTAGATTAAATTGATTCAAGCTAAGGAGGCACATGAGAATCTGGTCTCAGTACGTTGACACCACAATAAAATTCGCGGCTGACACAGGAAACATAAAGTGGCATTTTTATTGAACCTTTTGGCAAACTGCATTCCGTACAGTCGACTTTACAGTGTGATATTTGAGATGTGGTTACCAACTTAGCACACCAAAACATGATGTCTGGTTTTCTGTTTCTGATAACACTCTGTAACCGAGTAAGTGATAATGGAAAACTTCGGATTCATTACGGTAGCTGGAAATTTTTGGGAGTTAATTGAACTCAGAGTGCGGCTAATACCGTGGATAATTATCTACTGAGCGCATTGTTTTGCAAATAATGTTAAGTGGATAGTAAAAGAGTAACGACAGTTAAAATTGACCTAGAATTTGGTGTGTGGAGCCATGGAACCGCGGATGTCACTCTAACGTCGACATCTACTTGTGCGAAACGCGCACACAATAAACCGAGCCACTAAGCCAATTTATTGATGCTAAAAATAACCCGGCCACGTCTCGGGCGCATATGACGCTATTAACCTTATACGGAACCTAAACGTACTATGAAAAATGTCCCCTCACTTCACTGCCTTTGGCAGAATGCAATTATTTACCCACCATAAGAATGTTGTCAGTTTAGCAGACTTTGCTATTACATGCAGATGTAAATGGTTTCATTTTCCTCAGAGATCACCGTTTATAACAAAATGTTTCCCCTTGAATTTTGATATATGGTTGTTTTAACAAGCCAAACATCTTTATGGTGTTGTTGGGTACTGAGACTATACATTTACAGTAATAAGTGGCTTCTCAAATGCTTCTGTAACAAGACGTTGCGTGCGAATGACTATTTTGCGGTTTGTACAGATCTCACAAGAAAAGTGTGATACGTAACTAGTTGAGCGAAGTAAATACTTATAGAAAAACTAAACTACATAGAAGCGTTCGACAGGTGCTCGTTGTGAATAGGGGAAAAACTATTCATTGTGTCTTTAAGCAAGGAAGCGGCGAAGACAATGATAGCTTCGATTAACAAGCGAATGGGAACTTATACCTGTGTTTGCCAGTGTTTATTACTTTAATTGTATCGGTTGAATGCAGTTTCACTAAGCCGGTACATTGTTCTGTTGCATACCAGAGTATTGCGTTCAGTTGATCGTTAATGCATAATTCTATGTTGCGAGTGAAATCTGCGTTGTCGATGCATACATGTCTAGGTGCAGGCAAATTGTATGTGGGAGATACAAGGATGCTCGCGTTCAATGTTTTTAACGCGATTTGAATGTCTGCGGTCGAGTAGCTTCAGGCGTGATGGCTAATTTAGGATATCCACGCTCAACTTGGTGAAGAAACAATCATATCATCAACTTATATACTGTCCCACTGCTCGCCACGGATCTCTCTCAGAATGAGATGGATTAGGTATACATATATCATTTATATTTATTTCAAGTATTGCTTCTGTTGCAACACTTATTTCAATATAGCTAATAAAGCAGAATAGTTTTTCAAAGTAACATTTTTAGTATAAAATTGAATCGTGTTTAACGAAGGTATCTTCTCAAGATTGTGTAACCCAAGTATGTGCTTCCCACGCACTGCACAAGTTCTGAGCTCCCTCATGCGTAACGTTAAAGGGGCTGGGCACTTTACAACGTTTCTCGTCTTTAATCGACTGTGTATTAAAAGGTTTTTTCCTTAGTAAACTATTCAAATTTAAACGTGATTAGGTGCCACGTGAAATTTTTTATTCATATTATATTTTGCACAGAAGATTTACAAAACATTTGTTGGATTGTATATCGCAGGGTGCGGCGCGTGGCGGCGAACGGACGCGAAATAGCGTACAACATTGTTTATTCTACGCATTCCACTCAGATAAATATGTCCTTGGCAATTTTATACACCCAGACGCGCGTCGACACCGCCGCCGCCGCCGACACCGACTACACTGCAGATTTATTTTGATTCCAACATCTAATAAGACGAATGAGTCTTTCCAAAGTCTAGAATCTCATCGTTATATACCATTGTAGAAATGCTGAAAAAAAATATTTATTGATTAACTGCTTAAAATTCTAGAGGAAACTATGAAATAATTCTATTAATGTATGTCAATAGAATGTGTTTCGAAGGCGAATCGAAATTTTATACATTTTGGTTGGTAGTTATCGTTATTATAATGAAAATGTGTTTAAAATCACGCATGTTTAAAAGTTATCTATCTGAGTATGCGATAAAAGCTGTACTGCTCTCGTTTCTAATCAAAATTGGCATTCCTCTCTTATCTATATGCCGTCATAAAGCAGTTGTTTACCTACTTGTAACGACTATTTTATTGTTATGCACATCTATTTTAGTTTTTCGTATCTTTACAACTTCGTTTTGCCACTCAGAGCTCTATACATATATTCTCTGACATAGTATTATCATACTATACTATGTAGGCTCGCCCCATAACTTTTGAAGTTAGCATAAGCAATGATAAACTTGCAAAATATGGTGTGTCGACATAGCGGGCCTCGGAACGGTCGGATGGAATTTCTGCGTGTTTGTCCCCCATATAGGGAGTGATAAATTGACGATAGTCGTCGCTCATAAAATTGTATAACTATTTGCTTGATTTGCATAAGAGTGTTTGATTAGCTATCGGAGGACGCCCAGACGTCGTCAGCTTAAGAATGTTGCCTATTTAATATTTCCTCTATAAATTTTTGGGACGATTTAATGTCTACAGTAAAATGTACGATTCCAATCTGTCGGGTGATGGAACGAAACCGATATTTTACCGCTATTCGACTTAAAAACGTCTAATAAAAATTAATATCGTTATATACGGGCGTATTCATTAAAGAAAGTTCTTTTTTTATGGGAAGGTAATTAACGACGCACTTAATAAGGTGAACATCAGTAATATTTTGTTGATGGTGGTATTTATGGATTATTTCATTCTTATAATAATCCTGATATAAATATGCCATTTGACTATAGACTGTAATACTGAACACTGTAATCATGTTTTTTTTGTTGAAAAGAGTGTCTATGGAGTTTCTTGCCGGTTCTTCTCCATAAGACCCACTTTTTGGAACCGTGCAACTAGTTTGACTTTTCAAAAGTGCTATTTTAATGGTCTAATTGAAATAAAATATTTGACTTTGACTTTGACTTTGAAGGCGATAGGTACATGCTTGAATTATTTTCTATCCTTTGCAATAATTTAATAGTAGATATACATAAATAAAGGATTTTATGATCTAAAACGATATTAATTCGGATTATACGATTTTATTTTTCCATTTATGTGCACTTAGTGGTGTGGCTTGATATTTGTACGTTTCATTTAAACTGAAGCTAATGTTAATACCGTGAATGGTTTAATTTTTAATTGTCCATAAATAGAGGCAGTGAGGCGAACTGGCACAAATCCTTGATTTTGAATAAATTGTTGACGAACCGCCATTTGGGTGTGGGCGAAATATGCGACAACAGACTATAATAAACAGTAATTTTCTCATTCCAATATGTACCTTGTTTCCTAGCGATACTAAGCTATTTGGGTTTGTGAATTTGCAAATGATTGTAAGCGGTGTGGTATGCGAAAACACCTGTATTTTATAGCGATTAGATGATAGTATTCTTTTTGCAACGACCGACTGTGTTTACAGTTTGTTCCTTTGATAACTTCTTTTGCGTTTCATTGTATAAGTGTAACAATCCAGTAGTTTTGTAGACATTTGTGCGAAGTTATTGAGGTTTTTATATTCCTTTCTTCCTTCGATTTTTAATGTTTCAGCAAAGTGCTGAACAGTGCAGCTTTTGGCGTTATTATTCTGTTTGTTCAATCTAGGCTTGCATATAAATAAACAAAGTTGTGTCGAAGAAATTGGCAACATTGGCCGTCGTAAAAATCGCAAATATTTCGCCGACCCCATTCTTCGCGGTCGATCATTCACGAAACAATGGAACGAGGAATTTTGTTCCTCAACAAACATTCGCAGAAGCCCGGCGCCTCCCATTCATTGGCGATGCATTAGCGCACATTGATATCTGCTTGTTCGGCCACTGTTTAATCCATACTTTCCGGTCTTAACACAGCTCTAATAACAACGATATGTGAATGGAACCGCTTTGGTGCCATTCCAACCTAATGTTTGATTTTCTACTGCTGGGAAAGTAACATTTGTGCAGTCGTGAAGTTGCCGGCAAACATCGTTACAAGCCATTAGCAACATTTCTGCCATACTTTGAGGGCGGTATACGAGGTTGCACCGACCAACTTGTGATTGCTTTTCTACATTCTGTAACTATGGCATATTTGCATAATGAGAAGATTTGGATGCCAGAGATATCGTTAAAATTGTTGTATGTGTGTGTTTTCTCAATATTAGCCGTAGGTACCCTTGTATTTTATGTATGTAAATCTTGAAACCGGTCAGTCGATCCCATGAATGGGCAATTCTTATAACATTCGCTAAATTAATTAGTATGCATCATTAAAAATAACACAAATACCATAATAAATTACGACGATCATAAAGTTTGTTCCTGCGAATTAGAGTACTGGCTAAATTTTTTACAACGTCGCGTCTGCGTTGTAATAAGATTTATAGCATTTAATCTCGTTCATCAGACTGTGGGTATATATATTACTTATTATTCAAACAAGCAACAGAATGGGAGTGACCATAATGCAATATCAATTAGAAATTCCTGACTCTCGGTGATATTATACGCGGGGCGGCCGACGATTCGTCATTCTGTATAGACATTATTTAGACTAGGTATCGTATTATCGAATGTTTGTGAGCGGAGTCGTGATACTCATGATATTGTGTCGCACGCGCCGCCTGCCGGCGTGACGAAGGCGGCTGGTATGCGGCGTGATTCAAACGGAAACCCTATATATTCAGTGTTTATGCAACTCGCTGTCCGTCCGTCCGTCACTTCTACAGACAGCATGCAACATAGAATTGTATAAATTACATTCAACCGCTGTATGCGAGTTTAACTCTATTAGAAATTAGGTGCCTATTTCATGTTTATAAAAATTTATAGCAGATCACTTACCTTATAATCAATCGTACAAACCTAATGCCTAGAGGGATTACTTATGCAGCTTGTTAATATTCATTAATATCAGAAGAAGGATTTCTTGTTTTTAAAGGCAGTGTCAGAAGTTTATTATTCAGATCGGAGGACTTAATGTGTGTATATTCTCAATTCTCAAGACGAGCATGAGACCTTGGTGGGAATGACGTGACGTGCGATTCAACAACACAGTTCACACTAGGCGTTGGAATGTCGTTTGTCAATGATCGAATAACGCGTGACGTCATAGCGTCGCATTAGCCCGCTGCGTTTACCATCAATACATAATTACCACTTTCGAATGAACGCTGCTGCAATTTGGTGGATAAATTCGGTGATTGGCCGTGATGTAAGATCCGAACAATATTTATATGTGGTTACTTTAATGCATGGTTCGGTTCAGATACAAATTTTATATTCACGCATTGGATCATCCGGTCGACGTGCTTCGACGAATCCATTGCAATATGTGTTTAATTCGATTATAACGTTGTACGAATGTGTCAGCGATACGGAATGCGAGAGGAAATCACGTTGACCCCTAACTCGATTCCTTTTTAGGACATCGGAAGGTCTGTAATCTTCCTGTCCGTGAGTTTGTATTAACAACATTATGTATGAGGTTTTATTTAAATAAGTAAATAGGATACGTGACATGACATCACGCCGCAAGAATTTACTTATAACTTTGTAAGGGGCAGGTTGTTCACCTAACATTATTATCCTTAACCGTGTCTACTGACACAGTTTCTTATGACAGATTAACTTACAAAAATCTAGGGCAATGCCCTCTTGGAGTAAAGGAGTAAAAAAATCGAGATTGTTCTGAAGCCCAAGGAATGTGCATTAAACGGGCCATCCGGATTAAAATATTTCCCTGGCGGTATTTATAGAGCATTAGTAGGTGTGCGTGTTCGTCTGTCGGTCGGTCGATATGTGTGAGACAGCATGGCACCGCCTCCCACCAGACGTGCTCCAAGTTTGTTGTAATCCAGGATTTGGTCATTGGACTTTCGAAATGATACTTGGATATATGACTAACAGTCGAATCATTTGAATTTACGATGAGCCTCTTAATTCTTTGGCGGTCTGGAAGGACATTAGTGCGAGTTGACTGAAATATTGTCTCGATTGGATTTTTGTGCATGGATTTGAGAGATTTTACACCTGTAATGAATGTGAAATCTGCAGGGGCATGTAACTAAATAGTCCAAAGCGGGCAGCAACCTTCGTGCTTCTATTTGCGGCTGCTGAACGGCGGTACATTGGCCTTCTCCCGCGCTATTTTCCAATGAGACGGTGATGCACTGGCATATCGCTCGGCATAGCTCGCGGATTTATTCGCATCGATTACGCGATACAGCTGTGTGTGAACTCAATTCTGTTACGAATTGTAATATTTATGTGAAAATTTGTACGAAGAGTGAGGTAAAGTGGAACAAATTATATAATAATTGTAAGTCGGACGTAATTGCAGAAAAGGGGACTATGTTTTCTTATTCATTAATAATTATTTAAAGTTTATGTTTAGTGTAGTCATTAAGATGATATAATGCAATTTAGTCACTAACTAATTAATGAAACTACTATGAAATCATTACCTACCGGACTGAATTATTTTAGATTGTTAACTTTTTACCAAACCTATTCAAACAGCAGCTGGTGCTTACCTATTTTATCTTGGAACGCAATTAGAGACAGAATTAGGATCAAATTAGTTCGAAGCATCTATAACGTTTCATTTGGGTTGTGTTGACGACTCAACTTACTAGGGGTAAATAAAAGGTTTTAGTTTTCAAGGTACTCATAGCTCTATAACTTGTGTAGATAAACTCATTTCAACAAAAACAACTTTGAGAATACCTGTTCTTAATTATGTATTCAGTTTAAAGTTAGTGCGCAAGACAAGTAGCCAAATTTTAGCTAAGGTCGATAGATGGCGTTGTATTTAAATAGTCAAACTATACTCTTTTATTATCTGGTTTGAATGGTTAATAATATTACTTGTATTTTGTAGACAAGCTTCCGACATTCTCGGAATTCCATTTAATAAGATACTTAATTATTCTGTTATGTGTTATAATCTTATCTTTGAAGATTGCTTTAGCACTTCCATTGCTATCAAGCTACAAAGGAAAACCAACAATAATATATTGTTGTTTTTTTTTACTAATTCTCTTATAAATGTGACGTTTATAATACAACATAGAACAACGTCACCATTTGCAACAATTCTTAAAAATACTTAAAAAACTTTTTTCACGGAACCAGCAAAATAGTGTCTATCTAGTACCTATCTACCTATTCAAGTAGCATCAATAATCCAGTTACAATATTTTTTGATTGGAGTCAGTGTTTCGTTTACGTAGGCGCGTGTGCGTGTGTGTAAAAGTATGCTTATGTGTGGGTCTAGGGATTCCGTGACACGGGTCACCGTTTCCGAGAACTCGACTCGTCTTGACGTCCCGCTGACAGGACTGGTTTTGCCGTTCTCCCATAACGCAGCAACATTGTTTCTCTATTTGTCTCGCTTGCTTTTACTACTCTTGTATCTCCTTCTTGCTCCCACACCGATGCATTGGATGCGCACACGCACGCGCCCTCTATCCCCTCACCTCGATAAGAGTGATCGTGTTTTGAAATGGACGCCGCATTCGGTAGCCGTGCGGAAGGAGTAACGAATTCCCATTGAAGATTTACCCCTCTTGACTTTGCCTCAATTAATTTTATTGTTTTAACAAAAAGACAGAATGAACACAATGTTATCTTTTGAATTCTAACAAATTTATATTTTTGAATGGATCGTGTCTGTTAACTTAAAATAATTAATGAATCTAAGTAGTTAATAGTTGCTAAATTGAGCTGTAAGGTGTTTATTATAATTGCATGTGAATTTAACCTTACACGAAGTTATACGCACTCATTATACAGCCTTTACTTGATTGCTTACTGTAAAACAACCAGCAAACGGTAAAACAGAATCACGCGAACATCGAAAACGTCGATTTCAAAAGTTGCACGTTGCAAGTTGAACTGGACATAAACGTGGCCAATTAACCGAAGAATCTTATTTAATAACCGACTACCGTATAAACGCCATATTAAAAGTCACGAAAACCGTTAAGTGGGATGCGTATGAGACGCGGCGTTCGTTCGATTTCGTCACCATCGGATATGCGAGTGTGTCCGCTTTTTGTTCGTGAACTGGTCGTACGTGAATCATGATCGAAATTGTATCAGCATGCAGCAGTGGAGCAGGTCGCCGGCGCCAGAGTACCACGCCCTGCGTGCGCCAGCTCCCGGGCACCCGCATCGGCCGTCATTAATTATTCTCATGCCACAACCTGCCTGTATTATCTGCACGCCTAGGCACAACTTGAATCTAGAAACTTGCACCTGTTTTTTGTTCGATACTCTGTTTTATCTATAATTCTATCGCACTTGTAACATTGCATTTTGAATCAGAAAATCTTTAATATAAAATATGTTGTCTCTTGTAACACTTAAGGCGATTTCTTCGTCCTATATTCGTCGATTCGTAACCTTATTGCCTCAATTTTGAATGACACGATTGACTAACGAGGTGCTATTTCGACCAGAGTAAATCCAATGATATTGACCGCGTCCTCTTGATCCCGTAACTTCTAAATTGATTGAAGGCTAAACGATTTCAACGGTCTAGTGATTAATCTATTTTCGAACTGGTAAAGATGTAAGATATCGATGTTAAATTTGGTGAAACATCTAAAACAAAATTGGTTGATTTAAAGGAGGCCAGTGGCATGTTTACACACAGAGCCAAGGCGGAATCGTTTCAACCAGTCCATATTACCGAATGGCCAGTGAAATTATCCAGTCGAAAGATTCGAAATAATAACTGGAGCTTATTATTATTTTACCTTAATGATAGTTATAGAAGCGCAGTAATAGGCTCGCCCCTGTTCGTGGGAAGAACGTCGGATTGACGTAAGACCTTCTATGGGAAGCTTTTTTGTAGTTTGGCATTTGCTCGATTTTTTAAAGCATGTACGTACCTGTTAGTTTTGAAATGAAGTTTAGTTTTAAGTAGATAAATGTTTATTATAAATAGCATCTAAGAAGCAAATTTTTTTCTGAACGATCATAACTGTAAAATGTTATGAGTACCTATTGTCATTTTATAATTATTGTTCTTTTAAGTCTTGCCAACGATGCCTTCAAAAATAAACGGTTCATGTATTACCTAAACATTATTGTTCCACATAATCTGAAATTCCACATTGTTAGGTTCCTTATTCTTAAGATTTCCTAAATTCCAATACAATGAATTCCCAGCTAGCCTTAACTCTTCGATGACCCAAAGCGTTTCCTAGACTCAACAAAAAATGTTCATTGTTCCAGATATACTAAGCCACAGACATTCGCGGACTGCATCGGGAATGAGCTTCCTCTTGGATGGGAGGAGGCCTACGATCCACAGATTGGACGTTATTACATCAATCATGTCAATCGTGAGTAACACCTGTTGTTTATTCGGCAGTTTTTCTGATAAAAGAGTTCTTGGTATTTTGTAGAGTAAATCATGCTTAGAATATTTTAGGAATAAAATGATTGTTCCTGAAATCTACATTTTTACGTAGGTCTACAACCGTTTGGATTTGTATTTATACATAAAAATTTTGACTTGTAATTTTTATTACAGTATTCCTTGACTGTAATGTCTCATAGATACCAACTTATTATCGAATAAGAAACAATTGATTTACAACATATAGAACAGACGTATAGATAGCTAGTTAGTGTAGAATTTTCGTCTGATAAATGCACTGATTATCATATTATATAGCAAAATAGTGGGCCTGTATTAACAATGTAATTATTCATTTTAGCACAATGATTTGTTTGTACCGGTTACACTCGGTTCTTATTTATTATCCCTTGGATTATTCAGTATGTCGGGTGAAAAATGTACTACGCGGGGGGCTTATGAAGTACCACGGTGCTTTAGTTATTCCCTATGAATTATTGAACAGGTTGATTCATGTCTAGCCTATAGAATGTTGCGACTGTTGCGGCCACCATCTTGAATTCGATATTTGAAATCGAAATGCGCAAGAGTTTTAACGTCACACCACGAAAAATAGATGGCGTTGCGCGTACGTTCAGATGCACGTCCGTGCAGTCGTGACTCGTGGATATAATAAGTTTCTATGTGAATCCTTAGATTATTCTATGGCAGAGCACTAAATAAGTCGTGTTATGAATGGAATGCTTACGTATCGTTTATTTACGCAAATGTATCTTCGTGAGTCGTATTGAATTGATTAGTCGTTGCATAGATATTGCTTTGCTACCGTGTAATCTCACATGCAGATAAAATAAACGTGTTTATTTGAATTTTTAATTCATTTTATAACATATTACATCTGTGAATATAGATAGTCATAGTTAACCTGCAGAAAATCTGTTTAACATGAGCAAAAATTACATTTCAATATAAACATGGATTATTCAGAAACATTACGAAAATCTTGATTCATGATGAGAAAACTAGATGTCAAGGATCTCTAAAATTATGGTCGAAGCTACATTACTAATAGGGATGTAACTAAAATATTACCTTTAAGCCGTTCCCCCTACAGCAGTGATCGTAATATTACTATAACTAACTAGAACCTCGGCAATCACAAGCGAATAAGATAACACATTTACAACAATAAATTATTCCTAAAGAAGCAACTTAAATCCAGTTTATAAATGACTTCTAACAAGGTTTATGGTCAGTGTCGAAAACTCACAACTCTACAATATTGTTACCTATCTACACAACACTATAAAAGGTAAAAAGGCAATAATGACCGCGCTATAAGATGGAAAACGCGCGATATCTGACGACCCGCGAACACCCGATAACGGTGTGCGCAAACGCACGGCGTACATTTTCGCACGACGCTCACGCATTCTTATGCATTATTTATAAGGACCGTAGAACTTTTCCGCCATTTTCTTATTTTTTTTCGAGACCACCCATCAACTCACGCTGATCGGATCGGCTTTTGATCGCAGCTTGTTAGTTTTTATGTTTTTTCGGTGTTAATTTCTGAGGAATCGCTCGTATTCAACGATTTACTACAGTGATGGTCGCTAGCGTTTAAAATTTACAAGATGACCAAGAAAGAGCGTTTGAATCGCATGAAGAACTTACAATGTTATGTCATCCGATTTTATACAGAATTCAATACTACCTATTAGTGTTTGGAAACGTATTAATATGTAAAATGAATCAATGTTATTGTAAATTAGTATCTTATAAATATTTTTTGCTTTCTACAACTTTGAGTAAAGTTATCCTTATTAATTTTGATAAGGTATCATAATTATCTATTGATAAAATTCTCTGAATTTTTATGATTACTACTTATCTGAAAATAATTGATTTTAACTTTTATTAATTGTGAACACGCATCGTCGCTTCGGCTTCTGTTAGATTTTTTCTGAGCACCATCTCTACTAACGTGATTGGGCAATATGCCTAATTAAATCGCATAGGCAAACACTGTTAACTGTTGATTAACCATAATGTGAATTAACTCGTCAAGTAACAAATGACAGACACAATGAAAAATCTATACAGGGCTCATAATATGCGATTTAATTTTAAATAATTATATTGCTTTACGTCATACGAAAAACAACGTTAATTATTAAATCAGAAATAAAAATCATAGAACAAGACTTACATAATTTATTAGCATTGAAATTTGTTGTTCATTAACTAACATTAATTACATAATTTATATCTTGCTTAAATGTCTTTCATAAGTATTACCTACTATTTAAACATTTGTAACTTTGATAGTGCATTTCATTAAAGTTGTGCTGCCATCTATGTTGTCGACTGCAAAACATATGTATATTCGAGCAAATAAATTCTCCTTGCTCATTAAAAGCGTTTGCTAGGGAGTGTTATACCGACTAGAATATTTGTCTTAAGCTAATTTATACATACCCATCCAGAACAAATTATGCAGAAGTATTCAAATAGGATTCCTTAACGTTTATTTTATTAGATCCTATCACAAAAGAAAGCAGTCCCGCGCTTTTTAAATTATATACGATTTAAAAAACCATTTTCTGTTCGCGTAACTACATGACATTACTTAAACTGATTACAATTTAGATATTGTCATTTAATTTAAACGCGCATGGAGTAAATTGGATGTTTATTTAGTGTGTTGTAGAGCAGGGTGCTATTCTCATAAGTTGTTGGTTACATGCGTCGGCGCTACTATGCGTCACATTTACGATTCCGACGTGTTGTGTAGGGTTGCTATGGGCTACGGATAATATAGGAACTGTTATGTGAACTCGTTCTCTTAACCATTCTGTTCTTCTTTCTGCTTGTACCTACATACTAAGATTACCTACTACTTACTATAATTTATACTAATTTGCTTCAGAAATGTTAGTAGGTATCTGACGTGAAGAGTTTACATTTTAATCCATTTTTATTTGCACTATTGTCATAGTTTAAAGATATTTTGTAATAGACAACACAATCTAAATGTCCAAATACTGAATTTACTGATCAATAATAGGTAAGAATTGTTCGTAAAAAGATTGCAAAACCTTGCTAGGATTTTGCACAAAATAGTTCAAAACTCTTTGTAAGTATATTTATACACTTCAATACAGTAGCCCTAGTGTCCACCGCCTATATTCAATACAAAATGCAAATGACTTCCAACTCGTTTATGGTACAACCCGTACAACTATGGTGTTTTAAGCATGTAGATCCATCGATAGCTTACCCATAGCCATTGCATTAATTCTGGTCAATGTTAATTGATAATTAAAACTATTTATTAGATTGTATTTTATTGGATATTACTGTGTTACTCATTTTGAGATTCTCTACTATTTCAGTTACAGGTTAATGTTAATTATGGTGCTTTCTAATGGTTTTCTTAAGACTTAATGTCTCTCAGATCTCCTTGGCCATATAATCCGGTCTAAGGCTTTATCTTCTCATTTTTGGTGAATCGTTTTATAAGAATGCATATGAGTAACCACAATAATTAGTCGAAGGTAGTTTATTCTATCTTGTTCGATCTAAAATTGTAGTAGAAACATATCTAAGGCAGAAAGTGACCCATTCATCATTAAAGTATCTTTCTAGTGAAGATTAATCTTAATGTACTTGAAAACTTAATGAAAATTCAAGTTTATTTTGATTTAAGTCAACGACATTTAGCATGCCATTACTTTCCCTATAAAATATGCGACCATAATGATATTCCAGATATACAGTAACACGTACAAAATTATATCTCCTTGGTAGTTAAGCACGTCGCCATAATAGCGAATTACATTCGAAGTGGCGTAGTAAAGCGGCTAAAATGCGGTCAAATTAGATATGAAAATGCAGGACGTTACAAATGTTGTGCCCATCATTTAAAAGCTCATTTCTTGAAGAGTGCCTTGCGGATAGCATTATTCTTCACTAACGTGGCTTGTCGTTAGCATGATAATGAAAATAAATGTACGGTGAAGCCTAGGGAGGCTTCACCGTACATTCATTTTCATAATCATAGCTAGGGAGCTATGATTTTTTCATATTAAATGAATAATTATTAGGTCCATGATAACATTTAAATTGTTTACATTTATTAATTTAATTTTTTTAATGTGATATCTGTGTCAGAATCTGGGGGTTGTGAACAAACTGTGCTCTGAGAACTTCAGATTTTATTCAAACTAAGGGTATTTTATATATAAATATATTTCTATAAGCATTTTAATGCTTGCAACAATCGCTTTGTTAAGTACAAGCTGATATAAATTCACTGCAGTGTGACATTTAACTGAATTTCCAAAGAAACTTTCAAATAGCAAGAGAAAATTTAAATTTGGCTTCTAAATAACAAACTTATGTAATGGAAATGAAATATCTACACTCATGTAGTATCTAAGTTATTAAATAATCCTTTTAAAGATTAAATTACAAGACTTCAAAAATGTAAAAGTTAATAAAGTTACTGTAAAGTATTGATTAAAAAGAATTAAAAAGAAGAGATTAAAAATAATTGTCAATTAAGCAGCATCTTTAACCGAGACAGACCAAGATTATCACATGGAGTTTATAGCATTAATAAAATAAATATTAACATGCCGATTCATAGACAAATTGGCAATGAAATAATCTTACAAGATCAACAAAACATTGACACACTCATTAACGATCGTATCACAGTTCTCGATAGAAAAGGACAAGCGATAATGAAGTTGAAACTCGTTTGAAATAAGCGGCCCAATTAATTTTAATTTTTTTCATGTATTTAAGAATCTTTCAACGTAGCAGTTTGCATACTTGTGTAAATATGCATGCGATACTTTGTTAATACCTCCTCCACTTTACATATTTAGTTTACAGCATCCATGCTCTTTATCTAGGTATGCAATCTCCCCCATACCTATTTTCTGCATAAGCCAGCAATATTTATACGCTTCATACTAGCTTTTATTTTACACAGTGCTTCGTTGAGAATTTCATTTGATACTTTGAGTTCTTTTTAAGTGAGTGTTTAATTTTACAGCAAATCATATTGAACTAATTGTTAATTGAAATTAGCTAAATGATGTATTCAAATAATGTTTACTAATTTGGAATTGTTTTACCATTGACTTAGTTTGAAAGCTTTAATTAGTATTTCTTAAGACATTATTTATATTTTGTGTAGCAAAGTAAAATGTTACTTTGCTACACAAAATAAATACCTCTGTATCGTGGTCGTTGAATATCAATAAATTTGGCTGTGTGTGGTCAATTTCCACCGTCAAAGGAGGCAACGTCACGTGCGTTGCTTGTTTATGGTCATGTGTCGGGTTTGATTTCGCTTTGATATTATTTATTATCAGTTTTCGAAAGGGCCCTATGAATGATTAAGTGAGACGTGACTTTGATCCTTTGTCTACACCTTGCGTTTGATGAAATGTACCTATGGTATAATTTGTTTTCAGGACACGTTTTGTTTGTTTTTTTTTTCACGCCAGACATAGAAGGATTCCATTAGAGACATAACTTATTTGTTTTCTATAGCCAGCGAGCCATACATTAGGGAGGATATTAAACGATATCGGTGTACACTGTTTGTGTTTTCTTTCTAATCGTATAGTCTAGTCATGCATCTGCTTATTTGCAAGCAATTACAAACCTGCTGAACTAAATACTATATATAT
This sequence comes from Acronicta alni, assembly GCA_964056405.1. Classification (NCBI taxonomy): domain Eukaryota; kingdom Metazoa; phylum Arthropoda; class Insecta; order Lepidoptera; family Noctuidae; genus Acronicta; species Acronicta alni. The sequence continues at coordinate 10,175,335 of OZ043930.1, forward strand.
AAATCGTTATAGATATAATCATTAACCATGAGTTGCCTGTCTGTGTTACCTATTTGATTAAACACTATCACTTTACCTTCATCGCGAACAGTAGCCAAATTACATAGCAATTTCGACGGCATTGTTTCTCTAATCTGATATAAAGTGAGTAACAATCTGTCCGTAGAATCGTTCCGGCCTTGCCGGGTTCAGAATTGAGAATAATAATTGAAAGATCGCCGCGTGCGTACTTTGGATGTCACGCGGTGTGCGAATGATGGAGGAATGCAGCTGCTCCGATGATGACTGACTCTATGATTGGTTCCTGCCGCTATGTGGTTTATGACGATATGTGGATCATTTGATTACTGTTGTCATGTTAGAGACTTCTTAATAGTTATATCGTTGTTTGGGCTTGAGAGTCGATGAAAATTTGAAAATAATAGAACTTTTCTTTAAATTTTACAAAACACACTTCAATTAGATTAAAATTATTAATTATTTTCTGTTATTATTATAGACTATACCAATAGCAAAAATAACAACAGTAATTATAAAAAAAGTAATAGTAGCGCTGAAATTATATGATATTGGAAAGTGTTTCCAAAAAATATACATCTCGCAATGACTTTTTCAGATAAACAACCATGAACCACGCCATGCTTCATCCTAAATGTCACTATCGGCTGTAAAAGCGATAGGTATCAGTGTTTATTGAATGCCACCATTATCAAACACTACTTCGGTCTCGTCATTAATCGGTCGGTAATCGGCAACCGTATCGCATAGTTTGACGATGAGTAATTCTTTAGCCTTAATCTGGCTCGCATATTGGCTTGCGGTTTCTGCTTATTTGTCTCAAGTAATTGACAACGGGGAAAACGGATTTATGAAAATTCCATTAGCTTTAAGTAGTTTTGAGTCAATAGGTCAAAATTTCAAGAATATTTTTTGCGTATGAAACTTTATAAACAAAATACTCAAGGCATGAGTGTTAAATATATTGACATTAAGATAACTCTAATCAAATGTCTGCAGATATCTTACAATATGTGAAGATATAAATTCGAATTGTAATATACTTACAGAATATTTGAACACTTAAAGTAATTAGTGTAAAATTATACACATAGAAAGTAAATGTAATCACAATTTATTATTACAGAGGTGACGCAGTTGGAAGACCCGAGGTTAGAATGGCTCAGCATCCAGGAAGCGATGCTGAGGGAGTACCTGCACACAGCGCAGGAGGCCCTCGAGGTGAGTCACATTTACTACTCTCAGTTATTGATGCCAACCATCACAGAAATGGCAATGCTAATTTAGATAATCCTGCAGTCGATACCAATTAAAACCTTGTACCTATTAACATCAGAGAAGGTAATCTGAACATGCACTTTTGAGATAAATGCTTATGCGGTGGTAAATAATTGTATAAGATTAGGAAAATCCGATTTATTCATGGATAGTAAGTTAATATACTTAGTTTGTCAATACTGTACTTAGAACGACATCTTATGGCAAAATTGTTTTAATATAAAAGTAACCGTTTTATAATCCTACGCCGAATACACAGTAGTCTTTACATATTTTATCCCAATCATATATTAAGGTTCTCATTACTTCAACAGCCATCATGTGTATTTCCCAGTGACAATTTGCCGTCCATGTCTCAAAGCACTTACTTTGCATCGATTAATGGTTTATCTCAGTTCATCAATCGATCAGTTCCATTTTAATGTGCAGATACGAAGGCAATGTTGTCGATAATTTCAACTTGACTTCATCGTCTATCGTGTGCAGCTGTTACTTATCGGACATCCATCGATAAACGCTTTAGCTCGTATCAGTAGAGCAATGTCATTGGATTTAATTTAAACTCAATTAACTTGTGACGTTGGTCCGAGAAGTTGGCGGTTTTTCATTCCTGATGATTTTGATAGCCAATGCGATCTATAATTGTATACTTTATGACTTTATTTTAGTTAAAAAACTAATATTCTATAACTAAAATAGTAAAAAGGTTATGTATTACAACATACGAAAGAGATAAACACGAGTAGGTACCATAAAGTTCTCTTCTCTCGCGAGAGGAGGAGCTCAATCTACATGAATACAATAATATTGACAACGGTGGGAATAGAAAACAGAATTAGCCTCGTTTTGCGTATCATTTGGACTTTCTGTAGCGGTACATGACCATCAAGTTCATGGATTTAAATGTCATTTGGCATTGCTGTGGCCCTTTTCATTTATATTTACAGTAACGTTACATACTGTTACGGCTAAAAGCAAGTACCTATGCTTTCTATGCCTCTTCACTTTTCTATATAGGTACAAGTACTTGATTTAACACGTGGTTTTTATTTATTAAAATCATCCAAGTGTACTTTTGTTCGAGTATTTCCTGTAATGAGAGGTTGATGAATATAAAATTAATCAAATAAGTACTGTATTCAGTTGAAGTTGTTATCTAGAATGAAAAATACGATACTATCAGCCTGCTATCTAAAAAAGTTAATAATTAACAACACAATCATAAAATGTATATTGTCAAAGGTTGATGTCTTATCTTTGTCTTAAGAAATACATAATGTGTAAGCAGTTATAGTAAAAATTCAAAATGAAATTATTGACACATGGGGTATTGATGAATGAATGATTTAATGAATAATGAATTTTCATGAACCCATAAACTGACTGTAATTTAGCTACAAATAAAAATACTATGCAAAGGTCAGCCCAGTCATTAAAATGTGGTGAAATTAAATGAAACTCTGCTATCTATAATTAAAGTGCTCAAAGGCACATTAAACACTCGTTTAGTGGCTTCTCCGACAGATAACGATGGAATGCGATCGTGCCCTGATACTGAGATAAGAGATAAGTGGTTGCGGTATTGTTTCGAATTGAGCACGCAATGAGATGGGGCTTGATGGAGCAAAGTTCACTCAGGAAGCGAAATTGAACGCAGTACGGTTTTAATTTCTGAACGTTTGTATTAAGAAAATGTAGGGTAAAAGATGCTAGTCACTTAAGTTGATAGAAGTCAATTTAAAAGTGGTGTTCTGTAGCAAGAAAACGGCACGAGTGAATGTAATTGATAGAATTCTATTAAAGTCATTAATGTAAGTAATAGAGAAAATATATCAAGTGAACAAAATAACTGACGTTGATTCATCTGTACTTGACCCTTGAACCCGTCATACTAAGAAACATACATAACTGAAAGAATTTTAATAACATTGACGTTCTTAAAGGTCAAAGTGATTTGCTGATCTAAGATCTTATTATTAATAACAATAATAAGGGCTTAACATACAATTATTTGTCTGTACAATACTTATCGCGATTGGAATAACATTCAAAGGTTAATAAATACTTCCTTCCTTGTTGATTGTAATTTGGATAATATTGACGAAATATTTTTCTTAATGAGAGCTAATTTATATGCCGTAGTTTAATTTCTGTGTCATTGCAACTGCATTTAAATTCTTTGGTATGTAGGTACCTGAATTAATTTCTGAACAATTTGATTTTTATCTGACATTTAAGACTAAGAATTTCTTGCTTTAACTTTCACAATTTTTATGTGATATAAAAGAATATGTTATAACATCATAGAAGGCTATATTAAATACTTTCCTGGTGTGCCTACAGATTGTAGGTTATGGACTTTAAACATCTCACGTCCACATTCGCACTCTGAATACCGTTATCACCACAAATCTGCATTCGTTTAGCGAGAACATACGTGATTTTAACTTCATAGTAGCTTTTAAGCATTTTTAGAATCAGACTTTTAAAAGCCATGAAAAGCTTATGTTATTTTTTGAAACTTAGGTTAGTTTAAATATGAGCTCAAGTTTGGACTGGAATTTGTTTTCCAATTAAGTTCCTAATTTAAAGTCTAATGCTATAATATCCAAATAATTTAACTTACTAACAATATTTTGGACCGAATACCACGGTTTGAAGGAATTAATATTTAAATTAACGCAATTTCAACGAAAGAACCTTGATATTTAGTTCCAATTAGTATGGTCTCAGCTGTCAACATATTGAGGCTGTTAGGTTCAAGACATTTCAGAATTTCCAACGACGCTGATTTTGAATATTTTACTTTTAATATAAAATTGAGTGGTATTGAAAGGATCACTGGACGAAAGCCTAATCCCTCTCATTCTGAGAGAAGACTCGTCCCAGCTGTGCGACGATGGGTTATTGATGATAAAATTGAGTACCTACAAGTAATTTAAAATTAAAACCGAATATAGTAAATAAGTAGTATAGATGGTTAAAGTATTCCAAGACGCAAAATGTTAGGATTCGTTCTCCAGATACAGACACCTAAAATTTAAATAACAAATATACCAACATCAAACTCCACAGGAATGCGACAGACGTCACAGACGATAGACTACTAGCAGTCATCAGAGATAACCTTCAGATCTACCAATTGACGTCAATTGATTGATAACTTAGGTGCAAGTAAACAAAAAGCTACATTAGAATGATCAATTACCGTAACCCGGGACCTTAGACCTCAGCTTGCGCAAATTGATGTGGATCTCTTCAATGCGTAGAGATTATAATGTACTCTGTCATTATTTTGAAGTTTGCTAGATAGTCTGTCGAAATGTCATATGGTTAATAGTTTATCTAGTAATTTGATATCGCATAGATGTGGAATTTTTGGCCTACTTTCTTTTTGAATTGGTTTTTTAATCTTTTTTCACATAAATGTTCGTCAGCTATTGAGTGAATGAATTGTTTCATAATCCGTTTCGGGTGTTGAGTTTATTTTCTCTTTCTGTTTAATTTCTGCAAAGTTCTTAAAACTTCATAAAATAACTTACCGGATTATTATGACTCAATGTTTTGTAACAATAAAATATGTTGTAAAATAGTTTGTGGATATTCTATCTCGCCATAAAACTGGCAAAACACGTTTTCTCGGTTATAATCCAAGAAAGTGACATTTTAGCGTTGTTATCATAATCCCCACGTGTTTTAGTGTTCAAAACATGTAAACAGTAGGTGTCGTAAGTTGGGCTGTGGCCGGAAGAGGTACACATACCGGCTTTAACAGAAATACCTTGTCTGGTTGAGTAAATAGGTTTTATTCTAATTAAGTTGTGAAACAATATTTGCTAACAATATTCGCAAATTTGTTTACGGACTTTAAAAAGTATTAGGTATTATTGGATGGACCTTGGGAAAGTTTGAGGGGTCTTGTCGACCTTATTAAATAGTTTTACTACAACCAGGTTTTTAAGTTAAACATTTTGGTTATGGTGAAGAGAAATTAAAGCTGTTTATTCTGTGAACAATAAATATTTTATTCCCAAAAATCCAAATTAACTAAACTAAAATAGTCTCTCAAATTTCTTACTCTAGTATTCGCCATTCTGTTTGAATAACCTGTATGAATCAGGTGGTCAAATATTCTGTAAAAGCTAGTCACACCAAGACATAGTTGTGGTCAAGGATTTATGATACAGCCGCATTGTCAAGTTGTTTACTTTGGTTTATGCTATCAAATGCTTACTTTAGAATCTTTAGTATGAGACATATTGAAAGGAATGGAGGAAATTTATTTAATATTCAGTCAGTTTGATAAACAGATTTTACATCTTTAAGCGTCTTCAGCAATGGTTGAATACCTTTGTAACGCGTTAACCACGAAATTGTAATATGCGTTGCGTGCAAACACATTTAACTGATCGGATATTGCGTTCCGATGCGTGAGTCAATCTTTCGATAGGCGCTCCAATTCTGCGTAGCGAGTTGTTCCGTGAATAGACGCGTGCGCAGGTTTTCGCGTATGTTTTAATTTTGGTATAAATTATGAAGTTTTTTTAGGAATTGTTAACTGTGAGGCTATTTGTGACAGAGAGATCTTATAAAAGGAGATGATACATAAAAACATGAAGGTAATTCACACAAACGGCTTTAGCGTTCTGGTTTGAGGAGGCTTTATTTTTAAGTATGAGATGAAGAAAACATCTTTACAGTCCAGCACGATGTTTATTTTAAATATTAAAAGAAAGTAAAAATGTTTGCGCCAATAATAATCGAAAGCTGGCCTTTTTATGACCTCATAAACGATCGACACATCGTAAATTGCTATTGACACTTGATGCCCCATTTCATACTTTTAAGATAACAAAGACATAGGCAGTAAAGTTGTGCATATTGTACGTTTTACGAGAGTTTTATCATTGCAGATAGCTTCAACAGGCCATCAAAGTCACTTAGCTAGAGATAGGCGACGTCTAGTCAAGTTGCAAATCGTTTCGGAACTTGGAGTTGATAATATGCAATTCGACTTTATTGTGCTTTTAGAGATAACATGTTGTTATATCTATGGATTTGTGATATAGTCATTTTAGTTATGCCTCTTTCAAAGAGTTTCGAAAGCTCAAACATACATACATTTGTATCGATATGGCCTTTAAAGTTTAACTAAGTGAAGATTTCAATATATTTCATTGTGCGATAGGGCTTCTTGCCTATAGAGTCATCTTGATTTACAAATATAGCACCAAATGTCTGTGTCAACAAAGTAATTCAACTCCAAAATGGCAGACAACATGCGAATGGCATATAAAAATTCACTGACTTATTTCAAGTATAGTACAGAAGCCTCGCCACTATGGGGACGTGCAAGCATGTGCACACAATTAAAACAAAACATCATATAATCCAGCAACATAAAATCCACGCGAATGCATCCTCTATTGCTTGATGTATAAAGTGAAGTCAACATTTCCCAAGCAGAAAATTTAAGTTTGCCCAATCGTATACACGCTTAAATCTAGTATGGACGCGTTTGCGCAAGGAAGATGTGACTAGCACTAAGTATACTCGAAGAGTTTAGTTTAGCAATATGAATAAAATCGTGTTTACTAATTAGCAAATAAGCTTACGTATAGAATTTTAATTGGGACGTCGCCTACGTAACCTAGAAACTGGCTGTGATAATTGTTCTGGTTATTGGTGATAAATAAAATAACGGATTAATCTTTGTTATAAACTTGATCGACTATTGTGTTGTCCGTCCGGTTCGCTTCTCTGATTTGCTTTAATGAAAGCTAAATGTTAAACCCACTATTCTTTATATTTAGAACTGCAGAGAGAATACTGCTATAAATGACTGTAATTTCATATTAATTAACGTAGAAAACCTCAATCTTAAACCAAGCTAGTTAATTAATTCTGGAGCTGAATTTAAAGCTCAAGTTAAGCTCAATCGTTACACTCTTGAGCCTCTTGCTTTGCACCTTCGATATTTTTGGATACACTCCAGGTATTTCCTTGGTATCATGTGATTACAGAATTAGATTTGGTCTATAAGACATCAGTCCTTCGCAGAAGTATAAAATTTCTCGTGCCGCTTCCTAGAACTTACTCGCGCCACTAATTCTGTATCATGGAATGCGGTTGCGTGAGGCTAAGGAAAAATGTATATCACTTTTGGGAAATAATGTTCTAGGTATATTACGTTGAAATGGAATGTGGAAATAACTACCTATAGCTATTCGCTTTATTTGCATTCAATTTAAATAAAATTTCTAACCCATTCTTAGTTACCTACTATAATTCAGTTTTTAAATAGCGCTTTGTTTTTTCTCTTAAATTAATTATCTTGTTCCACCTAGTTTCTTAAGTAGCTTAGATTCTATTAATCAGATATATTTCTCCGAAGGATGCAGTCAGATTTGGCGTGTTCCCCGAACTGTGCGCGTGCGCCTCTGTTCGTGCCACTACGCTATCCGATTACAAAGGACCTTAATACTTGAAATTATTTGCATCGCAGGTGCCTACAACAACTTAGAAAGAGATAATGTTTATTCATTGTTTCTAGTCCTAATCTTGTTTTAAAGCTGTCTGTTTGTTTTACTAATTACTCTTTTGTATCAGATTTTTCAACTTGAATAGATTAAAAATACCAGATTTAAAACTTCATAAGAATTAGTAATGAAATTTCACTAAACGATGCAGCATAGCTAATGACTAGATAAAGCCTTATATAAAACGCTTAAGTCAAGATTTTTCAAAGTGAACATCGAAACACGTTTCCATTTAAGGCCTTAACATTCTTGCCTATTACAGCATTTCAACTTATACCGTAACTGGCCTATTGTTTTCATATCTCCATTTCTGTAATTCGATCATCCAGCGTCACTTTCGGTACCCACCATGATGTCACCTTTGTTTAGTGTTACGCTAACAATAGAGCCTATATTTACTTTTTATCTTTGTCATTGTGATCATCATTGTAATATATTTTTCTTTTAACCTATAACAGTATCATTAACTGTTGTCCGTTATCTTTTTTAGATGGAATGCCTTGGGCATGTTCATACAACATTGTTTAATTTAATCTTGTTGTCGAAAGATGTGTAGATATAATAATGCAAATTCCATTGTTTATATTGTTTTCTTTATGATTATCATCACAAGCTTGACAGAATTTCGTATTTTAACAAATGATTTGTTGGAATTATTTATCGAAATGCTTACCACAGGGAATCTTAATACTTTCTTTCAATTTATATCAGCTAAATCAACATTAACGAGTGGGCAGCAACTTATTATTCAAAGCCCTTCTAATTGCCTAATTGAATAAAGATTTAGAGCCTAGCACAGCGTGAAGATTTGTCTAATTAATACAATTACATTCTCACATGCAACTCTACGGATCTTTGTTCCCTATATTTACAAAGTTTGCCATTCAACGAAGACTTCTCCTGGCTTCATTGTCAGCAGGCGACTGCAAATTCTGTTTAGCATTGCATTTATTCAAATGCTGAGCGGTAACATACGCTAATACATATTTAATTGAGCACGCCCTGTACATTTTATATGCGCTGTAACAACTGGTTATGTGGCTCACAATTTTGAAATCGAATTTTCGAAAGGTCTTATACCTTTTTGATGTCTCGAGGGCTCCGTGCAGTTTAGGAAACTGTAAAGACTTCTTCAACACGAGTATGGCGACTTATTAAATTTATATTAGAAGGATCTTATGTTTTTTTAAATAAATTATAATGCAATTTCGAACCTTGCTCCAACAAGGAATTAAACCTAAAATTCCAAAACGCCTACCTAAATTTTAAATCGAGTGCATCATACTAATGCACCTCAAGAGTTTTTACACGGAACCCTAAAAAGGGATACGTATAATTTGTATTATTTTGATTGTGATGGTAGAAAATTGATGGTTGCCGCGAACGGTTATTATTTTTGACCCGGTTCGTTCCTGGAACCAAGGTCGACGTGAACCACAGCCTCAGGCAGCACAGATGAGGGGGAGGGGCATAGCTTCCAGATCTTTTTTTTACCATAGACAAGGTTGTTTTGAAGTTTCGGAGGTTGAGTATACGGGTTATGGTAGCCTTGTTTAATGAACTATAATGATAAGGTTGGGAGTTGAAGTTGGAGGCATTTTTGGGTGCAGTCAGTTTATCAAAACCAGTTTATCTAAAATATTTTGATAAAAGAATTAATCAGATTTAGAAAAGATTATAAAAAGTTACTTTTGCACTTCTAGAGCCTGCCTCAACATTTTGGTGGAAAACATAGTGTAATCATACATTTAAAGGCATTCGCTTTACATTCTGTTTAAGGCTCTTTTCCTGTGTGGGGCACCTCTGTCCACATTCTCGGAAACGCCCGATTACGGTTATTATCATGACAAACTGACAAATGTCAACAGACGTGGTTAATCTTGAAAGCAAGGCCCTAAAACCATGTCGGTGTCCTATTTATTCGGCCTTAAATGTGTCAAGAGTCTCTGTTGAGGACTAATTGCACCTGTAACGGAGACTTGGGATATGTCGACGAAAAAGATGTCAAAAACTATATTTTTTATAACATTAAACAGTGTTACATTGACTGAGAGTTGAAGAGTCGACAAAACCCCTTGTCTGCGTTGTCATCTTTTGTTTGCGGGAGTTTTGGATTAGAAGTAGAAACTTTTTCCATGTGAGTTTCACAAAAAATCGAAGAAAGTGTATCTCTTTCCAAGAATATGCTATTATAGCTGCACATGACGCCTACACAAATATTTTTCAAAAATAACAGTACCAGGCCAAAGTTAGTTTCCATTTAGTGTGTGAGTACATACAAATATATCTAAATGTTATGCAAATAAAGTTATATTATACTAACTACGTAGTTACAGAAATAACAGGAAATACTGACATTCCATAGGTACTCATCTTTGTCCAATGAGACAGAGTGGCTGTACATGAACTTTGATAAATTTTCTATTTATAACTTTCCTATTACAAGTCATACATTCGTCATACACTTGTGTGGGTAGTTCATGATAGGAGAACAGAATTATACTTAAAAGCTTTATAACAAATGGTGCAAGGTGCAAGGTGCAAATGGTGCTATTTACAAACTCATAAATACGGGCTTCTAGTACAATTAAGGCCAAAATAAGTGACTTACTAACAGTTATTTGAAGAAAGTGTATCAATGCATTTTTGTCTCGATCTAGCGGATAATACTTAATTCTACTACAGCAAAGATTGAATAAAACTGGAAAATACCAAACTAAGTTATGTTCAAATCCCAAACTAAGTTATGTTCAAATCATAAACATTCGTTCACATTAATCATTAATACATATTCCGGTATAATTTCAATATCCCGCAAAAACATTCGACCCCGATATTATTATGAAACAATGACGTCACAACAGAACAATACATTTTCAGACCAACAGTATGCCTACCTGGACTACTTCGATGGGTGGCTATTAAACTGAAGTGTGCAAGGCAGCAGCCGAGACTCATCATTACACTAAATTTAAAACGAGACAAACCGTCCATAAATAATAGTTATGATACAGCCACCAGGTTACGCTGCAAGCAAAAAGTATGAAAGGTACGACGAACGGCCCCGCTCGGCCGTGTGCGCAAACGCAGGGCAATGTTGCACGCACTTTTATTTTATTGGACATGTTGGAGTATGGATATTGTTTCTTGCTAGTGTTGTGTATGAGAAGTATTACTTATTTGAAAAGGAGTTTAAATTAATTTATTTAATCTTGATGTTTTTGATTATTAATTCAATAATATCCTGGCTAACTTATTCGTTACTGAGATTGGTTGTGAATTTACTTAAACATTTTGAAAAAATATATACCTAAATCGTTGTTTGCAAATAAACAACACAAAACATTGCTTTAAAACCAGAGAATTTCGCAGTGCTTCAGATTTTCAACGCAGCAGCAACAGATACACATCTTAGCCCCGACAGTTTTTTATTACCTCTACAATGTTGCCAGTAATAAACGACACTGCCAATAATTTATCAGAAGTATTGCTTTCGACCGTGGAATCCCAATCCGCATTCGATTGTGGGTCCGCGAAATATTTTAATTGAAAAATAAAGTAGCAATGTTCGAGGTGTCACCTCGGTTTGTATGGGGTTTTTGTTTTTGCTTACTTAAAATTTTCTTTAGACCATTTTTGTAGACAACATTGATACTACATGAGTGCATGACGATGTTTTGATAGACAATGAGGGGGATGTATATTTAGATGGTTATAGTTGTTATGACCCGTATGACCTATGCTCCATTAATTATGATGTTCGACTAATAAAGTTATAATGCCAATGCTATTTAAATGAAAGCGTCTTATAAACTCCATTACTCCATCATAAATACAAAGATATCTAATCTATACACCATTTACAAATAATTTTCTCCTCTAAAATGCTGTAATTTCAATAGTAGTACACAATTAAGTACTCCCCGTTATTTGTCTAATGCTTTAGTAAATGGAGTATAGAAAGTTCTTAGTAACTTTGACCCGTCGAATACAAAACAGTAATCAAACGTAATTGATACAGTTTGCTCATCCGGTAAAAGAAACGAGAAACACGTACCAAAGACACGTAATACATTAATATGACACATAGTATACTCAATTTACTGAGGAGTAATCAGAGTTCCATGTGGTAACGGTTTGAACATGCCATCAACCGGTTCTAGGACTCACTTCATTGGTCCTAATTGCAGAGGTCTATTCCTAGCGCATATAATTTTAGAGGTTTTAAAAAGAAAATCAGCAAAGCAACAGGCAATCATGTATCCTTTTTATAAAACAAGGTATCATTAGGTCCTAACAAATGAGCCTGTATTTTGACGACATTTAATACCAGTGGTTGAATACACGTATGAGCGTAATTGTAAGGCACGTTAATATTTAAAATGTAAGGCCCTTTAAAGAATCGTTAATAAAATGGGTTTCAGGGGCTATAATTTCTATTGTCTTCTCTATAGTAAAATGGCTAAGGTTTTTATTAAATGTCGAGCATATATTACAGCAAAATATGAATCAATAACCAAGTCTTATGTAATGGAAAATCCGTAGAAAATCCCCGCCTGCCCTCGGCTGTTCACTATGGAAATCTGATGATTGAAAATCCAACAAATTCTTGTTTTTCCAGTTTTATTTTATTTACAACCAGTCAAATGGGTATTCCTGGTCAAAGTAGAAGGCTTTATTAAACCAAAAATTTCAAATATGAAGACAGTATGGGTCAAAGAGGATTCACCCATAATTCCTACAAGTACTGGTTAGTATTATGATGAAATGATTGGTCGATAGATAATGTCATACCTTTCTTATGGCATGTTGGTATAAATGCCAACTACTTGCTTAAGCACCTTCTTTTTCTTACGAAGGACATAAATAACAAATTGCCTTTTGAAACATAGAACCTATATTTTTTTCTGAAATATTTGGCAATGACACTGAAGTATCCAGCTTTAATTCTGGAAAGCGTATTTTTGTAACATTGATTATTTGCATTTTATCAACACTAATCACATCCAAGTTTCTAATGATTATCATTTGTGTTGGGAAACTAAATACCAAGCTGTCGAGCAATGTAGAGATGGCAAATTGAGTTTGAGTTCTCCTAATGCTTGTAGTTATAAAGAAAGACGATTAGAAGGATATTAGAGTAATTATTTTAGTATTTAAAAGTTTAGAACTACAAACATGTTCAATCAAACAGGGTCCTAAGTATGTGTGTCCAATGATATAAAACGACACAAGTTTTGGTAGACAAAACTGTAAAATATCAATAATTCTGATATAATTTAATGACTTTTTGAAGCAGACTTCAGGCCCATTTCATCTGCAATGTTGATGTCCTCAAAATTTATATTCTACGTCAAGTTTTTGTTAAACAATACAAAGAGTATGCTGCGATGACTAACTAAATGCTGGCGCATCATTGTTTTTAGTTATTACTCATGTCGTAATCCTATTCATTAATCCCATTCAATGACATTATTAGCTACTACTGCATTATTAGCTAAAGGCTGAAAAAGAAAAAAAAATATCCGAAAAACAAAGTTGTGTTTTTAAAGTGTTGTGACAGTGATATTCATTTTTGAAGATATTAAAAATAGTATTTTTGTTTTTTATTGTTCTGGGATGAGATGAGATATTGCAGTATTAATGAAGACACTACAAACAGTGCATTGTAATAATTACATATTATGGCTTCCGTACACAATGCCTCTTCATCTATTGTTCCACTCATAACATCTCAGGTTGCAAGTCCATCTTTGTGCATCATCAAACAATTTCTCCCACTGACTCATACAGTTAAAAAACGTAAATCTAAACCCACGTACATTACTTACATCAATTTGTAAACTCACAGAACAAAGAAAATTTCTCCTCAAACATTACCATTATCGTAGCACATTACGATACGCGATAAGCCGTTTTTAGAACACGTCAATCCTCATAAAATATGTTTACGCAATCAGAGTATTAGGTAATAAAGTAGTGCATGCGTGGAAAGCCCGTACGGTTTGCGTAAAATATATGACGCCATGGACCGACGTGATTTTGACTGGATTTTAAACTATTTTTAAATGTTTAAACGATTTGGCAGTTAAAATTCATGTAGTTCTGACAAAAATTGTTGGCGACTTTATGGTAAGCTCGCCAACTAGTGAAGTCTGGACTAAAGAGGACATTATAATGGAAAATTTCTTCGACATTAACCCTAGTATTGACTGTCAACAGCGGTACAAGGAACAAGTTCTAATCAAAATATCGCATAAAACTAAGATTAATTGCTAAGAATTATATATATAATCTACAAAAATCCAGTTACTTTTATTATATAACGAAGTATCCGGAATCCGGTAGCTCGCGGCCAGACCATCAATCGAATAAAAATTTCATACCATTTAAATTCACTCTTCAAGTCAGATATTACTGTAATTAGTAATAAATTGAATAATTCTCTCCTGATGTGTCTCGATTCAATTTTTTTTAACGAGTTATTAGATAAGCCAGTAGTTTTTATCAATATACGTAATACTAGATTGAATTACAAACGTTAGTAGGATAGGATCATGAATAATAATTTCAGTATCTGTATTTTAATGCATAAAAACGAAGCAAAAAATCAAGACAGCGACTACTTATATTCAGTAATTAAATTTTAATATTAAGGTCTGATATTCCCTAAGGGATCATTTTGTCGCCTGAGACATCACGAAGCTAGATAGATATAGCGCGCTGTCGCCAGACATCTTTTAGCGCGACCTTTCTCGCGCGATGTTGCCGGACAAGTCCCGTGAAGTAAAACGCCACGTGTCCCATGACATTTATCTCTAATGAATACGTGACTCTATACTGTCTTAATAAAATTACTATGTAGGTAATATCCATTGGTAATTAATTATAGCAAACTTGAACTTAAACGGACTTGTACGAAGCCGATCTATATCCCGAGTTGCTCTAAAAAGTCGATCTCTATGCGGTCCCGCGGCGTAGGTCGCCCATCCCTAATTGGCAGTAATAACCATGACACAGAAATTGATGTACCTGCTAATTGGATACAGCCGATCTTGGTCTTGTCCATCGGAAATCGTAAAGAACAGCGCTGTCGTAAAGTTGTCAGGTTGACAGGCTGGTCGGTGGTACACATATGTCTGTTGCAGCATCATGCATAAACTTACTTGGAAGCCGTTGCTTACGATAGTCCTAGGCTTCTTTATCCCTACAAGTCAGGTTAGGATTAGCATTTGTAGAAGCAGTGGAGATGTAAATAAAAATGGATGGATATAAAAGTCAAAATACATAGGCATTTATATTAATGATCTAAAAATAAACGAGAGCACAAGCAAAACGATGGACACACAAGCTGACCATAAAACAGGTCAACACGTAATTACAGTGGATGTACAATATCGCATAATATTATAATAAAAGGCCGCTGAGTTAGAAACGGGTCGGTTGGTAATGTAATGCAACGTTGGGCTACCGTTCGACTGGCTACCACCGCCCAGATAATATATTGATTCTAGATGCTGGCTTGATTATGATATATCTGCCGCTCGTATTACACGCCGCCTCGCCCTATACAGCCTTCGGGCTGTAAATTTACGAGGATGCGTGGGTTATTACACCAATTTCATGGTCCATGGACGGAGAAGATTTTAGTTAACAAATTGCACAGGTCATCCGATAGCTACTAAATTGAATAATATATCTTTCAAAGGTATCACGTAGAAAGTTTTAAAGCATTATTTCAATATGTCCTATAATAAATGAACGTTCTCAGGACCAGTTCAAAGCGATACATCTAGATAATATGTAAAGCGATTCTTCCATTTTTCATCGTAAACGCATCAGTGCACTAGGGGAATTGATTAAATCCATTAAAATACTGTCGATATAAATCGTCTGGTACCACACATTTGTCATACTCGTATGAATCCAATGACTTGTATTTTAATCTCCACGTAAGCGTAACTTCGTTCCAATGTAAGCAAATTTAAGTATTTGATTGTAATCTATGCTATGGAAATATTTAACACGAACTTTTTAATCATCAACGCATACTTAGACTAATTTATTTTTTTGGTTTTTAGTGTAAATCTCTTGAACTATGTATGTATTATTTCCGATGGCATCCCACAAAATGGTATATTTCTTCATTGCGTAGTTTGTCTTGTTTAGTATCTGTCAAATGCTGCTCTGAGTAATCTCCATTGCTGGAAGTCCTGTTATTTCACTCTGAACCATATCATCTTTAACAGTGACAGTCTCACAAAAGACCGACGGATAAATCCCCCTTCATATTCAAATACCATTTCCAATCCTTTGCAGTCATCAAAGCACGTGCATCATACTCATACCCTTGGAATGTTCAGAATGGGGATCAGTTGTATAATAAAAAGCTTGGAAGCATTGTACGATGACAGAGCATCCACGTATATGTGTATATGGTAACGCTTTACTTAAGTATTTTTTTGAGATTATTTTTCACATGTTAGTTATCCTTCTTGCTGCAGTGAAGGCAGGAACAATTTTATAATGAACTACTTCTTAATAAGTGTTCAATTCGCTGCTTATTTTATTTTTATTAACTTCCATATTCTATGATGAAGTTTTTTCAATAGTTATTTTATACATCACTTTTATAATTATTGTATCATTTAGTTTACTACCAGGATGCAGGTAACATTTTAAATACCCATTGGTATTAAAATCTGACATAGGTATTTAGGAAATAAGAACCTTTAACGTTAAAGGTTCTTCCGTCCTGAACATGTCAATGCCCAGCACTATAACTTATATCAACTTACGTCCCATATTTTTCTTGCAAACTTAAGTGTCTTGAGCAATCAAATATAAAAGGCTTTTGTTTTAAATCCACAGTTTTATCGTTGGCTCGTATAAAACGTGTAACGGCCATAACATTAACGAGTAAAGCCATCGTTATCACGAGAATGTTGGAATTTTAAGAAGTACCTTTCGATACAGTCGCGTGGACCAAGATGTTTCACCCGGTAGCGTTTTAAAATTCACCTTGTAATCGTGAATGAATATTTTCGGGCCCAAAGTTTCGGTAATGGCTTACAAGAGAAATGTGATCGATGCATTCGAGATAAATGAAATATGGGAATTGTATGTTTTATTTTACGAGGCGATTGGACGCTTGCGATCGATGTCAAAATTAAGCAGAATTTTGGTTTTTAATGAAGCTGTTTTGGTTAGTCCTGGAATGACAATGAGGGCAATGAAATTGATGACCAATGGCTTTTGGTTTTCGGAAATAACGTAACGTAATCTTCTCAAGCACTTTTTGATGATTAATTTAATGGATTTCGAAAGCACCTGAAAACAAGTAAATCAGTAACGAGAATGTTAACTTAACGTTTTAAAATTCCATTGGCCCATAAGACTGGCCCTGGTATTAAAATCCGATTGTCATAAAACGACTTGTATAAATCTATAAAAATGTTGACAGTGCCCGGGTCGTTGGGGTCACGGGTATATCGCATTCCGCTTGACAATACTTTAAACCACTGTATAATTATAAATTATCTTAACGAGATCTACTTCGGAGTTCTTTTTTAAGGAAAATTCCAACATTGTTGATATAATTTACGTTTCTTGGATACTGACGTAAGTTGGATAGAAATAGATCTAGAATAAAAGTATTGCCCAAACAAGTTTGAAATTCCTGCAAATATTGCACTCTCTATATATCAATCAATAATGTTGATGCCACAGAAGTTTTGGGTATTCGGCGGTTCTAAAAGTATTCGTAGACTAACATGAAGGGTGTTTTAATAAATCAATAATGTTTCTATGGAAAATGTTGTGCAATGTATTAGGGTACCTCCCTTTGACAGGTCTCCTACAAATCGAAATATTTAAAATAACTACTTACCTACACCTGCTAATATTTTTGTTGTATTATTCTCCATGAGCACACGTGTTGTATGTTGCGTGTTTTTATTCACATTCAAGGACTATATGCATGACTAATATAGATGGTATGTAAGACCCAAGTAAAATAAGTAAAATGACATTGAATTCTATACCGCCAATGTACTAAGGATGTATACAATTTAAAGGGGATTCTTGCCATCCAATTTACATAAACCGGTTTTTTAAATATTTTATAAATAATTATTACGTACGTGCAGGCTACTGTAGATAAATTATGGGTTGTTCTTTGGGCAATAATTGTAGGCTGGGGTATGAACAGAAATGTTGCGCTAATATTATACCTGTTTCGCGCATCTGGTTCGTCTCGACGAAGATTTAAGAATCGATTGGAATTTTCTTGGAGTTCTTTAAATTTTGTTTCTTTATTTTAGCCAGAGTGTAAATATTGATATTTATCGAGAGTAACTTTGGATTGAAGTACCTAATTTTCGCGGACTCTGTGACTTGGTGAATAAGTTATGTTTTTCCCTGCATCAGATGAGAAAATATCTTCTCAAAGCAACCCCAAACTTAACATTCTCGTCGAACACTGCTCGTAAACTGAAGAATTCTCTTGATAAACATTCCATACGTCTTATTTTAAACCAGTGACATTACCACACTCTTTTGACCCCATGCATTCATGCTTCATTATAATTATAGACGCGTTCCTAAGTTTTTTAAAATGCTTTTTTTTTTCACCGTACGCTTAGGCCGGTGCAGTTAATGACACCATCTGTCAAAGCTGTACGTCGTTAAAGGTCAGACTGGCGCATACGATTATTTTGATATTTCGTTAGTTGGCATAAGTAGATATGAACGTATTCTTCATTGAAATTATGAATTAGGAGAAATTGTATACTTCGGTTAATGTCCAGCTCGATGCCCCAGACATGCTAGGCTCCATATTTGTTAAGCCCGAGGCTTTTGATGATCTGTTGTTATTACAAAGTGAAAGTAACATTTTTTATTAGTTTCTCATTGAACAAAATATGAAATGGTAATTAATTATATAAAGTGACTATCTCCTAAATTGTATAATTAGAATGCTTATTTAATATAGATTACTATAGATATTCCGGCTCCTTCACTCGTAATAAAACTAGACGAGTTACGAAATCCATAAGAATGTCAAAATCTAACAGCATCATTTAGGAATGATGAAAATAGTATAGTACAAACAAATTAAAATTAATACGGTCATATCCATACCAATTTCGTTCCTTTATCCCCAAGATTATACATTCCTATCATGCCTCATTGATAGAAACTTAAAAGGTGTAAGAACAGGCCTAAGTTATAAAGGATAAAATTTGAGAAGGAGTTTACAAAGGATCATTTAATATTATCTAATCTGAGCGTAACTCAGTAGTCGAAACACATTGTCCTTTTTAAATCTCAGTCATAAAAATAAAACAAGTTTTAACGCGGTACGGAGAGCTTGTCTCTCCGTGGATTGTAACGATCCAGTAGTTAAAATGGATGGTATAAAATATTGAATTTTAGGATCTCAACATTAAAACCGATCATTATGTTGGTGGTACATACAATTTATATCAAAGAGCTGTTAAATAAGAATGCACTAGGCATGCAACAAGTAGTTTTTTCAATATATGTGGTGGAATTGAACACTGTACGAATTTAGAATTGAGACTAATCTTTAACACGTAAAACAATATACAGAATATTATACATTCAAATTCAATTCAATCCTGGTATATATACCATTACGACAAAAACAAAAAGAAGTAATGTGTCCTTTCTTATTTGTATTCAGCCATAAGACATGTCGGTCGTGCATCAACCGTGGAATGCGTCCTCCGATCATAAGCGGATGACATGAGTCCCGGTCGTCGCATTTTTAACTAACACTAAAGTGTTTCAACTCATATTAAATTATGGACATTATTCAGTTACGTGACTCTCTTTTGTGTAACATTTTCATTTTGTATTTCAATTTCCAACGCTTCTTATGAATCTATATTGCATTTACTTGATCTTCTTTTTGAATTTTACAACGTGTTTACTTCCACTGAATGAGAATTTATAAAAGATTTGAACTTATACCTTCATTATTAACTTATTAAATTATTAGAAGAAAGATAAATAGGAGAGGAAAGATGTTTGGCCACTTGCTGCGACACGACGACTACTTCAAAACTATACTAGAAGGTAAAATTGAAGGAAAACGAGGAAGGAGAAGACCTAGACGAAGTTTTGTAGAACAAGTGAAGGAAAGGGTGGGGATCGTGTCGTATCAAGAGGTAAAACGGAAAGCTGAAGATAGAGAACAGTGGCGATTGCTCCACCGACAAGAGCTGAACTCTTAAATTGTAGAAGAAATTATTATGATCTCTTGCACTATTCAACTTCTATCGAGATCTTACAAATTCCTTTCCATGCATATAACTCAGTCTTAAAAGTTTCTTAAACAACTCCGGAATGAGCCTAAATATTGAGTTTATGACTATAGGTCCATAGCAACACGTACAATAAAGCGGGCAGGCTGAAGGACGGGGAAGGCTGTCCCGGCCCGTCCTCGACCCGGCAAGCGACCTCAGCGCGTGCGCCCATTGTTTCACCGCCCGGCTAATGTTACACCCGTCGTAAACTTGCGTGCGCGCACCGTGACCAACGCTCACAGCTAACGTGGATATATTTTCACATTTTACGAATTTGCATGCCATTTTTCCAGCAATCTGGATTTTACTTGTTTCGCGATCCCGTTTATCAATTTAAAGTCTGTTGTCGAAAGTCTTCAATATAACATCGCCATGGACTTTAGAATAATTTTGACTAAGCCACTTTTTGCCACTGAACACACATAACTATTTAAAGTAATAAAACATTATCTGTAGAGTATCAATCTTTTGTAAGCCACAGTATCGTAAGTCTACATGGAAACTATCAAACATGTATTTGAAAACAGCATTTATTTTCTTAAAATATCTGTCACATTTTTTGCACGACCGTATCAGTCTGGATGTTAATCGGTTGAGTTCATGTCGTCCCGGCGTAGGTACTTCGTGCCCACACGAGCTGGCTGCCAGTAACCCGAGATTGTTTTCGAAGCGGGGGACGCGTGCACAGGACGACCTCCGCGCTGGACCTTGGAGTAGGGTTACCACTGAAATTCTCGCTGAAAAATGTTTGAACTTAAAATATTGGTATCAAAGTAAAGATGATGTCATCATGTCATCTACATAGACAAAGAATTTTTTCAATTTTCAGTTCCTTGTTTTCGAACTTTTGAGCCTGAGACTAGCTTAAATATTTAGGAAAGTTTCGTTAATTTTGAAAAGTATAGTTTACTTGTATTTTATAGATCTTGAGTTTTGAATATATTCGGAAACTGGGTTTACATTCAGGCCATGAGGTGACAACCCTACATTGGAGACTCACGCACTCGCAATTATGTGTATTCATGCTTTTAACCGCGTATGCGTTACGCGAGCAATGCGCATGTGGGCAGTATTTAGTACAGCACTATGAATAAGTATAAACTTGAAACGTAACACAAATAATGCCATGAGGTATGTCCTTAATTCTGGCTTTGCTCGCAGCCTTTTGTAGTTCTTTGCTTTCTACGCCTGCGCATTTTATTAAGGTTGTCTCTCTTTAAAATTAAACTTTGCAAAACAAATTTAACTTTGAAAGAATTTAACAAATTAATTTGTTTAAAGCATTTTTGGTTTCACTTTCAGATCGTTTTTTCAAGTGTCTATTACAAAATTGCATGTGTTCTAGGTGTGGTTTGAATTGTTCTACATCGATTACTTTGAAACATTTCCTCCTTTCACATATTACAATTGCTATTGATTCGTATTCAATGTATGACCGATACGGGCTTATCCTAGGTCTATCAACATCTCACGTGGGCAGTTACAACAGCCTCATAAAGGGATGCTTAACGTGTTGCCTGAGGGTTACGGCATTTGTCCGTCTTCGTGCTTGCCTACTAAAGGCACAAGCGTGATTTACGAGCTTGTTACCCATAGTGTAATTTGCCTGTTCCAAGTAAATTGTAATTTTGTTGATTTTCTATTTTCGTTGAAGGAAATTGATGATCGTGGAGGTAGTGTTGTAGAAGATCAATCTTTGAGAATATACAGGTATGTGTCTATACAAAATAATGAAGATGATGCAGTACCCGATTCATAAAAAGCGTCTTCTAACTTCAAACGTTCAAACAACGATAATGAAGGCCGCCAAAGCAAAATAAAAACAAACCTAGGAATGTTTATCATCTAATTGAAACTCAAGCGGGTTTTTCCTTACGTCTATCTACGTCCCCAGCAGCTATTGGTGCGTTCTTCCACACAACGGCGGTGCCTGTGTTAGGAACAAACGTATTTATTGTATGGATGGCACGCGAATTCCTGGAACTCACGATTCCCATCCACGACAAAGGATCTCTGTTTTTTTTAACCATTTCTCACGAGGGTGTTCGCTCGTTTGTTTTTTTTTTCAACAAATTCCAGAAATGTTTACGTTATGAAGGTCGGAGATAGATCTGCATCCTGACTGTGTAATTTTGTTTTGGATTTAGAATCTTTCTCTCTTTGAAATAAGTGCTAGATGATTACCGTTAAAGTTTTACCGTTTGCTAAGTAGTGTTCCTACAATTTGTACAATATTACTTAAGCTCCTATATTAACCAAGCTATATAATTATTTTTAACGTAAAAGCATCATTACCGCGTCTTTAATTTACTCCTAATAATTTTTAACCAAATACTGAACTGTAAAAATTACCGAAAGAAAATTTAAAAGCATTATTATTAAGGTCTTTACTTGTTAAAATGTCTCTCAACCTTTGAAAGATCAGTGATGAATGTCATTTCATAAAGTTTAGTGCGTGCAATTATCTAGTAATAGCCACTTTGCCGGCGGACTGGCGTTCCAAGCTGATAGGTTGATTACTATAAAAATATTTATGGAATTGATAATAGGCGTATACTATGAAATGAATTTTGTAATAGGGTGCACTGAACTACGTACGGTGTTAAGGGCTCCACCACTTTGATTAGTTTCATGGAAACTATTTCTTGAATAAATGCTACGAGTTGTGTTGCCAATGCACAACTTGTAAACAATGTATGGGGAATTTGATACCAAAATGAATATTGCAGTAATATCAAATTTTTATTAACTGGTCTCACTTTAATCGATTGAATTCGCAAATCTGTTCGGCTATTGTATTTTTTACCATAGTAATACCAATTATCATATTTTATTTTGTTCGAACAACATACGCAATAGTACCTACTTTAATGAAAATTTAAAACACATCTACTAAGTACTTTGTAAATAAAATGTTGCCGCGTCTGCACGTGAGTTGATCTATGGCGCATTCCACGCCCGTAACACCGGGAGCGGTTGGACCCAATAATAAGAATATGAGCGTAAAAAACGAATACGTCAAACTGCGTGTTTCGTGCGCCCGCGCACCTCCTCTCCCCCTCCACCGCCTTCTGTCATATTTTTTTTACCATCTTTTTTTCTTTTCCCCCTGGAAGGATAATCGTGTATAACGCTAGACCGCATTCGACTTGAGTTTATTAATATGAATATTCGGTACATTCTTCTCTTTGTATGTACGTCTGTTTGTAGATGTGATGGATGAGATTAAAGTCGTGTGAATGCGTGTCCTTGATTTTTTGTTGTATTGATAGTAACATGTCTTTTTTGTATCGGTC
Organism: Acronicta alni; assembly: GCA_964056405.1. NCBI lineage: Eukaryota > Metazoa > Arthropoda > Insecta > Lepidoptera > Noctuidae > Acronicta > Acronicta alni. The sequence continues at coordinate 10,198,798 of OZ043930.1, forward strand.
TTACGTCCGCTTTAATTTTTATTTTTCCTCGTTCATTTAATGGTGTCCACTTTATATTCCGTGCCAATAAAATTTACAGGGAATTGCTAGTCAGTACTCCGTTCTTTGACACTTTACCAATCCATCAAAATTGTGTTCTGATGCTGATTGAAATATTAATAAACTAAAGTAGGTTTGTAGTACATACCTTTCTTTAGTAATTCAATCGTTGAATAGCTTATTAAAAAGTAATATATTCATAGCTAAGGAATTTATTTTCATTCGTTGAATGGTATAATAATAACGTGTTGAATGTATAGGTAATTTTCATCAACATAATGATAGCACAAATAGCGGTGCTGTAAACGCCTCGACCGTGCGTCAGTGTGGTTGTGAGTTCGATCCTAGCATGGTTCCACAGACGGTGTGCTATGTAGCTACAGTCTTCTAAGAACATGCAATAGAAGTATTTGTGTCTCCTATTAAGATTTCTTCTTCTGTAGAAGTTCATCTTAGCGGGACACATATGACATTTTTATATTTTTCGAACTTTTTGGTACCTCAAGTAACAATTCATGCACTTTTTGCGTTTTTTTTTTCATTTTATTATAATTTTTAACTATAGTTCTTTGTTTATATTCGATATTCGTGTGTAAGTTATCGTTATATTCTTTGTTACGTTTTATTATACATTAATTTATTTGTAAGTTTGTAGATTGTAACTATTTATTAATACTTTATTTGGTAGATATCATTTTCCGAAAATATTTGAATTTTTATTAATATCAAATAACAAATAAAATCATATTTCGTAGTCGTGTCGGTCGCGTCGCACCACAGCCTCATATTATGTTGTAATGGTAATCATTTCTGTAATATGGTAATGTCGGTGCCTGCCCGTTGGGCTTGCTTCTTGCAGGAGATTGCTCTCGGAGGGGCCCGTGGCGTGTATCTCGGCTTTATAATGTAGAGACAAGACAAAATTATTTATTATGATTCTTATATTATCAAAAAGCGTTCACAAATGCCATCTACTACGATAGTTGGTTTTTATTATTCATAGTTATTATTAAACATATAATTATGTACCAAAACATTATTCACTTTATTCTTTTCCTTAACATTTACTATTATACTTATTATTATACTCTATTTTAAACGCAAATAGCTACACCGTAGCTACAGAGCCAGACACCTGGTTTCCTACCTTGTTTTAAAAAGGTACATTTTTATCAGAAAATCAGCAATTTGTTAGTACGGAGCAACAATAGCGTAGGAAAGTTACACGGCTTGTCCGGTCTATGGTCATCGCAACGCCCAAGGGACGGCAGGCGTGAGGTATCTCAGGAATTTTAATCGCATCCAAGCCCCCGGCCGCTGCTCGCCATCCGAAAGCAATAAAAACAAAACTTGGAACCTCGGGCAGGTTGAATTTTGGATATGAGCAGACATTATCTAGCATGCTCCGACCTTCAGCTTTGTTTCAAATAATGCTTCATGTAATTTGGTTCGTGAACAATGATTTATTTTTTATAATGTAATAAATTTTAAATATTAAGAAAAAATCTTCCGTATCTTTGCGGTTGAAATTTTAAAATTAAGTGTTGAATTAAAACAATAAATTAACAGTGATTTTTTTACATAAAAACATAGGAAATAACTCCATTTTAATATTAATAGAATCTTCTTTGTTAGTAATGACTTCATACATGTAATTTTTTTTATAAAAATTAAATATATATAATAATATATTTTTTAAAAGGGAAAGAAAACTCGAATGTGTCGGTCGTTTACAGCAGATAGCCAACGAGAAGAAAAAGACGTAAAATTAGTTCCGTAGGTTGCAGGTGTGATAAGGACGGCTCTATAAGTGAACTTGTACAGAAAAGAAAGAGATGCAAGCATGGTAGAGTGAGTCGAAAAGCAACCGGTCCAAGGGAGGCAGATGCACTCACCAGAAACCCCCACGGCAAACTTACAGATTCCAACAATAAGAAAATAATTATTAAAAACAATTCCAGTAAAACCTTTATCCCGATTCTGACTATCGTATGGGAAATGAAATTACTACCTCTTGTGAAGCTGATATACACACTCGTAAAGAAAGCCATGATTTATCCATAAACGCAATCCCGTACCAAAAATTTCATGTCATTTGATATTTTGATCAATGCTTTAAACCTTTTAAGCCAGAATTAAGGTCCTTATGTCAGTTTTCTCTTGATGGATTAAGAATTAGTTGATGAATTAATCTTAATAACTCAAACAATTCAAGGAATGCAAGCACTTTCACCTAAACGAGTTCTACTTTTCAAAATTATTAAAATATTTCTATAGCAAATGTACAGTAACATCCAATTTACTTTTTGGTTCCTTTCTATCATAATTGCATCTAATTTGTTGACTCATACTAATTTGGTGATACGTTCTTGTTGAATCTTCGTTTCTAACTACGAAATTCCTTTAAAATTCCGCTTCAGCAAAAAAAAAAATGTTATTGTAGATACATTATCCGTGTTATTTTCGTGATTACCTGAAATTTTACCGGTATTTGTTAGCAAAAAACACATGGTGCTATTTGTCGTACATACCGCTGGATGGAATGTAGGCACCCTGCCAAATTACCTGTCTGTACACTATCAACTCGTTAACGTGGATTTTGAATTAAATTGGAGTTAAATTTCCTATTTTGTATGGCTTGCAATTAAAACTGTTAGTATCTATAAAGCTTGTAAAGTCAGCTTGATACTCTATAACATTTAATTCGCATAGAGACAAGGGTGCAACAGAAATACACTTATGGAAGAACATTTTTTAAACATTTGCATTGTATTCAATTCATGGTATAATATACATAATGTATTTTACATAAAATCACATTGTAGAACAACGAGCTCGCATCTCTATTTAAAAATCAAACACCGCATTATGTGTGTGGATTATGCATTATTATGCGGTTAGTTAGCTTGAAAAAATGTGAGCTATTCCGTCGTTGCCAACGTGAGAATAGCTCTCGACTGGATCGCAACGATTTAAAAACATAAGTAAGTGAATTCACTTGCTTTAATTTTTTTTCTTACTTCCGAACTTCGGGTCAATACGAAGGCTCGGAGTCGGGACGGGATTGCAAATGCGTGTAAAGGAATTCCGGAACAAAAATGTGCGCGTCTACCTGCAGCCGGCAGATGCGCCCTGAGCTCCCTTCCCGCACCACCCTCGCATACCGCCATTAAAGCATGTAAATTGATTACGTGGAAAATCTGAGAAAATCGCGCGCTAAGTACTGCAGACGCGTGATCGTTACATGGCCAGTGTCCATGTGGAATTGCTCGGCTTTTTTTGCATTCCGCAGCGCTGTTGTCGCCGCGGTCATCCTCGGATTGCTGCGATTACCATTGTTTATCGCCGCCTAGTTAACGAGCCTTAGCTGATTCTGAATAATTAAACAACTGTTACATTTAGGGTTGCCACTTCATTTCTATTAGGTACTAAAACAAATGTATTTGGGTTTTATAGTATAGAAATAATTAGTTTAGAGGAATTAATTCGTAAAGGTACCTATACTACAAATGCACAACATCTTTTTATGTCATTTGAAAGTACCTATCAAATATTTGCAAGAGAGTTAATGAACATTAGGGAAGGGAATTTGGATCGAGACTGGCTGGCAACTACGAGTGCGACATCATAATAATTTGAGGTAACCCGTTAAGTTAAAAATCGATTTGGATTTAAAAATGAGAAACAATTCGGTAAATTATTTTGCGTAAGGGGATGGGGTCAGTGGTGGTCCGTTAGTGCGTCGCCTTGCGCCGACACCTCGGCGGGCCGTGCGTTTCGATTCGACGAACTTATTACGACAGATGGCTGCGGCCCGGGAGGCGGGAGCGCCCGCGGACCACGGCCCTTCGGAGAGATCGACCTCCGAAATGCGCCCGAGATTGCATTCTTTCGGCGGCGCGGGCGCATTCCACTGCGCGCCATCCGAGCTCCGCGCGCCCGCGCCAGTCGACGCGCGCCCTTTTGGGGGTTAAGATGTGTCCGTTGCGGCGAGCGCTCACTATGTGGTCCCAGCCGCCTCCCCCTGAACCCGAAACGCAGACGGTCCGCGAGCGCGCGCACACCTGGTGCCGTGGCTGTTTCGGCAGCCGCCAACTCGCGCGCATGGTCCGTCAGCCGCCCGAGTACGGAGTCCGCGTCGACCCGACGTCCGTACGTCCCACCGGCTTGCGCGTGCGCGACGAACCCCAGTACCAGAACATCGACGAGATGCGCAAGCGACCTGAGTACGCTAACCTCGACGAGATAAGTCGCGAGTTCGGTTACCGGCTCTGCCCCGAAGGTCAAAACCTAGAGGACGAAGCTATTTACGAAAACATACTGTCAGTGCGCCAGATACGTTCCGCGGAAGTGCGTTTAGTGCCTGTGTCTGAAGTGGCGTACTACGAAGGTCAAGGTTACGTGGCCACGCAGGTGCTTAGCAGGAATGGAACCTTCCCGCAGTGTCCGCCGCACACCTGGAGCCGTCTGCAGCAAGCCTGCAGGCTGAATGGATCGCTGCGACTTTTCACTGTAAATGTCATCTTGTTTTTGCACTCAAATTATGTACATACTTCACTCTTCACTATGTTAACGTCATTGCTTCGAATACAATGTACACACCACATAGTTATTTAATTGTGATTTTTTACAGAACAGGATATAACCGTATGATGGTTCTTAGATGTTTTTACACGGATTCCAAACTAAAAAAGTCATTGCCCAACTTATAATACCGTATTTAACGCTGGGAGCAAAAAATGCGTGTTTCGGCATTTTGTTCTAATGACTCGTTGATTTTGTATGTGACTTGATGAATTTCGTATGTACCTGCGAGACATTTTAAGTTTGCTAATTATTACGTTCCATTAATATTTTTATGATGCCCGCGTTCTAGCATATGTCTTAACCAAAATCTAAAATGTTTAGCTGAAATAAATAGTCCAGATATGTAGAATGCGAATGCGAACAGATTTAGAATTTGTTTAACACGTAAACGCTTTTGCCAAGTTTATTTTGGTAGGTTACAATATTTTACGATTTTGTTAAATATTGATTGAGCTGTTGAAAGATAGTTCGGTAAGAGAAACATACGCAAGTTTACCGTAAATAACACTATACTCCTGTCGAGAAGCAAGTAAAATAATATTTCACAGTCAATCAAACGTTTTGTAGTAATAAAATATGACATAAAACATCGCTAAGCATCAACAGTAGCAAAATAATTAAGTTTTTATACGCAGCTTTGTCTTGTAGTAATTCAATCAATTTTTATCACCAACAAAAACTTAAATGCTGTACAACTCATCACATAAATATACCCTTTTAAATAAAATGAGCTTAGTATTTTCCTTTTGAAGAAATTGAAGTGCTTAGGCTACTTGATTGCTGTTACTGTGATTAGGTTTAGTGTTTTTTTTTTCAATATTAATTTTCTTGACCCGGATAGCAAAATTTCATGGTGTTGGCTATGGTCAAAGAGCCAAACTTACTTTTGTTTCATCATGCAAATGTTGAATGGATTTGCTATATTGATCCATACGGCACTTATAATATCCGCGTTCATAAGTCTTGTTAATTTATGTGTTGAATTGATCAATGGATTGATTGGCCAACGCTGTGTTGATATTCGGTCAGTAGGATATGCTACTAGAGTTAAACAGGATGTTGTTTGCATCTAGTATAATGTTAGATGCCAGTAATTGTTCCAATATTGTAGATCTTTTATTGACGTACGTTAAATAAGATCTGCTTTTATGCAGCTTCGATTTTGGATTGTAGGACAAACAGGCAAATATATATCTATTTCGATGTCTCATGAATTCTCAACAATAATGCTCATTAATCGAATAATCGTATTATTTTTTAAAGCCAATTTGGTATTCAAATACCTATGTGCATACATATATCACAATAAAAATATCTACAGAAAAAGTTGGCTTTAGCTGCTCTCATCTCTCTATTAAATCCTGATAAAATAACGTCACTAGTCCAGTATGGAATTTAACTCTTTCTCATTTTGTCCACAGGCGAAGAAGGAGATGTACGATGTGAAGAAGCAGAGGTTGTGTTTAGCCCAGGATGAGTACAAGCATTTGAACAATGCGCTCTCCACGCTCGCAGCCTCTAGGACCAGTTGTAAGTAAATTCATTCTTAATTTCTACCATCATCATCACCCATAGCCTGATTACACCTACTGTTAATAGTAATTCAATTGCAGCTCTTTGACATTCTGCTACTCATGTATATTTTTTTTGTGTCAGCGAGGAAGAGTCCTCAGCGTGATGCCTTAGAATAGATTCTCACATTTAGCAGTGTAATTGGGATTTTCTGCGTGTGTGAAATTCTCAGTAGGAGCTCGAAGTTTGGAATTGTGCCTGGTTAATAGTAATTATGTTTTAAAATGGGACTTAAAACATAACTAAACTGATGATGTACAGACGCCAGTACATCAAGCTGCCTCAATCTGTCAAATTTCTTTGATGGATTTTCAACTTTAATACAAAGTGATAAGGTTCATGTTCAATTGGGAAAATTTGACATTTTTGAATAGGTTGACCTGCTGGCTTCTGTACATTACGAGTATCTGTTAATGTATGGTATGGTATATTATAAACTTGAGCAAGTGCTTTTAATATAACACCTAAATCAATTTGTTTGCCAATTTTCTTAGCGTGTCGATGGCAAAGGAATAAAATTAAAATTATTTGCCTTAAGTGAGTAGAAAGCTCACTTTTCCCTGACTGTATTTGCTGATGCAGCCAATTTATTACCAATGATACACTGGTTTTAAGATTATTGAAAAATGTAAAAAGACAAATAACTTTGTAAGGTACCTGATCTTCTCACACTAGCTTCAACTTTTTAAATGAATACATATGCAGCATCGTAGCATTCTGAACCAGATAGTAAATTACCATCATTATAAAAAGTACTTAATACGCAAATTTTGCGTACAGCCAAGAATTCCAGATAGTCTGTAGGTAAATTAAAAATAATATAATTATTGTGCTATTCCTTGCGTTATCTCCTTTTTATTTAAGGATGGTTGTGTAAGGATAACGAATGACGTCTATACCAAGAGTTGAGAGGGTAGTATTTTGCCTATTACAGAATCAAGATTAATTCTTGACTGGATCGAAAGATAGCGAATTAAAAAAACATTATAATGCTAAAACAAAGATCATATTTACTAACGTAGGTACATAAGTAATATAATGTACAGACGCCATCACATCAAGCGACCCCAATCTGTCAAATTTCTTTGAAAGATTGTCAACTTTAATACAAAATGATAAGGTTCATATTCAATTTGGGAAATTTGTCAGTTTTGGATAGCTTGACCTGCTGGCGTCTGTACCATCGCCCCGGAATCCTCGAGGAGAAAGGCAGAGTTGTGAGCCTTAACGGGAACAAACCTAATCTGAGCTGCTACTCATTTCATAGAAAGGATTTCATAGAAAATATCTAGGTATAACACCTTACCCAATTTTGTTCATCATCATCATCATCATCATATCAGCCTATTGCCGTCCTCTACTGAACGTAGGCCTCCCCCATTTTTGGTCATATCAACATATAAAATAAATATTGATATTTTACTACCATTTTATTAAAAATTGGACTCGACTATTTTCTTATTAACTCCATACTTACAGGGATAATGCGTGCGAATCCGAAGCGTTTCAATTAAAGAAATATTTATTCCCAATAAAACCTTTAGTAAGCATATGAAGCGTTACTTTTATTTGTGTCCATAGATAGAGTCCACAGTTTATTGCAAAAACTTGCCTCTTAATGTTCATACTCCGTGTCCGTTTATCGAATGTATATTTTAATTTATTTATATTTCTATTCTACGATGTTATCTGATTAAGTTTTATTTGTCCTGGGCTTCAAGCCTGTTATTTTATTTTTACAAAGACGTCATTCAAAAACTTTAGATTTGTTGATTTTTGATGTCCTTCTTCTGTCTTTTGAAATTGAAATAGTAGACTCTGAACCCTGTTGTAGTACTGACGAAAGTCTGTGAAATTGTCAGTAGCAGCTCGGAGTTTGGATTTGGGACCGATTAAAGGCAATAGAGGAGTGATAGCCTAGTGGTATGACCATTGGACTGCCAAGTCGAAGGTCTCGAGTTCGAACCCAAGGCACGCACCTCTGACTTTTCGAATTCATGTGCGTTTTAATAATTAATTATCACTCGCTTAAACGGTGAAGGAAAACATCGGGAGGAAACCTGCATACCTTAGAGATTTTTCTCGACGGTTTGTGAAGTCTGCCAACCCGCACTAGGCCAGCGTGGTGGACTACAGCCCTAATATGAGAAATAATAAATGAGGAAATAATCCCTCTCAATATGAGAGGAGACCCGTGCCCGTGTATATGGGTTGATGATAATGGCAATAGGCTCGCCCCTTATTACATGGGACTTAAACTAACCGGTGAAGTTGATTTTCATTTGTTTCTATAAGGTAAAAATATTTCTTATCGAAAAGAAACAAAAAACAAACTAAGATATTTACTGGGATATCTTTGACCTGCTTATTTAGTAACTCAAATATGTTCAATGAATAAATGTTTGAAACCAACACATCCATAATAATTGCTTAGTAGCTTCTAACTGTTGTTGTTTTGCCTTCATTCGTCAACGAATATAACAGACCTAGACAGAATATGAAAAGCTTCATCACATTAAATAGATAGTGAATACTGCTGCCAATCTTTCTGTCAATCTCCTTATTGAGTGATACACCAGCTACACATGTCCGTCAACAAAAGATTTTCCATTGTGTCTACTGCGTGACGTTCAATGTCATATGTCATTTTTGACAAGTCTACAAGACCATTCGACCATCATCAAACCATTTACTGTCTCACATTTAGCCACGTGTCTCAGAATGGGAGAAGTTAGGCTATATATTTTTGTATGTCAGGTACATTTAAGCGTCTTATAATAAAATTTGTTCCTACAAGTTGTAACCCACCATAATATTTTCCTTTCTTATTCTGATTTTTCATATTTTTTTATTATTTGTATTTTATTGTATTAAATTTACACATTAAGTAAAAAGTATAAACTAACCAAGTATTAATAAGTAATTACTAACCAGCAGAATTAATAAAAAGAGCGGTTTACGCTAAGCACGTATGTACCTATGTTCCTATGCATAATATGTGAAAAATACAAAATGACAAAAAAATTAAATGTTTATGTTCTATGATAATTCTAAACGTTGTGGCTGTTTGTTCGAATAAAAAAAAGAAAATAGTCTATCATTATGCGGGTTGACTGCAATTAATCTATAAAAAAATCTAAATATCAAATCGTCGAGAAAATTTTCAGGTTATCACATAATTAACAATTTTTATTTTCATCGTAGTGTGTTCATCAACGACGTCAATGACAACGACGTCGACCACTTCGCGGCACGACCCCGAGGTTCTGAGGGTGGAAGTGACGCAGGCGCGCGGCCGGGTGGCTCAGCTTCGCAAGGAGCTAAGGCAAGCCCGTGCTGAAGTCGCCAGCGCACGCCGCGGAGTCGACACGCTTGCGGAGTTAGTATGCTTGGTCAAGACAGTTTTAGGTCTAAGACATGAGTGGAGTCAGCCGAATCTGTGTAAGTCCCGGATTATGGTTAGGACGAGATAATATAACAGCTAATAAATCGTCGCAAGAACGGTTTAAGTAGTTAACATTGAAACAATAAAATGTTGATTTGATTTTCAACTTTTCTTGATTATCAAATTATCATTTTTAAAAATATAACTAATAGGATGTTGGCTAATTTCAGAATTTTCTTACTTACAGGGTGGAGCAAAAAATTAGCGCCCAACAGGGTTGCTACAACATCACTGAAGCCCAAGCTATAATGACTGAATTGAAAAACATTCAGAAATCACTTACCTCCGGAGAAAAAGAGAGGGCAGACCTCATGCAGTCTCTAGCCAAACTGAAAGATGATTTGACGAGACTGCAACTTGGGGATGCATCTCCTGACCTATCAACCCTATCCCTGCCTCAGGAGAAACTAAGCACTGCCTCTCAAACTGATCTTTGTGCCGACTTAGTTCCCATCGGCACGAGATTAGCAGAAATGGCGCGGGTTCGCCTACAATACGACGAAGCGAGGAAGAGAATACAACAAATACAGCAACAATTGGCCGACCTGGAGGACAAAGTCCAACCTGGTCAAGCAGAATCCGACAAAGATAGACTGCTACTCTTCCAGGAGAAGGAACAGCTGCTTAGAGAATTGAGGAGTATAACTCCAAGAACGAGATCTAAACAGGAGATGACTGAAATTCAAACGGAGTGTAAGAGACTAGAGCAAGACCTGAAAAATGCCTTTGAAATGTCAAACAAGTGCATTGCTGACCGACTGAGGTTACACGAAGAGAAACAATTGCTGCTACAGCAGTTGAAGGACGCGTTAACATCGATGACGACCTTAGAAGGACAGTTGAAGACCCTATCAGCGAGTACCCTCTCAGTTTCGAGCAGTTCAAGCTTAGGGTCCCTTTCTACCGCAAGTAGTAAAGGCTCGCTGAGTTCCGGCATTAGTTTTACCGATATTTATGGTGGACCGCAAATCGCTACGTCTTTCCAAGCTGACAAGCCTATCGATATGGTCGATTTGCATCGAAGAGTTGAAAGGTGAGCGCGAAATACTTTTCTCCATTCAAACGTCAATGTAAATTATTATGAACACGTTTGGCGATACATCAAGTCAATTTATGCATCGTTCGGATAAGTTTATGCTAATATCTCGATTTAGAACCTTTATTAAGTAGGATTATGATGTATATTCCAAATTGGACAATGCTTTGAACTTTCTGGGGTCGATTCTACTTTCTCAGTCCAAATATTTGCAAGCGTGACCTTATAAGGAATACGCAGTGCAATGTCGATACTTTCTCCTAGGATTACCAAATCATTACATTGCATATCTTCGGGCGTAGTATGTAAGGTTAACCGATACAAGTATTTAATTGCCGTGAATTCGTACTTCATTTAGATGTTGTATTATTATTTAAAAGAGAAGCTGAAATCGGCTATTAAAAAAATGACAAAAAATAAATTAATCACTCTTAAGTTGCTTTTCTAACGAGTTAATGTTTGAAAAATATAACCAAACTTAAAATAGTATACAATAATGAATGTATGACTTAAATAATTTCATCTTGTCAGGTTACTGCGGGGTTCAAGTTACACCGCGGAGAGCGCCACTCCTGGTGCGAGCAGTTCTCCATCACAGCCTTCCTTATCTCCAAGGAGTAGCCTGTCTTCAGCCAGTCCGCCACCGCCACCACCGTCTTACAATCAGGTATGTGACATATAAATATGCATAGATTATATACCATGTAAATTCTTTTTATTAGTCACCTTTCATCCATTCTCTCGACTTGCCCAAAACATCTCAGCATATTCTTCTCAATTATTCTCATCACTACATCGTTTCCTCGTGGAGCACTGGCGACCTTGCTCACCGTAAGGAACACAACAGTTCAAAGCAGTGTTATTTCACTTCGATTTTGTGCAAGGCGAAGGTACTCCCCCAGTTGGGCAGCTCTGATTTGAGTGGAACTACTCACACTATAGCCTACGTCTCTTTAATATCATATTTTTACATACAGTACTTTTCATATAAACATGATGACGTCAATAGGCATATTGATATGTTACGCTTCATCTATAGAGGTTTAAGAAATAAGTTTGATTTCTCTATAAAAGATCCGACGTCAAAATATTATTTACTTTCACGGCTCAAAAATACTGGCCGTTTATTTACATAAACAACCTTTTTTCTTACCTTTAAAGATGAAAGCGTGTGTGATTGTAATTTACACACGATTGTATACACTTATCGGTCCCCGTAATGTTCTGCCTAATCATGATTTTGGTGTAGTGGAACCAAATGCTAGTTAGGGGCCCGTACACATTTTAATGTACCGAAGATACAGCGTGTTTTAATTACTTGATGACGATGTCTCACTCTGGGCAGAACAAAAAAATGCTTTCGCTTTTTTTTCCATACCATAATACTTTTCTGCAGTGATAGCCTTGTGATATGACCATTGGTCTGCTAAGTCAGTCTCGAGTTCGAATCCGAGGCACTCACCTCTGACTTTTCGAATTCATGTGCGTATTAATAATTAATTATCACTCGCTTAAACGGTGAAGGAAACCTGCACGCCCTATAGATTTTTCTCGACGGTGTGTGAAGTCTGCCAACCCGCACTAGACCAGCGTGGTGGACTATAGTCCACCACGCATCAGAACTCCGAGCTGCAACTGACAATTTCAACGAAAACCCCCAATAACACTGCCCGACCTGGGAATCAAAACCAAGGGTAGCAGTCACACTTAGAACCAATAGACTAGCGAGGAAATCTATTTGAATGCAGAATCATATTATTCGCCCTAGCCACCGACATTGCTTTCACTTGTGTCTGTACAAGCCAGCACTGTCAAGCTATCCAAAACTGCAAAATTTTCCCAATTAAACATGAACCTTATTACTTTGTATTAAAGTCGAAAATCTATCAAAAATTTGACAGATTGGGGTAGCTTAATGTGCTGGCGTCTGTACAATTAAATAGCTAATATAAGACGCCGTTGTAGTGTTAATATTTGTATGTGTTGTGTATGGGAAAGTGTTAGCTGTTACTTTGTGATCTTATCATTTCTGTGAGCTCCGTAGAGTACGATTACATATTGCGTACTTTCGATTAAAATAGAATTTAAGAGACGTAGGCTATAGTGGGAATAATTCTACTAAAATCAGAGCTGCTCGACTGGTGGAGTACCTCCGCCTTGCACAAAATTGAAGTGAAATAACACTGCTTTGAGTTGTGTTGTGTTTCTTACTCAGAGCAAGGTGGCCAGTGTTCCACGAGGAAACCTTGTGTTGGCAGTGGGGGGACTTTGACCCTTATGCTGCCAAACAAACTATTCCTCTTACGTTTTACAGTGCAAGTGATACTCCTAGTATTACGAGTACAAACGTCTATAGCCTACGGTAACCGCTTACCATCAGGTGGACCGTACGCTTGTTTGCCACATTAGTTGTATAAAAAAAGAGAATGCGAGGCAAGCCCTCGCCAGTTGAAGGCTTTTGGACCACAATCTGACATGATCGTTCCGAATTTCAAGGATCCCTTGACTGTAAGGCAAGTGAAGGCAAGTTTTAGTCGGTACGAATCCGACATACCCTGCCACCGCCCCGCAAGACCTTTTTATTTGTAACCCTTACTTTGTATCAGTTAAGGTTAAATATCTCAGAAAAAAAAAAACAGTTTTTTTTTATACTACTAAGGTGGCAAACAAGCGTACGGTCCACCTGATGGTAAGCGGTTACCATAGATTTCCTGCAAGGCAGAGGTACTTCCCTAGTCGAGCAGCTCCAATTTGAGTGGAATTACTCCCACTATGCCCTGCCTTTCTTAAAAAGTGCATGGTGTGTTGGTAATAAGTAAATTATAAGCAAGCTTTTATTCTTTCTTCTTTAGGTGGAAAGGCAGAGGCGGCAACAGAGAGAGTTGGAAGAGAAGTTAGCGGAAATGAGGATAGGAGTTGCCACTTCTTTGAATGAAGTCACAGGACTTGCGACAAGTGAGTACAATTATTTTTGTTGAGGGTAGTTATCATTTCCCTCTAAAATACTTGTCTTATATCCACGATCAAATCATTAAAACCCGGTGGTTTTCTAAAACCGGTGTGTCTAAAATAAAGTTTTTACATAATTAAAATTGTAATATACAACGTAAAATGTTTGTACCTAGTACTCTTGCGCAACGATAACAAGTAAACCGTATTTAGTACTGTCTAATTTAGGTGGTTTTTTTTTTCAAAACTTTGGAAAATAATATTCAGTTTATTATACACAATTGTACAGCCGCTAGTCAAGCTATCCAAAACTCTCAAATTTTCCCAATTGAATATGAACCTTATTGTTTTGTGTTAAAGTTGAAAATAAATCAAAGAAATTTAACAAATTCTGATAGCTTGATGTGCTGTCCTCTGTACCTACAGTTTAAGTGGTTATATATACCTATATACAGAGTGTTACAAAACTACCCGTAAAGTCGAAAGGAGGTTAAATGGGGCCTTATAACGAGTCCATTCACAATATTTAAGAACCGTAGTAACGCTGCCTAACATAAAAAAGGAAAACAACAACATTTATGAATTAAAAATAGTAAACTATTAAAGTAGACAATTATTAGGTAAAATAGGTACGTAGGCCTTTCTGTTAAATAATCTGGTTCCCTGACATGATAGCTGACAAAATTTTTGGCTTTTATAATTAAATATAATAATTTTTACTGGGTATTTTGTAACACGTTGTATATTATTACCCATTAAACGGTTTTAAAGAAATAGTTGTTTATTAATGTTATTGTGTGTAGTTCCAGTGCAGTTGCAAGGTCCCGGCCGGCCTTGTGAGCCGCTCTCCCCAATATCAGAGACGCCCCCTCCACCGTCGCCTAGAACTCCCTCATCTAGTGGTCAGTATTCTTAGTATCTATTAATATTATCTTACTAAGGAAGGAAATCTTTCAATTTAGAAATTATTTTGTTTTATCCATGTAGGACAATGTTTGGAATGACCTCCAAAAGGGATTATTTCCCTGTTTTCTTTAAACGTTGCCTCACACTAACATTATCTCCAGGGGGCCTACTCCCTAAGCACGAAGTCCGTAGTTTCGACCTTCGTTACCGGCGTGTCCTAATCCGTATCACCTACGGATGAATGATTCCTTCGGGGCCCGAACCAAGAGTGAATGACAACACAATTTGACAGCTGTCCCTACTCTCGATGTGTTTTTACCCGTTCGAAAAATTTAATTTGACACTTGTTTTATCGGACTCCGAAGTTTCGGAGAACTTTCGAACGGCTCGTAACTTCGTTGAAGGAGATAGGGACCCTCTGTATTGTGCGTGCGCTTACAAACACAAATTTTCACATACTCCAACACCCAGACTAGAAACGACTAACTGTATTAGTAGTACGAGTTGCTGACCAAAAATACACCATGTTTTAATAAAGTCCTCTCCTAACCATTGTTTGAGTACATAACTTCTAAGCTTCTTGCTTTTATCGTCGTCAGGGCT
The DNA here is from genome assembly GCA_964056405.1 of Acronicta alni. Classification (NCBI taxonomy): domain Eukaryota; kingdom Metazoa; phylum Arthropoda; class Insecta; order Lepidoptera; family Noctuidae; genus Acronicta; species Acronicta alni. Next base: position 10,213,935 of record OZ043930.1, read on the forward strand.
CTGAAAGGCAATATAAAATGGAGATCTGGGATTTTTTTTTCCACAAATCCCTATTATAATCTTGGAGAGGCGGATTTGTGGAAAAAAAGTTCACAAATCCCTATTGATGGGGATTGTCAATGGGAAAAGTGGAATAACCCCATACAAATATTTGTTCCGTGCGGGAATGGAACCCGTGACACATGGCACAGAAGTCATCTACTACGCCAGACGTCATTCGTCTTAGTCTTTAATTTTTTTTTGTTTGCAGGTACAAACACTAGGTCAGTGTCAGCGGCAGTGAGCGACGAGTCGGTGGCGGGCGATTCTGGCGTGTTCGAAGCGGCGCAAGCGGCGAATGATCCATCCAACGCAGGTATGGAATTTCATACTCTATTCTTATAGAAATTTAAATTGCTTTTACTATGTCTATTTTCTTTTAATATTCAGTAATGTTTAGCTCCATTGATCACACTTTGAAAACACATACACCATAATATTTAGAAGTATTATATCTATTTTCTCTAGAACCCATAGTACAAGCTCTGCTTAGTATGGGATTGGATGGTACTGTCTAAAATTGTCACAACAAATTGGTGTGTAGTTTTTAGCATAATTATTTTCTTTGCATATTTGTATGTCATAAGACAAAACATAGCGTACTATTTATTGTAAGACCTATTGTATACCTATGTTTCACAAATAAACTTTATGATTTAACAAAATCGGGACATGAGATTTTGCAAATCATTGAAGTGTGTCTTCAAGTGAGGAACCGAGTTTTTAACGTAATTATTTAACTTCCGACGAAGCTACGTCTTCAAAAGTATTAGATTAACTATAAAATGTGTAATTTTGTTGTTGTTACAGTGAACAGTGCCCAAATTGAAATCAAATTGCGCTACTGTGTGGAGGAGAGCGCGTTGGAAATTGGTATCTTGCGCGCGCGCAACCTGCACGCGTTGTTCATCGATATCGGCACGCAAGTGTAAGTATAATTTAATTTTTGATGGGTATTTGGAAACATTTTTGATATTAAAATTTTAGATTGTGTTATTTATTTTAAGTATGTATTTATGAAAACAAGTAGGTATATAAGTCATCCATTATCATATTAGGTATAGGTAATCCATTGTCTTTATCCCACAGTACAAGCTCAACTTAGTTAGGGACTAAATTTTGTTGTGTTAAATGTCCTAAATATTAATTCATTTAGTGTTTGCAACCTTTAGTATTAATATTGTCAATAAAATAAAAAAGCAGTTAATAAATAAGTGTTGCCGACTATGTAAAACGTAAGACAAATAGTTCTGTTGGCAGTATGAGGGTCAAACTCCCCCCACTGCCCACAAAATGTTTCCTCAGAGAGCACTAGCAACCTTGCTCTCCTTTAGGAACATATACAGCTCAAAGCAGTGTTATTTCACTTATTTCTTTTTCTTTTTACAAAAACATTGCCCCACTAGGATTTTCTCCTGTATCGTGGGTACGTTTACAAAAACAAATTGTCATATACACAAACAGCTCAGCTCAGGCGCATCGCCAAACGTGTCGACAAAAATAATAGTTGTATTTGTGAATAAAATAAAATGTTATTGAACCGTTATCGTGTTATGCAGTGGCGTACGATGTGCGCTGGTGGTGGGCGGCGGGTGTGGCGTGGCGTGGGGGGCGGGCGGCGCGGCGTGGCGCGGGGCGGCTGTAGCCTGGCGCCACACGCACTCGGCGCCGCTGGCCGGCACCAGAGCGCTCAGAGCCGCCACGCTGCAGGTCAACCTCACCGCCGGCGGGGAGTGCCTCGTAAGTACACACACACATGCACACATGCGCGCATGAACACACACATATGCTCACACACATATACACACATATACACACACATGCACACACACATATACACACACATACACACACATATACACACACATAAACACACACACACACACACATATACACACACATACACACACATATACACACACATAAACACACACACACACACACACATACACACACATATACATATTTTTTTATACCACTAAGATCAAGAGGCAAACAAGCATAGCGCCCACAGCGGTTCCCGAAGCCTATAGACGCTTGTAACACCAAGGGTAACACTTGGTGCCGTCTCTGTAAAACGAAAGAGGAATAGTTAGGTTGGCAGTATAGGTGTCACTCCCCCCACTGCCGACACAACGTTTCCTCGCGGCACTGGCAACCTTCCTCACCGTAACACAACACAGCTCAAAGCAGTGTTATTTTGCTTCGATTTTCTGCAAGGCGGAGGTACTTATCCAGTCGGTCAGCTCCAATTTGAGTTGACAATTCGGATACGGTACGATACGAAAAACCACTCGCATAATCTAAGACAAAAATACTAATTTTTGGCACATAGTAAGTACCAAATGTCTTTGGAAAAGCAAAAAATGATAAATTTTAAACCTATGAAACTACTCACTAAGGCTAACTAAAAACGCTTTAACCGTTACAATGATGATACCTAGCCAAATTCGAGTATTCGGCTTTGAGCCTCGAGTGCCATGTGAATACCCCACAAGGCGAGAGCGATTACCTTTCTGACCCCCATCTTTTACTCTTAACCAACCTATCACCCCCAACACTATCACTAAAACTATCTTCTATCTCCAGGGTTGTGCTCAAGTGAGCTTAGCGGACTTCGAGCCAGACTCCGTATCGCAGAAGTGGTACAATGTACTGAGCTTTAGATGTATGAGGCGAGACGAGAGCTCTGACGAGTCTACTGTCATTTCGTCGCAGACTTCCACGCTTACGAGGAACAGAGGTGAGATTTAACATTAAAACAAAACCGTAACATACCATTATGCCTCTATTCCCCGAAGAAGACAGAGGTGTACCAATGTATACACTTCCCCGCGGTATGTTATCATCATATCAGGCTATTGCCGTCCACTGCTGAACATAGGCTTCCCCCAAAGAGCGCCAACCGTCTCAGTCTTAGGCAGCTCGCATCCATTTGCTGCCAGGCACCTTCTTCAAATCGTGTGTCCATCGTGCCGCAATGTTTAGGTACCATGTAATAGGGGGGGAGCCTAGTGTTGTGAGATTTAAGCGTGTGCCGTTTAAACTATGTCTACATTTGAAATATATGTTTCTTGTCGAATCACAAATATAGACCGAGTTTTTTTTTATAAGATCATCTTTAATATTATGGGGATAATTGCTATCTTGGATTCCGTAATACCCTCATGGATTGGTTGCCACATGAGGACTCGTCCCGACTGAAAACCGCACTTCCGTTGCTCTATAGTCAAGACTATGACAGGCTGTGGTCCAGCTATGATTTGACCTCTCCAAGATGCCATTCCCTGCCTTGCTTTCTAATTGAAGGCTCAACTTGCACGATTTCTACTAGGTCAATTGTAATTAGCTTAGCATAGCTTAGACTAGTGGAAAGTGCACAAGTAAAGACGTTTTGGTAACACGCTATGTATTTGTATTGCAGGTCCAGAAAGTATGACGGGCGCAGAATGTAACGTGGATTGCGGTGACAATTCAGCATCGGAGGACGAAGAGTCTAGAGAACCACTTAATCAGGTACGTGAATGAAGAAATCATTTAGTTAAAATTGTGACTAGTGAGGTAGTATACTTGAAAAATGCATCTTTGGCTGCATAGCTCTCTAAATCTTCTAGAAAAGGATATAAAGAAGTTAGAAGTTAAGTCTTCTGGGTCTACTTCTAACGCACTTCTACGACTATTTGGTCATCACTCATATGTAACCTAAAAAGCACAAAACTTTAATAATGAGGATAGCTCTCAAAACCTTTTCCCCGTAAGACCAATGACTGAAATGATAAAAATAATCCAAAAAATGACAATAAGTAATGTTACTCCTCAACTCCACCATCGCAGCTAACTGCTGGGCTTGGCCTGCCCCAAGAAATAATGTTAAGTACTATTATAAAATTCACAACACCATTTCCTAATTACAGATAGTGGAAGAGGATTCATTCGAGGACTACATTCCTGAGGAGGACATAGCTTTAGAAGAAGAGGAGTTCCTGCACCCCACCACGGCGGAGAAAGAGACCAATACTGAATGCAACTTCTGCCCTGAGGGGGCGAGGCAATTACATAGGAGGTATGTGTCTGCGCCTCGGTGAAAGTAATATTAATATTTCTATGCCTTTTTAAAAGTAACTTTAGCGAGTAATGTAGGGTTTGGATGTAGAATTGGGTTGGTAAAGTATTTTATTGGTACAGGTATTTTTTTTATATGTGGTGGCGGTAGGTAATGTTGACTAAACGTATTTTATATTTGTTTAGGTGTTGTGGTAATTAATTTTTATGATGGATTGAAACAGCTGTAAATTGCCTTAATTGTATTGGTTATAAAAAGTGTCAGTGGGGCCAATAGAAGCTTGTGTTAACTACCTTTGTCAAAAGTTTACTGAACGAAAAATGTAACTTAATAGTACTTCCAGTCGTGTTTGCTTTTGACGCATCAAAATCAAAATAATTTGATGTATTGATAATGATTTATTACTTATCTCGTTTACAGTGGTGCCTCTAAATTGTTATAAACACGCTGCTCCTTATCAATTCCTTCATTCAGGACTTTGATAGTTTTTATTAAACCTATCTAAAGTGGACACCTAATACCTTGTAGCCTAGTACTAGAGAGCAGCAAAATATCACTCAGTTGCCGCAATTACGAAATTTAAGAAACTATAAAAGTATAAAGCCAGTACAATCTATGTAGAATCTATTAGACTTTAGGTTCATAAGGGGTCGTCCACATATCATCAAGTGAAATGTCGAGTTTCTGGACACCTTCGTCACGTTTGGCATGATTGTGACGTAATATGCGGGCGGCCCCTAAGGTGTAGAAATTGCTTAGGGAAAATTCCGATGGTTAAACAACATCTTACTAACAACGGTGTCGGGCTACAGTATTACAAATTTTCCTCCCAGATATATGAAGTTGAGACGAGCGGCAGCCGACGGCCGGCCGCAACAGACTCCACTAGAGAAATAATATATACCCCTACTTGTGTACATAGTTGTATATAGGTATGTTTACATTGTGTCGGGTTGCTTTATACGAGGCATAACATACGACTTGGGTTTTTATTAATACCAAACTATACCAATGGGTGATGTGCTCCATGATTTTACTGGTGATTTACACTTCTTATGGCGAATATTGCACAGATTACACAAAAGAGAATTAATTATAGTTGGGTACAGACAGCAGGTCAACCTATCCAAAACTGTCAAATTTTCCCAATTGAAAATGAACCTTATGATTTGGTATTAAAGTAGAAAATCTATTAAAGAAATTTGACAGATTGGAGTAGCTTGATGTGCTGGCCTCTGAACGTGAATAATGCTTGAGGGACAAATAATAATATATTGTTATAAATTATTGTACTGATATACGCAATGTCTATGTGGGAAAACTGAGCGGTACTCCTGTGTTCAAAACTAAGCCGATATCGCTGTCGCTATGGGTAAAGAAAGTCTTGATTTCTACCCGCCTTCCAGTGGAACTTGTTTCGCAAAGTAAACTAAAATATACAGCCTACCTGGACGGTGTTGGCGGTATTCTGGCTACACTAGACTAACTTCATACAAATATCCGCCGGAATATTATTTTCGTTACCAACAGCGGTATCGACATCATAAATACATACAGTGTGTTACAAAACTACCCGTAAAGCCGAGAGGAGGTTAAATGGGGCCTTATAACGAGTCCATTCACAATATTTTGTAACTGTAGTAACGCTGTATAACATACCCCAAAAAAATGAAAACAACAACATTTATGAATGAAAAATATAAAAACTATTAAAGTAGACAATTATTAGGTAAAATAGGTACATAGGCCTTTCTGTTAAATAATCTGGTTCCCTGACATGACAGCTGACAACATTTTTGGCTTTGATAATTAATTATATTTTTACGGGGTATTTTGTAACACGTTGTGTAGTATAGCAAAATATAACTTATATCTGAATATACCTTGTGCAATAACACCATTCGAAGTGTCAACACCAACATAACCCTGGATAATAAAGTATTAAAGCCCATAATCCAAAATGGTTCTAGAACACGATCCGCAATTTTGCCTAGCGTTGAGCGCCATTTTAGAATATGGACTTCGGTGGATTGTGAGTGAGAGAGAGATGGTGCTATTCATCTAGTATAGATCCATCTCCCTCCGTCACAAATTGAGAGGGACTGATCTAGTATTTCATAGTAATATGTTGCCAGTTAAACAATAAAATAAATGTTAGCATAGTAGTAATATTTTGTGTATTAAATACTTTGAATTGAAACTTTAGTTTTTAAATTTGGCAGTGTATTGTTTTTGTGTGATAAAAAAATGTGAATTCGGTATGTCACCCTGCATGTTATAAGTCAACACACACGAGTGTTATGTGCATGTAAAAGCATGAAATGTGGCACAATGTGAATGTATCTTTTTAAATGAGCATCATTTTAATTAGCTTCATATTTATTCAAAACCAATTGACCAGAGAGACGTAATCCTGACCAAATTTCAATGTATTATAAAAAAAAAACCATAAAAAAAACGATTTAAGTTTCTACTCATTTTTACAATTTTCCGGGCAACTTTTCTAATTTTTGTTTCTCTACAAAACTTATTCGGACAATTACGAACATTTGAAAAATAATGCCTAAATCGGTCCAGTCGTTCTCAAATGACACGCTTACCAACGAACAGCATTTCATTTTACTAATATAAATTTTTAGAAAGTTACAAGTTAATAATCTAAAAAAATATATTTTTTATTGAATGTACTACTTACATAATTATTGCGACCCTCACGGTTTTTTAATGAATTAAAGAAATTCTTTAGACCTTTTAGTTAGTTAACGGGCACTGATTAATTGTCTATAAATAACACTACATTAAAAGAAATCAATTACAGTTTTGCTGCGAATCATCTATGAAATTAACTAAAATAATGCTCTAAACTACTAATCATCAATTCAACTTAAACTTTTGTCTACAATACGGTGTTGTTTTTCTCATAGAAAAAGCCAACAAGTGAGCGCCAACCCTGCCGAGCCTCTGGCCACCATCAAGAGGTCGCAAACGTTCTCACCGCAACCGCAGAGCATCGCCAAAGCCCAGTATTTATGCAGGTTAGCAGACAATACTACAGACAAACAATTTTTTTTAGGTCGGTCATAGTTTGGACCTATGATCGGAGTCAAATTAGCAGACCGCATCAAAAATAGCATATTGCACTCCAAAACCCAGATCGCTGACATAGGCCAAAAAGCTGCTAGCTTGAAGTGGAACTGGGCTGGACATGTCGACGAGTACCGAACAAACTAAGTACCGAATGGGTCCCACAAAACGGCAGACGACAGCGCGGCAGGCCTAGACGGAGATGGCGGGATGAGATTGTTTTTTTCTGGAAGGATTGGCCCAAAAGGAATGGAAGGAGGGTAGGGAGGCCTTGGCCCTGGCCAGAGGGACGACAATGGCTAAAGTTTGGAAGACTTATTATATGTCCATATGCGTCCAGCCAGGAGCACTTATAAACGAATCCTTCAGGGAATACTTACAGGTCATTTTCGTCCACAATACTCAAAAAGTAGTTGATTTGTAATGTTTACGCAGTTATATTTCTGTAATTTAAAAAAAATATTAATAATAATACTTATAAAAAAATTTAGGAACTTGATAAAAAAAATGAAAGTAGAGACAGCCTAAATAGATTTAACATAACCTAATCAATTACGTTTGTCTTTAGATTGAACCGTTCGGAGTCGGACTCGTCGATGGCCGCGTACGCACGTCGTGTGACGTCACGTCCGCCGCCCACCGCTGGCATACCCTTCGACCGTACCGTGCGCGAGCGACGCTCACTAAGGTATGGATCGATTTGATTTAGCTAACTTTAAATGATAATGTTTCCGCTTTTAATCTTTTGACCACCACGTCAATAACGAAAATCCGTGTTCTCTACGCCAAGTGACAAATTCTAGTATCTAATAATAGGTTTTTATTAACTCGCAGCGTTCCTTATTTGGTATTACTGCTTCTAAATATATTATAGTTTTATAATTTTAAAAGAAGAGAATTAATTTTCTTTGCAAGCTGTACTTTTTTGTCAGATCGCGGTCATTCGAGGTCATTGACGTTCCTATTCTTATTTGAAACGCATAGTATATTTAATTTGGCTCCGGTTCCACTATCCTGATGACCAGATGAGATGAGAGATTCAGTACTAACAGTTGTACTGTCTAACAGATGGGGTCGAGGCGGGAGCCGAGGGCACGGGGGTGCGGGTGGCGCGGGTGGTGGGGGAGGCGGGGGTGGCGCGGGGTGGCGGCGCGCGCGCACGTCGCTGGACCTGACGCTGGACCTGCGCGCGCAGCACTCGCGTCTCAGAGACCTGCGCACTGACATCGCCAACCTCACCGCGCTCAAGAAGAGGTAACACTATACTCACTTACTAATTTACATTATTCTTTTCTTAACGGATTTAAGATGAAAGGCGAGGCCTTCACTTAAAATATTTTTATAATGAATAAGACACAGAATAATAAAATACAAAAATAAAGTAAATAGAATTAACTAGATAATTATGTTTATTATTTAATGGTCATACAAAATAAAACTGTCTTGTTACGCCTGCTACGTTATAGGTCCTGGGTTCAATTCCCAGTTCGAGCAATGTTAATGAATTTTTCTATGAAATTCTCAGTAGAAGCATAGAGTTGAATTTGTGCCCGTTTAATAGCAATAGGCTCGCCCCCTATTACATGGGACCTAAAAATACCGGTAAACACCTGGTATACACCAATATATCTCTGACAAACCCTTTAAGGAATACACGTGTGATGGTATTTTACAAAAAAAAATGTTGATAACCAAAGAAAAATACAGCTTCAGCCTTACTCGCTTCACTCTAACTTACCATTGTCTACTTCACAGATTAGAAGAAGCTTGGACCCGTGGCGACCCAGCCGTGGCCGCGTGGGTGGCAGAGGACGAGACCCTCAGGCGGCTCGTGGCGCCAGGGGAGCCGCCCGCCGACCGCGCCTCCCGCCTGCTCAGCAAGACCTGTCGCGAGATCTACCGCCTCAGGAAGTCGAGGCAGGGCGGCCGGAAGCCAGACCTCGTCACCTTCAAGTGAGTTTAATTAATGCACAACTTGAACTGCCTTAAAGTGCTCATTGAATTAACCATTACATGTTTAAAACAAAATTAATAGGTTTTTTTAATTCACCTATCAAGATAAAATAGTATAAGCTCCTTTTTATATTGTTAGATCGAATAAATTATTCGATAAAATTAAACTTGTATTAGAAGCAATATGAAATTTAAAATTTAAGTATACCTAATAATAAATAAGTATTATGGGACATTTTTGCATAGCATCATCTAGTCCCAAACTAAATAGAGCTTATATACTATAGGTACATACAATGGATATATTTGTTTTTTGTTAATACATAGGTAGGTACTTATAATATATAAGAAACATCACAACATTTATATATTTGTGTCCTGTGGGAATCTAACCTCGAGATTACCAGTATGACGCTCGGACCAGTAGATCACAGATGTTGTCAATATGTAGGTAGTTTTACATTTACAATCTCAAAATGAACTCGCTACTGAAATTCTACCCACCTAAATAATCAAAACGTTGCCTTCATCATTAAAAAATAAATTCTCTCAACAGAGAAAAGATGGCCTTCTTCACGCGCACCAAGTCCACCATCCCTCTCCTACCGGGCGAGGATGGTGACGAGATCCTCTCCGAAGACGACTGGGAGGACGAGCTTGAAGAACGGAGAACACCGGACGGCAGGTCTTCCAAAACATCTTACGAGCTCCGTCGAGATCACCCGACGGCGAGCCAAGAGACCGCCGAGGTCGTGGAGTGCAAGAACCCGTGCTTAAACCCGGAATTCGAAGCGCAAACAGAGGCGAAGGATGACACAAAGACTGATGAGGTGAGGTATGAGTTTGTGGTTGATAGAGTGCTGGGTGTACAGGTTTGAAAGGTGGTGCGTTTTGAGCGGTTGGTTGGTACAGGCCGGTGTTAGATGCGCGGGAGTTGCGATATAAGCACTATCACTATTACTAGATATTATTATAAACTAAAGTCCTCTCTGAACTGAGTTTCTGCTTGTTCGTGCTAATCACAGAAATGATTGTACAGATTTTTCATACAGATTTCAGCAATAGAAAGAGGGATTATCTGAAAAGGTTAAAGTCTACAAATTTATGAACATAACTAAGTACATAGTTTGATATCAATTAACAATATTGTTTTGTGAAGCCAGAAAAATATAATAACTTTCAAGATCCCTTGTTTTAAAAATTTGTTTTATAAAGCCTATTAACATTTATTAGCACATACAATAGAAAAAGAATTGTTTCGACTTTCGAGAATGTCACCGTTTCTTTAATGAATCAAATCTGTTTAAATTTTTATATTCAGTTTATGTTGCAACTCCCGCGCAGACCTTATTAGTATTTAATTTTACCCATTTGACAAAACCAACCGATTCAAAACAGCTCTAGTATGGCCTTTGGCAAAATATGGCACCATTAAAAATTGCAAAATAAACAATATATTTACTGTGATCATTATTGCCTATTGAGATTTTCTGGATCGAAGACTGAGCAAGAACTTATATATGTGTTATTGGTTATATTATATATATATATATCCGGACTCTCATGTACGTATGTGTGCAAATAGAGTGCCATAAAATTAAGATTACATTATTGAATCTTATTCATTTTTATACCACTTGTTATGTATCTTATTGTATGTACAAATAAAGAACAACAATTTTGAATGTTATGAACTCCTGAAAACAAGTATGATTTGAAAAAATCCCGTCCATATATAGGTATACTTATGTATTTATAGTTATTTGTATTATTGTAAAGTAGAAACACAAAAAAAATGAAATATTTATAACACTTTTTCATATGATTGATATTACAAAAATGTACCCAAGTCAAAAGTTTACTTGTAGTTCAGGGGTATTGAATATTGTGCCTTTTAATTATTGGTGCCTGATATTAAAGCCTGCGATTGTGCCATAATATGGCATGCCAGACGGGGGTAAATAGGTACAAAGTAGTTGTATGATGAGTCACAAAATGTATGCCAAACATATTTTTTTATTGTAATTAGAACATAATGTGGGGTTACGGTCACTTTGTAAATAAAATACGTAAAATTGCGGACCCACCGACTAAGTTCATCTGTAGATAAAATAACAACAATAAACACAAATAAGTTTTGCAAATAATGAGGTAAAATAGCAATTTTTAATTATCCGAAGTTGTATAATTATTATCCAAAGTTGTATAATTATTATCCAAAGTTGTATAATTATTATCCAAAGTTGTATAATTATTTTTTGCAATTATATTTTTTTATTTTTGCAAAAGTTATATCTGATTAGGGTTCTCTCCACCGAATAAATAGGACTTGAAAGGCCAAAAAGAAAGCTTTGTACATGAGGCTTTAGTTATGTGGAGCACTTGCCCTATACCGTTTCAATAATTACTGGCCTAGAAATTACTTGAAATTACAAACATTATATTAAGAAAATTCAATAATTGTGTTCACAAATATAAATATTTAAATTAAATAGGAAGTTGTATTTAAAGTAAGTGTCTAATAAAACGATGTTTATTGAGCATTTTCTAGGTCTTTTCCACGAACGTAGCCAGGCACATTGACGTTTTAAACGTGCAATATAAAACGTAATATCAATAGCTTATAATTCCATTTGTGTTAACAGATCTGAGTTTGTACTGAACATTTTTGTCTCACTCATTGTCATTCATTATGTTAAAACTACGCCATCTTTAATTATAAACGTTTTGGAATTTTGGGATGGAACCCTAAAACTCTCCTTTCTATCTATTTGACATTCAAATTAATACGCAAAGGATTATTTTTGGCGTTTATAAATAAAGAGAAGAGATTATTTTATTTTATTGGGATATAAAATGTATCAACTATTTAATAAATTACATTTTTTTATTACAAATTTAATTAATTACAAAAAAATGTATGTTTTTTTATATAGTTGATATAATTTTCTTCACAATTTTGATTTAAGTTGTACATTTTGTACATATCATTTATTTAATATTATTATTCTAGATTAAGGAATCTGTGTAAATAATCTGAATAAAAAATATGTTTTATGAAAGAATTAGCATATCTGTATTTTGACTTCACGACTATTATTATTTCTAATTAATTATTTAGCAATATTAGTCGATGTTAAGTATTTTTATAACAAGAATACAATAGTCTCTTAGCTGTAATCTTTACGTAATGTTACATTTTTGTAAAAAATGTATATTTTTTATTATAATTATTTACTTGGAGTTTTTATACATAGTGTAATTGTTACTGAGGTGAATTTGGATTTGCCAAATTAATATAAGCCTTGTTTTAATTCTTCCATTAAAATAAAGGGGTCATTATATTTTGTAAAAATGCCAATACAATTCATACAAATGAAAATAAAAATTATAAATTAATACTTAATTGTTTGATTTTAAATATTGTTCCCTTTAGCAAACGCGAAGATCTGTAAGAAGCCCTAGAGCTACGACTGACGTCTGAAATCTGAGTCTGTGTAATCAAAATAGGTAATATTACACATCTATGAAAACAACTGTCTTGTCAGTTCAGTGGTCGTAAACGTAACTGTTACGCTAGAGCTGTTCGATGCCCAGATCGAGCAGTTTTATTGTGTCCGTTTCGACTGCTCGGCCACAGTGTCGTGGAACAATAACGGCTACGTCAATATTACGAAGGAATTTCAACAAACAACAACAATGAAAGTCACAAATTCGTAGATCCAATATTCAGAAAGTTATAAAGGTTTAACCATGGCCGCGCGGTCGAAACATGGAGAACCGTCTTTTTGCTAATCACTGATACGATTTCGAAGAAAATGTAGATAGTATGAATAAAACCCTTGGATTTTTCGATGAAATTTTCAGCAGAACCAAGTTTGGATTTGTGCCCGGTAAGTCGTTACAGAATTCCCTCCTACATGGGTCAAACATAATGTCGAAGGTGTACATTAGTACACCGCAACCCTTCGAGGAATACAGGAATGATAGTATGTGTTTAGATATAAAATCAAAGTAGAGTTAGCAAATTATAATAGTCGATAGGACTTCAATAAGAATATGAGGATAAATAAATATTCTTGGGCAATTTTACACAGCACTATCTAGTCCCAAACTAAGCAGAGCTTGCTATGGGTATACTAGACAATGGATATAAATACTTATACATATACTTTTTTTTGTAAATACATCCATAAAATACATAAGAAACACCTAGACAAACGCAAATACTTATGTTCATCACATAAATATTTGTGTTCTGTGGGAATCGAACCCACGACCTCGTGATCAGCAGTCTGACATGCTAACAGGCAATAGTCCACCACGCTGGCCTAGTGCGGGTTGGCAGACTTCACATGCAAATATGCAATCGAGAAAATCTCTAAGGCATGCAAGTTTCCTCACGATGTTTCCCTTCACCGTTTAAGCGAGTGATAATTATTTATTAATGATAAAAACAATAACGTCAATAAAATACGACCTACCCACTTTACTACTGCTTTTAGTGATCCGTATTGACAGTGATTATGGCGCAAAATCACCAGTGATACAATTCAATTAATTTTCTATTGTGTTATTAAATAATTAGGGACTACAGTGGTCAGTTATTTCTTTAGGGCTCGTGTGAATTGAGTAATGTTCTGTAAGTATTAATTTATAGTGGTTATCATGTCGACACATGACCCACAGAAAAATATTTAATCCCTTGATAAAAATAATTCAGGTTGTTCGGAAACAGGTTTGTATAAACCTAGATCAAGCAAGACAAGACGCTTTTATAGTTTTAATTTGAGTACCTAGGTTTTTTCTCTATACTTTATTTTTTATCCTGTACATTTTTATTTAACTACAGACCTTTCCATCTACAGAGAATTCGCCGTCAATCTTAAGACAAGTGATATTACAAAAAATACACAGCTTTCTGTGTCTTTTATTTTATAATAAATTACTAGCAAATCTAAATTATCTTAATCTTTAGCAAGTGAGTAAGTTGTGTGCGGCTGAAAGCCTAGTGTGAATGCACGTATGCCCCGAGTAAATAGGGCAAGGAAGGCAAGTTCAGTGCATTTAGTCGGTGTGAGTAATGTATACTCCCCCGTGGCAAACGCTTCTTAAGAATTTACTACATACCTACGACTAATCTTGGGTAGGTTCAAAATCCTTTTTTTAGTTATCTCTAGGATAATTTGTGTAGGTATCCGTATACCGTCACTCGAAGGAAGCTCTGGTCTAGTCCAGACCAATATTAAATGACGAAACAGGTATTGTAATAACAAAATATTTTCTAATGTGCCTGTATACAATTGTAGTTCTTATATGCACCATTATTTAAGTATGTAAATAGGTTAGTGTAAAAACTTCTATGATTGTTGCTAAACAAAACACAATTTTCATGCACACTATGAGTCTATGATTCAAACAACAAACAATACGAAACTCAATTTAAACTTACATAACCCGGCTTCCAGATCAATCATTGATAAACGACATCCACTTGACAAACATGCTAGCTCACATACAACAATCTACTGATTGCAGTAGTGACTATACTTACTATGCCATGCGGCATGGATAAAGAACTTAAGGTGGGTTACAGAATTATTTTAGATTAGGGTACCTTTTTGTCAAGGGACCTTTAATATCCTGTCATGGTCGTGGCGAATTTCGCGGATCCCATAGCCATGACAATAGGGCAGGTGAAGGCAAGTGTGGTTTTTAGTCGGTATGAGTCCGACACACCCTGCCACCTTCCCGGGTGGTGGAGGATCCATGAGGATTTTCTGTACTATAAAAAAGGGACCTTTAATATGTCTTCAACTTTTTGATAACAGCTTGTGAGACTGGCTGGCTCACTGCTCACTAAGATTACGGATGCGGACATCATCATCAACCCATATACTGTCCCACTGCTGGGCACGGGTCTCCTTTCAGGATGAGAGGGATTAGGCTATAGTCCACCACGTTGCCGCGTTGGCTTGATGCGGGTTGGCAGACTTCACACACTATTGAGAAAGGGTTATCCTCACGATGTTGAGGAAACCCCTTTATAAATATAATATAAATAAAAATAGAAATATGAATAAAAAATAAATAATAATAAAGATATAATAAATCAATTAATTAATACATAATAATAATCTAAAAAATAATACTTATACATATATAGAATAAATAAATTACATCCTCTCTCTAAAATGATTAATTTAAAAATTTCTTTGCTGCGCCCTAATACAGGGTCCATAATTGTTTCTTTTTATTGTATTTATCACCTATTGTACATTATGGAAAGCAATAAATAAATATGAAATATGTTTTCCTTCACCGTTTAAGCGAGAGATATTTTGATATAGGTACAGAGGGCAGCACATTAAGCTACCATAATCTGTCAAATTTCTTTGATTGATTTTCAACTTATAACATAAAACCATAAGGTTCTTATTTGATTGGGAAAATTTGACAGTTTTAGATAGCTTGATCTGCTGGCGTCTGTGCATATTTTGACTAATAAATTATCTCACAACACAATATCAAGACTTTATTCCCCGAAGCGTTAGGCAGAGTTGTACAACAGTTGTAAGTTCACAGTTCGCCGGTATGTTTAGGTCCCGTGTAATAGGGGGTGAGCATACTGCCCCTAGACTAACGAGGAACAGAAGGTCATGGACTTAAAAATATGAAGGTACCTACCTACTCCGCCTCTAAGGCGACTTTCTGACCGTCTTTGTTTTATAACCTTCACTGGGAAACGTTGGAACTGAAAAGGTTGTTCACTCCTGCCGTAGGTAGTACATTTATATTTATACTTCTGATTATAATAGGTCCTGTATAGTTGTATTTTGTAGTAGGATGTTGGTAGTCCAATAGTTGCTATGTTAGGTACATAATTGTAGATGTCGATAGCTAAGTATTTATTCTTGTATATAACGAGAAGAGAAATAGGGCACAGTAGGAGTAATTACACTGAAATTGGAGCTTCCCGATTAGGGAAGTACCATCGCCTTGCAGAAAATCGAAGTGAAATAACACTGCTTTAAGCTGTGTTGTGTTCCTTACGAGGAAACGTTGTGTTCGCAGTGGGGGGAGTTTTATCCTTATACTGCCAACCCAACTACTCCTCTTTCGTTTTACAAAGTCGGCAATGCGCAAGTGATACCCCTGGTGTTACAATAACCTGTGAACTCAACACAGCTCAAAGCTGTGTTATTTCACTTCGATTTTCTGCAAGGCCGAGATACTTCCCCAGTCGCTTAACTAAAGACTTTCGATAGCCTTCTCTTTGCTAGTGTTTAAAAATTATTCAGGTCATGAACTATGCATGGCTGTAGCTATGCATACTATCCTTTTCTGGCATAACAAAAATCAATTCAACAAGATATTATTATATACCATATTTAAAGAAATTCCTTTGATTCCTACTAATATTATAAATAGCAAAAGTAACTCTGTCTGTCAGCAACGCTTTCTCGTCTAAACCGCTGAACCGACTTTGATGAACTTTGGTACAGAGATAGTGAGACCTTGGAGAAGGATAATTGAAAGGGCTTTTTGACCTTTGTCTCAAAAATCATTTTGGAAAGTGCTTGAAACCACGGACAACAGGATACAGATATAGGTACTTTATAAAAATCTAAATCATTGATAAAGTTAATTCATGTCTCATCACTATCATCATCAACCCATATTCTGTCCCACTGCTGGGCAGGGGTGTCCTCTCATATTGAGAGGGAATAGGCTATAGTCCACCACGCTGGCCTAGTGCGGGTTGGCAGACTTCACAAACCGTCGAGAAAAATCTCTAAAATATGCAGGTTTCCTCACGATGTTTTCCTTCATCTTTTAAGCGAGTGATAATTAATTATTAATACGCACATGAATTCTAAAAGTCAGAGGTGCGTGCCTTGGGTTCGAACTCGAGACCTTCGACTTGGCAGTCCAATGGTCATACCGCTAGGCTATCACTGCTCACTACATACCTAGTATAAAACAAAGTTGCTTCCCGCTGTCTGTCTGTCCCAATAAGATCTAAGCATAGGTACAGTCAGCAACGAAAGTCGCTGAACATGTTGCAATCTTCAATATGATTTTTAACAAGTATGAAGTTACTGACCTACGAAGGTTATGCGAAATAATTGCATAGATGACCATTAAATATTTAGGTTACCTTAGTAGAAAAGACCTGTTGCCAAGTTCTGGAGCTGTGACAATAAAAAAATTTAGCTGTGTTCAGCGACTTTCGTTGCTGACTGTACATTACTTAGATCTTTAAAACTACGCAACGGATTTTGATGCTGTTTTTTTTTAATAGATAGAGTGATTCAATAGGAGAAAGAGGGTTTATATGTATAATACATGTATGTTATTAGTACATTGCACCCGTGCGAAGCGGGGGCGGTCGCTAGTCATTGATAAAGTTAATTAATGTCTGAAATAAATCATTCAACAAAGGTGTAAGTGAACTTTCAAAATCACAGTCCATTATCCGATAAAGCCAAAACTTGAGAGTCATAAGGTGCTATTAAAAAGTAAATTAATTATAGACCCCAAATAACAGCAATGGTGAATACTTGGCCACCAGTACGTACGGCTCCGTAAGAGTGGTGCACGCAAAGGGCCAATCCTACAATCTTTGCCCACAATCGCTTAGATTACACTTGAAACTAACGACGTGTTGATTGCACGACCGAATAATGTGCACCGATACACTAAGAATGTATTTTACTTACAAAAAAAAAATCATAGCCTCGTTAGTCTAGTTCTAAGCGCGACTGCTATGCCAGAGGTCTTGAGTTCGATTCCTAGATCGAACAAAGTGTTATTGTTTTTCTATGAAATTCTCAGTAGCAGCTTAGAGTTGGATTTGTGCCCGGTTAAAGGCCATAGGCTCGCCCTCCGTTACTGCCATTACATGCCTTTCCTAACAATTTGATACCCCTCCATGCCTTTGAGAACACGTAAAGCCGTCGTTCCCGGTTATCGAACGAACATTTATGAAAGTCATTAGTGGTAGTCAGAAGCCCAAGCTTGACAACCAGTCTATCCTCAGAAAATCTGTAGTACCCAAAAAATTGCGTTGCGGAGGTCTGATGGCAGTCGCTTCGTGTAAAATACTGATATTCAGCCGCATCTGGTTAGACTGGAAGCCGATCCCAATATAGTTAGTACAGTTATTATAGTATAGCATAGTGAAACACTGCTTTGAGCTGTGTTGTGTTTCTTACGGTGAGCAAGGTTGCCAGTGCTCCGCGAGGAAACGTTGTGTTGGCAGTGGGGGGAACTTTGACCCTTATACTGCCAACCCAACTATTCCTCTTTCATTTTACAGGGTCGACAACTTGCAAGTGATACCCCTGGTGTTGCAAGCGTCTATAGGCTACGGTAACCGCTTACCATCAGGTGGGACGTATGCTTGTTTGCCCCTTAGTGGTATAGAAAAAATAATTCTTTTTTTTTCTAGTTGGGAAAAGGTTCGGAGGACGATGCCAGTTCATTGTCCCATATCCTCAAACCACGAACGACAATAATTTATTAGAATTACCAAATAATAAAGTACCGGTGGTATCCAGAGATAAACTTTGCGGTAACGTTTACAGTAATAATTTTATTTAACCGTTTAACAAACTGTTGTGTAATATTGTTTAACCGCAACACGTTATTAAAGTGATTTAAAATAATATGACAGCGGGAATTATAGTAACGACTCTGGTTTTGCAGTAAGAGATGGTAATTTCAGTTATAAATGGTAGTTGGAACTTGATAGTTTTATATTTTAAGAGCCTCCTAGATACTTAGCAGGGAAATTTAAATATGACGAGCGATAAATATCATGGACAAAATATTAATTTAATTATATTTTTTTTCTAATAAATAAATAATAAAAAAGCCTTTATTCTACCATAAAAATAACAAAAAAAAACAAAAAAACTTACATACTAACTATACGAAAGTCGCCTCTTTGGCCTCCCGCCTACTCCCCCAATTTCCTCCATTTTTCCCTATCCCTCACTAGTCTCATCCAGTCTGAGGGTCTACTCCCTATCTCCGTCAACGAAGTTACTAGCCGTTCGAAAGTTCTCCGAAACTTCGGAGTCCGATAAAACAAGTGTCAAATTAAT
Organism: Acronicta alni; assembly: GCA_964056405.1. Lineage (NCBI taxonomy): Eukaryota > Metazoa > Arthropoda > Insecta > Lepidoptera > Noctuidae > Acronicta > Acronicta alni. Next base: position 10,233,186 of record OZ043930.1, read on the forward strand.
TTTTTCTGTCAACATGTCAAGACAACTGTCAGATTCTTTTGTGACTCATTCTTAGTTCGGGCCCCGAACGAATCATCCGTCCGTAGGTGATACGGAGTAACGAACGTCGAAACTACGGACTTCGTGCTTAGGAAGTAGACCCTCAGGTCCACATCTTTGCATGAAAATGTCTTTCCAACGTCGTCGTTCATTTTTTTTCTAATATGCTATAACTATAATTAAATTTTAATTATAGGTAGTTCTGTTTTAACTTTAGTTCTCCTGTCCATGTCCTTATCTGCGTGGACTCCAGCTGGATAAAAAGTGGTTTTTGTGTTGGATAGTGCATTTATCGAGGAAGGTTATAGGGTATATAACATCACGCTACGACCAATAGGAGCCCAGCAAAAATGAAAAAAGACGGGTGACACCGCGGGGGAAGCTAGTTCAGATAAAAGAACGCAATCTAATATGTCGTGTAGACATTATCGAGCGGTCGAGCGCACGCACGCATCCGGTACGGGATACGGTTCGTATAACCCAGATTGTAAATCTAAGCTAAAAGAATTTTATATTTTTTACCACCACTGCTTGGGGTGAAACTAATTAGAAATTTTCGACCACTTACTGTTACGTTTAATGCGTTAAGAAATCCATTAATCATAGTAAAAGCTCTTTTGTGTTTTCGTTTCTATAATAGTCTTAAAATAAATTTTACATAGTTGCCTTCTATTGCATAACATGGGTTTTATTGAAGGGGAGTCGTGGCTAAGTAACTTAGACTGAGTTTAGTTACCTTTGACTATTCGCAAGTTTCAGCGTAATGCTGAGCGCTACCTCTTTTCAGGGATGAGACTCACTGTTTATGTAAAATTTAGTAGTTTTTTTTTTTTTATAAATTAAACATTTACTTTCAAAATACTTATCAAATAATAATTACATATTTACAAAATATACATACTTACATAAACCAAAAAATAAAATAAAATAGAAATAAATAAAAGTATAAACGCTAGTAGGCGTCAAAGTATTCCTCGGCATCGCTGTCGTCCGGCAACGTGCCCAGAAGACTGGCTGCATTGCCACGTTGAATGGCAATGCGTATGCGTTCCGCTAGAAACAAGTGGAACGCATAAGCATTTGTTTGGTATGTTTTACCACGATTTTTGCATATTTCGACCACATTCATACATCTTGTCATACACATACGTCGGTTGCGAGGACTAAGGCCCTGACCTTTTTGAAGAACCCCACCAATAAGGTCGGCGTCAGTTTTTCTAGGGCGCCCCTCCTGGGGGTTTCACTGACATTCGCTATGTAAATCCCTTCTGTTAGTCGCCTTTCATCCATTCTCTCCACAAATATGCAAGACTGGTAGCAATTATTATTTTTCCTTTTCTGTTTAGTAGACTGTATTAATTTAATTAATTTAATAGTACACATCAAACTGCATTGCTCTCATGTAAGTCTGACAATAATGATTTTTAATTTATCAGATATGACTGAAATCGTTACTGTGATTATAAATATATTTTTTTCTTATTATTTAATACTTTAACTCAATAAAATGTAAATGTGAGTACTTTGTAGGCTAAATATACATACTTACTTAGCTTTGAACAGTCTGGTGGCTTTGAGCCTTTTTTTATGTGACCTACGCAAATGTTCCTCTGATCTGGTATCGTCGTGCGACGGGTTGTTGAGCTCCCTAAATTATGGTTGAGCTACACAATGACTGATGCATGCGTGCCGTTAGTCGGGACTGGTCTACTCAAAGCCAGTATGGCTCTTTCTTCAAAAGGCCATTTCAGACTTTGCCCTACATTGTAAGACACATATTTTGTTACTATACATTGTCTGGACTTTAAAAGAGACTGTGATTCTCTGAGTTTGTTTCGGCGTTTCTTCTCAGAGTTCGGCAGCTAGGAAATGCCGGAGCCATCTAGCTTAAAAAAAAAGTAAAATATTGACTTGTAAAAGTTTCTTTAAAAGATCTATTTACAGAAATAAATATCATTTAATCATTTAATCAAGTGGCGTTCTTTATTTTCTGCCTACCCCATTGGGAAAAATCGTGAGTGTAAAGATAAAGATAATTTTATTTGGTAAAACATGAGTATACACACATAGATATGTATGTTGTATTTTTTAGCACGTATTTGCCCAGAAATTGGGTTGGACAATTCTAATGGCAGTCGCTTCGTGTAAAATACTGATTCATCCGCATCTGTTAGACTGGGAGCAGACAGGCTTAAAATTACATTTATTAATGTTATAAAGGAGCAGGCACATTTATAACACCCACACCCACGCGTATTTATTGGCCGATTGTTGAAATCTAGGAACACAACATACCTATAATCTGGCGAGTGGATACTTTACATTCGCGTCACGTGGCGTGGTTTGTTACAAGTCTGTTCCTACCTTTATTATTGAGATTTGAATGGAAGTATCTGACATAGTCCTGGAGGAGCTGCAACAGATGCTGAATGGCCTAGTATCAGCCTCACAAAGCGTAGGTCTCAGCATGAATTTGGATAAAACCAAAGTCATGTTCAATTACCACATTGATCTGAGACCTATTGCTGTAAATGGTCTTGAAGTTGTTTCAGAGTACACTTACCTCGGGCAGATTTTGCAGTTAGGTAAAAACAACTTTGAGAGGGAGGCCAAGAGAAGGATTCAGTTGGGCTGGGCAGCATTTGGAAAACTACGTCAGGTCTTCTCATCACTCATACCGCAAAGTTTGAAAACGAAAGTTTTCAATCAGTGCGTCCTACCTGTGATGACCTACGGCGCTGAGACGTGGACACTCACACTGCGGTTAGTCCACCAATTTAGAGTCGCAGAGCGTGCTATGCTTGGAGTTTCTCTGAAGGATTTTTATCCTTCAGAGAAACTCCAACGAGGTTATACGACAGAGAACCAAAGTAACCGACATAGCACACCGGATTAGCAAGCTGAAGTGGCAGTGGGCTGGCCATATCTGCAGAAGAACCGACAACCGCTGGGGTCGACGTGTTCTCTCTGTGGAGACCGCGACTCGGCAAACGTAATGACGCCCTCCGGCAAGATGGAGTGATGATTTGCGAAAGGCTGTTGGTAGAAGCTGGATGCGAAAAGCCGAGGACAGGGTGAAATGGCGCACATTAGGGGAGGCCTACGTACAGCAGTGGACTAGTATAGGCTGATGATGATAATGATCTGAGGAATGTATTTGTAATCAAGCTATTTTCACGTCAATTAATTGCGACCTTCGCGTTTTCGCGTTCACGGCTTGTTACGGGTGACAACATACAGTATAAATAACTACAAGGGGTTAGAAGTACTTTATCCTTGCACATCTGACCTTTGAGAAGGACATTCTAAAAGGTCAACATTTGTCCTATTTAGTCAACCCTCAATTTAGTTTTTGAGGCAACAATAAGGCAAAAGTAATAATCGATGTTCTCAACTCTTGGGCTGAAATCCACTCCATCACAAAAGTGGTTCCGTGGAAGTCCAAAGAAGTCTGCTCAGGCTGTAGAGTTCGTTTGGGGTGTGTACCACTATGTTGCCAAATATTTTGCAACTAAGCAATAATGTGGTGACATTATCATTCATTATTAACATGTTTCGGTTTGAAGCCAGTAAAATTACTGGGTACATGAGACTTAACAAGCCCGTGCCAGTTCTAGCCCGTGAGGTTGTCGACATGTGGGATGTGGATTCGGCAATTATTGTGCCGATAGTTGTTACAGCCAATGGTTTAATAGCCATGAGCCTCGATGGATATCTAAGGAGGCTCTCGTTAGACGGCTGGATCAAGGGCTTGATACAGAAAGCGGTACTCCTCGACACGACACGCATTGTTTTTTTTTTCTAAAATATTTAAATATATAATCTAAATGCTGAAGTTCTCCGCTACAGTTTTCAGGATACTGTTTTGACTGTCCCACACTCTCCTCAGAAGCGAAGCATTTTTCTTGCGAATAACCGCGTAGAAACCGTCAGTTGATACGGTTATTCGCAAACATCTCAGAAGCACTGCAATAATGAGGCAGTCTCACCAGCATCCTGAAAGCATTGTTATACTGGACTCGCAGGACATCCAGCGATCTTTTAGTATAATTGACCCATAGCTTTCCCGTGTAGACCCTGGCAGTGAGCCTTTTTTAAGCTGTCTGATGGATCTTAAATGTATGTACCTGAAGATGCAGTATTAAAAATACAAAATGTGGAAAAGGGCGTACCTACCTATAACAAAAAACGACTTACGTAGGATGCTTGACGTAAGGTATAAGAGATAAATGGTATACCAAAGGGTGTTTGTATTTAAGCGAGAAAGGGCCGCAGCATTCTGTTAGACCTTTGTAATTACATTTCAAAGGAGTGAATATGACCATTGAGTTGCTAAGTCAAAGGTCTTTAGTTCGAATCCAAAGCACGAACCTCTGACTTTTCGAATTCATATATATGTATTAATTATTTTAGCGAAAGAAAATTTCGACTGCGGGCAGAATTCGAACCTGCGTTCTGGTTCGATACACCAGACTGTTATGACCAACTAAGCCACCGCGAGTCCCACCCGCCATGTCGAAATTTGGCTTCACATTCTGAATTTACGGCTTCAGGGTGACATCTATAACTAATCAATAACTTTATACTATTAACATGGAAACTGAAATAAATATACGAAAGACGAATAGTTTGGTTGGCAGTATAAGGGTCAAACTCCCCCCACTTCAAACAACGTTTCCTCGCGGAGGACTTTGCTCACCGTTAGAAACACAACACAGCTCAAAGCAGTGTTATTTCACTACAACCTATAACTATAAAGTGTGACATTTTATGAATCAAAACAAAGCCAATTCCATGGATTCTTCTATCTTGCACCACACTGGTGCGTGACGGCGGCGTCACGCGCGGCTTGCTCCGGAAGTGACGGGGGTGAGCGGCGCAGGGGGGGTCTAACTTATACCGAATTATGGAAATTTCGTAACATTACTACCCTGACCACTGCCTTATGGCTTAGTTATGGCTTACGTAAGTACTTGTGTTTGTTTATAACTTGAATGTACGTGATTACACGTAAGGTGTAGGTATACTTAAAAACGATTCAACCAAGAAAATACTTTAGGTAAGAGCAGTGGTATGATCACTGGACTGACAAGTCAAAGGTGTCGAGTTCGAATCCAAGGCACGGAACCCTGACTTTTCGCAATCATGTGTGTATAAATAATGTAGGTACCTTCACTTACCGTTTAAGGGAAGGAAAATATTATGTGGATACCTAAGAGCACCTGCCTACCTACCTGCATAAGAGATTTTCTTGCATGCCTACCTGCATGCCTAAGAAATTTTCTTGACGACGTGTGAAGTTCACCAACCCTTATTAAGTCAGCGTGGGACTAATCCCTCTCTCTCTGAGAGAAGAACCATGCACATAGGACATTAGGACATTATATTATGTGTTGATGATGATAAGGTCATGTATATCATCAGACCTTCACAATACAATTTCTGGGCAACGACGATGTAAACTGGCTGCGACTTTTTAGGTTTCTGACTAACACTAACGATTGTCATAGGTGTACCAACGTAAGACACGGCTTTTCATGCTCTCTCTTTGCACGGAACGAGCTGGACCCATCCACAATAACCGCGGCAAGTGCAGCTTAACTTGGCTGATCGGTTAATCAACTTGAGAATTACATATGATAAATGATCTTTATTTCTGTAAATTGATCTTTTAAAGACACTTTTACAAGTCAATAAATTAACACTAGATGGCGCCGGCATTTCCTAGCTGACGACTTCTGAGAAGAAACGCCGAAACAAACTCAGAGAATTAGGGTCTCTTTTAAAGTCCAGACAGTAACAATAAAATGAAATCTGAACTGGCCTTTTGAAGAACGAGCCATAGCGGCTTGACCAGTACTTACTGGCGGCACGCGTGCATCAGCTATCGTGTAGCTTAACTATTATTTAGGGAGCTCAACGACCCGTCGCACGACGATACCAGCAGTAAGACATTTGCGTAGGTCACGTGAAAGTAGTAAGTAGTCGTTTCTATTTCGAATAAACCATCGTTACTGAGTATTATGAATAAATAAAACATAAAATACTAGGTAAGCTCTAGCAGCACTTTGAGTGCCAATTGTCATTACATTTGTAAATCAATCATTCAGCAGAAACATCTTTAACTAGTTCTAATAACAATACTATTACTAACGTGGGAACTGAGGGTTGATAGGTAGATAGATAGAATATTACCAAATAAACTTACTGTAGTACAGTTATTAAGCAAAGGAAAAATTCGACCGCGGGCAGGATTCGAACCTGCGTCTTCTGGTTAGGTACACCAGCTGCTTAGTGGTCATAGCGTCTGGTGTACCTAACCAGAAGACGTAGGTTCCAATCCTGCCCGCGGTCGAATTTTTCCTTTGCTTAATAACTTTAAAATCTTAGCATGGAAAATGCCAAAAATTACAAAAAGATAGTTACTGTAGTACAATTTGAAGCAGTGTAGCCTAGTGGTATGACAATTGGACTGCCAAGTCGAAGGTCTCGAGTTCGAACCAAAGACACGCACCTCTGACTTCGAATTCATGTGCGTATTAATAATTAATTATCACTCGATTAACCGGTGAAGGAAACATCGTGAGGAAACCTGCATGTCTTAGAGGTTTTCAGTCTGCCAGCTCGCACTAGGCCAGCGTGGTGGACCATAGCCCCATATTATCCCTCTCATTCCGTGAGAGGAGACCCGTGCCCAGCAGTGGGACTGTATATGGGTTGATGATAATGATGAAACTTCCAATGACAGTATTATAATCCCTGATTCCAGTAAATGTTAACACAGGAACATGTGATAAATTCAAATATTGTAACGGTCATAAAACATGGTGTGTATGGCTAACAATGGCCTAGTCACACAATAGTGTGGCTTGTGTCATGCAGCCAGTGTGTGCACGGAATGGCAATTTTGATGGCGCGGATCGCCGGCGCCTAAGGAGCGGGGCGCACTGGCAGCGGGTTAAAATTACTTGAGAATTTTAATATTATTCAGTTCGAGGAGATATTTTAGGGGTCATGACACCCTCAAAAATTATACATGTCATATTGATAAACCTAAAAATAGATATTTCATGAATATTTAATAAATAATTAACCTGCTTCGAATCGAAACAGTGAAATAAGCAGGTAATGAATCGACAACTTAATGTCTTTAATGTGAACCTGCTAATTAATATAGACCCCCAAACGGCGACACAAATTAATAACCGAAAAATATATTACCAGCATATTATTTTTTAACATTTTGTTTAGGTTAGCTACTACACTATCTTTCAAACCGTAGCAATGGAAATACTAAGTAAATAAAATGTTGTATCCAACTTTTTCGAAAAAATATGGAATATTTAAATTTGCAGTAGTTTTAGTATAAAGTAGTAGAAATTAAAAAGGTGTTAATAAGGCCCAAAATAAAATTGTAAGTAAGCACTTAATAAAGATAAATTGGGTGATTATTAATATAATAGGTTTTATTTTCTTTGAGGAGACTTTGGATGGTATATAATCAACGAAACTATACTATTTAGAGTTCTTACTAAGCGAAGTGTACAGAATCAGCTGATTAACACGTTTCTAATGTGAATCATTAATTTATGATAATCCATTGAAAGCTGCCTTTTTACCATCCACGCGAAAAGAAGAAGAACCGTCTAGCTTCGTCACTGAAAGTTGAGATGAAAAACTTTAGGTACCCTTCCTAGCTTTGCGCAGTCAAGTAAAGTAACCGCTAACACTCCCACCATACCCAATCCGGTAGGAAATCTCACGCGAATCTCATTTTCATTCGCTTCACCGTCTGGTGGCGGCTGCTATCAATAATGCCCACTATTGTATGGTTATTGGGCATTACATGTTATGTCTAAGGGAATTAAGAGAACATTCAACATGTTGTCTGAGACAGAAATATTACAGGCGACAAACGGGACATTACGAACAAAACATACTTAAGTAATAAATCGCTCTCTCTAATGTCGTAATTCTTTCTCCGAGCCTTTCCCCAACTATATTGGTTTGAGGAGGTCTGATGGTAGTCGCTTCGTGTAAAATACTGATGTTCAGCCGCATCTGAGGGTCTACTCCCTATCTCTGTCAACGAAGTTACGAGCCGTTCGAAAGTTCTCCGAAACTTCGGAGTCCGATAAAACAAGTGACTCAAATTCAATTTTTCGAACGGGTAAAAACACATCAGAGTAGGGAGAACTGTCAAATTGTGTTGTCATTCATTCTTAGTTCGGGCCCCGAACGAATCATCCGTCCGTAGGTGATACGGAGTAGGAAAAGCCCGTAACGAAGGTCGAAACTACAGACTTCGTGCTTAGGGAGTAGACCCTAACCACGGGGTCTACTCCCTAAGCACGAAGTCTGTAGGTTGGAAGACGACCACAACATAGTTGGAAAATGGCTCGAAGAAAAAAAACATTATAAACTATTATCATGAATCATTTTACTTAACGCTTTTGTCATAGTTTTTTCTGCTTACCGTATAGCTGTTTCAGTTGTTCTTTTTCTATTCTAGTTATTATCGAAGTAAGCCGTAACTCGGTCAGGAGGAACATTCGTTCGTGTTATAATTACAAAGAAAATAATATAATAACTTGAAACTGTTCAGTAAGAAAGATGTTAGAATCATTTCTACACTGCTTCGTTAGTCTAGTGGTCCTAAACGCGACTGCTACGCTAGAGGTCTTAAGTTCGATGATCAGATCGACCCATTCGAGCATATTGGGTTTTCTATGAAATTCTATGAGTTTATTTCGAGGTTTTTTCTCAGAGATCGTCAGTTAAAATGACGATGCCATCGACTAGACCTACTAAAATATAAAACCAAGTCAATATATCATTTGTAGAGTAATGTTACTAGTGAAATTACTGAGCAAATGAGTACCAACTGAGGTCTCAAGATGATGCGCGAGTGATGCAGCAGCCGTTGCCGGCAATGATGGATTTACACGCAGGTTGAGTAAGGATTGAGCCCAGAGTGGCAGATTTTCACGGTTGGACGGACTCATACAGACTAAAACCGCACTTACCTTCACCTGCCCTATTGTCGTGGCCATGGGATCCGCGAAATTAGCCACGACCAAGACAGGCTGAAGCGGTGATAGCCTAGTGGTATGACCATTGGACTGCCAAGTCGAAGGTTTCGATTTCGATTCCAAGGCACGCACCTCTAACTTTTAGAATTCATGTGCGTATTAATAATTAATTATCACTCTCTTTTTGTATTTTTTTGGCATTTTCCATGCTAAGATTTTAAAGTTATTGAGCAAAGGAAAAAATCGACCGCGGGCAGGATTCGAAACGACGATTTCGAATGACGTCACCATAAAGACGTAAATTCAGAAAGCGAAGGCAAAATTCGACATGGCATGGCGGGTAGGTATCGCGGTGGCTTAGTGGTCATAGCGTCTGGTGTACCTAACCAGAAGACGCAGGTTCGAATCCTGCCCGCGGTCGAATTTTTCCTTCGCTTAATAACTAATTATCACTCGTTTAAACGGTGAAGGAAAACATCGTGAGGAAACCTGCATACTTTAGAGATTTTTTCTCGACGGTTTGTGAAGTCTGCCAACCCGCACTAGGCCAGCGTGGTGGACTATATCCTAATCCCTCCCAATATGAGAGGAGACCCGTGCCCAGCAGTGGGACAGTATATGGGTTGATGACGATGACAGGCTGTGTGGCCTAGGGCGGCAGATTTTGGGGGCGGCGAAGAGGACCACATAATTATGTTTTTTTTTTAACTTATTTAGTGAGGTCATCTTTTTAATATTATCGCGTCATTAGTTGTATGGTCACAAACTGCTGTTCTGCTGAGTGAGGTTCGATTCGAAGGTTCAGCAAAGTGTTAAAAGGCTTTCGTATACATTTTTCAGTAGCTGCTCGGGATACTGTTTTATCACATGATGGATTTGTTAATTTCAATCAATCAATCAGTCAATTTTATCAGTTATATTTAATTATAAATAACCGTTAATGTTACAGGCAGGGGGTTCAATTTCGCTAGTTTTTAGGGTGGGTCAGGTATCTCAATACTCTTATTCAGCCTAACTTCGGGGAATAGGTATAACCTAGGTTGAACGATAGGTGTGCTAAGTAATAAGTACGTAAGATGGCTGTTGCCTGTGTCACCCGTATCCCAAAGATAATATTTGAGACAAAAGGGAGCCTATGTCCATGTCCAAGGTCCAATCTATCTCTGTACCAAATTTCATCAAAATCGGTTCAGTGGTTTAGGCATGGAAACGTAACAGACAGACTGAGTTTCTTTCGCATTTATGATATTAGTAGGAATTACTAAGAACCTTACTGGATTAGTTTAACTGTACTAATACAACAAGCACCACCATAGAGGTTCCAATTGGTATAAAAGTAAGTTAAGTATTTTTTTTAATTTAAAGTCTGTCACTAACCGTGAAAACCTGTAATTGGCTTTATGACACTTAATGTTTTTCTTTCTTACTCGGTTTTCCAAAATAAAATATCAATGCGCAACGAACGAATTGTTGCTATTAAAAGGAATATAATAAACCGCGTATCAAAAATACTGATTGAGCGACAAAATTACTGATTGAGCAGCAAAATACAGATATCGGTTAGGTTAGGTTAGAACTGTGACCACACAACCCAGACCAGAACCAAATCTGAATGTTTTGAGTGTATTAACAATATTTTGAGATTTTGAGGTGACTATTTCGCTGCTCAATCAGTAATTTTGTCGCTCAATCAGTAATTTTGTCGCTCGATCAGTATTTTTGCTGTGCATGTTTTGTATACAAAATGTCATTTTTTGATTGGCAGTTAAATACTAGCCCTATTAAAATTTGTGCCGTAATACTTATGTAAAAAACTTCACATTTCAGTAGCATCAAAACAAACTAAAACTAAGCATATTAATACTCATTATATCCTTAGAATTGTATTAAATTATTGTAGTCAATGTAGGTATACCAAGGAACACATTTCCAGTTTAAGTTGAGCTCTCATCGTGCGGAAAGCCTGTACAGCGAGAGGTGAACTTATACTGGATATATTTACTTTTAATGTAGCTATGTACCAGCTAGCTCTATAGAACGGCTCAACAATGAGCATTATTTGTACAAACTACACGAGTCAATTAATCATGGCTTGACAAAGAAAATCCTACCAATGGCGTCAATGGAAAGCAATCCTTTTAATAATTTAGGTTAGTGAAGTTAATTGCAGGTATTTTTTAAAAGGAAACATTAATTTTGAAACCGGGGGTATAATTTTGATACCGGGGGTGTAATTTTTCTTTGTCACAAAACCCATTAAGCCTTTGAGTAGTAGTATCCATGATGAATAGCCCAATAAATCAGCATCATTGATTTTGAGGTCACAACTACGTTTGCTGAGCTTAAGGAGGTACCTACTAGCACAGTGATCCGCTTTTGAGATGGGATGGATTGACAATGACAATGCAGTGGCAATAGTTTGACCTGGCGTTTGTACAAACGCTAGGTCAAGCTATCCAAAACTGCCATTTTTTCCTAATATAACCTTAATGTTTTGTATTAAAGTTGAAAATCTATCAAAGAAATTTGACAGATTAGGGTAGCTCAATGTACTGGCCTCTGTACCATCCCAGAGGAATTCTCCAGCATGACCAAAAACCTTTAAATATAGACAAAGAGTTGTTTCTAAAGTACATCTAAATCGTAATACGAACATTGTGCCATACCGCACGCGGCCACGGTCCGGCGCGGACGGTCAGCCGGACCGTGTAATGATCGTGCCGTGATTACTGCCGTTAAGCTACACTGGACACCATTTTGTAATCATTATGGTGTTGGTTTTGTTATTCAAATATGTATACAATTATGTACTGCAGCACATGGTCAGGTCATATTTAGAGAGCTACGGATGAAAGATGGTCACAAGTGATAAGAAATTGGTAACCGATACATAAAAATAAGGAAAGGTAGACCATTTAAAAGATGGAGTGACGACATCGTTCAAATAGCTGGCAACTTATGGCCCTGATGGGCAAAAGATAGAGCCACCTGGAACGGTTTTGAGGAGGCTTTCACCGCAATACTCACCTTATCTAAGTACAAAACTAACATTACTAACAAATAAGTACACAACACGAAGCAGTGCTTATGAATCATAAAGGGAAAAAAAAATAAAGCTAATAAAAATGTATATATAAAAAATATTTGCTACAGCACATCGTCATCCTCCAAGCCTTTTCCTAAGTATTTAGGGATATTAGGTTAGGTACACACACATACACTCGCACTCGGTGACAGGTGGATCTATGATCCCTTATTTTGCCGTTTCCGCCGCATTAGACCAAAAGAGTAAATTTAAAAAATCAATAAAACCCGAGTGCCTAAAAAGTGAACTGAAAAGAAAACAACAAGTCAGGAACATAGTAACTTTCAGTCGGGACCAGTATTGGTATAATTTAATCCAGTCTAGAATTTTTTATGGTTCCCAAAGATGATATTAGTAGGGATAACTTTCCTAGATAATCCTTCTTCCTATTGGTGAAAACTGTATGAAAATCCGTACAGTAGTTTATTTTTTAAATTATTATTTTTCTAAAAAAAAAAATGTCATAGCAATTTATTCTAGAGATTATTGTTGTATTCTTAGAATCAAATCTTGTTGTAAGTAACCTCATTAGTGAACGAATAGTGATATAATAACAGCGAAAATAAAGAAAACCGGCTCTGTATGTATTTATAATAACATTTGTTTTAATAAACTCTATCCCACGATAAAGAAGACATGTGCTTAAAAAAGTTATGTAAGTACACAACATTTCCTAAGTCTGTCTTGTTTCATAAGGGTTAGTGCACATGTCACCTCTGTGTGCCTTGTCTCGAGTCGTTCGTGTAACAATACTATTATTTCAACGAACTTTATTTTAGCAACTCTTAAAATGTATAAAAGGAAAAACAAATTTATAAATAAAATAACCTTGCTATTGAACTATAAGCCTTCCTAAAAATAAATAAAATATTTTAAACGTCAACTATTGTAGGAAGTTGAAATATTAACTAGTTGAACACGTAACAGTCTTTGTAAACAGCCTATCCATCTAATAGCAAAATAAGAAATATTATCTTTTGTTTTGTCATTCACCAAGACAGTTCATGCCAGTGTAAAAATATGAGCCAGTCAGCAGGGTGCGCCGTATGATTATCAATTGTAACGTCACTCGAGAAGACTAATCTAGTGCACTCCATTGGTTATCAGTACTTCAGTACTACCTACGTTAACGAGCTGTCATTACCGTGCTTGGTGATGGTAAGAGAATTTTGGTGCCTGCATTTACTAGATTAGGCGAGGTTTGGTTAATATGATGCCGAGGCGAGGTATGGTTAATTTGATGCCAACGCGATATGTGTGCGCTAAAGTTTATAGTGATCAAAAATTCATTACTGACTAAATAGTCTAATATTTCAATTATTAACTAAATATCAGGTTTTGAATATTAATTGGTTTGTTAAACGAGTCCGCTTCCGCTAATTAATTAAAAGAACGGAAGCATTTGAACTTTATCTATAAAAGCGTAAATTAATAATTAATTTTGTTGGTATATTTCTCACCAGCGCGGCCTTGGAATTTTATCTTAGTATTAATAATATTATTTTATAATATCAGTAGGTAATATTAGGCCCACAAAACAGTTTTTTTAACAATCAATAGATCGATCAATATAATTTATGGTGTCACTCAAGCTTGTCATAAAGAAGTAATTTGCATAACTTTTACGATGATTTGACACGACTCTGAGGCCTATAAGTATTAATTAATCAGCTCACAAATGTCGTTAAATTGTGTTAAAATCTAATCAAGAAGACGTGAAAGGGTTATTATATAAAGGGCAATGGCTTTTTTATTCCGATTTACCTAAATTACAGTTTTTTTTTTATCTTTGTTAGATTGACGTATGCTCACAGTTTCATGATTCTCCGAGCTTTTCCGCAACTATGTTGGGTCGGCTTCCAGTCTAACCAGATGCGGATGAATATCAGTATTATACACGAAGCCACTGCCATAAAAAAAAGCAGTGATAGCCTAGTGATATGACCACTGGACTGGCAGTTTAAAAGTCTCGAGCTCGAATCCAAGGCACGTACCGACTTTTCGAAATCATGTGCGTTTTAATAATTAATGATTATGCCTGAGAGATTTTTGTCGACGGTGTGTGAAGTCTGCCAACCCGCACTAGGCCAGCGTGGTGGACTATTGCCTAATCCCTCTCATTCTGAGAGAAAACCCGCACCACGCAGTGGGGCAGTATGTGGGTTGATGATGATGATGATGATGATGATGAAATTCTCAGTAGCAGCTTAGTTTTTGGATTTGTGCCCGGTTGCAGTAGGTTCGCCTCCTATTGCATGGGACCTGAAGATACCTGCGAACCTGGGTGCATATTAGTAGGTACTATAGAGATCGCTACAAGGCGTCAACATTATCGAGTGACTAGTTGGTTTTATTAAAAAAAGTATTTACTTATATTATACGTAATAATGTTTAATAAAAAAGTGATCGATGGGTATCTCAGAATTCCCTTGAACAATATACTCCTTTTAAAATAGTTAAAACCGAGAGTTTCCTGTTTCTTATGTATTATATTTATAAGTATGTATTTACAAAAAAAAAGTATATAAGTATTATATCCATTGTCTAGTATCCATAGTACAAGCTCTGCTTAGTTTGGGACTAGATGGTGTTGTGTAAAATGTCCCAAATATATTATATTATTATTATATTTCCTTTCCCTCCACCTAAAAATCCGTTACAGTATACCTCTGCCTAATCCTACGGGGAAAACAAGCGTGATGGTACATGGTTTTAATTGACCTTATTTTTGTTACTCTGTCAATCTTATTTTTGTATTGGTAATCTCATCCAGCTGTAAGTTTTCCATGATATTATGTAAAATACATTATAATATAATTTAATACTTATGATGAAATTCCTATGCAGGAATAATAATAATAATATTTTTTAGACATTTTACACAACACGATCTAGTCCCAAACTAAGCAGAGCTTGTACTATGGGTACTAGACAATGGATATAATACTTAAATACTTTTTTTTTTGTAAATACATACTTATAATACATAAGAAACACCCAGACAAACACAAATACTCATGTTTTTATCCACACAAATATTTGTATCCTGTGGGAATCGAACCCACGACCCCATGATCAGCAGTCCGGCACTCGAACCGCTAGACCACAGAGATCGTCAAAATAAAACCCATGTTTAAACTAAGCTACGTTTTTTAGTTTATTTTTTACGTCGCGTCGCGTCTGTAGTACCTACTTAGTTAGCAGATCGCGATAATTTTGATGACTTAACCAGACTCGTTTTCAAGGCACATCAGTTCCTTTTAAAACCTATCAAGTTCAAAGTGTTTATCCCCGTGGCCGACATAATTTATCGGGGTAAGTGCGCATTGACATTGAGAACTAGTTTAAATAATAAGTTGTATGTCTTATGTTTAACCTTTGCTGACAGAAGAATGTAGTACATGTGAGATAAGCGATGGAGCCTGCAAACTGCGTGACACGTCCAAGTGACAATCTTGACGCTGTTATCGGATAAACCTTTTTATTTTGAGAGGGAATATCCACATGGGTTGTTTACCAGGGTAAGTCGGAATCAGAGAGAATTGTCCACCTCTCTCCCAATCCGTAGTTGACGCACCGGGCGTCAGAGGGCGCAGACAGGCCCCCATGAGCTGTGGCCTGCTGGCGGCTTTATTGGGGATTCCACCGCCCGATTAGATAATGGCCCCAGTAGGCGGCACGCGTGCTCATCACACGCGTGCCTTCAGATAATCCTATCTGCAGGGCAATGCCACGCTAAAAAATGGGGTCCAGTCGAGTGCTGGTCCATAGCTTGTCATTGTCGTGGTGAATTTCACGGACCCCATGGCCATGACTATAAGGCAAGTTAGGTTTTTAGTCGGTACGAGTCTAACATACCCTGGCGCCTCCCCGGGTGGCAGAGGATCTATGAGGAATTTTCCGTACTATAAAAAAAAGGGTAATACCATACCGACTAATGGCCAGTTTCAATAACGAATCTATCAGTAGATTTCCTTACTATGGATAGGATTTTGACATAACGTCCATATAAGTAATGTCAAAATTCTATCTCTAGTAAGTTAATCTACCGACGGATTTGATATTGAAAACGGCCGTAAAACTGTACTTGCCTGGTCTGGCCCTATAGTCATGGCTTTTAGATTCATTACATTCACCAAGACAACGATGGGCTATGGTGTATTGGACCGCATCAAAGGGCGAGGGTTCCCTTCGCTTCCTTCCATCAGATAAACCTAGTTGGGCTTTTCGAGCTTGTCACTACTAACGATTGTCATAGCTGATCGTATGATCTGTTTTTATTTATTGGATGTAATGAGTCAAAAGTACATGACATTTCAGCACCATTGTACCTTAATAACAAACAATTCTTATAGTGTTACAAAATACCCCGTAAAAAATATAATTAATTATCAACGCCAAAAATGTTGTCAGCTTTCATGTCAGGGAACCAGATTATTTAACAGAAAGGCCTACGTACCTATTTTACCTAATAATTGTCTACTTTAATAGATTTTCTATTTTTCATTCTTACATGTTGTTGTTTTCCTTTTTTTGTGGTATGTTATACAGCGTTACTACGGTTCTTAAATATTGTGAATGGACTCGTTATAAGGCCCCATTTAACCTCCTTTCGGCTTTACGGGTAGTTTTGTAACAACCTGTATATTCACCTTTAAAATAGGACTCAAACATAATGTATTTCCCCATCTGAACTGAATCCTTAACATTTTTAAAGCTGCACCGTACTTATTATTTTCTAAACAATTCTTTAATTAGTTTCCGCTACATCCCCTGTTTGTGGCAGCCCCAACTAGAGGATCTACGCTAGAGCACGCGCCGCAACAGCTGCGTGCGCGCACCTGTTGCCATGTCTATCAAACGTACTGACACAATATTGTGTTGCTAGTATAGTAGGTAGTAGATAGTAAATAATAACATTTTATGTTTTATATTAACTACTTTCACAGTACCTTATTCATATAGGATATACAGTAATAGTTTGTCCTTAGATATGGATTATTTTGAATCCACATAGTTAAAATGTGTTTATTTCAATTAGACCAAATGAAATAAGTATTTTAAAAAGTCAAAAAAATGTTTCAATATTTCAAAAAGTAAGTTGGTAAAAATAAGGTCAACAAATATTAATCCATGTACTAGTATTTAGCTGTATTTAACACCTTTAACTAATAAAATAGTAACAATAATAGTTATTCAGGTGAAATAGTAACTTAAATTTGAATTATAATTGAACCACCATTAAAATTTTTAAGAGAGGTAGGGCATAGTGGGAGTAATTCCACTCAAATTGGAGCTGACCGACTGGGGAAGTACCTCCGCCTTGCAGAAAATCGAAGTAAAATAACACTGCTTTGAGTTGTGTTGTGTTCCTTACGATGAGCAAGGTTGCCAGTGCTCCACAAGGAAACGTTGTGTTGGCAATGGGGGGACTTTGACCCTTATACTGCCAACCCAACTATTCCTCTTGCAATCCAGGGTCGGCAACGCGCAAGTGATACTCCTGGTGTTGCAAGTGTCTATAGGTTACGGTAACCGCTTACCATCAGGTGGGCCGTATGCTTGTTTGCCACCTTAGTGGTATAAAAAGAAAATAAATAATGAGTGTCATCTTCTTCAACAGGTTTCCTTTCAGATTGTGAGGGATTAGGCTATAGTCCACCACACAGGCCTCGTACGGGTTGGCAGAGTCAATGAGTATCATCGCCTATTTTCTTCACCTAGCTTTAGCTTTCACACTGTTCTCAATTATCCATAATCGCCAGTCATTATCAATTCTCTCCGATAGCTTCTTACTTAAATGCACATTAGCCTGGTTTGTTTGCACAATGTGTTATAAAGCTGTTATACGGGCAATTTGAGTAATTTGTCTATTATTGTTTTTTTTTGTGCCACTGCACTAGGCCAGCGTGGCGGATTATAGCCTATATCCCTCTCGTTCTATAATATTTTTAGTAGTAGGGCCCTCAGTTTGTATTAGTGCTCGATAATAAACTTCCTTCCCTCTATTATAACATAGGGAAATACAATCTGGATACTGTAGTTGTACATTATAAATACAATTTTGATTACCCTTTCGAGGAATGCGTACGTAATAGTATGCATATTATGTAGTAATTAATTTAACTATGACTTTGAATTTTAAAAATGTTGAGCAAAGTATTTATAATAATAGAAAAATAATTAACATAATTAATCTTCATTAATATAAAAGATATATTTTTATTAGTCTGGAATTAACACAAACAAACATTCCGAAACTGCTAGATACTAATTAAGTATACTTAATTTAATGATATTTGGTCACGTATGTTAATTCGCTCGGTAGAAGCAGTAGATTGTTTTAAAAAATAAACATATCATTAACTTTTTAAGACTGATGAGTACATTCGGTAGAATCATTGTATTTTGAAATCTGATTCTTGCAAATTAATGATTATTATGTTTGTCTATGAGTGCCTTATAAGTCTAGTGGTAGGTAACAAGGGCTGCTTTACGTGACTTCATGGTTTCGACTTTCGATTCCAAAGTCGAGCAGTGTTATTAGGTTTTTCTAAATCTCTTATACTTACTTAAATCATGAACATAAAAAATATAATAATTTGCCCAAATTTATCAGAGAGCTACCTATACCTATCAGTCAGGCAGACGTGTAGACATCAGTGCGTCTTTATATTTGTCCCGTGTAATAGGGGGCGAGCCTATTGCCATCAAGCGGGCACAAATCATAGCATAGATAAGTTATAGCATTTTGGGTATTTGAGCACTATTACAAGAGACTGCCTCATTAGTCTAGTGGTCCTAAGCGCGACTACTACGCTAGAGGTCCTGGGTTCGATCCCAAGGTTGAGCAGTGTTATTGGGTTTTTCTATGAAATTCTCGATCGTACGGAAATACAAATGAACTCTTAATACAAAGCTTACAAAAACAAGAATAAAGTACAATTATTATATTATTTATTTTTAATAAGTAGATCATCATTTTAAATCTTACTACTTTACATATTTTTATAATTATAGGATAGCTAATTATAAAACGAATAAAAACGTTTAGAAATAGACATAATAGTTTAATGTATCACGCTGTAAAACTAGGTATTATAATAAAATATTTCAACGTAAAACAGGTGTTTTGTCTACATAAATGTAGGTAAACAAATATTTAAATAGCGAAAATTTATATCTTCATAACTCTTAAAAATGTATTTTGCTATAAGAATATTGTTATTCCATTATAAAATGCAATTTACGTCGAATGTATCCTGATTATATTTATTTAATTTTATACTATATTTTTTTATAGTGTCTTCACTCGCGTTTGTGTCTATTGTGCTAACATATTGGGTTAAAATAAACATTTTGTGTTTTTATTTTTATATTTTCATTTAAACATACCATCACACCTGTATTCCCCGAAGAGTTAGGCAGAGGTGAGAATGAGGCTACTGAGAATTTCATAGAAAAACCCAATATATAACACTGCTCGACCTGGGGAACCCAGGACCTCTAGCGTAGCAGTCGCGTGTAGGACCACTAGACTAATGAGGCAGTCATTATCATATTATCATTTAAGCCATTTATATTGGCACACACATTACTTACATTAAAAAACTAAAACAGACATAAATATAAAAATATAGGCAACATGTGAAATACGGAAACCAGCTCAGTATTTGCTGTGCGGAGGACACAGTACCGATTTTCAGCTGGTTCCTGCCAAAATGAGCAAACAGTGTTTTTAGAAGCGTACACGAAAAACAAAAAAATACCTAACCTAACCTAACCCTTCCGGGAATACAGGCATAATGGTACGCATGCGTGTGGAAAAAGTAGTTTCGTGATGTACCGTCTGTCGTTATAAATGCAGACTACGACATCAAATAAAATAGGGGGTAAGCAGAGCCGCTCCGAATCAAAGGGGAAGGTTTTGCAAGACGGCGGGCCAGGGGACCAGGGAGACAAGGATGGCATCATCAAGGTGGAGAAGAAAAAGAAGAAGCCTAACCGTCTGAACAAGTGCGGGACTGCACCGACCGGACCGAAACACCTGCTGCGTCCTGCAGTACCAGTGACGCCGCTCTACGTGTCCAGGCTGCATTACTCTACAAAAACCGAGGAGATTGTAGAGTATATTGCAATTAAGAGCAATCTCACTCTGAGGGTCGAACGGTTAGACTCTAGTCACAATGTGAATTTCAGTTCTTTTGTGATTAGAGTACCGACCGAACATCTGTCGACTTTCATGAAGGAAGAGTTTTGGCCGAAAGGTGTACTATTCCGGCGAGGTTCCGAGGCCGGATACCTAACCCCGAGCGACGCACGACGAATATAAAGTAATACTTAGTTTTGTTATTGTTGTACACATATATTTTATAGTATTTTATTCTTTGTTCTATTTTATATTGTATTATTATATTTTTATATGGGCCTTGTTGCCTGAAATAAATGAATAAATAAAAAAAAATAAAAATAATAATATAAATTACAAACAAACAGTCACACCTTCAAGTCTATATATTTGTAGACAGTTATAATTTTATTTTGCAAAATAAATGATAAACAATATTATTTATTTATAATGAGTTCTCGTTAAATATTAGTATGTTTAGTTTATTCTCGGCCGGACTGTTTTTGACAGAGTTTTTGAACTAATAGGTGATAGATATAATAACTTAGGTACCGACCAAGCTACAGGGTGTTTTATTTATTTGTAAAGCTATTTTTATTAAAAATGATGTTATGTTATGATTGAATACAATAACTTTAACTTTTGAGTGTGTAAGGGTCTTGATTCGATATCCAGGTCAAGCAAATTTTTTAAGATTTCATTTGTAGTGTCAAATTCTCAGATTATGTAGGTTTCCTCACGCTATTATCCATCATTTAAGCGAGTAATGTTTTTTATAAACCGCCTTGACGTACCGAATAGAGAGCGAGCCTATTGCCAATAACCGGGCAGAACCCCGAGCTCTTACTGAGAATTTCATAGGGTTCATTAACTTTTTAACCTGGAAATCGAACCCGGGACTTCTAGTGTACTGTTATTTAAGTCACCCTGTAGATACGTCTTATGTCTGGGTGATATAACAGTGTTTAAGAAATATGATATGGATTGATTAATAATTATGCAAATGTGAGAAACACTATTTTTAGTGCTTAGGTACTTATAATGTTTTAATTAATAGAAGGTCGAATGGTGTTCAGTATCGTATCATCAACCCATAAACTATCCCACTGCTGGGCACGGGTCTCCTCTTAAATTGAGAGGGATTAGGCTATTAGTCCACCACGCTGGCCTAGTGCGGGTTGGCATACTTCAAAAACCGTTAAGAAAAATCTCCAAGGTATGCGGGTTTCCTCACGATGTTTTCCTTCAAGCGTTTAAGCGAGTTACAATTAATTATTAATACGCACATGAATTCGAAAAGTCAGAGATGCGTGCCTTGGGTTCGAACTCGAGACCTTCGACTTGGCAGTACAATGGTCATTCAACTAGGCTATCACTGCTTAATCAGAATCGTATGAGGAAGCCATTATTACCAGACTGGTTTGGAGACCAACGGCCTTGACCTCTTTTTTTATAGTACGGGATGACATCATGGATCATTCGCCAAATGGGAAGGCGCCACACTACCTATGTGGAACTAGAATGGTAGTGGGCCGACAATGTCGTAACTTATGTCCAACGTATGTCCAACGTATGTCCAACGTATATCTAACGTATGTTCAACGTATGTCCAACGCATGTCCAACGTATGTCCAACGTATGTCCAACGTATATCTAATGTATGTTCAACGTATGTCCAACGCATGTCCAACGTATGTCCAACGTATGTCCAACGTATGTCCAACGTATGTCCAACGTATATCTAACGTATGTTCAACGTATGTCCAACGCATGTCCAACGTATGTCCAACGTATGTCCAACGTCTGTCCAACGTATGTCCAACGTATGTCCAACGTATATCTAACGTATGTTCAACGTATGTCCAACGCATGTCCAACGTATGTCCAACGTATGTCCAACGTATGTCCAACGTATGTCCAACGTATATCTAACGTATGTTCAACGTATGTCCATCGTATGTCCAACGTATGTCCAACGTATGTCCAACGTATGTCCAACGTATGTCCTACGTATGTCCAACGTTTGTCCGACGTATGTCCAACGTATGTCCGACGTATGTCCAACGTATGTCCAACGTATGTCCAACGTATGTCCAACGTATGTCCAACGTATGTCCAACGTATGTCCAACGTATTTCCAACGTATGTCCAACGCATGTCCAACGTATGTCCAACGTATGTCCAACGCATGTCCAACGCATGTCCAACGCATGTCCAACGTATGTTCAACGTATATCCACGTTTAAGTATGACCACTACACTAGTACCAATTAAAAACCGCACTTACCTCCACTTGCTCTATAGCCATGGGGTCCGTGGAATTCGCCACGACCATGTCAGGCTGTGATCCAGCAGTCACTGGACCACTTCAATCGACGGCCCTGGCCTCTTGCCCTGCCCTTGATCTTTGTGTTCCGCGTGCGGCGCCTGTGGGTTCACTACAGATCAGATACAGATCAGAGGATGTTGGATGGATGCTTCTCTACCCCTTTCCACCGCCTCTTTTGCAAGCATGACTTGCTCGTAGAAAGATTCTGTGGTCTTCACGTGCTCTCGTTCCCGATTATGGACCACCCACTGCCGCGACTAGACCACAGATGGCTTTGACCCTACTATACAGGATGTAACAAAAACCCTGTCCGATCCGAAAGAGGCGTATTCCTTTTCTTATATACTTACTAATAAACATAAATAAAAATACGATATTAAAGAAACCAGAAAATATCGATTTTTCTTCTGCTAATAAACTTACACAATTCTCCACTAAATATGGGAAAATTTCATAAGTTGACAATACTCCACCCAGCGGCGAAATCTTTTAATATTTACCAATTTATTTTTCATTTTTACCTCAAAGGATGCCGCCAAGCGGGGCCGCTCCGTGCGCGCTTTGTCGTCGCCGACAGACTGTACCTAACTACCTACAGAGCGGCACGTGTAAGCCAATTGTTGTCCTTGACATGTCAGTCTCGCGTAGAGTTCGCTTCCGATCGGACGTCCGTGAATCTCTTATCACCTCGATTACCCATCGTATCGTGAGTAATGTCGTATTCCAATCTGTTGTCAATGTCGTGTTCCAATGTGCTTATGCTGCAATTATGCAGATGTTCGAAAAGACTACGAGTGAGTGAGAGTATGGGGTGCGTTTTGCTAGGCTAGGTATGCCAGTGCCGTCGGAGCGTGTATCCAACGTCTCCATGAACTTGAAGTTCACGTGTACACGTGTACGAACATGTGTCAAGTAGTGTCCATGAATGAGTACAAGACTCATTACCCTAATGCCGAAAGACCACGAAAACACGACGTGGAATATCAGTAAGTACCTATTGGAAGTTCACTTAAGGAACACGATCGCAGAATGTTGTAGATATCAAGTTCATGTTTTACAAAATAATTTTAACAAAGCAATACATTTAGTTCATTGTTTCTTGAAAAACAACGTCAATAATTATTTAGGTACCTATTAGGTAAGCAACACATTCCTGATACCCACGCGTAAGCGGAAGTATTGGGTATCACGATGCTTGTACGATACCAGCTGATACCTACGCGTAGGCCCGGTAGGAGGTAATCATCCCTATGACTAATACGTAACAGCTGATACTTATGAAAAACACAAAAGAACGTCAATTATTAGGTAAACATAACTATGCCTAATCGATATCAGCTAATATCTACGTGTAGGCCCAGTAGGTAAGATTCATTCGCATTAAATTTGTTTGACGGCACGCGACAGAGCGGGCTGGCGGCACATGACAAAGGATCAAAAAGCGGCAAATTGCTCGGGCGGTTTCTTTGACACTAGTGTAGATCGAATTGAATAAACTTTATTTCGTGGATTGAGTGTTGACATGTAAAAGGTTTAGTTTTTTTTTAAGTAAATTATATTTAAATTAATCGGGGAAAAAAAAATATCTCGTATCTAATTATCGTTTACGTGTTTGTGTACGTAATACGACACCTTATACGACCCTTAAGGATCGGACAGGGTTTTTGATACATCCTGTATTTAACTAAACTTCAAGGAAGTAACAACCCCCCATTTTTCTCTTTTTTCCTGTCCATCCAAAGGTTGTCTGGTAGACCGCCATTGTACCCTTAATTTAATTCATTCCAATTGTTGCTTATTATCATGGTGTGCAATAAATATTATTCTATTCTATAAAGTAAATAATTGAAAATCGGTAACAAATTCCGAACTATGAAAATGGTATATTTCCAGAGGGAGGTTTTTTCCGCTCTATGTTACGTACTTGAGAAGCAGTGATGGCCTAGCGGTATGACCATTGGACCATTGGCAGTACATAGGCAGTACATAGGCAGTACATAGGCAGTACATAGGCAGTACATAGGCAGTACATAGGCAGTACATAGGCAGTACATAGGCAGTACATAGGCAGTACATAGGCAGTACATAGGCAGTACATAGGCAGTACATAGGCAGTACATAGGCAGTACATAGGCGTACATAGGCAGTACATAGGCAGTACATAGGCAGTACATAGGCAGTACATAGGCAGTACATAGGTAGTACCAAAATTGGTTCAGTGATTTAGGCGTAAAAGCGTAACAGACAAACAGAGTTACTTTTGCATTTATAAATATTAGTAGGGATCCCAGTAGCAGCTCGAAGTTTGGACACTCGCCCCCTATAACATGTGCTGCTAGGTCCAGTGTGTCAAATTTCGGATTACATACCGGCGAAATGTGAATGTGCATTAAGTACTACGTAAAAAAATTAACACTAGATATCTAGAGGTGTTCAAAGTTGCTATAAATCAATAACATGCTTTTTAAGCATGCGATTTTATGTGCCTACTTGTTATGTTACGGGCCGGCAATACGGGCGGGCCGCGCGCGACGGACAGTTGCTTGATAGAGAGAGAGAGTGTTATGCGATATAAAGCAAAATAGCTTTATAGCATAAAGTGCGAACCGCGATATCATTTGCTATAGGCTATATTTATTAAGCATACTACTTTATAATGCTGTATGCTATATTAACCAACACTAGTAATATCCATCGCTTGCGCTTATTTGAAGAACTCAAATGACATCAATTTAGATATAAGTACTTAACCCTCATTTCACCTCGATATGTTTCAAGTCGTAACAAAATGGACTTGTTGGAGTGAATTATAGAGTCATTAACCATTTGAGTGGTAGAGCGAGACCTCTATTGTGATGTCAGTTTGGTAACATGTGATCACTTGGATTTATGTTTCAAGTTTAGGTAATTACTTAAACTCGCTCTCTCAGGTAGTGGTTTTAGTCTTTATGTATATTATGGTTGTATTGAAGCGTCCGGTATACTTAACCGAAGGGACGCAGGTTGGAACCCTTCCTGATATCGAATTTTATGTATAATGCAATTAGATTTGTGGGGTATTATGCTTAAGGTTGTGGGCGTTACTCAATGAAGATTTTGACATTTCTCTACATATAATTTACTGGTACAAAATATATTCCAATTAAATATTATAAAGGAAAGAAACTAACCAAACTGTTTGACAGGGGCGATTGCTGCGCCGCCGCACTAAGCCACTTAGCTAAAGCTACGTACTCACTAGGCAACATTTTTGATGCGTGTTATAGTGTTGTGCTTGTGTAAGTGTGCGTGTGCGCTTAAGTGTCCCTTCGGTGCCGTAGATGTAAGCAGACTCTCGATTTAGCTCATAGGTGTAAGACGTATGTTTAAAATTAATATAATCTTTTCGTAACAAAAAGTAGTTTAATTGAAAAGCTCGCCGATCGCCCCAAAAACTATAACTGGCGCAGTCGATACGGATGTTGTAGCTGAAAATCCGAGTTTTTCAAAAATCATAAGCTTGGAAGTTTTCTCTCCAATTGCAACCGTGCTCTTATTGTGGCCTTCGGCGAGAAGAAAGTGACTTCGACCAAGAAGCTGTGGACCTGGACTCTCATCACATCGTAAGTCCAGATTCTTTGATAATTGGTGGTTTTAATATTACGAATAATTTTGGTGAACTTCAGGAAATAGATTTAAGTAAGAAACTATATTATTTTTGACTAAACGAGAGATCTCAATTTCAACCTAGAAAAAACTAGGTATATATTGTAAGAATTAATATAATTAGGTACTGTTTACTATTGTAATTTTAAAAATTTGTTATAATATTAATTGATTGTTTGCAAAATGGATTCTAATATGTTAACTTCTATTAAGACAGCCCTTATGATTATTCCTAAATATGATGGTAATCCGAATCAACTACATAGATTTATTGCAACTTCTGAAACCGTATTGTCGGAATTTTACGATAGGACGTCACCTGATAGTTTTAAGAATAACATGCTATTACACAACATTTTGAATAAACTTGAGGGTAAAGCAGAAGAGATCGTTAACATTAATGGAGTCTCATCCTGGGAACTTATAAAATCTGTTTTATTGAAGAATTTTGGTGACCAGAGGGACGAAAATTGTTTAACTAGGGACTTAGTTAACATGAGACAAGAGAATGAGACACCTCAAGATTATTATAATCGTTGCATGAATATTTTAAACACAATTATAAATTATATTAACCTTCACGAGACAGTCGATGCTGTAAATAAATGTAAGAAGGATTTTTTTCAAGCTCAAACGCTCAAAACTTTTCTAGCAGGGCTTAAAGAACCTTTAGGTACGACTATACGAGCCATGCGCCCTGGTGATTTGCCTACAGCGCTTAGTTATATAAAAGAAGAGGAAAATATTCGGTATGTGCAAAAAAATAACCATTCTCAAACCGTCAATAATAAACCTTTTCATAATAATTCAAAAAATTTGGCTTTTCCAAATTTAAATAAAACTTTGCAAAATCCTAACTCCAATAACATGCAATCGTTTAGGCCGTCGACATCCCCTTTTAATAGAAACAATAATCATTTTGGCACAACAAAACCTAACTTTTATAAGCCGAACTTTAATAATAATTCATGGAATAGACCACATTACCCATATAGGGCACCGCATCAAGTCTTTAATAAAGATAATAGTAACAATAGATTGAATACTCAACCTAAACCCGTACCCATGAGCGGAATTTCGTATAATTCTGCAAATATTCCATTACGGCCATCAATACCTAATTATCATAATACACAATATCCCGATGCAGCTTGCAATCGGTTCGAAGAATTACATATGCTCGAAACGAATCCGGATACTGTCCACACCGAACAAAATTACGACGTACCCTTTACTCATAATATTGACCCCTATACAGGTTATTCATTTGAGAATAACCATGAGCAATATAATGAACCCGACGTTACCTACGAACATAGTGAAAATACGCAAAATCCAACTGTTCATAACGAGCAAAATTTTTACAGAAACCTCGGATACCAATCTCGGAACTTAACAGAAATAAATATTCATACTAAGAGGCAATTGCCGTACATTGAAATTAAAGAACCGCCTCTTAAATTATTGATCGATACTGGGGCCAATCAATCCTTTTTATCTCCGGAAATAATAGAAAAACATTTTCAAAATACACCCCTAATTTATGAACCCTTTTCTGTAACGAACTTAAATTGCACTACAGATAATAATTACTCTATAGAGATACAAAGTTTTCCAGAATTTAATGAAAATAATGTCTCGAAATTTTACATTTATAAATTTCATAATGTATTTGATGGTTTAATTGGGTATAAAACGTTAGAAAATTTGAAAGCGACCGTTGATCTCCATAACAAAAAATTAATAACACCTAACACGGAAATACCTATTAAAGTTCTCAATTCCGGAATTAATAATCTTTTTGAAGCTTTAATTAGATCAAATTCGTCAAAATATGTAAAGGTACCCGTTAGTATTCAGCGTGATGATATATTTATTCCCGAGACTAATATAAACAACTGTAACATTCCTGCTACGATAACGCGAGCGGAGTCAGGTTACGCACACTTAGAAATAGTGAACCCTACTAACAATGACATCATCGTGAGCTTAGTTTCACCACTTAAAGCACAGACACTTCATACAAATTTCGATTTATATAATTTTGAATCAATAATCGAAAACAAACCAAACATCGAGATTTTAGTTCGCACTGACCATTTAAATTCAGAAGAAAAGTTTAATTTATTACAATTATGCCGTAATTATAATGACATATTTTATACCGAAAATACTCCTTTAACTTTTACTAATCAGATTAAACATCAGATTAATACTAAAGATGAAAATCCTATTTTTACAAGATCATACAGATACCCTCACGTACACAAGGCGGAAGTAGAAAAACAAATAAAAGAGATGCTACTCCAAAAAATTATCAGACCTTCTAATAGTCCGTGGTCTTCCCCAATATGGATAGTGCCTAAAAAACAAGATGCCTCAGGCAAAACAAAGTGGCGGTTAGTCATTGACTTTAGAAAACTAAACGAGAAAACTGTGAGTGATAGGTACCCTATTCCTAATATAAGTGATATTCTAGATAAATTAGGTAAAAGTCAATATTTTACGGTGCTAGACCTAAAATCTGGGTTCCACCAAATAGAATTAAATCCGAAGGATATTCCAAAAACCGCGTTCAGTATCGATGATGGATATCGTGGACACTACGAATTTTTAAGAATGCCTTTTGGGCTAAAGAATGCTCCCTCAACATTTCAAAGGGTCATGGATAATGTCCTGCGTGGCCTCAAAAATGTCACAGTTTACATGGAGGACATAATTGTTTACAGTTCATCAT
The DNA here is from genome assembly GCA_964056405.1 of Acronicta alni. Lineage (NCBI taxonomy): Eukaryota > Metazoa > Arthropoda > Insecta > Lepidoptera > Noctuidae > Acronicta > Acronicta alni. The sequence goes on from OZ043930.1 coordinate 10,262,181, forward strand.
TACAAGAACATATTCTTAATTTAGAAGCTGTTTTCCAACGCCTTAGAGAGTCTAATTTCAAGGTTCAACTCGATAAAACGGAATTTCTGAAAAAAGATACACCTTTTCTTGGCCACATAGTTACCGCTGACGGTGTCAAACCAGATCCCAATAAGATTAGTGTCATACAGCAATTTCCTTTACCGAAAACTACGAAAGAAATAAAGTCTTTCCTGGGTTTGATCGGATACTACCGGAAATTTATACCAAACTTTGCACATGTAGTTAAACCATTAACATCTTGTTTAAAAAAAGGTGCCAAAATTGAACTTACCCCTGAATACGTTAATTGTTTCAAACATTGTCAAAATTTGCTTATTAACGACCCTATCCTACAGTACCCTAACTTTGAAAAGGATTTTAATTTACGTACAGACGCATCAAACGTCGCCTTAGGCGCTATTCTTTCTCAAGGACCCATCGGAAGCGATAAGCCGATTGCTTATGCATCGCGAACTCTCAACGACAGCGAAATAAAATACAGTACGATAGAGAAAGAACTACTCGCTATCGTGTGGGCAACAAAATATTTCCGACCTTATTTGTATGGAAGAAAGTTTAACATTATAACCGATCATAAACCCCTACAATACTTAATGAATATAAAGGAACCAAATAGCCGGTTAACTAGGTGGAGACTACGCTTAGAAGAATTTGAATATCACATCATATGTCAAAAGGGTAAGAGTAATACAAATGCCGATGCTCTATCCAGAATTGAGATTCATAATAATGAAATTGAAACCATGTCTTACAGTGATGAAGATGACGTACCTTTGTCAATGTTAGTAAATCAGTCCCAAAAAGCCACTAACACTCAATTAGATGGAAAAAGCACAATTCACACTGAATTAGAAAACCCTGTTTTAGAAATCCCTATCTCTGAGAAACATATTAATGTCTTTGATAATCAGCTATTCTTAGATTTTGTGCATCATTCGCCTGCAAATCCTAAAACTATTGATGTTTTTTCCGGAAAAAGAAGAATATTAGCCCAAATAAACAAAAATAATTTAGAATCAAGTATTGTCACTTTATTTAAAGAACACTTAAAACCTAACATTAAATATGGTATATATTTATCAGATGAAAAGTTTATTCCTCCAATTACAATTATATTGCAAAAAACATTTCAAAATTCAGCTTATAAATTATTTTTCTGTAAAACTAAAACTGAAGACGTAACCTGTCCAGATAAACAATACCAAATTATAAAAAAATATCATGATGGTAAAAATAATCACCGCGGAATTCAAGAAGTTGAACAAAGGATCAAACTTCTGTATTTTTGGCCTAATATTAAAAACCAAGTTGCTGAATACATTAATAACTGTAACATTTGTCAGACTTGTAAATATGAAAGAAATCCAAGTAAACAAAACTTTCAATTAGTTCCCATACCTAAGAAACCGTTTGAAGTACTGCACTTAGACACTTTTACTGTAAATCGACAAAAGTTCTTAACAATTATTGACGTATTCTCTAAATACGCTCAAGCGTATCCAATAGAATCGGTGACAGGCATAAGTGTGATAAATGCGTTATTTATTTACATATCGCACCATGGAGTGCCTATTAGTATAACTGCAGACCAAGGAACGGAATTTAAGAACCTGCCAGTACAAGAGCTTGCAAGTTTACACCATATTAAATTACATTTTATAAGTGTTAATAACCCACAGTCAAATGGAGCCATTGAAAGGTTCCACTCCACTATTTTAGAACATATTCGTGTATTGTCCTTAACCCAGTGTACACTTACCACTATTCAGTTAATGTTATACGCTGTTATCGGTTATAACAATAGTATTCATTCAACCACAAATAAAAAGCCAATTGATATTATTAATGGACATACAAGTAGCTGTGACCCATTCGATATAAATTTAGAAGCTACATTTCTTCAAAATTACATTGTGAGGCACAAAGATACGACTAAAGAATTGTACAGTGAAATAAATAAAAAATTGCTATGTAATCAGGAAAAGACAACATATAATGCCAATAAAGACAGACAACAACCTTTGTCGTATGAAGAAGGAAAAGCATTATATATAAAAAATCCCCTAGCTGTAAGGCATAAGACAAAGCCTCGTTATCTAGGGCGTAGTGATAAGAAAAATTTAGGTTTAAAGGTCATAGATAATAAGAACGTGGTCCACCACAAACGTATCGTAAGAAGACCACTGAGATACCAAAATATATTGTTGCAAGATTGCGACAATCATCCGAGCCCATCAAATAGTTATGATGAAGTTGGTGGACAACCCGGGAACACTACCCTTTAGGTTAGGTGAACATGTGTTATGAGTTAGATAGGATTTAAAATAGTACTAGTAACGCAAAAAGCTATTTAAGTACTTATATAGAATACATTAAATAAAAAATGTCGCAAAATTTCAATATGACTTTATCTACTATAGTAACAAATCAATATAAGATTATGTATAATGTTAATATTACTAATTACAAGTTAATTTTGTTATCTAATTTGTTAAAAATCTGTTAACAGAATATTGTAAATTGTGTTACATTGGAAAATGCTATGTTTTTCTGAATTGTCTTGTTATTCATCATAGCGTAATTAGTTCACAAAATATTATTATTATTGTTTGTGGTTCTTACTATGTTGATAGTGTGATTGTATTTGTCCTGAAGTTCCCCATTATGCATTCTAACATACATACTTATTATCATCTGTTGCCTACTCTAACTTTTAATAGTACAATATTAATTCCACCTAAACCATATCTGGCACTGAACGATGTTAATCATTACTCCATGGACGCAGAATGTAAAGGGCTCCACGAAGCACGATTGTTAAAAAATTGAAGTTATAGCCACTTCGAAGCCGAATGCCCGTACATCATTGAGAAACAACTGACAGTTACAGTCATCGTCATCACTACGTCTTGCCTTGCATACGACAGACCAGAGTCCAATTTTGCTGCGAAAATAGCTTTGAACTGAACGATTTAAAAGATAACAGTTATCAAACAACGGTTCCCATCTACATAATACTGATGATTGTTTTCACGGTTTCTGGGATATACTTAGCAGAAATTTTAAGAAGAACCCAGGAACATCAACTGCTACGCCGAGCGGGGGTGGTACTCAGCCCTTTTTCTCAGGAGAACAAAAGGCTTCAAACTAATGCGGGGGGGTGTTATAGTGTTGTGCTTGTGTAAGTGTGCGTGTGCGCTTAAGTGTCCCTTCGGTGCCGTAGATGTAAGCAGACTCTCGATTTAGCTCATAGGTGTAAGACGTATGTTTAAAATTAATATAATCTTTTCGTAACAAAAAGTAGTTTAATTGAAAAGCTCGCCGATCGCCCCAAAAACTATAACTTGCGCGACATGTTGCTCAATATATTGAACGTCAGAAATCTCAACGTTGGGCAACGATGTCTGTCCACAGTATTATCAGTCGTTGGCATCATGTCGCCTGAGGAGTTAGTGTTGATCTCAGCGGCGTTTTTTATAATGTCATCATGTTATGAAAAGAAAAAGGTGATAGTGGGTTAGAAATTATTTACAAGATAAAAAAAAAATATTCAGTGAGCTCCGTATTAGACGATGAGTCTTTCAGAAACTCTACCCCGTCCCGTCTACACCGTCTACACCTACCACCAAACATTTGCTTGGCAATTGACTAAACATCATGCGCGTCATGTTTTGCGCCATCTAGCAACGTTGCGCGGGATCTGGCAACATTGCCGAACATGCTGCACGTCATGTGTCGCGCGTCAAATGTTGCCTAGTGTGTACGCGACTTAAAACAATCATGCGCCTTGTACACAATGTAAATCTAATGCGTCAGCAGTGTTCCTAGAAGATTATTGAGACTTACAGGTTATCTAAAAGCCTAAAGAAAACATAGTTGACGGCTAGATCATTTATGTGTTCCTAAGAGGATTTGCTAAGTACCTATAATGTAGATTACACTTTAGAACTAATGCGTAAAGTGCGATGGATTACTTCGTTTCTACTTTTGTAAATCTGGACTGGATTCTCGACGAGTTCTCGAGTGAAGACCGCGTCTAGGTAAGCATAGTGTTGGATGCGCCCGGTGGACTGCCACCTTGCGGAAGGCAGCTGGCACTGCAGTAAAGATCGGAATGTGTCTTGGAAAACACGTAAAGCCGTTGTTCCCGGTTGTCATGCGAACACCTTTGACAATCGTTGGTGGTAGTCAGAAGCCCACAAAGCCGGTCAGGCACAGCTACCTATACCTACACTACCAGCAGTCTATCTTCAGATTTATCAGTATTACCCAGAAATTGGGTTGAGGAGGTCTGATGGCAGTCGCTTCTTGTAAAATACTGGAAGCCGACCCCAAATAGTTGGAAAAATATTCGGAGGGTGTAAGGGTTCTTCATCCTGTAGTTGAGCCAGGGTACAGAACAGGAAATTCTAAGTAGCTTCAAACCTTGTATTTACATTTTCCATTTTACCCTCCTTGTACACGGAAAATCCTGAGATGATTGGGGTGACTTATCGGACTTCAAACGACCAAAAACCACACAGTATTCCAAGATTATTCATAAGGTATTCCTATGGGATTCCCGAACCCATTTCTGCTACGACTTTAACCCTTGCAGATCCTCTATTTACTTACGTGGAAAACGTGGAAGAGGACTATTCAGCATGAGGATTAGTAAGTCCAAAGGAACGATAAAAAGCTTTGGCATAGTGGCTGTAACGGGTTTTTTTGCAGCTGCGCGGGCGCCGGATAGAAAATGTCATTTTTGACGTCTTTCTTAGCGATATAACCCTTATCTAGGGTGGTAGATAATACTTCGCGGACCTACAGACATAGTCGGTATGACAATGGTAAGTAAATTTAGTCCACTTTTCACTTGACAAGTTATTATTTATTGTGTAAACGTCATTTTTGTCGATAATACCCTCGTCTCCACTTAATGATTCACCTTTAGAAGACTGCTGATAAAATAACGTGTTGAACATAAAACATGGTATATTCTTAGAACGAGTTTTCTGACAAGCTCCAACAAAATGACCTACTCAATATTATTATTGAACTATGCACTCTATAAGGCTTTAGCCTTAACTCATGCTACTATGTTTATTGTTTGCCATTGTTTTTTAGTGAGACAGGTGCGCGGCCACACCGCGCATGCGCCAGTCTCTAACCAACTAGCGCGGGAGTCGGTCGCGCGCCGCCCCAACCAACCAATCACGTGAACGTATTTTTGAAAATTCCTTTTTCAAATCATTTGTGTTTGTGTATTGTTGTACATAAAGTTGAATATTACGTATTGTGTGTGACGGTGTGTGTGTGTTTGGTGTAACATTGGATATTTCTTCGTTTTCTTCTACAATTTTGGATTTATTTTCGGTGAGTTATTATTTTGAGCTAGTTTTAATTGGGTGTGCTTTATTGTTATGGAGTCGGCACGACGGATATCAATTCAATGGTAAAATAATAGATACATAGGTACCCAATTTGGTTTTGTGTATTTTTTGAATAATAGTAAAAACTTGTTTATTCTCGTCACTAGGTAAGTCAGCCGTGTCTATTATAAGGAAAATATTTTTTCCTTGGACATAATTACTTGAGTAATTGTCTGTTGTGAATAGCCTAAGCCAATTATTTTTATGATGTCAGTATTGTCCTCGCAGTTATAAATAGCGTGGTTAATCTTATAATAGTGTTTTATTTTACTATTGCGAAGTGTAAACAATTAAATCTCACTTTCACAATCAGGTTTTGAATAATAAACTTGAGTATAAATGTAAACTGTGTGATGGCCGATGTGTGAGCTAAGCTAGTAGTAATAGCGCAGCGATTAAAAGTGGGATTGATAACCGAGAGGTCGGGTATTCAAACCCTTATTGTTGCACTATTGACAGAAATGTACCCAAACTATATATCAGGATGATGTGTAATCTATCAAATAAATATCAAATATTAAGCGGTGGGTGGTGGGTACCCACCGTAAAAAGGTTAATAAAATAAAAATATATGTACAATTTTACACAGCATCATCTAGTCCCAAACTGAGCAGAGCTTGTACTAGCGGTAGGTACTAGACAATGGATATAATAACTATAGTATACTTTTTTTTGTAAATACATACTTAAATTATATAACAAACACCCAGACAAATACATACACTTAATGTTCATCACATAAATATTTGTAGCCTGTGGGAACCGACGAAGCCACGACCTCGTGATGAACAGTCCGACACGCATTTTTTTTTTTTTGCTGCAGGAGGGGGAAATCCTCATGGATACCCAGACCGCTCAACAGGTGAGGCAGTCTGGGTAGTGCCGGACTCTTACCGGCTAAAACCCTAACTCCTGCAGTAGACTAAACAACGGTCTCCGCTAAGGATACGGGCGGCGTTGTCAAAAGGTTAGGTAGATAACAAAGATTTAAATCGGTAGGTAAGTACCTATATTTGATCTCATGTAAGACTCGAACCTGCATCCTTTGGATTAGTGGCATATTCAGACCTAAGCTACCATCATTCCATTTTTTTTTCGAAATTAATAATTAGGTACCACCAGTACTCTACACCGCAGTAGAGTCCACCCGCGTATTACCTAGAATCGACCTCGTCTAGCACAGTCCGCTTCCAAAGATCATTCCTACATGTACTGGAAGGAACTACCTGCTGCGGTGTTTCCCGAGCGCTATGACACGGCACGGGTCTCCACTCAGAATGAGCGGGATTAGGCTATAGTCCACCACGCTGGCTTAGTACAGGTCGGCAGACTTAACACGCCGTCAAGAAATCTCTAAGGCGTGCAGGTTTCCTCACGATGTTTTTCTTCATCGCTTAAGCGAGTAGGTAATAATTAAATAACGTTAAATTAACTATTCAAATCATTGTAATAACTTGAGAAAATAATTAGATGCAATTGTGTAGTCAATGAGCATGGCGATCAAAGTTCACCGAAATTATAATGTGTTTACGTTATAATTATGATGACATTATATAATGTGTTGCGACTGCTACGTTAGAGTTCCTGGGCTAGATTCCCAGGTCGAATAAATATTATTGGGTCTATGAAATTCTCAGTTCAGACTCGGAGTTTGAATTTGTGCCCGGTTAATGGCCATAGATAATTCCAATATACAATAAACTCGCCTCCAATAACATGGGACCTAAATATACAGGAAAATTGTTGGTGTACAATAGTACACCTCTGCCTAACCCATCGGGGAATACAGGCATGTACCTGCCTACTTATTTCAAAATATAAAATACGCTCATGATTTCGAAAAGTCAGAGGTGCTTGCCTTGTATTCGAACTCGAGACCTTAAACTTGGCAGTACAATAGTCATACCACTAAACTATCACTGCTTCTGTGTAAACTTTATCTGAAAAAAATTATCTAGTCGTTAAGTTTTCCAAAATTTTCCAATTTCCTGCGCAATTTTCTTAATTTTTATTTCCGTACAAACCTTTTACAAAGTATTAGAAAACATATGAAAAAGATAAATGAAATCAGTAAGGTTATTCTCAAGTTATGAGTCGTGATCAAGGAAAACAGGGATTCATTTTTTTTTATAGTTAACTAGCGACCCGCCCTCTCTTCGCACGGGTGCAATGTACTAGTAACATACCTACATGTATTATACATATAAACCTTTCTCTTGAATCCCTCTATCTATTAAAAAAAACCGCATCAAAATCCGTTGCGTAGTTTTAAAGATCTAAGCATACATAGCGACAGACAGCGGGAAGCGAGTTTCTTTTATACTATGTACTGGGGGTCTACTCCCTAAGCACGAAGTCCGTAGTTTCGACCTTAGTTACGGACGTTTCCTATTCCGTATCACCTACGGATGGATGATTTGTTCGGTTCCCGAACTAAGAATGAATGACAACACAATTTCACAGTTGTCCCTTCTCTCGATGTGTTTTTACCCGTTAGAAAAATTGAATTTGACACTTGTTTTATCGGACTCCGAAGTTTCGGAGAACTTTCGAACGACTCGTAACTTCGTTGACGGAGATAGGGAGTAGGCCCTATGATTCCCAAAAATAAAAGCACAAACATTGTGATTATAGTTTGGATGTTCATTTTTATTTGTGTACCGATCCGAGGAGGGGTTTTGTATTTTTTTTTCAACACTAAATGGGGTCATTTAAGACAATTATAATGAATGCCGCTCGCTGACTCACTCAACCTTGGATTGTGGTACAAAATAAGTAGTTTTATTATCAACTTAATTGACGCTATACAAGTACCTACTTCACTAGTAGATTTTCTTATAATCCAGGTGTATATACTTAGTTATTTTGTAGGATATCTAATCAAGTATATTACCTAATAAGTACTTACCTTTTTTGTTTACGGGGGGAAACCTTCAAAAGGCTACCGGTCTACGGGGGTTACTGAGAATTTCATAGAACAAACCCATAATGCTACTCGACCTAGGAATCAAACCTCATGCAGTCGCCTACCATCACTAGACTGAGTTAGTTAAACATTAAATCGTAATAATAAATCCAAAGTCAAAGTCAAATATTTTATTTCAATTAGACCAATAAAGTAGCACTTTTGAAAAGTCAAACTAGTTGCACGGTTTCAAAAAGTGGGTCTTATGGAGAAGAACCGGCAAGAAACTCCATAGACACTCTTTTCAACAAAAAAAAAAAACATGATTACAGTGTTCAGTATTACAGTCTAAATCTGAATAGTTCATGAGAACAATGCAGTTTGATGTGTACTATTAAATTAATTTAGCATAATAAACAGAAAAAAAAAGAGGTTGCCATTGACAGTAAGAGCTGACCAGCCCCGACAGACGGCACTCGTTCACGAGTATGACGTGCGTATCGGCGTCGTTCGACTCAACCATGTTGTAGGGAATAAAATCAAAGTTCATTAGATCTCATGAAATCATTAACAATACTGAATACAGATGATTCGTGAACCTGATGATCTTAACATTGATTAATGAACCTATTTATACATCAGAACACAAAGAGAAGGAGCATCCATATTTTATAATCTCAACAGCCAAAATGACGCCTACGTAGCAATACAAGATGTTGAAGAAATTCTATCTAAGGCTGTGTTCATACTCGCTAACTCGTGAGCTAACTATCAACCGCTAATGAGTCTGTCAAGCGATTGATCAGTTGACTGTCGTTAAGACTGTTTAGACCGGGGAGTGTGGGATTCTTACCCAGTAAAACCACCCCGGTGGCCACCATCAGCATATGAAAGGGGGCACTGTGTCCTCTTACTAGACCACCCCAGAACAACAGCAACGCCTGTTAGGCTCATCCCTAATGTATAAGTATGTTATATTCCTATCTGAATGATATCTCAAAGTGTGCTCAATGTGAACACAGCCTAATTTAAAAAGTAGGTATAATAACAGTCAGTTTAGCCTCAGGAACAATCATAAACAATCTACATCTGTTAATAATGAAACACATATTTATTTTAAATCGATTTTCAACATGATATAATGTGCAAAAATACTATTTAAGTGCAGATTTTGAGATATTATTTATTTATAATATTACGTAGGCGAAGAAATACATTATCTAATATTAATAATATCTTAATGTGTCATTGTGTTTATAAACAATTCCAGTAAGCTGATAGAAATTACCAAACCAAATCAAATTCTCATTCATTTGAATATAACAGATGTCATCATTATCATTATGATTCATCGTAAATTTATAAATTTGCTAAGCAAGTCTACAAGTTCTAAATAATAATTATGAATTCGTATAGAGGAATTATTGCTAAATAATATGTCCTGGGGGCAAAATGAATTTTATTTATTTTTATAATTAAACTTTTTGCACAAAACCGTTTTCACAGTTATCTATGACTAGTTTCTGCACGCGACTTCGTCCGCGTGGAAAAGTTTCTTTTAATTATCGTTGTAATTTGGCTAATTAACTCAAAATCGTTATAAATTAGTCTATAGATAAATGTTATTCTCAAAATCCGTTCAGTAGTTTTAGCGTGAGAGTGTATCAAACATCCATACATCATGAAAAAATAAATGAATTACGGTTTTCAAAACAAAAAATTTAAATTTGAAATTGGAATTCCTAACAAAAGAGGAGATATTTGAGATCAAAGTGGCCAGTACGACAAACCGCCAATTTCATATGTAAGGACCTAATATTATTAGTAGGATAGGAAGTAGGATACAGTCTCGTGAAATAAATCTCGGAAAATGATTGAAAATTGAATTTTATGACAACGACATAGGGTATCGTACAGGTCTTCGTAAGACAGAATGACTGTACTCATTTTCAAAGTATGCCATTGTAGTCACGACTTCACGAGTACTGACAATGTAGTCATTTTACGTCGAGTTCAAAGATATAACAGGTGCACATGACGAGACAGAACTAGTTTCATAGTAAAATATAAAGTAATGAGTCACTGTATAAGAAGCGTGCCTTAAAAACAAGGTATAATAGTATCGTACAGGAATAGGGCTTTGTAAACTTGAATAGTAATAGGTACAGTGACTTATAATCGCAAATATCTGCCCTTCATGTGCTGTGCAAGTAAATAATTGCCCAAGGGTTAGTACAGAGGCCAGCACATCAAGCTACCACAATCTGTCAAAGGAGGTCATCAAAAGTCCATACAACTCAGCCCAAATTTCTACCTGATGTATACATGACAGCTGTCAAGTTGACAGTTTTTACTATGAAATCACTATGAAACTGATACTAGTGTGTTAAAGCGTGCGTTGTTTCAAATTTAAAGTAATTTTTTCTCATTCCCTAGTGAGCATAAAAAAAAGTATTAGTAGAGTTTTAACCAGCGTAATACAGGGTATTTTATCCAATAAGTGTACCCTCGGTACAATATTGGGGCAGATTTTGGTGACATCCTTTCTTTGTTGGATATTCAACTTTAATACAACATGATAAGATTCATATTCAATTAAGAAAATTTGACAGTTTTGGATAGCTTGACGTGCTGGCGTCTGTACCTCCGCCTTGCAGAAAATCGAAATGAAATAACACAGTTTTGAGCTGCGTTGTCCGTTCCTTACGGTGAGCAAGATTGCCAGTGAAAAGTTGAAAAACGTTGAAGTTGAAACGTCCAGTGAGAAACATTGTGTTGTCAGTGGAGGGACTTTGACCCTTATACCAATTACTAATACATAAACCAATCAAACTATTCCTATTTCGTTTTACAGGGTCGACAATGCGCAAGTGATGCCTCTGATGTAGCAAACGTCTATAGGCGGTAACCGCCATATGCTAACCTACCGAGACAAATCCAAATCCTCAGCTGCTTCTGTTTGGATTTTATTCTTCTTCTTCTTCGGATGCCTCTCCATTATTGGAGGTTGGCAACTCAGCGAACGTCTCCCGATCTTGTACCTAGCGAAACAGATCTTCGACGCTGGTAATTCTGGTCCACTCGCGGATGTTTCTTGACCACGATTTCTTTCTCCATCCAGCACGTCGCTTGCCTTCAATTTTGCCCATCATGATCAATTGGAGAAGGTCGTATCTCTCATGGTGTAGGACATGACCAAGATACGCCACCTTTCTCTTCTTGATGGTCTGCAATAATTCGCAGTTCCTACCGACGCGTTGAATTTTATTAAAAACCCAATAACGTTAAAGGGCCTGCTTTTGTCAACTAGGCTAAGGTACCCAAAAAAGGAGGCATAGCTAGTACTGCATGCCTTGCGCAGTGTTCACAAGCGCTATTAGGGTATCAGATCTAGAATTTAAATATGGTGCCAGCAGCTTAACCAGGAATTTAGTGAACGATTGTCGCTTGTGTAATTGTCAAATTATTTTATATGGATAACATAGTTCCTTGAGTGACCGTTAGAGGCGCATAGGTTTTCATCTTTCCCCGTTCAAGGGGTCCAGTAAATGCTGGATCACAGCCTGTCATGGTTGTACCGAATATCAGGAATCCCATGGTCGTGACAGGGGAATTTAAGTGTGGTTTATAGTTGGTCTTCCAATATAACGTTCCACCTTTCCAGGTGGCATACTTAAAAAAAGGGTTTTCACCTCTTAAACTCAGGATCAGTAGCTGAATATTGGCAATGGGCTCATATCAGGAGACCTTAAACGTGCCGGCGCAATCCACATTCCGCAGCTATGTTTTTGGTATGTACAACAGTAGACCAGTAGATAGTTTAGTGAGCTATAGTAGCTATAGAATCTCTCAAAAATATTTTAAAGTAGCGCCTCTAGTGGTGATCTGAGTAACTAGATTTTCTATACTAAATATTTGATAGAGTCCATCGATACTAACCTGCTAGTTACAGTAAGTACACTTATGTTTTACCGGGATAGTGTTTATTATATGTATAGATGTTTTATTGGAAATTATTGCTCATTATTTTTATTCTCAAGATTTTCACTCTGTCAGACACCCTTTTTGTATCATTATACACGGGTGTATCTCTAAAAAAATGGGTCTTTCGTGCGAAATATTATCATCTTTTTAGCACAGTCAACCAACTTTTCAGTTCTGGAAGTAGAAATATATTTTCCTAGTGTATTAACTCAGTGGCGCTTGTTCGAATCGATCTAATACATCACTCCAAGTGTTTGGCACTGTTCGCTTTCACGTTTCATCCATAATTTAATCCAACCTGATGGTTTCTACAATATATTTTCTTCTATATTTATATAGTCTAGGGCCTAGGATTTAAATTTTAAATACCTACGTGAAACTGGGATTACGTTAGCTAAAGATGTCAATTTGGAATTTAATAGTATCAACTTTTGCGCACAAAAGACCAACGGCAGTTCTTTAATTTTCATAGTCTATTACAATCTAGAGAAGAAATCCATTGGCCATATTATGCATTTATTACCCTACAAATTGCTTAATTTCGGACAGAAATACTGATACTGAAATGGTAATAACTAATCAAAGTATAATAGTAAATAATAACAGTTTTGTATGGGTTTACGTAAGCCTCGAACGTTTGCAGTCATTACGATATTTCGTCATCCGCCGACATATTACGTATTGTTCTGAATAAAGGGGTCTACTACGAACATCGAATATCGAATCTACAAACGCATTTTATTTTTTTATAGAAAGGTCCCACTTAATTATACTTGTGCAAATAAGTAACAGGCATATCTTACATAGAGAGACGAGTAGCTGATCCAAATTCTTGCCGGTTCTTCTCCATAGGAAACGACTACTTTGGAATCGTGCACTTAGACTCGACATTTCATAAGTGCCTGTATATGGTTTATATGAAAATAAAACTATTTTGATTTTGATTCAAAGGTTTTATTTAAATTAGACCGTTGTTATAATATACAAAGAGTATAGTGTGAGTAATTACTCAAATTAGAGCTGGCCCGACTGGGACCTCCGCCTTGCAGAATATCGAAGTGAAATAACACTGCTTTTAGCTGTGTTGTGTTCCTAACGGTGAGCAAGGTAGTTATGGATACACCACCCATACGAATAGTGCGTATGTCAGCGTAACTGTTCAGGTGCTGTTTTCATGACTAGACATTTAAGTGTTTATGTTTAAGTTTAGAATTAAGATTAAGAACAGTTCGTGTTCGCATCCCACTCTGTAAACACGAATGTAACTAGTTATTAATATATTAATTAATCAAACTATTAAATTTATTATTTTTAAAAACACCTTGAGGCGCTCCCAAATCCTGACTGGCGCAGCCGGTAGGATCACAAGGAAAGCTGCCCCGCGTTAGTGACCTTTCGCGAATAAACTTTTCTCGATTTTCACAACCGTGCGCGTGGTGTACAGCGACGTGATCCAAAGAACCAAATAAATATCGTCGGAGACGTGGAGCCTTGAGAGCTGATGATGGGCGTGGCAGGCTGGTGAGTACAACTTTTCACCTCCTTCAAGTCCTTCATACCCCTTTGTTAACTTGAAATTGGACGTTTTTCATTTTGACTGTTTAATGGTTTTCTTAACATTTAATTTTTATTGTTAAAGATTAAGTAATATATACAGTGATCAATAATCAAAAGTTATAAAGCAAATATCGAATTCTTTTAAGTGCAGTAGCCCTTAATATAATTGTGTGTATGTGTGTTTAGCTATAAATAATAGTAGAGTTCATAGAGTTAATTAATTAATTAATTATTTTAAGAGACGTAGTGCAAATACTTTTTAAATATGACTGAAGTTAAACTTATACCGAATGAATTATACAAAATTATACCAACTTTCGATGGCAATAAGCGTCATTTAAATTTATTTTTACGAAAATGCGAATATATAATTGATAAGTTTAAATCATCGCAGTTGCAACATGAGTATTTAATGCATGTTGTGACTAGCCGCTTAACGGGCGATGCAGCTGCGCTTATCAGCGAGCGCGAAGATATTAAGTCGTGGGCGGAATTCAAGGAATTATTTGTGCTACACTTTGGCGATCCGCGTAGTGAAGAATGTTTGGCTATCGAATTAGAAACATTAAAGATAAAACATAATGAGAATTATACCGATTTTTGTGCACGAATTCAAACAGTAAAATCAGTGTTATTGTCAAAAGTGAACCAAATTAGTGACTTAGATTTACGTAAAAGTAAGACCATTATTTACAACAACACCGCTTTACAGGTATTTCTATATAATTTACCCGAAAATATGGTACGTATTGTGCGATTGAAAACCCCTAGTACATTAGAACAGGCCTTGTGTATAGTGTTAGAGGAAGTGAATTTCTATGATCAGTATCAGATGCGTAGTAAAATGTTAAACTTTAAATCACAGTCTAGTAGTGCAGTGATACCACAACAAACTTATAAATTTGGTGTACCCCCTCAGCCTACAGGTTTTAGACCAATGATTCCTAGTAGTCAACCATTTAAAAATAGTAATGTTGGTGCCACACCTAAATATAATTTCGGGATTCCAACAAATAGACCATCCAACGTACCCGGACATAATCCATCTCAAGGTCAGTTCGGTTTTAATAAACAAAATTATGTCCCGCCTCAGTTTGGTTACAGACCTAATTTTGGTTATCGACCCCCTGGTTACCAGCAAATGCCAGCAATGGTCCCGCGACAGTTTGGTAATCCTAATCGTTTTAATAACCCCCAACAGAAACCACAGAATAAACCTATTGAAAATAATACTGATGTCTCTATGAGGACTGCACCGCAAGGACCACAGCAGCAAGGTTTTCGTCTTAACGAACTAGAATTGTACCCTTCATACGACTATTCTACTTATCCTGACTACGATTATACGGCATATCCTTCTTGTGAGGAAATAAATTACCCGATTGACTCGGAACCTGAAAACTCTCCAGTTGAGGTAGACGAAATTGAGCAAAATGATCAAACCAGTGACGTAATTCCCCAAGTAGAAAATTTTCACATTCGAGCCTCCCTAAGCCAACTGAAAGAATAATATTAAATTGCAACATAAAATTAAAATTACCATATATTTACATACCGGAAATAGACGGTAAATTTATGATTGATACAGGTAGTACACGTTCATTTATACATCCTAGAAAAGCCATTGAATATTTTCCCAATTATATATCATACGAGCCATTCGAAGTAGTCAGTACACACGCTTCTAGTAAACATAACCACGTTGTGAATATCCCCTTGTTTCCCGTATTTCAAAGCAGAGACCAACATAAATTTTATTTGTATAATGTTGATTCACTGTACGACGGATTAATTGGTAATGATCTTTTAAAACAATTAGAAGCCGTCATAGATTTAAAGAGAAATGTATTGATTACTAAGACAACTAAAATACCTATTATTCACAACAGTACCGAATATGTCGTCATACTTCCTCCAAGATCGGAAATTAGAGCAAAACTACCAACTAATATGTATACTGGCGAAGGAATATTAAATTACAATCAATTTTGTGAAGGTGTGCGTATGCCTACAGCACTAGTTAAATGTGTAAAAGGGTATGCAACCACAGTTATACAAAATGCACTTGATAAGCAAATGGAACTTTACGTTACTAAACCTTTTGTAATATCAGAATATAAGGAAACCGAATGCCATCTTAATTCTCTAGACGACCAAAGTATACAGACTGACCAAATGTTACGAAACAACTTAACTAAATTACGACTAGACCACATGAACGATGAGGAAAAATACTCTATCCAAAAATTATGCGAAGAATATAAAGATATATTCTACTGTGAACAAATTCCATTAAGTTTTACTAATCAAGTAAAACACTGTATTAGGACTAAAAATGAAGACCCCATATATACTAAACCGTATAGGCAAGCCCCCGCTCAGGCCGCAGAAATTAATAAACAAGTTGAAAAACTTTTAACTGATAATGTTATTCAAGAGTCATTTTCTCCCTGGAGTTCACCAGTGCATCTGGTTCCAAAGAAAACAGATGCTTCCGGTGAAATCAAATATAGAATGGTTATCGACTACAGAAAACTTAACGACTTGACAATAGACGACAAATATCCTCTTCCAAACATTACAGACCTTTTTGACAAATTAGGTAAGAGCACCTACTTTACGACCTTAGACCTAGCCAGTGGCTACCACCAAATTGAACTAAACAAAGACGATATACAGAAAACCGCATTTAGTACTCAAAACGGACACTACGAATTCTTGCGAATGCCGTTTGGACTGAAAACAGCTCCGGCGACCTTCCAGAGAGCTATGGACAACATCATGAGAGGCCTTCAAGGTATACACTGCTTAATATACCTTGATGACGTCATAATCTATTCTTCTAGCCTTCAAGACCATCTACAGAAACTTAGAGCAGTTTTTGACCGACTGAGACAGACAAACTTGAAAGTTCAACTAGACAAATGTGAGTTTCTGCGAAAGGAAGTTTTATATCTGGGCCACACCATAACAAAAGACGGACTTAAACCAAATAACGACAAAATTAAAGCCATACAAAATTATCCTCTCCCTAAAACAACAACAGAAATAAAAAGTTTTCTTGGCCTTGTAGGATACTACCGAAAATTTATCAAAGACTTTGCTCAACTGACTCAACCTCTAACGTCTTGTCTAAAGAAGCGTAATAAAATTATTATAGACCAAAATTACATTAACGCTTTCGAAAAATGCAAAGAGATACTTACTAATGCCCCCTTGTTACAATACCCTGACTCTACTAAACCCTACATTTTGACAACCGATGCCTCTAATGTTGCACTTGGTGCTGTCCTTTCCCAAGGACCCATAGGAGTAGATAAGCCAGTCGCATATGCAAGCCGCACACTTAGCGATACTGAAGCGCGTTACAGCACAATAGAGCGTGAGCTTTTAGCCATCATTTGGGCTGTAAAGCATTTCAGACCGTATTTATACGGACACAAATTCCAAATTTATACTGACCATAGACCTCTTGCATGGTTATATTCATTAAAAGAACCTAACAGCAAACTGACTCGCTGGCGCCTCCGCCTGCAAGAATATGATTTCACGATAATTTATAAAAACGGTAAACAGAATACTAATGCTGATGCATTGTCACGCATAAAACTAAACGCTATAGGATCTGACGACGACGACGATGTATCAATGAAAGTTAATGCAGATGACGAAGACATACAAAAGGTCATAAAACAACTCAAAGAACTTGAAAAATTTACTCTTAAACGCGAGAAACAGAGTGAAACAGAAATCGTGACAATTTCAGACTCAGACTCTACAGTAACAAACCCTACCGACTTATTTGAAGAAAATTTCCCTATCCCCTCACTGACTAGCAGTAGTAGAACAGATACGATAGCCTCTGATAGAGAACCTGACTCGTTAGGTATCCCTATATTGAGAGAAGCTATTGATACTAAGCAAAATCAGATATTAGTGTTTTCCTGGTTCCAAAATAAATTCCAAGTTCAAAATCTTTCTAGAAAGAACCAGAAAATTCTAGAAGTTTTTATACCGTTAGATAACGAAGATCTAATAAAACAATTTTTAAAAGAATACGTAATACCTAAACGAAAGTATTTTATTTATTTTGAGAATGAAATTCATAGAAGGCTATTTTCTAAAGTGATAATAGAAATCTTTAAGAAAGGATCAGTAGAATTTTTTGAATGTACAGAGAGAGTCATATACGTAGAAGACGAAAAAGAGCAAAAAGCCGTCATATTGAAGCATCACGAAGGAAAGACATGTCACAGGGGAATTAAAGAGACGATAGTTAGGATACGCAGGAACTATTATTGGGAAAACATGCAGGATACAGTAGCAGCAATAATAAATATGTGTGAGCCATGCAAACAGATGAAATACGACAGAAAGCCGATAAAACCGATGTTACAATTAACACAAACGCAAGATGCCCCTTTCCAAGAAATATTTATCGATTTATTTAACATAGAAAAGAAATATTATCTAACATTAGTGGATGCATTCAGCAAATTAGGACAGGCTATCGAAATACCAAGTAGGCAAACAACAGAAGTAGCGCGAGCTCTTATTAAATACTTTTCTATGTACGGCGTTCCTAAGAAAATATCCTGTGACCCTGGCACTGAATTTAATAATGAACTTATGCGAGAACTTTTAGCTATGTATAAAATAGAAATTCATATTACAACCCCGAATAATCCTAACTCTACTGGCATTGTAGAGAGATTCCACTCTACGATTATTGAAATATATAGACTAGCAAAATACGAACGTAAATGCACAGATGCCGCCTCTGTGATGACTTACTCTGTAATGGCATACAACCACACTATACACTCCACTACAGGACTAACACCTTTCGAAGTAACATTTGGACACACAGACTCTGGTAAAATATTTGACGTAGACGTAGAAAAGGCATACACTCAGCAATTAGTTAAAGATCATGCTAAGCGAACCAAATACCTGTACAGACACATAGCGGAAAATATTATTTCAATAAAAGAAAAAGTTAGAGAGAAGAAAGGAGGAGAAACTGAGTTAGACCTAAAGAATAAAGACAATATTTTCGTAAAAGACATTAATATTAGAAAAAGTAAAGACAAACCTAGGTATCATAAAGCCGTAGTACAAGGAGATATAGATAGAAACATAGTTCCGGTAAAAATAGGAAATAGACAAACTAAAGCACCTCTAAAGAACGTTAAACGCCCTCCACAGGTCGTTGCTGATCATCGTAATCTTGAACCTGACGATCAAGCTGCAGGGCCTTCAACTTCAAAAGATTGAAAATAATCCAGGTATATTACCTGTTAAGCAAGTACAAGCGTTTAAAGAAAAGGATAAGTGGCTTATAGTTAAGGTATTAGATTTTAAAGGAATAGAAGAAGACTTAGCATTAAATATAATTAAATATAAGGAATTAAGTGATTTAATAGATAACCGTAAGCTATATTTGGACGAATTTCGAAATATGAAACTACAGGTAGAGTTCTTACGTAATTCAACGGTTGATAAAATAAGACAGCTTATTCCACACAAACGATTCAAACGCGGCCTTATTAACCCCCTTGGCTCTATGATTAAAATACTTACCGGCAACTTAGCTCACGAAGATGCTGTTCATTACGATAATCAAATATCCCAACTGAAAATAGACTAAACTCATCTAGGTAAGAAAATAACAATAATCACGGAAATGCTCGACTCTATTACAAACAAAACCGGATCTCTGCAAGAAAATATTTTGATTTTTGACGAGCGAATAAAGCGCATAGAAAAAGTAATTAAAAATATAGCCACTAAAGAAAATAACTCTTTATACTCTACATACGTTTTAAGTATGCTTGATATGTTTTTAAGTAATTTTAGAACAATTTATACAGTTTTAAGTGAAATTGAAACTGCACTATCATTTTCAAAAGTTTCTGTGTTACATCAAACCATCATTGACCCATTTAAACTATTGACTTTGTTAAATAATATATCTATAACTGAAAGCTTATTATACCCTGTAACTGAAAATAATTTAGTGATGTTAGAAAGAACAATGTCTATTAAAGCGTATGTAAAAGAAAACCATATAACATTCATTATAGAAATTCCATTAACAGACAGTAATATTTATAATTATTATAAAATTTATTCCTTACCTCTTTTTGATGATAATATAAATAAAACCACTGCTATTATTCCCAAATATCCCTACCTTATGGTGAAAGGTTCAGTGTACTTACCGCTAGCTAGCCCATGTGAAGAGATCGCTGCCAACCAGTTCCTGTGCAAGGACAAAAATGTTGTATTGTATCCTGAAAGTACATGCATAGAGCATTTAATGAAGTTTGCTACAAACCTTAGTTTATGCAAACCACTTGTGGTTTACCTGGAAAACCTTAAGATTCAACCTATTGACTCTTACAGCTGAATAATTTACATAAGAAATGATATAATACTTGCCGAAACATGCCCCGAAGATGTTACCAGAAAATCAGTCAAGGGTACATATATCCTGGAAATGAATGAAAGTTGTAGCATTGACCTGGAAAATATCAAACTACATAAAAGGCAATATAGTTCAGGAAAAATACAATATAAAAGAACACCGATCGCTGTTCTTCCAAAAGGAAACCTCTATTGATTGGACTAAGACGACGAATTTAAAGAACCTCAATTTAGACGATTTAAAACATCTATCCTACACATTAAAAAGTGAATTAGTGGAAAGTGAAAGTGCGATTAAAACGAAAAGTGTTAGTTTAGCCACAGTATTGCTCTAGGTTATTTTAGTTATAACATGTTTAGGAATAGTAATTAGTAAGAATATATCCCGTATATTTCAAGGATTGCGAAATCATCGGAATCCAAATATTGCCGATAATTTCGCACTTGCGGAGGGAGGAGTTATGGATACACCACCCATACGAATAGTGCGTATGTCAGCGTAACTGTTCAGGTGCTGTTTTCATGACTAGACATTTAAGTGTTTATGTTTAAGTTTAGAATTAAGATTAAGAACAGTTCGTGTTCGCATCCCACTCTGTAAACACGAATGTAACTAGTTATTAATATATTAATTAATCAAACTATTAAATTTATTATTTTTAAAAACACCTTGAGGCGCTCCCAAATCCTGACTAGGTTGCCAGTCCTCCGCGAGGAAACGTGTGCAGTGGGGGAGTGGGCGGGAAGAGCTTGATTTCTTTCGGAAGGATTTGCCCAAAATAGTAAAAAAATCGGTTGAGTTGAACTAATATATCGCTTAATAACGGATCCACGCGGATGATGTCATCTATTTATTGTATACCAAAACCTTCTTCAGATTGTAACAAATACTTTTCTGGAAACCACATCAAAATCGGTTCAGCCAAACGCGAGATAATCGCGGACAAACATACATACATACTGATCGAACTGAGAACGTCCTTTTTATTAAGTAATTTAAAAATAAATGGCATCCTAAAAGGTAGGTATGTACTTGTAAATCTTATGAATAATCTATGTGTATAGAATAGTGCGGATACTTACCCATCATATGCATGCCCGCGGCAAGCAAGGCAAGCCACGCGTCAGCAGCTTAAAACAAATTACCACAAGTATTCATAAATCCAGATTAAAATTATTGAAGTAGACTGACCAATAAATATTTTTAATATTGGACTGTGCGTCAAATAAATAAAGATATAGCTAATAATATGTCAGATATAATATGCTCTAATGTTATTTGATTGACAACTTGACGAATCAACAATAGGCTGGATTAAAATGTGGTTTGTCCACTTCAAAGCAAAGCTGAGGATATATTTTTTATAGATAAAATTTATTGTGAGTCATCATTCTGCGAGCTTTTTTCCAACAATGTTGGGGTCGGCTTCCAGTCTTCCCAGATGCGGTTGAATAGCAGTATTTTACATGAAGCTGCCATCAGACCTCCGCAACCCGATTTTTGGACAATAGCGATATCAGATTGTCAGGCTTTTTGGACTACCACTAATGATTGTATAAGTGTTCGTATGAGAACCGGGGCCGACGGCTTCACGTGTTCTGTTGAGGCACGGAGGGGTATTGATGTTTTAAGAATGGTCACACATCCACAGACTGTTCGCAGCTGGCGCAGCTCCGTAGTTATTCATAAGTATAACCAATTCACTAACATCATTTATCAAAAAAGTTTCGTGTCACGTAACTTTTTTTTGTCACTTACCTACATGAATAAATTTAAAAATCGTTTCTTACTAACGTCTATTTATATTACTTTTAGTACCCCACTGCTGGACAAACTGGGTACAGGTTGTCTCATTACACGGTACAAACGTGGTACAATTTGGGAATTCCATAGTTGACGCGTTGCTACCACGCCAGTTTATTTGACTTATCTATTTTAGGTACTCGCTACACTGGTAAAGCTAAACGATAGATATAAAAAAGGCACAAGACTGCCTCATTAGTCTAGTGGTCCTAAGCGCGACTGCTATTATTGTTATTGGGTTTTTCTATGAAACTCTCAGTAGCAGCTCGGAGTCTGGATTTGTGCCCGCTTAATGGCAATAGGCTCGCCCCCTATTACATGGGACCTAAAACATACCGGCGAAATGTAGGTGTACATTAGTACACCTCTGCCTAACCCTTCGGGGAATTCAGGCGTGATGGTGTAAATAAAAAAGGCACTTAATTTAATTTTTATAAATTACTATCTATCGTCCGCGTTTTTTTTAGACAAAAGGCTTCTTGGTATGTTCTTCGCCAAGGTCTAATCTATCTCTGTAACAAATTTTATCAGAATCGGTTAAGCGGTTTAGACGTTAAAGCGTAACAGATATACAAACAGACAGATTTTCTATCTTTCTTCTTTGCATTCATATTATTAGTAGGGATTATGGAATTTTATATTACTGTCTTATGTTAATATTTTTTATATATTTTAGTAGTTCTCAGATCTATGTGAGTTGAAAGATGTTTATGTTAAAATAATTCATCATCAACTCGTTAACTATTCCACATCTGAGCATGAATCTCCTCTAAGAGTGAGTGCGGTTAGGCTACACGCTCCACCACGCTAGCCTAATGCGGGTTGGCAGACTTCACACGCTGAGATTCATTGATGACTTGATTTACCTCAAGCATTCATTGATGTTTATTGTTATCATTATTTAATTAATACTTGCAAAAAACAAAATTGTTGTACAAAGGCGGACTTAATGCCATTAGGCATTCTCTCTTAGTCATATCTCATATCAATATTAATACATACTATATTGTACATGACATTATATACTATTGATTTGAAAGATAAACGTTGAGCTGATTCTGCCAAAGAATTGAAGAGGTGCTGTCTTAAAATTTACTCTTAAAAACGTAGCTTGAAAACCTTGCTCAAAAGTGTTTCGTCACCCTTTGAGCAAAATTAATTAATAAATGCGTATCTAGTATGAAGCCAAAAATAGGTTAAGCCTTGGAGTAATCTTGACTATGTACACAAGGCGATACACCAAGCTAAGCTGTATCCTTTCGACCGCCACATTCCGTCGCCATAGCCTTGATTTTTGTACTGCAACTGTATTGAAGTGTTGTCATGTACAAATAAAGGCAAGCTAATTGATTTTCGACATTTACGCGAATATTATACATTGAAATTTACACCCCTTACTTACTTTACCCTTTACAGCGTCCATGGTCACGGGTGGGTCCGAAACGTCGGGATTAATAATATCAACATAACGCGATAAAATCCATAAAAAGTAGTTTCTAGTTAGTTTGTTCAAAGCTAAGCTATAAAAAAGCATCGCATCTCTTCGAGTATGATGGTGTGATTAGCGGTGGCAGTGCGCGGGGGTGCTGCGCGTGAGTGGATGGCAAGAGGTGCGGGGCGACGGCATCGTGCGCGTGCGCAGAATGTTAATGCGCCGCGCACCGTGCTCTATGACTTGATATGACTGCTCGTAACTTTATTGTACCTACCTGTACTATGTACGGTATAGATGTTGTATATAATATAGGTAGATACTTAAATATTCATGTTCATGAATATGTATGGTATTGGATTGTATTTGTTGTTAGGTGGCAAACATGACTAAGTAATTGAAACTTTAAATTGAATGGTAGTTTTTTATAATGCTGTCCCTCTTAATCACAAATATCACAAATAAAAAATATCCCACATGGAGTGTAGGGACAGCAGCACATCGGTCTCCAAAAACTCGGTATCATGATGAATAGGAAAAACAAGATTGGTTCAGAAGCATCATGGGACATCTAGCCATTCCAACATAACAGTCGACTTGTCCAACTTTCCTACCTACCCAACTGTCGACAAGCGTGCTATCTCTTCCGTTACACGAGACTACAATCGACACGCTACCACGCTCAACACGATAACTGTTCAACAAACAGTGTGAGATTATTGAATTTACTCGTTTGGACACTTGACACGTTGCGTACACACGGCTATGGCGGATGGAGAGCATGTTCGGGGATCTGTAATGAGTTCGATTAGCAAAAAGGTTTTATTTTGTTTAGAGAATCCGTATATAGTTTTGCATCAACATCATTCGTCCATTGGTGGACGTAGGCTTCTTTTAGTGAGCACCAATGAGCCCGTTCTTCAGCTGTTTTCATCCAGTCGCTGCCAACTGTCTTACGCAGGTCGTCACTCCACCTGGCCTAGTCTTGCATTATGGGTAAGCAAATACAGCGTCTAAGATATAACCTATATTATTCTTTGCGTTTCCCTAGGTGGGTATGGTGACAGGGAGATTTTGATTACTGTCTCTATATGGGAAAAGTAAGGTAACGAAGGGAAGTTAGCCAACTCTTTTACTGACCGTAGAAATAAGTAGTAGATTTTTTATACTAATGTCAATTTCGAAAAAAAAAGTAAAGTAACAAAATCGATGTTGAAGACATGCTTGAAAAAATATAGTGTTCTATTTGAAATTCGAATTTAATTGAGCTTATACATTGCACCAATCACGTCGAGTCTGTCGTTTTATGCGACTCTGTGTCACACTAAAGAGGTCATATATGTGAAACTTATATGTTACCATAGTGACACCATGTTGCAAGTCACCAACCATCACGAAATGTAAAATATACCTACAAAAAACAACATAACTACCAGGCCTATATTTCCAGAAGAGTTAGGCAGAGATGAACTTATACCGACAGTTTGATATTACATGGAAACTAAATGTGCAAACTGCAAGCGGCGCCAATCCAAACTAGTGAGTTGTGTCTACTGTTGTTGAGAATTTTATACATATAAATCTCCGATAACACTTTGTTTTACCTGGGAATTAAACCCAGGACCTCTAGCGTAGCAGTCACGCTTGCGACTAATAGGCACGCTAATGAGGCAGTTTATAAAAAAAAAAAACATAATAACTATTTTATGTTTTTCTATTTAAAAATAGCCCGTGGAGTTTTGAAACCAAAATGGATTATGCTTGCAACGGTTTGCAGAGGGTTGTAAATTATATTGCATGTACAATCGGGAAAATTGGCTGTGGACCAGTTTTCATCTTTATTACTAAGAAGATAGGGTCGAAATCTTCACCGAAATAGTTTCATTACTGGACTTTCCAAAAATGTTTTTATGTCAATTAATACATAACGACGTGCCTAAACAGTAAGCGCGGCTTCTGAACGTGATGTTCTCGGTTCGATTCGAGTCAAAATTGTTTGGTAGCCAAAATCACCTTTGTACACGGGCACATCAAGCTACCACAATCTGTCAAATTTCTCTAATTGTCAACTTTAATACAAAGTCATAAGGTTCATATTCAATTGGGAAAATTTGACAGTTTTGGATAGCGTTTCTCTAATCTATCAAATATATTTGATTGATTTTCAACTTTAATACAAACGTATAAGGTTCATATTCAATTGGGAAAATTTGTCATTTTTGGATTGCTTGATTTGCTGGCTTCTGTACTTTGTAGGTACAGTCAGCAACGAAAGTCGCTGAACACGATTCAATCTTTATACCGCTTTAATTTTTTTTTAATAACTTAAAGTTACTGTCTGAGACCGTAGTGACGAGTTCTCTGTCTATAAGATAATTATAAAATTTACCTTAACTAGAATTTAATAAATGTTTTGGTGTAGTGAAGTTTTCAAAATATGATATTATTCAGCGACTTTCGTTGGTGACCGTACATTGAAAAGATATAAAGTGTCATTAGCAGAGATAGCATAGTGATAATTATGACCATATAATTATCGAATTCATGTGCGTATTAATAAATAATTATCACTCGCTTAAACGGTGAAGGAAAACATCGTCAGGAAACCTGCATACCTTAGAGATTTGTCTCAACGGTTTGTGAAGCCTGCCAACCCGCACTAAGCCAGCGTGGTGGACTATAGTCTAATCCCCCTCAATATGAGAGGAGGGCCGTGTCCAGCAGTGGGACAGTATAGGGGTTGATGTTGATTGACCTCTGTCTAACCCTTCTCGGAATACGGGCGTGATGGATGGTATTCCACCGAAAAGGGCGAAATGACATAAAGCAAGTCACGGAAGAGGTCGGGCAGTGGGCGTGGTGAATCACTTCGTTGTTTAAGAGAAAGTTACTTTCTTTTTTCTGTTTAATTGTTATCTATTGTTTGCTAAACGTGTTAAATTAATTGTTAATGCGTCAGTGCCGTGGTAATTGTAATTTATAATTGCAAGGTTTCTGTTTAGCGGCGTGTTTTTTAAGGCGGCTTGTCTTGTTGTGTAAAAACTTTTTCGTGGAATAAAAAAAAAAGCATTGATAGGACCATTGGATAGCCAAGTCAAAGGTCAAAGACTGACTTTTCGAAATCATGTGCGTTGATCACTCGCTTATACGGTGAAGGAAAACATCGTGAAGAAATGCATGCCTTAGAGATTTTCTCGATGGCGTGTGAAGTCTGCCAACCTGCACTAGGCCAGCGTGGTGGACTGTAGCCTAATCCCTCTCATTCTGTGAGAGGAGACCCGTGCCCAGCAGTGGGACAGTATATGGGTTGATGATGAAATGATGATGAAATGATGATGAAAACAAAAAGTTGAAAGCTTTTTTATTTATAGTACGGAATATCCTCATGGTTCATCTGCCACTCGGGTAGGTGGCAGGGTATGTCGAACTCGTACCGACTAAAAACCGCACTTGCCTTCACTTACCCTATAGTCACGGCCATGGGAACCGTGAAATTCACCACAACCTTGACAGACTGTGGTCCAGTAGCAGCTGGACCCCTTCAATTGTTGAGGCTTTGCCTCTCATCCTAATTGAAGGCACGTGTGTGGCAAAAACACACGCGTTCCGATGACCAACAGCCAGCCAGTTGTTCAGGTAACCTAAGACCTGACAGTGAAGTATTTCTTTCTCTTTCTCGGAGCCTTTTCTCAACTATATTGGGGTCAGCTTCCAGTTTAACCAGAATGCTGAATATCAGCATTCTGAATCATCATCGAAGCGACTGCCATTATACCTCCGCAAGCCAATTTTTGGGTAATACTGATACCCTGAGGATAGACTGGTTGTCAGGCTTTTTGGGCTTCTGATTACCACTAACGATTGTCGTAGGTGTTCGTAGGACAACCGGGACCGACGGCTTTACGTGCTCGGAGAGCATGTAAAGCTAGATGTGTTAAGAATGGTCACCCATCCACAGACTGACCGCGACTAGCGCAGCTTAACCTTGCAGATCGGTTATTCAGCTGAGCTATTACTTAGCCACGAACCCTCCCTGACAGTTAAGTATTTAATCATGTTTCAGTTAACGTTACTTCACGCAGTTATCAACATACGTCGCATAACTGTAAAAGGCTTTATGACTTGCAATGTACCGCATTCGACACGAAATCCTACTCAGTTTCTATGCAAGAAACGGATCATTTAGCTCAGCAATTGACATCCATACACAGAATGAGGGGCTCGTGGCTACATAGTAACTACACAGAACCACTGGGGCCATACCCAACGTGTTAATGCGATCATTTTTAGGTTGTGAGAAAGGGATGGTGCTATTTAATTTATAGAGCGACATCCCTCTCTCTCAATCGGATAACGATCGCAAAAATAGGTGTTAGTACGGCCTCTGATCAGCTTGTAGCTGTAAGTAAGCTGCGTTTGTCGTGGTCAGTCTTTGGATGGGTCCCCTCTGTGCCTTGGAGAACACCCCAAGCCATCAGTTCCGGTTGTTTTTCCCACCACTTAAGACAGTCCTTAGTGGTATTCAGAAGACCAAAAAGCTTGTCAATCAGTCTATCCTTAGGATATCAGCATTGTCCAGAAATTAGTTTGTGGAGATCTGATTTAGACAAAGCACAGTCAAATACAGATTTCACAGCTTATTTTATTTAAAAAAACTTCGTGTTACATATTGAGCACTCGGAGGAGCTACCTACACGGGTTGTTACCGGCCATCTGTCGAAAGCATTCTTTGCAGCGCTTCAAGCAATCCCAAATTATTTGGTCTTTTGTAAGTCTTCCAAAAATGTGAGGCCTCAAGGAATAATTTCGATGCTATTCAAAGGAATTTCTTAATAATACCTCACAAATTCATTTAAATTCTGGGTCAACGAAGGCTTTTAAGTCCCTCAAGGAACATTTTCGGTAACGGAGATAACAATTGAAAACGCTTTAGGTCTTAACAGACATTTGCTTGCGTTCTTTCGAGAAGTTTCTGGCTGACGCCTTTAGCGAATTGTTCTTCGTCTGGTATAGGCCAGTCCAATCAATTCTTGTTCAGTAATTGTCGAGAAAAAATTTACATACGCCGCAAGCATTCGGCGTCTTTCATCGCGAGTTAAAATGCGCGTGTATTAATATGTGTTAGCTATAAATCGTGCGTTTCCAAAAGACTGGGGTTGCCGCCGGCGAGCGGTGGGCGTCTCCACTTCCCGCCGGTAATAACGGCTGATTGGGCTTCGCTGCAGATCGGACAGTCAGTTGATCTTAGGCAGGATTCTACCTACTAGCAGAAGTTTTGTCATATTTAGTAGAGAAAACTGCAGTATTGTCTTTGTTATTTTTTTATTTCTTGCTAAAAAGTTGTTATAGCTTCTAAACTAAAGAAAGATTTGATTACTGAATCTTGTAAGTAAATAACAGATACTTATGTATTTATTACTGTTTCATTAGGTCTAAATTGTTTATTAGCAGAGTCGACAAATATGAGGTCTTGGGTTCAGTTTTGCAAGAGTTAAGCATATCACAGACAAACTTATAGCATGATGTATTTCACCATGCCTATTGTAGGCCTAGCTACCACACAATTCCAGCCCCTCCCCAGGTAGCAGAGTATGTCGGCCTTAATACCGCACTCGCCTTTACTTACTTACAGTCTATGCTGTGGGATCCGTGAAATGACGGAAAATCCTTAGGGATACTAACTGCCAATCTCATAATTAATACACCCCTAGATTATTTTTCTGGTTTGTGTAAGTGAGGTCCGGAGTAATCATTAGTAAAAAAAAAACGAGACACTGCTAAAGATCGAATTCAGTGATTGAATCGTTTTATTTTCACACGGAGCAAATAAAGTAAGAAAATATAGAATATGATATCTATTTTTATAAGCACAAAAACATAATGCATATTATTATATTTTACATTTAATTAAACTACAACAATAAAATAGATTAGAAAGAGTAAATATGAATAGCATAAACAATATTCAACAGCAAAACATGAAATGACACTTATCAAAAGAAATCAATGAAAACAATAAAATTCACGGCGAGCCGTCAATTATAATTCAAACAATAAGGTCATAAAACACCATAACATGGCAATTAGTATCGCCCACGGTAGTAATAGCCGGTAGTGAAGCAAAGGTGTACAAATACTGCCACTATGTTTAGAAGGTTAAATTGCTAATTATGATTGATCACAGTAGCAATGTGTGGGTTAGAAATTAATTATATACTTCTATGGGCAGCTAAGATCGGGCTTAGTGGCGTTCACTAAAAGGGGTCTAAGTCCAGTAGTGGAGGAATACGGGCTGATGATGATGATGATGATGATCGATGATGGGCAGCTAAAATAACTTCGATTCACGGACACACGGCTTTACTACGCCAACGGGCTGTAAATATCTAGTGTAAGCTAAACTTGAATTGTGTAGGTGTTTCATACACTTAGAGGTCAGATTATACTGGAAATGTTTGGCCCCTGCGTAGTCAAGGATTCATATTGTCATTCAATAAAAGTGTCCGTTTTAGACCCCGCAGCTTGATAGTGCGAGTAATTCAACTCATTTGAGCTACCCGACTGCGGCTGGGGAATCTCCGCCTTGCAGAAAATCGAAGTGAAATAACACTGCTTTGAGCTGTGTTGTGTTCCTTACGGTGAGCAAGGTTGCCAGTACTCCGCCCGGAGTCATTGTGTTGGCAGTGGGGGTTTTACAGGGTCGGCAAAACGCAAGTGATACCCCTTGTGTTACAAGCGTCTATAGGCTTCGATAACCGCTTACCATCAGGTGAGCCATGCTTGTTTGCCAACTTAACGGTAAAAAAATATATACGTCAGGGATTCTGCGTTTGCACAAGGGTAAATATTTTGCTAATATTGATATGCCTCTGCAATATCACATCTACCTAAACTATTATGTTTGTGTCAAAGAATCTATCGCGTTAATATCTCACTTTATCATCTCTTCAAACTTGACGCTTTCCATTCACCTACATGTTTATTGGTGCTCATGCCATTGGTTTTACCACTGGTT
This sequence comes from Acronicta alni, assembly GCA_964056405.1. Taxonomy (NCBI): domain Eukaryota; kingdom Metazoa; phylum Arthropoda; class Insecta; order Lepidoptera; family Noctuidae; genus Acronicta; species Acronicta alni. The sequence goes on from OZ043930.1 coordinate 10,292,760, forward strand.
GGTGGATTGGTTCCGGCGCTGGACCAAATATTTGATGGACCTAGGCTCTAGGTTTTAAATTAAAATGTTGATATCTTCATCAAATTACCTCAAATGTAGTCTATAAAATACTTTTTTATAGACTACTTACAACTATATTTCAGAGATTACCCTGGTAGCCTTTTTATAACTATGTTGGGGTTCTGGTCCGACGATTTTACGTGCTCTCGGAGGCATGGAGGGATCTCGATGTGTTAAAAATGTTCACACATCCACTGACTAACCGGGGCTAGCGCAGCTTAACCTTGCAGATCGGTTGGTCAGCGTAGTTGTATTGTAACCCCTCATACCTATATGTATGTCGGAAATATTTACATAAAATTACTATTTTTAGGTTAGGTTCGACCAACATGACATGAAAAAGTTTTTTGAAACTGGTTGAATAAGTTTTCTACTTACTACCTTTATGTGAGCTTTGGGCATGTTAGGTAGGTACTTTCTACATAACAAGATCAAGGTTTGAAATAGCACCTTACGCACCTGCTGTGTCCACACTTGTGTAACTTCTCGTGTGCTTCACAAATTAGCGAGCCTATAAAAAGCACGGTGCGCGTAGGCAGAAAACAAATAGCGAGTTAATTGACTACTCTTTGGGTGAGGTCAGTAGGCCACCGTATGGCGCAGTAAGGCCTATTTCAGACTCGAGAATATGAAAAAGGTTGGAAGAATTTTGAACGTAATTATAAATTACAAAAATCTACCTTATTACTCCGGCTTTAAAGCTTGAAATTGAGTGATATTTAAAATTATGAATATTGTATAAGAATATTTTAAGTTTCATTTACATTTTAAAGAAAAAATGTTAGATTTAGGTAACTTGGCGAAGTAAATTTTCAGTGTTTAAATGAAATTCATCATACCTACTTCATTATTTAAATATAATGCTAATTGGGTAGGTATTCAGTATATATAAAATCATGGCAGCCAATGAAAGGTAGTTTTTATGTAGGTAGGTACATCTATACATACATACACTCACGCCTTTTTCCCATGGGAGTAGGCAGAAACTAAAGAACGCCACTTGCACTATTCTTGCATACTTCTTTTGTTTCGACCACGTTCAAACATCTTGTCATACACACACGCCGGTTGCCAGTACTACGCACCTGACCTTTTTGAAGAACCTCACCAATACGGTCGGCGTAAGTTTTACCAGGGCATGCCCTCTCGGCGGTTCCACTGACATTCACTATGTAAAAACCTTTTGTTAGTCACCTTTCATCCATTCTCTCGACATGCCCAAACCGTCTCAGTATATTCTTATATTTATATAAAAGCTAAATACCACTCACTCTGATTATCCACAATAACTGAGTAACTATAAGGTCTAAAGGTTTGGCAGACAGCTTGCCTATAAGATATAGGCATCTGCTAAGAAATGATTATAGGAAAATTGACCCTACGCTACTGCTAAATATCCTCACGGAAACCCCATTATGCTATGAAGCAGCCCTTACATGTTGTCCATACGTTATCGGTATTACGTGTGTGGTATCGCTTCCACGAGATCTCAATTGCGGCCGGCGATCGGTCGATACTTTACGATAGGGATCGTCAACCTTTGGTCACTGTGATTTTTCTTTCAATTAATATTAATGCGACGCGTATGAATGACTGATTGTGTCTTTTGTTTAGCCTAGGGGTGGTAAAAAGCCACTTTTGAATGAATTCATGGTATGATTTCCGAACACCGGTCTTGGCTTAATTTTCCAGGTCGAGCAAAATGTTATTAGGATGTATTATGAAATTCTCAGTATGGACATATTTTGCGCTTATTCGAGTTTGAGTTCGAATCCAAGGCCTTTTGACCTCTGACTTTTCGAAATCATGTGCGTATTAATAATTAATGATCACTCTCTTAAACGGTGAAGGAAAACATCGTGAGGAAACCTGCATACCTTAGAGATTTTCTCGAGGGTGTATGAAGTCTGCCAACCCGCACTAGGCCAGCGTGGTGGACTATAGCCTAATCCTTATCATTCTGTGAGAGGAGACCCCTGCCCAGCAGTGGGACTGTATATGGGTTGATGATGTTGTGCGCTTATTACATGAGTGTAGGTGTACATTAGTCCACTTCTACCGAATCTTTCGGGAATACGAGCGTGGTATGTATTGTTAAACTGACAAATTTGTATTAAATTTAGTTTGTCATTCCAAAGGTTTGTAAGCCCTGTTTTACAACAATGTTGGCTGGTCAGTCCCGCGAACAAATCATTGAAAGTCGATTACTTTGTAATTTTAATGTTTTAGCTATTTGCATGTAGATTTTATGTGGAAATTAATAATACTAGATGAGGTCTAGCACGAATTACTGTGCCTTGTTTATGTTTATGAAACTGTTTTTAGTTCCGACAAATTAACTGTGTATGTTCAAAGTTTTATGCAAGTATAAAGAGTAGAAAGATACATACACACTGTCCAAATTCCGCAGAGCAGTGAAAGCCTAGTGGTATGACCATTGGACTGCTAAGTCGAAGGTCTCGAGTTTGAATCCAAGGCACGCACCTGACTTTTCGAATTCATGTGCGTATATAACAATTAATAATTATCACTCGCTTAAACAGTGAAGGAAAACATCGTGAAGAAACCTTTTTCTCGACGGTTTGTGAAGTCTGCCAACCCGCAGTAGGCTAGCGTGGTGGCTTATAGCCTAATCCCTCTTAATATGAGAGGAGACCCGTGCCCAGCAGTGGGACAGTATATGGGGTGATGATGATGATGATCCAAATTCCGAGCTGCTACTAAGAATTTCATAGAAAACCCAATAACACTGCTCAACCTGGGAATAGAACCCAGGATATCAAGCGTAGCAGTAGAGCTTTCTAACACTAGACTAACGAGTCAGTTTGGAAAATGTAATAAGAGTAAAACCCCAGAACAAAACTAGTTCAGCTATATTCACAAAAAGTTCTTGAAGCTACTTAAAAACACTTCAGAACACAATACAACTAAATCGAATTAAAACTAATGAATTAATAATGTGGTTTAGACCCGTTATCCACTGAAGCGTAACTTATAATAATACACTAGTCAATAAAAAGGTGAAGTATTATGAATAGCACGCGTGCATAGTAATTGGGACCGATACAATGATAATAATGGTGGTGCGCCTCAGTGGGTTGAGGCATTAATTTGTCTTTGTCGGTTAGAATAATGTAGTTAGATAATTTGAATTATTTTGGTGTTATTCGGGTTCCCTATGTAATTCCTATACGGAAAATTAATACAAAAATATAATCAGTTAATTACGTTTGAAATTATAAATGATATTTATTTTGTAAATAGATATTTTAAAGACACTTTTACAAGTCAATATTTAATTAATAATACTGGATGGAGCCGGCATTTCGTAGCTGACGACCTCTGAGAAGAAACGCCGAAACAAACTTGGAGAATCATGGTCTATTTTAAAGTCCAGACAGTACTGTTACTGTACCTAGTCCGTGCATATAATGTGATTTATAAAGTAGGCAAATCTAAACAGGCCTTTTAAAGAAAGAGCCATAGCAGCTTTGAGTTAGGATAGGGACCTATTCTGGCATCGTACAGGATAAAGACTTGGATCTATAGTATTATTGTTTGGTTTTTGTCTTGCGTTGTAACTGTCAGAATATTTTTTCTTTCTTGTGAACTAACAACACGATGGCACAAGGTGAATGAACGAAAAAAATCCCATCTCACACAAAGGATCCCTAAAAGCGGTAGTTTTTCTTAATGAAGTTTAATCTCAATTAATGTGAATTTGTTTAAGTACAGACAATGGATAATTTGACGCCAAGAAATATTACTTTGGTAATGCCTTATATTTAGAGTTTGTTGAAAACAGAAGTTTATTTCTGGTCGAAACAAGAACTCGTAGAACTTTTTGTTATTCACAATTTAAAATCATATATTTCTAAATAACAAATCGTTAACGACACGTTTGGCGCAGCGGCTGAGCGAACGGCTTCTGCGCCACGGGTTGTGTGTTCGATCCCAACACGGAATAAATATTTGTATGACCTACAGGTAGTTGCTCCTGGTCTGGATGTTTGTGTATGTGAAAATCTTTGAAACTTTTGGTCGACAAAACCAATTCCTTAACCTTGCCTTGACCGATCTTCGAGTTTATCGTTTCGCAACAAGTTTTACTTGACTGACCCTAAGTTATTCAATGAATCGCAAAATAAACAAATTCCAAAACTGGTTTTTAATTAATTATCTAGAAAAACGTTAGAAGCTAGATGAACTATTAGGTAACAATATTTCTCTAGTTGCTACGCGTGTGCCTTTAATTAGGAAGCGAGATAAGGCCTCGCATCTGCCTCTCCAGGACCTGCATGAGATTGGCGCAAGATAGGGATAAATGGCGTAAAAGAGAGGAGGCTTATGCTCTGCAGTTGGTCAATAAAAGCTGTGAATGATGATTATGATGATAAGGCCTCGCTAATTGAAGGGGTCTAGCTGGACCATAGCCTGTCATGGTCCCATAATCTAGCCTAGCCTATAAGTTTAGTGATGGCAAGTGAGGTTTTTATGCCTTAGAGATTTTTCTCGACGGTTTGTGAAGTCTGCCAACCCGCACTAGGCTAGCGTGGTGGACTTATAGCCTAATCCCTCTCAATATGAGAGGAGACCCGTGCCCAGCAGTGGGACAGTATATGGGTTGATGATGAAGTGAGGTTTTTAGTCAGTATGAGTCCAACATACCCTCATCCAACTTATCTGATCCTAAGATGATCCATAAGCTTAATATGCCCTCCATAAAAAAAATAACAATATTTATCATAACTTAACACTTCAAACATCAAACTAATCCACATAGATAATGCGAGAAACATGCGCGCGCGCATTAATAAATCGCTGTTAGCGCACGCGCGAGGTCATGGTTTCGTTGACCCGTGAGTCATCGCTACCGACACATATGTTCATGAGCTTTTTTATTCTTTTGCCTAGGAAATATACCGCCAAATATTATATAGATGGAGGTGCAATTGGATCAGAAAATTTAATTTCCACATGGATTATTCCACATATTAATTAAGTTATTCAATACAAATAATTATAGTAGATACGCAAACTTGCATCGAACTGCATCACTGAAACTCTTTCAGTTCAATATCCTACCATATGGCTTTTTGGGCTTCAGCCCAGGGCCCCGTGGATTCAAGGGTACCCAGCTAAGTCAAGTCAAAGTCAATATAAATCAAATATTTTACTGTCTAATTTTTTTCTATACTTTGAATAATTAGGTGGCCCCTAAGTAGTATTAGCCCCGGGCCCCCTAAACTCACGGTCCGGCCCTGTTTACCTTTACAATAAAATTACATTTAATTTATGATTCATCCATGATGTCAATTAAACAACGCGGGAAATATCGCAAGGCACAACCAGTAAAAACGAGAGTAATTTTAATTTACATCGTAAAAGGCGTGTTCCTAGGTGTTAAAAGGGAACGAATCCTAATAAGGATCTAAAGAAAACACAGTGTAACTACAAGCTGGCGCTACTGTTGTTAACACGATGACGTCAAACGATACTGTAACTTACAATAGTATAAGGTAGGAGAAAGACTAGGGTGACCAAGTTATATTTACTTACAAAAAAATAGGTACGTTTAATATGTTTTTTCATCTAAATTTGAATACACATTTAGTTTGCAAAAATATTAGGTTTTTTTTTTCAAAACTCTGGCATATTGCATCAAATTTTAAATTTAGTCGATAATTACCTGTTTCCTGACAAATATTAACGTTAAAAATATGGGGTGACTATAAACATTTTGATTTCAGGCAATTTTCTTACCCTAACAATAAAATCAGAATGTTATATTTATCTTGTAAGCATATTAAAATGTATGCGAGAAACTTTCAATTTTGTGTTCCTAAAATGTTTATGATTTATTTAATGTATTTATTATATTATTTAATGTTATAGTTACTAGCTCATATAGTTACTATAATGCCAAAGTACTTTTTGAGACAAAAAGTCCTAGTCCTAAAGTCTACGTCTTTCTCCAAGGTCTAATCTATCTTTATACAAATTTTATCAAAATAAGTTCACCGACGTTAGCGTGAAAGCGTAATAGACATAGTTTTACTTTCGACAGAGTTACTGACGCTTTTATAACATTAGTAGGGACTTTAATAATAATATTATGTAGCTTGTTATAACTTTTAATATACACAATAATATTTTACAAATAAAAAATTAAACATCCTTATTTTTAAGCAAATTAGGTTCGTCTGTATACCAATAATGATTTAATTATGTTTTGATTTGAATGATTGAAGTATTATTAATTTATTTTATATTTATTTAATTGTAAATGTATTATTAATTTATTGTATATATGTATTTAACTGTCTTTTTGTATGTATTTGGCATTTTCCATGCTAAGATTTTAAAGTTATTTAGAAAAGGAAAAATTCGACCGCGGGCAGGATTCGAACCTGCGTCTTCTGGTTAGGTACACCAGACGCTATGACCACTAAGCCACCGCGATACCTACCCGTCATGTCGAATTTTTCCTTCATATACTGAATTTACGTCTTTATGGTGACGTCAGTAACACCTATTGAAAATGCAAGTTTTTGCTTTTCAACCGACACAACTTACTTTACAGTTAGTTAAATGTCGAACGATGCCACCTTACCTTCTAACTATCTTTTTGTATATTTTTGGCATTTTCCATGCTAAGATTTTAAAGTTATTTAGATATGTATTTAATTTTAAATGTATTTTAAATACCTAGTTTATAATTTGAATTTCCATGGATAAAAAAAACTAAAATGTTGAAAATTCGAGCCGCAAAATGGCGCTGGCATAATACAAATTAGCAAAGGCGATATTTAGATAAAATAAACATTTTTGTTTTTGCTTTCAGACGACTATGCAGCAGCTCAGGTATTTCAGAGTGACTTTCCACATCAATACTAAATAATCATACAGCAAAGAGAGTTATCCCGAACACTTCTTGAATTACGGCAACCCTAATTATGTATGATTTTATTATTATCTAGGAGCGAGCGGTCGTGTGAAACTGTATGTTTGTTCGCTCGTCTGCTAACAGATAGCTTGCTTAATTAGCTCTTTAACCTCTTCAAAGCGAAGTGTATTTTATTTGGAAAATTTTTGTTAGGTCTGAAATATTGCTGTAAGTACAGCGCCAGCAGGTCAAGGTATCCAAAACTGACAAATTTTCCCAATTGAACATGAACCTTACTGCTTTGCATTAAAGTTGAAAATTTATCAAAGAAAGATTGTGGTAGCTTGATTTGCTGGCCGCTCTACATTAGTACACCTCTGGTTATCCCAAATACAGGCGTGATAGGCGCCATGTCTTGTTTAGCCTTTGTGTGTAATGATAGTCTCATCATATTTTAATTGCAAGAAATAAATATATTTTCTTTATTTATATATACTTTATTGTACACCATAATAATAAATACAACTAAAGTACTTGATGCAATAAAAAACATAAAATGGGTGGCCGTATCGCTAATTGCAATTTCTTCCAGGCAACCTTAGGATGGACAATTGAATTGAACTTAAAACTGTGGGTTGACCATGGCGCACATCCCTACATAGACAATTTCTTTCTTTCTTCTGTCTATCTATTCAGCTGGCTTTAATAACAATAAGATTATAGGAAAAACAATAAATGCTAAGAATTAATAAAATAAAAAAATCAAATGAGTCCAGCTTAATGAATAATGTCAAAATATCAACGTAATTTATTGGTGTTTTAGTATATTTTTGTGTTAACAATAAAATTGTTAGCATAATGAACGGTCTTGGCGTGGGAGTGTTTTATAATGCTATTGTTTTAATTTGTCTGTCTAGATAACTTTTACCCGCGATGTCGCCTGCAAGAATGTGGTTGTTTTGTTCCCAATTATATTAAATAATAGATTGGAGCCGTTTTTGTATGTACAACATAAAAATAGCGACAAAAAATAGATTTTTCTTAACTCATTTAATTCTCCTATAATCTGCGGGTCTAGTACATCTAGTGTATTTGTCATCAATAAGAATTTATTACAAATAATATAAATTACAAAATAATAGTACCTATATAACACTATGTACACATACTTATTTAAAAAATTAGACGACACGTTTGGCGTAGCGGCTGAGCGATCGGCTTCTGCGCCACGGGTTGTGGGTTCGATCCCCACACGAAACAAATATTTGTATGATCTACATATAGTTGTTCCGGGTCTGGGTGTTTGTGCATGTGAAAGTTTGTGTTTGTAAACGCACCCACGATACAGGAGAAAACCCTAGTGTGAGGCAACTTCTTATATAAAAAAAAATACAAATTTCGACGACGTCTGTGGTCTAGTAGTTCGTGTGCCGGACTGCTGATCATGGGGTCGTGGTTTCGATTCCCACAAGACACAAATATTTGTGTGGATAAAACATGAGTATTTGTGTTTGTCTGGGTGTTTCTTATGTATTAGAAGTAAGTATTTACAAAAAAAAAAGTATATAAGTATTATATCCATTGTCTAGTACCCATAGTACAAGCTCTGCTTAGTTTGGGACTAGATGGTGTTGTGTAAAATGTCCCAAAAATATTTATTTATTTATTTAATTAAATAATTTGAGTTGTTAAGGAAATAACCGTAATAAATTAAGGTTTTTTTAGGCTTCTGACTATCATTGTTTTTCATATGTGTCCGTATGACAACCGGGACCGCCAGCTTAACTAACTGGAACAAACAAACATAGATATATATTTTTTATAGATATACCTATGAAATTTGATCTGATAGGTATTATAAATACTGGATTTACTACCGGTCTGACGCTCTAAAAGATTTATTTTTTAATCTGTTCGAGATAACTATGGGCAGGGACGTATTTGGATAGACATTATTTCTAAAGTGAAAAGTAATGTTTACGAAACTCTAGAACGTGCTGAAATAATTATAATTATTATTAAATTTTAGATATTTGTAACACATCATCATCAACCCATATACTGTCCCACTGCTGGGCACGGGTCTCCTCTGATATTGAGAGGGATTAGGCTATAGTCCACCACGCTGGCCTACTGCGGGTTGGCAGACTTCACAAACCGTCTAGAAAAATCTCTAAGGTATGCAGGTTTCCTCACGATGTTTTCCTTCACCGTTTTAGCGAGTGATAATTAGTTATTTACACGCAGAGGTGCGTGCCTTGGATTCGAACTCGAGATGGTCATATAACTAGGCTATCACTGCTTCTTATTTGTAACACATAATATATATAAATATTAGCTTTCTGCAATTCTTCTTCTCCTTCTTGTAAACGTTTATGTACAAAGTTTTTTTTTACATAATGTAGGTAATTAAAGATATAAAACTAATATTTAAAAATTTCGACACCTTCTTGAACTTATGATGCTGACCGTATCTACAAATTATTTGCTCGATTCATGATAAAATAAATAAACCAAGTAAATATTGTATAGTAAGACTATTTATAGGTAATTTACTCATCTCAAAAACATGCTCCATGAGCTAATAACTCATTTTGATGGAGTTTTGCTTTAGGAGAACGTAGTTTAAACAGCTTCTGTCAATATAAATAACAAGGTACTCTCATTTGTAGAGCGATGAGAACATGTATTAAAGTTCCATGTAAAAATTGAAGGCTCTTGCCTTGGATTTGAACTTAAACTACCTTTTGGAAGTTGAATCACCTTTCGTATGGTAAACACTTCTGATTTTAATTGACCATAAAAAAGAAAGAGTATATAAATTATCTGTACCTATACCTACCATATTTTTGTTCAAGCACAACTTTATTGTATTTAAACCGATGTTGACAATACATACGCTTATGCCTTTTTCCTATGGGGATAAGCAGAAACTGGAGATCGTCACTTGCTACGATTCTTCTTTTGCTCCTTCCACACATCGTCATTCCACAGACGTAGCGGTTGCGAGTACTACTCACCTGACAATTTTGACGATTATCCACTCAGACGTCATGAGATACTTAAGTGTCCAAAAATAGGCAAGTAATGAGTTGCATTCAAAAATAAAAGTGAAATGCAGTTAAGCATTTTTATTATGACGATCTTAAATAACAATTAATAGTGAACTTTTTCATTTATAAAACGAAGTGTGTAAACCAATACTCGATAAAAAATAAAACAAACATAAAACCAAATCTGTGTTGTTTTCACAGAAAAATACATTTTATTAGCCCCCAGCGTTCACTAGGTCCGTCCCTGCACACTAAGCCGCGATTAGAGATCACACCACAATGGCTGCCCATCTTAAATTAATTCGACAGCAAAAAACAATTAATTAATTTTTTACATTAACATTTTTATTGATAACACGTTTATTTACTTTATATTAACACTTAATGCGTCAGACGGGACCCCCGTCGATATGCATATTTTGTACTGTACTGGTTTTAAAATATATATTTTTATAATTTTAATTTGCAGTGAGCAATTATAGCCTTTTTATAGTACGTTTTGTTACGTACGTCGTTTTATAGTTATTTTTTATAGACTGCCTCATTAGTCTAGTGGTCCTAAGCGCGACTGCTACGCTAGAGGTCCTGGGTTCGATCCCCAGGTCGAGCAGTGTTATTGGGTTTTTCTATGAAATTCTCAGTAGCAGCTCGGAGTCTGGATTTGTGCCCAGTTAATGGCAATAGGCTCGCCTCGCCCCCTATAGGCCCTCGCCCCGGCGAAATGTGGGTGTCCATTTAATTAGTACACCTCTGCCTAACCCTTCGGGGAATACAGGCGTAATGGTATGTTATAGTACGAAATATTCTCATGGATCGTCCGGCACTTGGGGAGGTGGCAGGCTATTGTTGGACTCGTACTGACTAAGAACCGCACTTGCCTTCACTTACCCTATAGTCATGGCCATGGGATCCATGAAATTCGCCCCAACCATGACAGGCTGCGGTCCATCGTCGCTGGACCCCCTCAATCAGCGAGAGCTTCCTTCGCAACTTAATCAAAGACACGCGTTTAGGAAACACATGTGGTGCCTTCTGGGGCCATGCATCTGGTTGGATGGCGGAACCCCCAATTCAGCCGCCCGCAGGCCACAACTCATGGAGGCGGAAGGGTCTGTCTGCGCCCTCCGACAAATCTAAATTCTTAGCTGCTACTGAGAATATAAGCAGTGATAGCCTAGTGGTATGACCATTGGACTATCAAGTCGAAGGTCTCGAGTTCGAATCCAAGGCACGCACCTCTGACTTTTCGAATACCATGTGCGTATTAATAATTAATTATCACTCGCTTAAACGGTAAAGGAAAACATCGTGAGGAAACCTGCATACCTTAGAGATTCTTCTCGACGGTTTGTGAAGTCTGCCAACCCGCAGTAGGCTAGCGTGGTGGACTATAGCCTAATCCCTCTCAATATGAGAGGAGCCCCGTTGCTAGCAGTGGTACAGTATATGGGTTGATGATGACTGAGAATTTCGTAGAATAAGCCAATAACACTGCTCGTCCTGGGACGGGGCCCAGTACCTCTAGCGTAGCGGTCGCACTTAGGCTAATGAGGCAATGAGGTAACGTTTTCCGCAGAGGTCTAAATTAATATATTGCCTCGAGAATCGGTTCACTTCAAAATCTTAATGGATTTGAATAACAGAACTATGTCGTTCGATTCGTCACAAAGTAAATACGTGGAACAAGAGGTAGAAATCTTTTTTTTTTTTGGTTAATATTTTATGACTTTACCGCTTTAAATTTAGTGGACCTTCCTTGGCCTAACCTGAAATTGTGACCACTTGTCACAAAAGTACTAAACGCAGTGGCAGGTCCATCCTAAAATGGTGAATTTAATTACTTATTATCGTTTTTTAATGACAAACGATGTGTGTTTTATTATGTTAATTAAATTTTAGAAGAACATTAATGCGCTGAGACTGATTTATGGGCATTTTTCTGAAGATGAGAGAGAGAGAGAGAGAGTTATAAGTATCTTTTAGGATCGAGAAAGGTATGTTAACATGGTTTGGGCATGTAGAAAAATTGGATGAACGGAGATTGACGAAAAAATTTACGTGGAATGTATGTATTGGAAGAGAGGATTCGGGTGGGGAATAAAGTCTTAGTATAATTATTTATTCAAGGTACACCGCTAGGTAACACTTACTTACCTTTTGAACGTCATTTTTACATTTAAAACAGCGCCCAAAACGCCCATCACCGCTTCCTAGTGTTTTAGCTGGGAAGAAGAAGTGACGCAATAAACTCCCCAACAACACATTTCTGTCTGATAATTTTTGTAACGGTAAAACTTATACTAACAAAATTTTAATTTTACTTATTCATTGCTTTATGTCAGCCGAACCTCGGCGAACATACCACAACTAAGTCGGGATGTTGTCAAAAAAGGTTAGATTGAGAGCACTCGAAACTGATGAAAGTGGATGAAACGAAAGTGGTGTGCCAAAATCGTAGTAATTTCAAGTCTTTAGACATTGCCTACCCCAATGGGCTATTTGCAGAAATAAATAATAAAGAGAGAGTGTGAATTCTGCGAGTTAGTGTGAAGGAACTTTGGAGTCCCTGCACCTGTTTTATAAATTCTTTCTCAGCATTTGTAAGATAATATGCTACAGCGCTCCACGAGGAACCGTTGTGTTGGCAGTGGGGGAAATTTGACCCTTATACTGCCAACCCAATCATTCCTCTTTCGTTTTCTAAGGTCGCCAACGCGCAAGTGGTACCCCTGGTGTTACAAGCGTCTATAGGTTATGGTAACTGCTTACCATCAGGTGGGCCACCTATAAGCATAGGTTTAGGTTAGGTTTACCCCACTAGTGCAATAATAAAAAAAAATATTCCACATTGACAAAATATCTTGTATTTTATCATGAAACTTATTTGCATTGTCATAATGTCCGGTATGTTTAATCTTATAAATGCTGTAACCGCATCACTTGAGAAAGACTGGACGGATATGACATTTTTTAAAGTTCTTTATCGTCCGAATAACATTTTCAAAGAAAATTGGTCCGAAAAATTCCGGAGCCTTTTTTTTATGATTTATTAAAATTTGGACATTACAAGTTACAACGTTTGGTAGGATCAGCCATTAGTCTATACATAAATAGTATAAAAAAGTCGGTTCCCGCTGTCTGTTCATCTGTACGTGATATCTTTTAAACTACGCAACAGATTTTAATGCAGTTTTCACCACCATTGAGATCTTTTCTTCTGAAAGGTTTATATTTATAATGCATGCATGTTATTAATACATTACACACGGTCGAAGCAGGGGCAGGTCGCTAGTTAGTAAAAATAACATTGTTAACATCGCCTACACTACATTAAGTACGTAATTCAAGATGAAATGATGTCTACTATGTTTTATATTCTAAATTGGAATACATTTCAAAACCATGAGTACTTACGTTAAGTGCTGTTCAACATACTCACTTAATGCGCACTCAAACGTAAGATTTATGCTGGTAATGGAGTTTTAAATCATGATACGTAGGCATAAGTGACACTACTGAATACGCAGTTACGTAATTTACATAATAAACGATATTTATTTCAGTAAACAGATCTTTCAAAGACACTTTTACAAGTCAATGTCTTGAATATTTTAACACTAAATGACGCTGGCATTTCCTACCTTACGAACTTTGAAACGCCGAAATCATGATCCCTTTTTAAAGTTCAGACAGCGGTACCTAGTGTCGCAATGTCTGAAATGGCCCTTTGAAGAAAGAGCCACACGTCGCCGTGCAGTGAAAACCTCGTAAAACACAAATTCATTGTTATTTATTTTATTTATTTATTGGATATAAAACCAAGCACCATTAGAAATAATATAAAAAGCCTAAGAGATACTACAGTAGTTGATAAGACACACAACAACATTTATACATAATATACACTTCATACATTTTTTTTCACTAGCCAGTTTTGTAGTTTTGTCGTCTCTTGTAAAATTACGTTGCTTGCAAGCACTAGGTTTTCACTGCACGGCGATGCACAGCCGCTTTGAGTACCTAGACCTGTCCCAGCTGAGAGCACGCATGCGTCGAGTCATGCTGGGAGCCAGAAACCGATGCATGACGATACTTTTTAAGCCATATAGATTCGTTAATAACAAGAACTATTTATATTATCCCATCGGTCTTGTGGTCAAGGCGTGGCTCCTAAGCATGAGGTTTTAGGTTCGATTCCCAGGTCAAGCTAAGTGTTATTGTGCAAAACGAACCCTGACAGAAATCACAATAAACCTGTATACCTAAAACAAACTCAAATTCACAATCCAAAACTCAATCTAACTTGGTATCGTTACTGGAAATCGTATAGTTATCATTATTAATGTGTTTTTACCATAAATAGTTACATGATGGACGGCTTCGTTCGATGTGTAACGAAAATAACATGAATTTTCCATGAGCTTCCCACTAAATGTGGTTGAAAATACACTTTTGTGTTGTACGATATCGTTGTTATGGAGTGGGTAGACTCCGAAGTACATCAAGCTACCACAATCTGTCAAATTTCTTTGATAGATTTTCAACTTTAAAACAACAGTTTAAGGTTCATTTTCAATTGAGAAGATTTGACAGTTTTGGATAGATTGACCTGCAGGCGTTTGTTCATACAAAACAAATTAAAAATATAACATCATATACCATCACGCTAGGATCCCCGTGCCTCGGAGAGCACGTAAAGCCGTCGGTCCCGGTTGTTATGCGGACATCAATGACAATCGTTAGAAGTAGTCAGAAGCCAAAAAAGCCTGACAAACAGTCTATCCTCAGGATATCGGTTGTCTACGTCTGAACGCAGCCTTTCTTCATATTTACAAATTATTACGAACGCAAGTTTCATCAAAATCGGTTCAGCGGTTTAGGCGTGAAAGCGTAACAAACAGAGTTACTTTCGCATTTGTAATATTGGTAGGATATGGATTTCTTCCCATAGGTTAGGGTCAAAGTACTCCCACTGTTATGGGGGTACATACCAGTGGAAGGATTTTGACCCTTATCGTGGAGTACCTACTATACTTTGCATGCAGAACCAGGGTGAGTCGCTCATAATAAATACAATAATGCATTAAAAGCCCGTGTCTATAAAATATAAGCCTTCCATTTTCAGTACAGAATTGAGACGATCTCATAAATTCAAACCGCTTCATTACATTGTAACACTTAATGTTCAGATTACTTAGGTACTTACCTACATGTTTATATCGATTTATTTGTTAGGCTACGTGTCAACTGCGTCGATCCCGGAGTACCTACGGGATTTGTTGACCGAGAGAGTTATATGGATTCGAATAAATAATGTACTTATCTCTGTTTTAAAAGTATTTTTTTACAAAGCGGTCTATGTTATATGTATTTTTTTTATTTATTTACAGTTTACCAACATTTGTTTACACATAAATATTACAAAATAAAGAACTTAAATTTAGAACTTAGTGTAACAAACAATTATAGGTAAGTAAATATAATATTTGCTTACATAATATAGCTATAGTATAGGTACAATCATAATATACATGTATAATAATATAATGTATATATTTTATTCCAAAAATATGAAGTTAATAAAAAAATACAATATAAATCTTAGAAATTATAAAGGTATAATAATATTTGGTGCCTGTGTGACGTGTTGGCTGCGTCTGTTTTTTTTTGTTTTCTATTGTAGTAATAAATAATGATTTTAAAGTAAATTCCTTCATCGAATCATCATAATCAGCCCTATACTGCCTCACTGCTGGGCACGGGACTCCTCTCAGAATGAGAGGGATTAGGCTATAGTCTACCACGCTGGCCTAGTGCGGGTTGGCAGACATCACACACAGTCGAGAAAATCTCTAAGGCATGCAGGTTTCCTCAATATGTTTTCCTTCACCGTTTCAGCGAGTGATATAATTTCGAAAAGTCCGTGTGCGTGGCTTCATCGCTTAATCATAATTATTAATCTTAATAGATACGTACCCCGCATTTGTTAAATCCCGTAGCTAATGTGTACGGGATTCAAAAAATGCGGTATCCGGTCCCGGGATCGCCACAGTTTCTAGCTACCTTTATGTCCAATAGTCAGCGTGTATCATGACTGTCCCACATAATAACCACACCCGTTTCTATTGGCCATGACAAACACATTCGATACAAATGCATGAGACCGTTTAACTTTTATGTAATCCGGTGTTAATCGTACCAGTATTCGTTGAATGTTTGCGAGAAAAAATGTTATGAAAAGACATGCGACCTTATTTCTTCAAGAGGATTTTTCTGTTGAAGATTTTTAACTTTGTAGTATAGCAAATATAGTACCTAACTATAGGCTAACCCCTCTCATTGTGGGAGGAGATCTTTACCCTGGCGTGGAGCCGACTAAAAACCGCACATGCCTTTATTCTACTAATATTATAAATGTGAAAATTTGTGAGGATGGATGGATGTTTGTTTGTTAATCTTTCACGCTAAAACTGCAGAACGGATTTTGATGAAACTTTACAGTATTATTATTTATACATCAGAATAACATATAGGCTGTAATTTATAACGATTTTGAGTTAATTAGCCAAATTACAACGATAATTATAGGTAACTTTTTCATGCGGACGAAGTCGCGGGCAGAAACTAGTTTGCTCTAAATTCACGGAGATTATCGACATAAACCATGCCCGGGTCGCCCGTGGTAGCGTTTGCAGCAGAACTTCAAAGTTCGAAGGCTTGCCTTGCATCCTACTCTAAGGCGCAGATCTGTAGAACCACGTGCGTCGTCTACTAGGTCCATTATCTCTTTGGGAGGCAGACTCCCCAAGTCATTCCCCAAAGTTAGCCCTCAGGTCACATTGTCGATACTAAGAATTTCCTCGGACAGAATTTAGCTTCTTTAAGCTTTAGCTTAAAAAAAAATTGAGCTTTAGCTTTACGAATTTCCGTGATATACATAATATCATAGTCGATACTGAGAATTTCCTCGGACGGAAATTCTCAGTATCGACTATAATATGTATATAACGGAAATTCCTTACACCGAATCGTTTAAAGTAACCTTTTAAAGGTTCCTACCACGCAAAAAAGACTCTAAAATCTGCAAATTTATTTGTGGATTTATTGATATTTGACAATCACATCGAGAGCCCTCCGTGCCTCGGAGAGCACATTAAACCGTCAGTCCCGGTTGTCATACGAATATCAGCTATTTATTTATTTACATACTTTATTGTACACTGATAAAAAAATACTATATATCAGGTCACGTTTTAAAACATACACTGGGCGCCATTATTGCGAACAGCAATTTAATTTTCTTTCAGGCAACCGTTGGATGGACATATCGGAATAGAACCAGAAATGGGGTTAACTATGGTGCAGATATTTAGAGAGGCTTAAATTTTTCTTATATTAATTATATACATAATATTATAGATTTAATATATCACATATATCATCATCATCATATCAGCCACAGGAAGTCCACTGCTGAACAAAGGTCTCCCCCATAGACTTCCACAAGGACCGGTTACAAGCCGTCTGCATCCAACGACTTCCAGCGACCTTAACCAGTTCGTCCGTCCATCTCGTTCGAGGCCGTCCCACGCTGCGCTTTTCGGTGCGTGGTCTCCACTCGAGAACCTTTTTGCCGCAGCAGCCATCACCTATGTGCCCCACCTTTGTCGACAATTTTCGTTATTCTACGGATCTCTTCATTGCTGATTCGATCGCGTAGAGAAATACCATAGCATAGCACTCTCTATAGCTCGCTGAGTGACCTTGAGCTTCCTTACGAACACCTATAATAAATACCTATACCTATGTAGTAGTTAGTGGTAGAAACCTAAAAAGCCTGACAACCAGTCTATCCTCAGGATATCGGTATTACCCAGAGAATTGCGTCTGATAACAGTCAGTACAATACTGATATTCTGCTGCGTCTGGTTAGACTGGAACCCAATCCCAACATAGTTGAGAAAAGACTCGTAGCCTAATGAGAATGATGTTAAGATATTTCGTAATTTTTTGTACAGACGCCAGCCAAGCTATCCAAAACTGTCAAATTTTCCCAATTAAAAATGAACCTTATACTTTTGTAATAAATTTGAAAATCGATCAAAGAAATTTGTCAGTTTGGAGTAGCTTGATGTGCTGGCCTCCGTACCAAATTCAAAATAGGACGAGGTCCTTGAGGGACGTTCATCGTTCACTCATATGCAACTAAGTATTCTAATCGTCCTGTGACAAATAAACAGCTTATACTTAACGGAATATGAAAATTTCCGTTCACTTGCATCTAAATGCTGTGGCATAAGGTGTTGTGCACACGGGCGTAGCGGTACGCGGCGTACTGTGTATAGCGTTTATGAGGCAGGTGCATATGGGCCGATGACGAGGCACTACACAGTGACTTGTAAGAATTATTTTGCAGTTTATGGTGTTTTTTTTAGTGAACGGTTATTTGAAAATTATTTTAAATTATGAACTTTGAGAACTTTTATGATCTTTAAGTTTGTTTTGATGTTTCTTATGTCAAAATTTTTCAGGAAGCAATAACAGCATTATCTTATTAAAAATTAACATAAAATATTAACTCTTATAATACCTAAACCTACTAAAAATATAAGTACCATTTTCCAATGCCAATTATCTCAAAAAGCGATAGGAATGGGTTTTTCTAAGGCCTATGTAACTGTATTTCTAAACCTGCTTATTACGGAAGTTTTGGTCTTAGGAAAATAGGAATTTTAAGAAAGGGATAACAATTAATGTCTGCCAAGACTATTTTTTTTATACCACTAAGTTGGCATACAAGCAAATATTCAGCCCACCTGATGGTAAGCGGTTACCGTAGCCTATAGACGCTTGCAACACCAGGGTTATCACTTGCACGTTGCCGACCCTATGAAAAGAAAGTGCAATAGTTGGGTTGGAAGTATAAGGGTCAAAGTCCCCCCACTGCCAACACAAAGATTCCTCGTGAAGGCTGGCAACCTTTCCCACTGCTCATAGCAGTGTTATTTCATTTCGATTTTCTGCAAGGTGAAGGTACTTCCCCAGTCGGGCAGCTGCAATTAGAGTGGAATTACTCCAACTATGCCCTACCTCTCTTATAATTTTGGGTAGTTGAGTTAACAGAGTAAGTAATAATAGAAATGCCTTTTCTCACGCCTCAAAATCATGTGTTTCCTACCTAAAACAGGCCCAACAAGTTGCTAAATGCTAGATACATATTCGATATGCATATTAACATACAGATAATTGTTATTGGTAGGATCCTTTATGCTACAAAAATTGGCAGAAGGATGATTATATCCAAACTTTTTAGAGTGAAACTGACACAGTAGGATTTTGTATAGAATTAAAAAAATAACGTTGTTTATCTAATATATAAAATTCTCGTGTCACAGTTTTCGTTGCCATACTCCTCCGAAACGGCTTGACCGATTTTGATGAAATTTTTTGTGCTTATCGGGGAGGTTTGAGAATAGGCCAACATCTATTTTTCATACCCCTAATTTTTTTTTTATGGCAAAACAACTTTTGCGGGGTCAGCTAGTTATTTTATAAAAATATACACTTACTTAATGAGATACTGATATACATATTGTTTCTCTGAACAGATTCAGAAGTTACAGTGGCCATAGTGCATTGTGTAATTTAGATACTTTTTATTTTTGTTGTACAGAACTTCTTTTGTTTTTGCTTTCCTTTCTGTTCCTACTATACTATCTAATATATAAAATTCTCGTGTCACAGTTTTCGTTGCCATACTCCTCCGAAACGGCTTGACCGATTTTGATGAAATTTTTTGTGCTTATCGGGGAGGTCTGAGAATAGGCCAACATCTATTTTTCATACCCCTAAATTTTTTTTTTATGGCAAAACAACGTTTGCGGGGTCAGCTAGTATTACTATTATATTAAGGTAATACTGTTGCGTTTTTATAATACAGCCGTTTCTCTGGGTGGAAGATGAAAGATGAGGATTTTCCTTACTAAAAAAAATGGATTGTTCTCGTAATAACTTGTCCTTCTGTATTTTTTTTACTAGCTGGTCTTTCGTACTAACCAAACATACTAGGAGGTCTTTCATTTCAATCGTTATGTAAATTTGAAGGAGGCTACTGATGTCCCCGTCGTAATTAAATTTTGCATTTATATGTAATAGTAGCATAAACTTAATTAGGATACCGTTGCAGGCGCCATATTGCTCAAAACTTATGTAAATATAGGTAGGTACAGAGGCCAGCAAATCAAGCGACCACAAACTGTCAAATTTCTTTGATTGATTTTCAACTTTTATACAAAACGGTAAGGTTCATATTCAATTGGGAAAATTTGACAGTTATGGATAGCTTGACCTGCTGCCGTCTGTAGATCAAACACACAACATCGAAGATCTCGCGTGACATACGCACACACAAAAACATACAGTCGAATTGAGAACCTAATTTTTTAAGTCAGTTGATAACATGTAACGGGGCACGTGGCTAAGTTATATCGTCGATCATCTGATCTGAAAGGTTAAGCTGCGCTAGCCGCGGTCAGTCTGTCAATGGGTGACTTTGCCTAAACATCAAGATTCCTCCGTGCCTTGGAGAGCACGTAAAGCCGTCGGTCCCAGTTCATTGTTCAACATGAACCAGATCCTATTTAGAGGAGCCTTGACCCACAAATTATTGCTTTGTTTATTTGTACTGACTTTTTATTTTATTTTTTATATGGGTACCCTAAATAAACTGTTTTTCTTTCTTTCTTCTATATGACAATCGTTTGTGGTCGTCAGAAGTCCAAAAAGCCTGACTTGGTGGTCAGGTCTATCCTCAGGATATCGGTATTGCCCAGAAATTAGGTTGCAGAGGTCTGATGATTGTCGCTTCGTGTAAAGTACTGATATTCAGCCGCATCTGGTTAGGACCCAACCCCAACATAGCTGGGCATCAGCTCTGAGAATGATGGTTAATAACATGTAAAATCAGTAAATCTTTCACCTTTTAACCCATAAATATAATTTTGCATATTTAGCTTCAATACTACATAATATTTTACATTAATAATAAATTAAAACTCCATTACTATTCATCCTAGAGGTCGAGCAAGGCTTTTAAGATATAGAAGTCCCTTCGCATCAGTCTGCCGACCCACCTAGCACCTCGATAATACTTCAACAGGTTTGTGACTAAACCAGACAAAATATACTAATCTTACAGCTAAAGCGCAGGCCACATTGCGAGCGGAGCGAAACGATGCTAATTTCGTTTAACTTCGCTCACGCAGTTGCCGCGGCTTTTCATATTTCAGTTCATACCGTGAACTACAGAACTAAACTACTACTGCGATGTGAGTTTGAGAGCTAGCAAACTTGAGGATACCAGCGAATTGAGGTATTGCTCCTCGTGTGGGGTTGAAGTGAGGCATAGTAACCAATCATGTCACTATAATGTTCATATGTTTTCGGTGTGACCTAACTTCATTTATAAAGGAAGAATGAAAATTTATCTTAACAGTCACAACACAAGATAAAATAACAAATCGAAAGAAAAAAGTAAAGCTCGCTTACCTTCGCTTAGCTCTCAAAGTGGACATGCGAGAAGTTAAACGAACTTAGCTTCGTTTCGCTTCGTTCCCAATGAGGCCTACGCTTTATATTCCAGTTATAACACTAGTAAACTGTCAAAAGAGATACGCGATAACCATATACATTTAACTGAGTTCAAAACAGCTATTGACATTCGTAAATGGTTAAGGAGCTAACAAATGTAAATATGTATACACTATCTGCGCTAAGAATCGTATAAATAAAGTTCTATCGTGGATAAAAACACTAACAGTACAGCGTAGTATACTATTATTGGACAAATCTGCGCAGGAGTGGAAGATTGACATCCATTTTGTATTTTATTCAAGAACTTTGCGAGTACCGTTGGGTTGATAACACAAGTCATATGCTACCGCTATGCTATGGATATGAGGATGTAACATACAATGTAGTTTGAAATTACTTAAGGCTTTGATAAAACCAAATTATGGTAAGTACTGCATTCTGACGTCACCATAGTAAATTGACTTTGTAAGAAAATAAAACAGTATTTTTTTAAACTATGTAATGCTAGATACTTCATTCTGACGTCATTATAGTAAATTGACTTTGTAGGAAAATAAAACAAAGGTTTTTTTTTCTAATGGATCTGCGTTTAACTCCCGCTTATTTGCTTGAGTTCAAGCATTTTGTGTTATATCTTCAGAAATTATGGTCAAAACTAAATTTATATAGGAACTAGTAAGGATAAACATAAAACATCACGCCTGTATTCCCCGAAGGGTTAGACAGAGGTGTATTAAAGTGCAGCCACCCTTCATCGGTATGTTTAGGTCCCATGTATTAAATGGCGAGCCTATCGCCATTAAACGGGCACAAATCCAAATTCAGAGCTACTATTTTGCTGATGGCCTTTTCTGCTGATATTTAAACAAAAAAAAATATATTCCACTAAAGAGGCAAACAAGCATACGGCCCACCTGATGGTACCTAAGCGGTTACCGTAGCTTAAGACGCTTGCAACACCAAGGGTATCACTTGCTTGCTTATTTCATATAAAACCCAATGAGACTTAGCTCGACCCCGGAATAAAACCCAGGGCCTCTTACTAACCAGTCACGCTGTCCACTAGATTAGTGAGGCAGTACTTTAAAATAATTCATTACGTACCACACATGAAATTCAAACGCAAATCTAATAGTCAATATCCTCCGTCATCTTCCAGTTTAACCAGATGCGGCTGAATATCAGTATTTTACACGAAGCGACTGCCATCAGACCTCCGCAATTTTTGTGTAATACCGATATCCTGAGGATAGACTGGTTATCAGGCTTTTTGGGCTTCGGACTGCCACTAACGATTGTCATAGGTGTCCGTACAACCCGGACCGACTGCTAAACGTGCTCTTCGAGGCACGGAGAGGTTTCGATGGAAGGGCCACCTATCGACAGACTGAGCGCAGCTTAAGCAGATCCTTGCAGTTACTGCTTAGCTATCACAAGACGCAAATCTAACAGTAACTAAGGTAAAGTATGCCTAAGCTTTTTTGATTTAATCCTGTTGATTAAATACATATACGGAAATGTGGAAAGTGTGGGCGAGGTACTGTAATAGACTGGGATTTTGCCATAGAAATATAATATGTAGGTACATAGTAATAAGCATAAGGCTAATACTACTTTCTAGATGTGCCGCGGCTGACTCACGTTCATCCCGTTGGAGGCACAGTGGTGTGAGCAGGAGACTATGACAAAAAAAAATATACAAAATATTGATTTCTGACATTTACGCGAATATTATACATTGAAATAAAACTACTTTTTACGGATTTTATCGCGTATATTGATATTATTAATCCCGACGTTTCGGACCCTTTACAGCGTCCATGGTCACGGGTAGACGGGCAGTCTACCCGTGACCATGGATGCTAATAATATCAATATACGCGATAAAATCCGTAAAAAGTAGTTTTATTTCAAAGATACAAAATGTTGACATTTATCATTATTTTTTAAGTGAAAGAAAACATCGTGGGGAAACCTCGAACTCTTTCGAACTTGACTGCCTCATTAGTCTAGTGCTCCTAAGCGCGGCTGCTACGCTGGTGGTCCCGGGTTCGATCCCCAGGTCGAGCAAAGTGTTATTGGGTTTTTCTATGAAATTCTCAGTAGCAGCTCGAAGTCTGGATTTGTGCCCGGTTGATGGCAATAGGCTCGCTCTATTACATGGGACCTAAACATACCGGCGAAATGTGGGGGTACATTGTACACCTCTGCCTAACCCTTCGAGGAATACAGGCGTGACGGTATGAAACCTCGAACAAACCTCGAAAAACTGCGTGTGAAGTCTGTCAACCCGCAGTAGGCCAGCGTGGTGGACCACAGCCCAATCCCTTTCGTTCTGAGAAGAGAAATTGTATAATAAATTACCAAACGACTTGAAAGAATGTGATAATATTAACATCTTTAAAACTAAATTAAAAAAATATGTGAAATGTTTAACTGCATGAAATCGTATTTATTTATGTATAATTAATAACAATTGAAATGTGTAATTCGTCTCTTATCTTCATATTATTTTAATTTACAAACATTTAATTTAATTAATATTGATGTCATAATATTTATTTAATTTAAATAGACTTATCACTCAAGCATTGCCAGAGGTAATGAAAAATATTTTGTTATGAAAAATGTAATTAGCTTAATCTTAATATAAAAAAACTGTATAGTTTTTATAAGAAATAAATTCTTTAAACCGAAGAGACCCGTGTCTAACACTCCTAGCAGTGGGCCAGTACATGATAAATATTTCAATTCCTCGCCGGAATTGAGAAACCTACCACACAGAAAGCGGATCTTCACTCTATCTAAAGTATTAACACACTATTCTTACGAATAACTTAAGTTCTTGCTTAGCCACTCCTGTAAAGGATGTTAATTGAGGATGGTAGCCCGTTAGGAAAATGGCCTAAGAAGAAACTCACGGCTTATTCGCATAAGTAAGCTTGTTCTACATGAGTGGATTATGCTTGAAGATAATATTATCACTTTATTAAATCGCTGAGCTTTAATAATTATAGTAACCGAGTTATGGAAGTGATATGTGTTTTTGATAGAATAACTTTGTATGAAAAATAAGAAAGAGAGAGAGTCACTGATGGTTGAAATCAAAGCAAATAAATATGATGTTGCTCCATATTTAAATATTTTGGCACAACCTTCTCAGGAATCAGTAAATTTACTTTTAGATCTGGTTAACCATTGATGACTCGCATTTCTGTCTAGTGAAATTTAGTATAAGGTATGATGAGGCTGATTTGCCATTGTGGATAAAAGCCTCTTATAAAATAATAAATTATAAAAAAAAAAAAGTTTTTATGAAGTAATCCGGCTTTAAGAATATTGGGCATAATTATTCAGAACTGATTTTTATTAAGTACATCAGGTACTAGCTTCTGCTCGCGACTACGTCCTCGTGGAAAAGTTATTTTTAATTATCGCTGTAATGTGGCTAATTTACTCAAAATCGTCAAGCCGTGTACGCACGTACGAACAAATTTGTTGCGTTGCATGATACTCAACAACTTGGTTCGCTCGTGCGTACCACTAACGAACATCGAATACTCTGTTCGTCAAACAGATTTGCGGCGATCCTTTTAGTATGTTCTGTATGGACGGTGTTCGAAGAGCTTTAATAAATACGCCGTCATGGCTATTAAGATAGAGTTCACGACTGTTGTGCGCGAACTCGACTCGAACTATGTTCGCATTCGTGTTCAACTATCCGTCCATACGTACGAACCAAATGTTCAGATTTGATGTTTGTGTTCGCTATGTTCGTACGCGCGTACACGGCTTTATAAATTATAGTCAATATGTTATTCCAATGTATATATAATAATACTGTAAAGTTTTATTAAATAATCCGTTCAGTAGTTTTAGCGTGAAAGAGTAACAAACATCCATCCATCCATCCATCCTCACAAACTTTAAATACCATCACCCCTGTATTCCCCGAAGGGTTAGGCAGAGGTGTACTAATGTACACCCGCATTTCGCCGGTATGTTTAGGTCCCATGTAATAGGGGGCGAGCCTATTGCCATTAACCGGGCACAAATCCAGACTCCGAGCTGCTACTGAGAATTTCATTGAAAAACCCAATAACACTGCTCGACCTGGGGATCGAACCCAGGACCTCTAGCGTAGCAGTCGCGCTTAGGACCACTAGACTAATGAGGCAGTCTCACAAACTTTCACATTTATAATATTACTTAACAGGCTATAATAACAGCTCTTCGTCTGCGTTCCGGACACATACCATTGAATAAGTTCGCATACTTGATGGGTAAGGTGGAATCTCCGAATTGTACAGAGTGTAACATAATTGAGGACGCATACCACATTATTATGGAGTGTGTCCGGAACGAGCCGCAGAGAAAAGATTTATTTTTTAGATTTAATAAATTTTGTGAGATTGGAGAATGTAATAGTGTCCTTGCATCTCCCACCTCGGAAGCTGCCAGGATGCTGTATAGTCTCGTAAACACAGGAATTAAGCGTAGAGGTAGATTAAGTTTATAAATTAAATTTATATTTTTGTTTCCCGATGAGGGTGACATAATCTGTAAAGACTAAACCCTCAATAAAAACTAAGAATAAAAAAAATAAAATAAAAAATTACTTAGTAGGATATTTATAGCTATTTGGGCAATCAGTCTTCGCTCATACCTCTCGCTCATATTCCATTAGTGTATCTACTTTGATCGTCTCTGCATCAAGGGTTGCGGTGTGGTGGTCTGGTAGAAAATGCCTAATATCATGGAATAGCGGGTGGGACTCGCGATAGCTTAATGGACATAGCGTCTGGTGTACCTGACCTGAGCAGGTTTGAATCCTGCCCGCGGTCGACATTTTCATTCGCTAAAATAACTTTAAAATCTTAGCATGGAAAATCGACGAAAATATTTGGAGCTGTATATATTTTCAAAATTTAGATGTGATCAGCGACTTTCGTTGTTGACCATACATACTTAACATTTTTTTTATGTAAATAAATTATAAAAAAATATGTTCTTCATATAAATATTTCTGTCTTTTTGGAATCAAACCCACAACGTTGTCATTAGCAGTCTGACAATCGAAGCACTACCCCCATGGGAAAAAGGCGTGAGTGTAATGTATGTACGTAAAGATAAAATGCTTACAAAATAATTCTGTAAGCAATTTTCCATACCTGTCCTACTGAATAAATTGTGTACTAAAATACCTTGTTGCTTATCAATTGGTACAACACTATCGTGTATTTTATGGTACCTATGTTATTGCTTATTACTAAGTCTTTCATGTAGGTACAGACGCCAGAAGGTCAAGCTATCCAAAACTGTCAAATTTTCCCAACTGAATATGAACCTTATTGTTTTATATTAAAGGTGAAAATCAATCAATCAATCACGGATTTTGTCGCGTATATTGATATTATTAATCCTGTAGACTACCCGTGTCTACCCGTGACCATGGACGCTGTAAAGGCTCCGAAACGTCGGGATTAATAATATCAATATAGTTACGAGATAAAATCCGTAAAAAGTAGTTTTATTTCAATGTATAATATTCGCGTAAATGTCAGAAATCAATGTGTCAATCAAAGAAATTTGACAGATTGTGGTAGCTTGATGTGCTGTCCGTACATTACTATAGCGGTACATATCTGTGACAGTTTATTCCTAAAACTTAACTTGTATGTTATGTTGTATGTTATTTACACGATATATTATGTATAAATATATATTTGGGAAATTTTACATAGCACCATCCAGTCCCAAACTAAGCAGAGCTCGTACAGTCAGTAACGAAAGTCACTGAATATCAGTGACTTTCGTTGCAATCTTCATTAAGATTTTTAATATGAGGTCACTGACCTGTGAAGGTAGTGCAAAATCATTGCATAGACGATTATTAAATATTTACCTTACCTTCATAATAAAAAAATCTCTTGAAAAGTTTTGAAACTGTCATATTTTCAAAATTAAGCTGTGTTTAGTGACTTCGTTGTTGACCGTACTATAAGTATATGACTTTTTTTTATGTAAATACTTTTTTTTATACTACTAAAGTGTCAAACAAGCATACGGCCCACCTGATGGTAAGCGGTTACCGTAGCCTATAGACACTTGCAACGCCAGGGGTGTCACTTGCGCGTTGCCGACCCTGTAAAACGAAAGAGGAATAGTTAGGTTGGCAGTATAAGGGTCAAAGTCACCCCACTGCCAACACAACGTTTCCTCGACCTTGCTCACCGTAAGAAACACAACACAGGTCAAAGCAGTGTTATTTCACTTCGATTTTCTGCAAGGCGGAGGTACTTCCCCAGTCGGGCAGCTCCAATTTGAGAGGAATTACTCCCACTATACCCTACTTCTCTTTGTACATAATAAACATTCACCCATCCAGAAACAGTTTATGTTTTTCACATAAATATTTCTGTCCTTTTGGAATCAAACCCACAACGTCGTAATCAGCAGCCTGATAATCGAAGCACTAGACACAAATGTCGTCGGGATCACTCATCTATAGATTAACCGCGGCAAGCGCGTTAACCTTGTAGATCAATTGTATCACTTAACTTCAAACTCGAATAAATCCAATTCTGAGAATATTTAAGATTTTGGAATCAAAAGAAAGGGTAAATAAAAGTTTTTAAATCATTTTATCAGTCGTGTATAAATTTGCATGGTTATTGAGAAATAAACCGACAAAATCATCTAATTTAAATAAAATTCTCGTGTCACAGTTTTCGTTGCCGTACTCCTCCGAAACGGCTTGACCGATTTTGATGAAATGTTTTGTGCTTATCGGGGAGGTCTGAGAATAGGCCAACATCTATTTTTCATACCCCTAATTTTTTTTTTATGGCAAAACAACGTTTGCGGGGTCAGCTAGTAATATTATAAGTTAGATAGATCCATGAGACGGTTTTTTCAAATGTGGTTAAGTCGCCGTCAGTTGACATAAACTCTGCGACGAGTAGCACCGTACAGTCCCGCTTTTAAATTTTTTCTTTTTATTATTTAAGTAGACAGTATTTCTCATGGATGATTCCATTTTTTTTTAAATATCCTAAGAAGGTAGAGTGGATTTACCCGAGTTTGAAGTTAAGCGACACAATTATTGACCAGCGTAGTTATTACTAATATTATAGAATCTGAAACTAAATGACTTTGAAATTAATATACTCATATCAATGCATATATCTTCCTATCTTAAATACTATTAGTTTCAGTAAATAAAATAATATTTTTTATTACCCTTGAAAGCCTAAAATGGCGCCAAAATCCGGTTAACAATAGTTTTAAATTAGGAATGTGCGTTTTTTCACAATGCGCGCACGCACTTGTTTTTGTTATATCAAGGACAATAACCGGTGATTCAACTGAAGCTGTAACGAGTGTT
Source organism: Acronicta alni (assembly GCA_964056405.1). Lineage (NCBI taxonomy): Eukaryota > Metazoa > Arthropoda > Insecta > Lepidoptera > Noctuidae > Acronicta > Acronicta alni. The sequence continues at coordinate 10,321,738 of OZ043930.1, forward strand.
TTACGAGTTTAGACTAAAACTTGTTTTTTTTTTATACTGTAGACAAGATTTTTTAAATTTCTAAGACCATTCTTATGAGAAGACTAGCTGTAAGTTGCTGTTGCTGTTGTTTTACTGCGTAAATGAAGCTTATTATGGTCTCACTTCATACCACTTTTGTTGCAATTTTGCATCCGTAGGAATTTTTAAATTTTAATCACTGCGGCCCTTTTATCAGCATCGAAATATTTTGATCCGTTACGTTGTTTTTTTGTGCAGACGCGACCCTCTGCTTTGAAACCGTTTCGGTTTTTCATAACGCTGTTCCATGAAGGTATGCCCATCTTCAGCAACCTTAAAAACTCCTTAAAGCAGAAAGAAGAGAATTACACCTATGTCCTCTTTTGGCAACTCTTGAAGAAAACAATGTTAATATCTACAGCAAAGTTCTATATTTCACTGATAAACGAAACGTGAAAGTAAATAACAGGAATGGTTAACTAGCGTTCACTAGGTGCTCAAGCGCAGCTATTATATTGCAATCCATACACGAAGTCTATATTTTGCTACCTCAAGCGTTTAACCTGATAAGTGGTTGTGGGAACGTGAAATCTGTAACTGAACCTACCTATGACGTAATGGCGGTAGGTAGGTGGAAGAAAAAGAGCTTTATTTATCCTTTTATAGGGTGGAAAATGCTTATGGATCGATATGGGCATGAGAGGCAACGAGGTATTTGTGCCCTTTCAGAAGCATGATGAAACAACATCAATTCATGGTCGACATCCCAAAAACATTTTTATCATGTGTACCGCTGAAATGTGGAATCAGCTTCCAGAATGGGTCTTCCCAGATATAATCTGGGTTTTCTTAAATCACGAGTGGTTCTTAGGCAAGCGCGCTCCATTGTAGATTGCAGTATCGCTTAAAATTACACGAACTGGCAACCCCCTTGTATTTTATTCATAGGGAGAATCAAGTAAGTGGCTATGGCCATTTTATTAATTCTTAATGTACAAAAGTGCACAAAGGCGGTCTTAATGCCGTAGGCATTCTCTACCAGACAACCTTTAGGTGGTGCAGAGACGATCACGGTAGATGCACTAGAAAGGTGGAAGTGAGAGATATAAAACGAGCGGCCGAACGGCTATGACTGTATGTCGCAAAGAGACTGATATCCTTGCCTCTTGCCCAGGTGGTCGATGATCGACAAAGATGATGAAATGGGCAAAGGACTCTCACTTACTTATCTACACATCTCTTTTGTCTGCTAATGAGAGCCAGTCCCACTTGTACCTTAGTCTGCCGCGGTGTCAACAGTATTCTCAGGATTCACTTGGTGTTTCTTTCAACCAATATCTCATCTGTCATACGGCAGACATGCTTAACTTAATCTTGATTAAGTTTAGCAGTTTTCGGATCATCTGTGTTTTGCTATTTTAGTTCTGGCGCGCAGTGTTGTGTTCTTTCCTCCAGAATCGATATAGCTTAGCCTTTTTGGGGTGCAGTTAATCCTCATGAAACCACACTTACCACTCCTTTGCCCTTCCCTTGATGACAGATGGTCATCTTCATGGTCATCACCATGGGGACCAGCCTAAATATAACCTAATGTTTGCCTTCCCAGGTTTTTTTTTTTGGGAATTTTCATACAATAACAGGCGCCTTCACAAAAGTCAATTAACCGAATCATTTCGCTAATCAAATGCTCATCGGCCATGTTATATGCACCATCTGATATAAAAATTGATGGGTCACGCTGAAATATCCAAAATAATTCAAAAAATTAACAATTCGTTCCTTTTAGAGACGCCGGGGGATTCAACGGAACTACTTTGGTAACACGCAATGGTGGAATATAAAAATATTTTGGATTGTTGCGTTATGGTTCCCGGTTATGAGTCGCACGTTTGTCATGGGAGCTATGACGAGGTCACGTTGATCAACATTCAAATAGTTGCTCTATTCTTACCATAGATTTTTAAAAATCTTTCGTTAAGCGTTGGTTTTTTTAACTATAACAAGTGATTCCGCGGACGTCGAAATGCAACCTTTTTGAGTTTGAATGAATTCTATTATGAAAATCTATTTAAAAAGAAATTATTTATCATATTCACATTCAAGGTTGCCAGTGCTCCACGAGGAAACTTCGTGTTGACATTGGGGAGACTGAACCTTATTCTGCCAACTCAACTATTCCTCTTTCGTTTTACAGGGTCGGCAACGCGCAAGTGACACCCCTGGTGTTGCAAACGTTTATAGGCTACAGTAACCGCTTACTATCAGGTGGGCCGGATTCTTGTTTGCCACCTTAGTAGTACCTACAACAAAAATCATTGACAGCCCGAACGTGAACAATTATTATATTGAAATAAATTTTACGAAGTTTATTGCGTTATATTAATATTTTAATAATGAGGAGAAAATTATGTCGCAGCATTCATTTTAGAAGATAGGAAGATTATTTGGTATAATTAAGACTATTACGAATTTCTAGCCTTCAGAAAAAAAAAAACATTTTGGAACCCCTATTAACTATAGAGGTATTTCGAACTGTAAAAGGCTAGAACTTGCATCTAGCCTTTTACAGTTCAAAATACCTCTACAGTGTATATTTAGTGGATTTTAGGTTTTAGATTGTAGTTACAATTGGTCAGTAGGCAATATATTTACGTGGAATTCAATTGTCTATATTTTGTTGTCATGTTAATTAAATTCCTAGTAGGGTTGTTGCGCTCAATTCTGGTGAAGTCTGCTATTCATAGTAAGAAAGGTACTTGATTAGGATTCATTGAAGACTTCAACTACCTCATTAGCTTAGAGGTTGTAAGGTCAACTGCTACGCTTGAGGTCCTGGGTTCTATTCCCAGGTCGAGCAGTGTTGTTGGGTTTTCTATGAAATTCTTAGTCTCTCGCTCGGAGTTTGGATTTGTGTGGTTAGTGGCAATAGGGTCGCCTCTATTACAGGGGACCTAAACATACCGGCGAAATGTGAGTATACATTAGTTTACACTTATGCCAATAGGCGTGATTGTATAACCGTGAGCGTAGCATTCGCGACTAGATTCATAAAACATGTAAAAACATCGCTGCCAATTACTTAGATATAAACTTAACACCTTAAATTATTTAGCAATATGGCAACCCTACTTCCCCGCAACGGCCTATTATGGTGACCGGAAGTCAGGGACCCCTCCCTGACTTCCGGTCACCATAATACCGGAAGTGACGTAGCATGCGCGCGCGCTCAACCGCGCAGCCCCGCACCACGACGCCACGATTATTTTTATTAATTTATCACTCTGTAACGGTTTTTAGGACTTTTTTAATAACTGGTTCTGTTTTTAAATTAGATTGTGATAAGTATGAATGATTAGGTACGTGTAATGACGGTTTTTTTCTGATGTAATTAAGTAGATAGGTAGCTAAAAAAATAAAGTGATAAAAAAGTAGTATTGTAAATAGTAAAAAAATAGTATCCATTCGCCGTTCTCAAACTTCAGCACAGATAAAAACATCAGCTGTTGCCCGCAATTTAATCCGCATTACGTATCTTAAAAAACCCTTTGGTTTTTTAAGATACAAAATGTTGCTTAAGTCATTCTCCAACGACTAATCTATTTCTGTACCTACCAAAATTCATCAAAATGGGCTCAGCTATTTACTACGGGTTGGTGATGTGATAAAGTTAACCGTTACAGTCAAATCCTCACATTTATTGTGGAAAGAAATCGAGCTGCATCGAGAAGTAAAAAAATCCCTAAATTATTTTGTTGGGAACTTTATTTATGTATTTATGTATACTTTATTGTACACCATAATAATAAATACAATTAAAGTACTTGATGCAATAAAAAAAACATACAATGGGTGGCCGTATCGCTAATTGCAATTTCTTCCAGGCAACTTTAGGATGGACATAAATGGATGAACTTAAAACTGTGGGTTGACCACGGTGCACATCCCTACATAGATAAATAATGACTATATAACTTTCTTCATTGTAACCATAGTACCATAAATTATTTAACCTTATACCTGCATTTCTCTTCATCCAATTATAACAATGCTATTATAAATCATGTTATCGCCATCAGAATAATCTAGAATCGACTTTCTCTCGACCCAAAGCCTCAAGGGATCTAATTGTGGCCGGTTTGAATCCCGTAAATGCCTTCAGGACCTCGCATTCTGTGACAGCCCTTTGTAGGAAAATAACGGCCGCACTCACAGATGTTTCATACAGTTAATGAACCATACAACAACAAGCCACGTGCAAGTGACACCCCTGGTGTTGCGAGCGTCTATACGCTACGGTAACCGCTAGCGATCAGGTGGACCGTATGCTTGATACCTTAGTGAAATAAAAAATAAAATAAAAAAATCTAGTGTACGCTAAAGGTCCTGCGTTCGATTCCCAGGTCGTGCAATGTTATTGAGATTTTCTATGAAATTCTCAGTAGCAGCTCGGATTTGGACTTGTGCCCGGTTAATGAGTACTAAACATACCGGCGAACTGTGGATGAGCGTGAACTGTAATTGGTACACCTCTGCCTAACTATTCGAGGAATACAGGCGTGATAGTATGTATGTATTGGTCATAATTATTACCTCTGTACTAGATGCAATATTACTACATACTTAACACAGATGCACGGCCATACAATTCACACAATAGAAGCATGCACAATGAAATTACATTCAATGTGATGTAACACCCTTATGACGATAACTTATTCTGTAATATTTTTATGATGTGTGAAAGTTTTATGTGGAACTGAATTATCTCTTTTCTTGTTGACAAATGTGACATGAGTAATTTTATTGACATTTTCCACTAAATTGTATGAATTGTTGTTTAATATAATTGTCTTTCATTGTATTAAGTAAATATTTGCATGCCTTGTTATGGAAAAATATAGAGATACCTACTAACTTCATTCAGTAACAACATTTTGTACTTACCTATACAAATAAAATGATTTGATTTGAATACTTAGTATACTATATTATCCTTATCTTCTATAATTATATTGATAAGGACAAATAGTCTAAGGACGTAACAGAGACAATACAAAAGAAGGAAAGGGAGACAGCGTCGTGGATGGGAAGACGATATTAAAAAAATAGCGGGACACACTTGGAAAAGACAAGCGCAGAATTGCATTCGATGGGGAATTCTAGCGGAGGCTTAAGCTGTAATCTTTGCGTAAGTACCGGTGTCGAACAATTAAATAAGATTAAGGCTATTATTATATTATACTATGTGGAATGCTCCGAGGAACTGTTCGGATTGATCCCTGCTGCCTCGTGACGTAATCGTTCCACGCGACAGCAGTTCCATCCCCATCATCTAGATGGTTGGCAGTCCACTACTGTGCGTTTCTCTAGAAACAAAACTGTGGAATGAATAATAATAATAATAAATTTATTTGCACAAACGTGTATACATTCACGAATACTTAAATATCGTGTACATGCAAGATCACAAAGAAATAGAAGTTTCAACATGTTTGCCATGAGCCCTAGCATGCAATATTTGAATTCTAAAATGATATTACATAAAACATATTAATTTAAATGAATAAAGAACAAAATAAATAAATAAAATTCATTTCGTAGATTCTGTTAAAAAATCATTTACATTATAGTAAACTGTCGCCTGCAGTATTTCCGGACCAATACGACCTTCAAAATAATATTGGGCATTTCTATAAAATCCTCAGTAGCAGGTCCGAATTAATTTCGCATAGGTATGTCCTACGCGAAATCCACACCAGTACCAGCCAAAAAGAATTTCCTTGAAGTTGTTTAAAACCATGTAAGTAGCAATTTTTACACGGTATGGTCACCAACAATGGAAGACGTTACAATGTACAGTATTCAAATCGGTTTTCACTTGAGCAACGACAATGGCGGTTACGGTCTATGACCATAGAGGTACAGACTTATGGTGCAATCGTTTTTACCATAGAACTAAGTTGGTAAGGTGTTTTTTTTATAGAAATTTACTTAATAGTAGTAGTTGTAGGGCGCGAGCCTATTGCCTTTTACCGGCCATAATTCCTAACATATTCCTATAGCATGATCGTCTACATAGTTACAAAATACCCCGTAAAAAATATAATTAATTATCAAAGCCAAACATTTTGTCAGCTGTCATGTTAGGGAACCAGATTATTTAACAGAAAGGCCTACGTACCTATTTTACCTAATAATTGTTACTTTATTAGTTTTTCTATTTTTCATTCATAAAATGTTGTTGGGGTATGTGAATGGACTCGTTATAAGGCCCCATTTAACCTCCTCTCGGCTTTACGGGTAGTTTTGTAACACCCTGTATAGATCTATCTACATAATACTGTAATGCCTTGAATCCCTCACGCAAACGTTCGGTATAGACGCAGGTCAAGCTATCCAAAACTGACAAATTTTCCCAAATGAAAATGAACCTTAATTTATGTTGTATTAAAGTTGCAGATCTATCAAAAAAAATTGACAGATCACGGTGGCCTGATGAGCTAGCCTCTGTACTACATTGTCACCTGCAAATGTTCTCAGGATAATGATTGTGTGTGTCCTGTTATAACCTATGATCGATGCGATGTCGAATAAAAGCCATAAGTTCTATGCCTTTGCCGGTCGTTCATTAATCACGTGTTGTTTTGTAGCAACTTTTTAATCCACCGGGAACCGCTGGATTAAAAAGTTTAAAAAGAATTTATTTTTTTCGGGTGGGGAAATGCTCCTTATGCATGCCCGCTCGGGGATACGGGACGGTTATGTCAGGCTCTCCGGCCAGGTGGCCAGTATACCGACTAAAACCGCCACCACTACCACCTTCCGCATAGTGGTGGGACCACGGGAATAGCTCTCATATGATCCGCGATCCCACCGCGGACGTCCATTGATGGACCCTCCCGGAGGGACAAGTGTAAAAGGCGAACTCGTACCTAAAATCTGTACCTATCTGTATAATTATTTATTATAGAAATCGGTTTAGAAATCACGCGTTCAACAATAAAATAAATAGGTAACTACACTTTAAGTTTACGAACGAACGAAACGTTTTAAGTCTACTTTTATTATGTGTACCGCTGAAATGTGGAATGAGCTTCCTGAGTGGGTCTTACCCGATAAGAAACACAACACAGATCAAAGCAGTGTTATTTCACTTTGATTTTCTGTAAGTCGGAGGTACTTCCCCAGTCGGGCAGCTCCAATTTGAGTGGAATTACTCACCTTGCTACCTCTCTTAAATGGTGCACCTAGTTCTAATTGGCTAAAATTAAATGTAGCCATAACATATATACTTTACAGCGTTACTACGGTTCTTAAATATTGTGAATGGACTCGATATAAGGCCCCATTTAACCTCCTCTCGGCTTTACGGGTAGTTTTGTAACATCCTTTATAATTGCAATATATACAGCTCATAAAGGTTGGTGCATATGTGACGTCATTTGGGTTGACACGGGACTACAGGGCTCGCCCTAAGTGGGTCATGAACTATATAAAATGTGGTTTATTACGCCTCATTTCACTTGTATACTGTAGAAGACGCGGACCATAAAAATATTTTTGAAGAAGACTACGAGTTTAGCTAATTCGTGTTGTATTTTTAAGAGCATAGGGTTTCTTTTTTCCTAACCTGTTTGCCCTACATTTTATTCGAAAAAAAAAATGTCTATGGATTTGGTAGTTAAATATACCATACAGCAAAGATTTAAATCATTAGATGCCCTACCGCGTCAAATAATGTCACGTTTCCGTACGTAAACTGGTTGACATCGGAAGTACCTATCGAATCTGTTATTGTCTCGTTCACTCATACTGAATATCGCACACTGTCGTTCGCTGTTTCTAATACGGAATGTGTGCATTCACTCATCTCTATATGGACACGTTTTCGAGCGGTATAAGTACGGTGAGGGAAAATCTAATAATTTCATTAATTGCCTTATAGTCATAAGATTATTATGACCACTCACCAAAAGATTCATACGAGATGTGCTTTTTTTCTAAGTAAGTAGGAACGTAACATTTATGTTACGATAAATCTGATTAATTGAAAATTATTAATATTTTTACAAAATTATTAATAATAACCACATGTTTTGGTAAATGTGAATAAACGATCGAAATTTATTACTTTTAGTTTTTGAATATATAAAAAAAAAATATAACAACCTAACCTGGCCTAAGTACGACTTTTAATTTTATTTAGTTTTTATAATTAATTGCATATTGGAGCTCAATAATGTAATTGACCACAACGCGTTGTGAGCTGTTTTTGGTCCTTGAGCGTTACTTATGTACATTTATCACTTTAACCTCGACTTTCGGTAATTATTAATAATAATAAATAATTATTAATAATCTTCAATTATTCACTCTTACCGTAACATATATATACTTATTCGTTACTGAGAGATCCTATGTTAAAATTGACGACACGTTTGGAGCAACGGCTGAGCGATCGGCTTCTGCGTCACGGGTTGTGGGTTCGATCCCCACACGAAACAAATATTTTGTATGATCTACAGGTAGTTGTTCCGGGTCTGGGTGTTTGTGTATGTGAAAGTTTGTGTTTGTAAACGTACCCACGCGGCAACGATACAGGACAACATCGTAGTGTGGAGCAACATTAAAAAAAAATACTTAAAAAAAGTCTTGTCAGATTGAAAACTACCTACTACATTAGGTACGACTTCTGTGATTTAGAATCGAACTGCTGATCATGAGGTCGTGGGTTCGATTCCCACAAGACACAAATAAATTTACATAAGTGTTAGTAGTATCTTTTTGTATTTTTTGGAATTTTCCATGCTAAAATTTTAAAGTTATTTAAGTGTTTGTGTTTGTCTGGGTGTTTCTTAAATATGATAAGTTGGTATTTATTTACAAAAGAAAGTAGGTATATAAGTATCATATCCATTGTCTAGTAGCCATACCTAGAACAAGCTCTGCTTAGTTTGCTTATATTGGTGTTTAAATGTCCCATATATTTGTTACTTATTTATTAGTCTAGGCCTAGTCACTCTCCCTCCTTAGTCGCTCACTCTTGACAGAGTGGTCGTGGTTGATGACGCTGCATTTTTATTGGTTAAAGCAGCCATCGCGATGCGCCTCCACTTGCTGTCACTCTAGTACGCATTAAACAGAAGAGAGGCCATTTCATATTTTTTATTGAAAAACAATCAAAATGACAATTTCGATCAGATGCAGGATGTAACCACGGAATCCCGGAAGTTAGTAATTCCCGCGTATCTCGTGGCCACATTGCGGTTAGTCCATAATGCTCGTATCCCAATCAACATGAGCATGGAGCGTGGCGATGGGAGCCGTATCTGATGGCTGCAATACAATATTTTGGTAATTCACTCCCAAAAAATATAATTATTGATAATAAAAACAATAATTATCTTTTTGTATATTTTTGGCATTTTCCATGCTAAGATTTTAAAGTTATTTAGAAAAGGAAAAATTCGACCGCGGGCAGTACCTAACCAGAAGACGCAGGTTCGAATCCTGCCCGCGGTCGAATTTTTCCTTTTCTAAATAACTTTAAAAACAATAATTATCAAAATCGGACATAGTTATGTATTATTGAAAACTATTTAAAGACAAGAAGATTAAAAAAAAAACTGAAATCTGAAGAAGCGAGCGTGATCGTGAGCGTAGGTTCGAATTTCGAGACACTTTTGTTAAATGAATTGGCTTAGCCCGTATTACTTCGCAATAGCGATGGATTTTGTAGTTCAACTGTATAGCTTTACATGTTGACATGTACCTACCTACTTGTGTGTATGAAGTACTTACCTACCTAAAACATCCGGTAGATATTATACTTAAAGAAAGTCTTGGCAGTTTTTAAAGAACATTGTCATTTGCCTGTGCGGTTTCCTCTTTACGGTAAATATTTTTCACTCTATACAAAGCTAAGTAGCAAAACCTGTAAGCTGTTATTTGCACATCCTTTAACATCGGCTGACTTCCTGCTTTATAAAACAGATGTTGAAGTCAATACCTGAAAAAAAAAAGAAAGTGTTACGGACGTTTCGAAGCCACAAAATTGTGAATCACGGAAGTGACATATGGTAGGCGCTGTTTTCATGGACGTACCTGCCCCGGTAGGGCCATAATGTGCACGAAGGGTCACCGAGTTTGTTAAACCTTTTTTTTAATCACACTATCACACTAATATTATAAAGGCGAAAGTTTGTGAGTGTGTATGTTTGTTACTTCTTCACGTCTAAACGGCTGGAGCGATTTTAATAAAATTTGGTATGGAGTTAGCTGACACCCTGGCTTAACACATAGACTACGTTTTACTGCAGGAAAATACACAATTTATTTGCCCTAATAAACCGCGGGTAACACCGCGGGGCACAGCTAGATTATGCATATTTCCTTTGTTTTTTTTTTAATCTGTATAAAATTATAAGTTTCATTACTTTATTAAGTAAGTGCGACTGCTACGCTAGAGAGCTAGATGAATCCCAGGTCCAGAAGTGTTAACTTATTGGTATTGTTATTTTTCTATAAAAATCTCACTACCAGCTCGGAGTTCATATCCGGTTAAAGGCAATAGGCTCGCCCTATTATGTGAGAGCTTAACATACCGGTGAACTTTGGGTATTACTGTAGGTATACCCATGCCTAACTTCGGGGAATACTGGCGTAATATGTTATGAATAATACACGAAGAAGTTACATAATGAAGGTAGACAAATAAACGTTTGAATGAGCTTTTAAAATTAGGACAGTGATAGCCGCTGTTGTCATGGCCACGCTGCGGTGTGGCCATAATGTACCAATCATCAGGTGCAGTAAGCGTGATGTTGGACTGTGCTCCATAAACAATCTGCCATGGAGTTAGGAATAGGTTTTGACGACCTCTGTGGTCTAGCGGTTCGAGTGCCGGACTGCTGATCATGGGTTCGTGGGTTCGATTCCCATAGGACACAAATATTTGTGTGGATGAAACATGAGTATTTGTGTTTGTCTGGGTGTTTTAGTATGTATTTACAAAAAAAAAAGTATATATGTATTATATCCATTGTCTAGTACCCATAGTACAAGCTCTGCTTAGTTTGGGACTAGATGGTGCTGTGTAAAATGTCCCAAAAATATTATATTATATTATAGGTTTAGAATGAGAATTATATCAGTTTATGGGAAACTTTAGAAACTAACTGTAAATTAAGAAAGAGTATATTCTTAATACCTATTATAAAACTGAAGAGTTTGTTTGTTTGGTTGAACACGCTAATCTCAGGAACTACTGGTTCGAATTGAAAAGTTATTTTTGTGATGGATAGGCCATTTATCGAGGAAGGTTATAGTCTATCACGTATACTATCAGGCTCTGCCTAACCTTTAAGGGAATATAGGCGAGATGGTAACTGTAAACATGTGTATTTTAAAGTTATTTAGAGAAGGAACGTTTCGATCGCGGGCAGGATTCGTACCTGCGTGTTCTGGTTAGGTACACGAGACGCTATGAACGCTAAGCCACTGCGTGTCTCACCCACCATGACGAATTTTACCTTCACATTCAGAATTTACGTCTTTATGGTGACGTCAGTAACACCTATAAAAAACAAGTTTTTGCTTTTCAACCGACATCACTTACTTTATAGTTATTTCAATGTCGAACGATGCCACCTTACCTACTAACTATCTTTTTATATACCTAACCAGAAGACGCAGGTTCGAATCCTGCCCGCGATCGAATTTTTCCTTCACTAAATAATATTGATTTCTGACATTTACGCGAATATTATACATTGAAATAAAACGACTTTTTACGGATTTTATCGCGTATATTGATATTATTAATCCGTGACCATGGACGCTGTAAAGGGTCCGAAACGTCGGGATTAATAATATCAATATGTATACGCGATAAAATCCGTAAAAAGTAGTTTTATTTCACTAAATAACTTTAAAATCTTAGCATGGAAAATGGCAAAAAATACAAAAAGATAATTGTGTATTTTAGCTCAAAATCCATAACCTCATACTTCAATAAGGTTTTCAACCATAAACTCACGCGCCTTAAAAACACAATAACAATAACGCATAGAGCTGCGCGTGAGTCGATCACAATTCAACAGGTCGTTGACCCCACTAATATGGCTAACGACTCGTGAATGGGGTACTATGTATTTTAGATGTGTTTTTTTTATTTCTACCGTCTTGTCTTTATATTCGGTGGCGTGTGACTAATATAGGTTTTATGACTATAGTTAGCTGACGTAAGTTGTTATATGTCAATCTTGGGATAGGAGAATTTGAATACAATACGGGTAGGAAGCAGTGATAGCCTAGTGGTATGACCATTGGAGTGCCAAGTCTCGAGTTGGAATCCGAGGCACGCACCTCTGACTTTTCGAAATCATGTGCATATTAATAATTAATTATCACTTGCTTTATGATGAAGGAAAACATCGTGAGGAAACCTGCATGCCTTAGAGATTATCTCGACGGTGTGTGAAGTCTGCCAACCCGCATTAGGCCAGCGTGGTCGACTATAGCGTAATCCCTCTCATTATGTGAGAGGAGACCCGTGCCCAGCAGTGGGACAGTATATAGGTTTATGATGATGGCGGGTCGGTAGCTATGATGATTTTAGGAGCAACTTATATCAGCTTTAAAGATTTGACTCATTACGTCTAACGGTTTTGCTATTTCCGTTTTTTATAACGTTTATTTATTTTTTAATATTTAATTATATTTTTGGACAACTTTATACAGCACCGTCTAGTCCCAAACTAAGCAGAGCTTGTACTATGGGTACTAGACAATGCATAGAATACTTATAATACTCCAATAATGCAGGATTAGGGAATCGAATCCACGATGGCTCGCTCGGAAACCGTGCTTGTGACCACCAGACCAATAAGGCATTTTAGTTTTAATTGTCACTGAACAATACGTCATCTTGAAATAAAATTTTAGAAATGAGAAATCTTTTTTTTTTCTTTTTCTTTTTTTTTTGCGAAAGAACTATGCAAGAATCGTAGCAAGTGGCGTTCTTTAGTTTCTGCCTACCCCTATGGGAAAAAGGCGTGAGTGTATGTATGTATGTATGTAGAAATCTTTTTCGAGGACAACCTTACCTCATTTCTCGTTTGTTTTTTCATATCCTAAGAAGATTTCCAGTTTTCAGAATGTAATATTACACGCATCATTTCTTTTTATTGACCAGATTTACTGGTAGACCCAGTTTGTGCGTAAATGTACCGTCAAATTTTTAGCCTACATTTTTTTAAATATACCCTAATACATCCTATTCACTAAGCGACTAATATTGCGCTATTTTGAGTCCCTTATAGTTTTAATGTTGCGTAACTTCAACGTCATCCATCCTCAACCCATATAATGTCCCACTGCTGGGCACGGGTCTCCTTTCTTATTGAGAGGGATAAGGCTATAGTCCACCACGCTGGCCTAGTGCGTGTTGGCAGACTTCACAAACCGTCGAGAAAAATCTCTAAGCTATGCAGGTTTCCTCACGATGTTTTCCTTCACCGGTCATGGTCAACATTACATTTTAACTGATTGTAATCATTTTTCTGTTTTCTATCGAATTATTGTCTCTCTAATTTGTATCTTATACGAGTTATTAATACTTTTTGATTTCTGTATTACGTCGAGCAACGGAGCAACTTTTAGTCGCCTAGTGGATAGAATGCTTTATTTGCTCGTGTCCCCAAAAACCTGCTTTTCCAACATTTTCTTTGTAATCAGTGTCATTTCATGGTTCTTGATGCGTTCACAGCTCAATGACCAATTTTACTTGAACATTTAAAAAATATTTTTGGCTGTAACTGAGTCGCATAAAATTGATCCCTCGCAGATAAAATGACAATTGAGGTAATTAATGAATACAATTAAATAGTCAGTGTTATTGTGTTTTTAATTAATTTTCTTTTTGACTTTTCAGAAAAGAAAAGTAATGAATACAATTAATGTAGCTAATCTCAGCGCACCTTTAAAACGCTTGTATATATTTCTTATTTATTGACCTGACGATATTAATTATGAATTCTCGTTATACAAGATTATTTATGCCGTATATTCTCATCCCTATTACATGGGCCTTAAACATACCGGCAGACTGTGTGTGTACATTAATACGCCACTGCTTAACCCTTCGAGGAATACAGGAGTGATGGTATGTTATTTTAGAATTTTATAAAAAGATTTGGGGCTGTGATGTTTCCAAAATTAGACTGTGTTCAGCGGGTTTCGTTGATAATCCATCTGCATACTTCTTCAAAAGTATAATATTTATTAAAGTAAATCTATACATATGTTTTGGGGTGGTCGCTATGGTCGCGACCACACGGCATGCAAGGATTTGAGTGTTGCCGAACCTATTAACCTATTTCTGTTTCCCTCGTCATGAAAATCATTATTCTGTATCTGAAACTTTTTCAAGAAAGTAAATATTAAGAAATAACGGATTGACGCGACCTGCCTTTAAATTTAATGTTTTATTCTGTGATGACGAGTGCTCGTTTTGAAGTTGTAAATTTATACGGTATTCACTATTTTGTAACGGTTTATGACAAAGTCAAGTTTATAGTTTTATTATTATTTTTATAATGAAAGAGAAAGGTATTTATAATTTTGCGCGAAATTAATAATTTCATTTCGCGCAAATTATGAGATAACTGAGATCATCTTGCTTATTACGGTTTATGTATTGTTGTGTTATTGTAGTTTTATACTGTAATATATTTTTTACGATCGTATCGATGACATTTACGATAGTTTATTATACAGTAGTATATTTGTTACTATTACATGGAACCTGTATGAAAAAAAGCAATCCAAGAAATCCAAAAACCAAGGGGCGTGATGGTATATTATGTTGGGAATATTTTCATACAAAAATATCCTCCCTGTGTGGCGGATGATCCGAGAGTATTGCCCGTACTATGATAACAACGTTATAATTAAATGTAACGCTTAAACGAGTTTAAAAATACGCTTCATACACCTATTTTTTATTAGCAATGTTTATTTTGAACCAGTAACTGGATTAAGTTGTAACTTGTTTTGTAACCAGAATAATCTCCAGGACTGTTAGTTGAACGAGTGTTGAACATTATCGTATTGTGACCACCATCCTTTACTATATAGAAAAACAAGTGTAAGTAAGACACTACGATCGAGTGTAGATGTGTAAATAAGGGATTCTAGTTAAGTGTAATACATTTTTCTAAATATATATTTAATTAGGCATTGAGCCGTCAAATGATCTTGACAAAGTAATTTATTTATTTATTAACCAACTTATACTTGTGTTTAAATCATTTATTCCCAAAAAGACAATAAAGCCACTTACATGAGAATACAAAATAACATTTAGTTTAATTGCCAAGTCGATGGTCTCGAGTTCGAGAAATCTCGAGAAAACCAGGACACGCAATTATGACGTTTCGAAATCATGTGCGTATTGATTTTTATACCCCAGCTGAAATTGTTAATTTAGGTAAGAGTTATCCAGAAAAAATAATAAAAAAATTCTATCACATCTGGTTTAAGAAATATTTATTAACAAAGTAACAATCACTTTCATGATAACTATGTTCTCTCCATAGCATTGGTGAACCAAATGGAAGGTGGAAATATTTTTTTTACCACTTGAGTAAAACTATTCAACAGCTTTCGTATATGAGGCACTTTTTATCTTGGTTTGAAACATAAAATCCAAAATAATGAAGATATGCAGTTTTGAATGAATCTACAATGGGTCCTCTCTTTTTTGAAAATATAAACTGTCCATAAACGTAGCAACAATGATCAGAACTTCATTTACACTTTCCACTCTACGTTTTAATTCAATCCGAAACAAGATATTTATCGTTTGAGGCGAACTACTCAACATCTCAAACTAACGCCACAACGTAGGGTAGTTGGAAACAAATTGACTGCAGAAAGAAATTGTGATGTAATAGAATATATCTGCTAACACTTTTAGGTATAAGGAAGATAGGTTAATATATTTATAAACATTTCTTTCGGGGTATAAAAAAAAAGTTGACATTTGTAAACTAGTGTTATCACTCGTTTAAACGGTAAAGGAAAACATCGTGAGGAATCCTGCATGCCTTAGAGATTTTCTCGATGGCGTGTGAAGTCTGCCAACACGCATTAGGCCAGCGTATAAATAACATAATATAGCCTAAACCTTATTCTGTCAGAAGAGACCCGTTCCGAGCAGTGGGACAGTATGCGGGTTGATTTTTTTTATTTTTTTATTCTACTAAGGTAGCAAACAAGCATACGGCCCACCTGACGATAAGCGGTTACCGTAACCTATAGACGCTTGCAACACCAGGAGTATCACTTGCGCTTTGCCGACCCTGTATTGAAAGAGGAATAGTTGGGTTGGCAGTATAAGGGTCAAAGTCCCCCCACTGCCAACACAACGTTTCCTCGTGGAGCACTGAAAGCAAAGTTGATGATGAAGTAGTGATTAATTAGGGATTAAGATAAGACAACGTCTGATGGATCAGCTAGTTCATAATAATTATTTCTGTCTAGCAACACAGTAACACAAATTTATCTGGTATCTCTTCCACGTCAAAGTAAAACTAAACGCGAAATAAAAACAGCGCGGTTTTTGCTAACGCCAATTTCGTCCGACCCGTTTGTAACAAAAACGCACAACGGAATACCACTCCTGCGCTGTTCCCATCAAACGGGTGTCTATCGGATAATGATCGATACTTGTCCGCGATCTAAATAAAAACTATAGGCACTTAACGGGTCTTGTTTCTATATCGGCTCATAGTAATAAATACTGGTACAATTTGACATGAATCAGCGTGGTTTTTTCGTAAGGAATTGCGAATTTGATAATGTAGGATTCGCTCTCATCATAGGTTTTATTCTAACTGGACCTTTCCTCCGAGCATTTTCCCAATTATGTTTATCCTACTAATATTTTAAATGTGAAAGTTTGTGAAGATGGATGGATGGATGTGTGTTACTCTTTCACGCTAAAGTATTTTTTTCACGCGGACGAAGTCGCGGGCAGAAGTTATATATTTATTATTATTTAATTTATGGAACATTTAAATAACATAACATAACGTACCATCACGCCTGTATTCCCCGAAGGGTTAGGCAGAGGTGTACTAATGTACACCCGCATTTCGCCGGTATGTTTAGGTCCTATGTAATAGGGGGCGAGCCTATTGCCATTAACCAGGCACAAATCCAGCCTCCGAGCTGCTACTGAGAATTTCATAGAAAAACCCAATAACACTTTGCTCGACCCTGGGGATCGAACCCAGGACCTCTAGCGTAGCAGTCACGCTTAGGACCACTAGATTAATGAGGCAGTCAAATAAAGGAATATTTACGTATTGTTTTTTAAATGAAGGAAAACATCGTGAGGAAACCTGCATGCCTTGAGATTTTTCAGACCTCTGGTGTTGCAACCGTCTATAGGCTACGGTAACCGCTTACCATCAGGTGGGCCGTATGCTTGTTTGCCATCTTAGTAGCATAAAAAAAATGTAAGTACATGCACAACATTCTCAGACCAAACTAGACTAATATTTATGATGTCATATTTGTTTGAATTAAGTTATAAATCAGTTTCTATGACCACAAAACCTTAATAGGTGTTCATGTAATGTATTTAGTTCACACAATATAGTTTAATGTTGCCTATATATAGAATTCTGTTTATGCTCAATAGCACCGCCTTCGTTCGTTATATACGTTTTCTAGAACGCCTAGGTGCTTAAGGAGAAATAAATAGTACTAACCTAGTTAAAGTTGGGTTGTTAGGTAATCATTCTGAGACTCAAACCTAGCTGGACTGTAAATGAGACGAATGAAGTAAGTTAATGAAATATAAATTTTTTTACTAAGTTAAGATGATAAACAAGAATACGGGTCTAATAATTAATCTAAGAATAATTGTCATTTTGAGACCTCAGTTGTTCATCTGATATACCCGGTAATATTCGAACAAAATATACGGGCCCCCTGATGGTAAGTAGGATCCGCTGCTTCAGCAGTGGTGTCATTCGGGTGTTGTCATAAGACCCCGGTTGTCTTCGTCGTTAACTCAGGCTGAGGGCAGCCATTCCTCATAATAATATGACTAGTAATTTCCCTGGCTACATTGACTGTCAAACCAGAACACAATAATGTTTGTAAGTACAAAGGCCAGCACATCAAGCTACCACAATCTGTCAAATTTATTTGATTGATTTTCAACTTTAATACAAAACCATAAGGTTCATATTAAATTGGGAAAATTTGACAGTTTTGGATATGTTGACCTGCTGGCGTCTGTACATTAAGTGGTACCAGACAAACTCTGCAGCATGAGAAGAGCCTGGCTTTGCCTCTTGCCAGGGTATTTTAAACTTTAAAATGCCCTGAGTTAAATATCAAAACGTGTCACCGTTTTTACATGAATTTATTTCCGTTGCCCCAAGTCTGCCATTTTATAGTCTCAAAATCACTTTGACTGACTTTTTTGACAGTGTCTACGAAATCTGTCAGATCTTATGTCATTTAGTGACATTGGATGACCATTGCATGACATTTGATAAAGCATACTTGTGCCCCTGCAATTTCGTGTGCATTATTTTAATTTTAAAAGTGTGATATATTGTGTGAGTGACTAATAAATCTGAAATTATTATCACTTTTATTCATACCAGTCTGTCTTAGATTAAGGATTAGGCTACAGTCCTCCCCGCCCAGTATAAGATGTCAGGCTTTACCTACATGATTGTATGTTCATTCATTGCGAAATTAGCAGTCGTCGCACGCGCCGCATGCCGCCGACTTGTCACTATCTGTCAGCCGTTACCCATTGTCCAGCGCTTGGTGTCTGGCCCGGATTATCTATGTATGCAGAAAGAAAACTTAAGTCAGAAAGGCAGGTACTGACTCAGATTTTTGACGGCCATCATTAAGCCTAGAATTTCTTCTAGGAATTCAAATACTGGTTGATTGATGCCTAATTGTATCGCATAACTAAACGATTTAGTTTGTGGAAACACTGGGATCACGTCGGAGTCACCAGTGTGGAAACACTGGCATCTCGTCGGGGTCTCCAGTGTGGAGAAGCGAGGTGTATTGCCCCTCCAACGAAAAGGGAGGATCCTCCAACCAGGCGGGTGTTGTGCCTGGCGGGCCACGGCCCGACGGTTGATGTCGGGCGGTTGTATATATGCAACTTTGCGTTGCGATTGTTGCTTGCGCGATTCAGGCCTTCGTAGTTCTATGTAGCGCGGTAAATGTCGCTACAAGTTTAAGCCGTACGAAGATGATCAGCCATACAGAAAGCGCTGAATTATGAGAACAAATGACGGCGTGGTCGAATTGTATACTCGTTTGTAATAAAATAAAATTGAAATGTCTGTTTGTAATTCCAAATTAACAGCTTTTCACTAAATGCATAATGAAAGTTACATATAATAATGGTACTTACATAAAAAAAACTATTTTTAAAGTTTTGGTCTGTTTGTCTGGCTAATCTCTGAAACGGCTGGACCGATTTTAACGGGACTTTCACTGGCAGATAGCTGATGTTATAAGGAGTAATATAAGCTACTTTTAAGTTTGAAAAAAAAATTAGTTTCGCGATCACACATATCGGCCCGTACGAAGCCGGGGCGGGCCGCTAGTTTGTAATATAACGGAAAATAGCAATCCCTTCGTTTATTAAAAAATAAAAGGTTTAACCTTTTGACCGCCACGGACGTGTATAGACGTCAAATGAAAACTTGCTCACGACGCCAACGACGGCATGGCACGTCAAAAATACCACTTTTTTTTGCTCAAAATACCTATACAATTTTTTTTTGTTTTTTTTTAAGTTAATATGAGATACTAGAATTTGTCTCTTGGCGTAGAGAACACGGATTTTCGTTATTGACGTGGCGGTCAAAAAGTATCTGCATCCAGACGCGGAACAACTACCTGTAGGCCATACATTTATTTGTATCGGATGGGAACGAGACTGGTGATGCAGAAGTGGATCAACTGGAAGTGGATATAAGTGACTTAACTATTGTGATACCACATTGTGGAGACCGTTCTCAGATTCCAAGGGTTCATCCATATTTTTTCTCAAGCTTACCTAACTATTAAGTTACTCAGTAACATTTTTTATTCTGTAATTTTTTACTCACAACTGTTCACGTTCTTTCGTGACAACCCAATCACTTACTTATAATGCCGGCCAAGTGCAAGTCGGTATCGCGCACGAAGGGTTCCTTACCAGAACCCCCCATAAATATTTATTTTATTTTAATTTAACTATGTATTTATTTTTAAAGTGAATATACAACTAAATATTCTGTGAATATTTCAAGCGTCTGCCTGTTGCCGTTATTAATATCGAGCAAAAAATCATGTTTGTTGTATGGGAGCCCCCTTTGAATTTTATTGTTTTTAGTATTTTTTTTTATTAATAGGGGCAACAGAAATACATCATTTGTGACAATGTCAACTGTCTAGCTATCACGGTTCATGAGATACAGCCTGGTGACAGATGGACGGACGGACGGACAGCGGAGTCTTACCCTGTGAACCCTAAAAAAGCTTACCTACTTAAATAGGCGTTACTTAGAAAAGCACAATCGTTTAACTTTTTTAGTGTCTATAGTGAATAATATCCTTTTAAATTGTTGCTAAGTTTATGAATAGCGGAATATTATTTCAGAGTCTACGTCCACACATTTTTTTAATACAACATCGTGTTTTTTTTAAATTATGCCTTGCATTGCGGAGGTGAGACATTTAGTCACCGTTATCCTCCAACCTATAAGAATTAGTATCAGTATTTGCCTTCAAATTCAAAATCAAAGACAAAATGAATTATTCTAGATAGACGTCATTTTTACATTTTAGACAGAACCCAATACGTCTGCCCTCTAAAATATCAGGTGTCTAAGGTGTCAGGTCAAGCTATCCCGAACTGTCAAATTTCCCCAATTGAACATGAACCTTATTATTTTCTATTAAAGTTGAAAATCTATCAAATTTGACAGGTTGGGGTAGCTTGATGTGCTGGCGTCTGTACTTTTTAGTAGGTACTATAAAGTATCAAGACTGAAAATAACTAGAATAGTCGTTAACGTTACATTTTTTCTTTCAGGTAAGGCGTTCTACAAACTGTACCATTTTGCGGCAGGTATTATTAAGTTGCTTTTTTTTTTTGCATGAAGACAAAATTCTTGTACCTAAACAGTTTACAGGGTATAAATAGTACCTACAAGAATACATTTTTTTTACATGTAACTACATGTAACCTCGTTTGTGTCCCACTATTGGGGCAACGGCTTTTTTTGGTGCAGAACATTCTTATGGCTCGTCTGCCACCTGAAGACGTGGCAGGGTATTTTGGACTCATACCGAAATACCCTGACTGACCCTGACTTCAGACTGCCTCATTAGTCTAGTGCTCCTAAGCGCGACTGCTACGCTAGAAGTCCTGGGTTCGATCCCCAGGTCGAGCAAAGTGTTATTGGGTTTTTCTATGAAATTCTCAGTAGCAGCTCGGAGTCTAGATTTTGCCCGGTTAATGTCAATAGGCTCGCCCCGTTTACATGGGACCTAAACATACCGGCGAAATGTGGGTGTACATTAGTACACCTCTGCCTAACCCTTCGAGGAATCCAGGCGTGATGGTATGTATACTGACTAAAAAGCGGTTGCCTTTCCTTGCTCTCTCTCTTCTCTTCTCTCTCTATTTTCTGTCTTTTTCTTTATAAATTTTGTAACCATTAAAAATTGTTTCCAGAGTAAGTGAATATTCAATAGAACCTACATTTTTCTGTACACATATATATCAGTAAGCGTTTTTACAATTGAATAATAACTTTTTTATTAATTAAAGTCTAGTTCTGGACCTTATAATGTCCATAACTTGTGCGTGAGTCATTGCCATGGGACTAATCCTAAAAATCGCCTCATTGCAAGAAATGTCACTATTCTATTAGTAGGTAAAGCACTAAATTTAAATGGATGCCCACACTTGAATGTAAACATAACATTCTAATATTTAAGGTGACTCCACTAAGTGCTTCGAAGGTGACATCGATATTATTGTTTCCCAACACTAGTTGCCTAGCAACGTGTCGCTATGTGTGTGCAAGGACGTGATTGTAGGCGAACCACAGTGGAGATTGTTCAGTAAATCAAGTATGATTTTTCCATGATTATGGAGCTACTAGGTACAGTAATCTCGATACATGTAGCTACATCACTTCGAAATACAAGTCGTAGGTTGAGGAGGATACAGGAGTGCCAAACGGGTGATTAAAAGCATTTTCAGAATTATTTATGTATGGAAAACGATTGTGTGGTCGCCGAGGAACTAAAATCGGCAAACAACATTTTTCCAGAGCCGTTAACGGTAACTATCGTTCGCTTATGTCCTGACAGAGCTACAGTGATTTTAATTCGTTCAGGTACTTAGATTATTAAATAACTCATTCTAATTAAATGGTCACCTCATTGCTCTAACAACTTCTTCTCGAATATATTCTGCAGTGTCTTTTAGAATCGGCACAAAGAGCTATAATTAGAATCTAACAGATTCAGAAAACTTACTAGGAATAATTCAAATTTTTTTGAAAAATACTTATTTCAAGTACAAAACAGACTTGAGTCTATATTTCTATTTCACTATGCCTGCTACCGTCGCCGTGTGAATTAGTTTTGGTAAAAAAAGTTGTAGCTAAATGGAATTGATGATTTTATTCAATGGCTTTTTGTATACAGTCAATGGCTGTCAAAAAAACAGTAAACGCTTTTAGAATCTCAAATGGCTTTCGTCTAAATAGTCAAACTGTATATTTAGACAATTTCAATTCTTTTGCTGGCTTATATGGACGTTAAGATCTGAATTTGCTTTGGTATATTTGCATTTTAGTTTTTATACAGCGTGTAAAAATTGGAATACTTTTATTTGTTTATGTGTGTAGTCGTATTACACACGCACACATAAACACTGTCTTTAGGGAGGATAAAGATAGAATATAAACCATTTATTTTTATTATATTAGTTTTTATTCACTGTATTATTTACATTATAAGTAAATAGCGATCCAACCCTTGCTTCGCAATTAAATTATAGCCTTATCTTCTTAAATAATCACTCTTTCTATTTCTGAAGCTGTATGAAAATCGGTACAGTAGTTTCCGATATTAGCCCAAACAAACACAAACGCAGCGATGGCGACTTTGTTTTTAAAGTAATGATTACACCTTGTGCTGTTATTACTAGTGAATATAAAAAAAAACCTGCTTCCCTTGGTCACGTCATAACTTGAACGACTTTACCGATTTCATTCAGCTTTTTCACATAAAAATAAAATTAAGAAAGTTGCGGGAATTTTAGAAAACTTTGCGACTAGTTACATTTAATTTTTATCCAGATAAAGTCGCGGACAGAAGCTAGTAATGCAATAAAATCCTTAAAACGTAGTTTTATTTAAATGTATAAATTACTAGCTGACCCCGCAAACGTTGTTTTACCATAAAAAAAATAATTTAGGGGTATGAAAAATAGATGTTGGCCTATTCTCAGACCTCCCCGATAAGCACAAAAAATTTCATCAAAATCGGTCAAGCCGTTTCGGAGGAGTATGGCAACGAAAACTGTGACACGAGAATTTTATATATTAGAAAGATTAGCGTAGATAAAATTCAAGATTCTCAACTATTTTTCGATTTCGATGGAATTCGATGGAATTATTTCTAGTGAAAGCCGAAACATTCTGTTCCAAATATTTCGTTCCAGTAATAAATTAGTGAGGTAAATTATTGTGAAACAGTTACGTAAAATTCTTTATGTACATTTAAATTTTATTAGGATTCATATTAAAATTTCGAACTGAGAAATTTGTCGGCAGCAACTGATTTTCCTTAAAAGATATTGTTGTCAGCTTCCAGCTCAATGAGACTAATTTTAGAAAACTAGCGAATGCTATCGGGCATCCACAACCCAAATTCTGGTTAATACCTTTTTTATAGCATAGAAAATCCTCATGAATTATTGGCCTGGGGAGGTGACTGACTCGTGCCAACTAAAAACCTTCACATGCCCTATCTTATCTACTATAGGGGTCTGCATAGCCAGCAACACTTCTACCAAATGTGCTCTCTACCACACATAGTAGGCGGCGGCACAGATCTGTCTCCGGCGTTGCTGATGTCCATGGGCGGCGGTGACCACTTACCATCAGATGGGCCGCTTGCTCGTCTGCCACTGAAAGCAATAAAAATAATGTGATCTGTTGTATTGTCCCCAGCATGGTACATTCCTTACTCTTCAAAGACTTGGTTCATGAAGGCGGCTGTGCACTAAGAGGAAGGAACCTGTAATCTTCTAGCTTCAGGTACCTATCCGTTGCCAAGATGACGCATCCGTTTCGTCGCCAGGACGTTACCAACACACAATATGTGCTGCATTGTTTCCTTAAATTCACTACAAGCTCTACAATCATTATTCAAAGCCAGCTTCATTTTATGGAGCGTGTCATTGATTGCTATGAGAGCTCGATGATAGCTCGAGCTTTTAACCCTTTTGTTATTGAAGCTGAATTTAGAAACTCGTGTGTTTCTGCTGCCGAAAAGTACCTACGACACTTGTGGTACTAATACCACAAGTGTCGTGGCCACAGTCATGGCCATGGAATCCATGGTTGTCAGGCTTTTATCACTTACCATTGTCATAGGTGTTCGTAATGCTGAGTATTTTCCGATGTAGAAAGGCACTTGTGTGCTATGGTCACCCATCCATAAACTAACTTCGGAAAGAGCACAGTACTATAGAACGATATCGTTATTTTATAGCCACGAGTACATCTTTTAAAAAAATGGAACGTTTGAGTGAAGAAATTTGTTGGAGCTTGACAGAAATTTGTTGGAGTTGGAGCTTGACTGGATTCATTTCCAAATATCCTATCCTATCCGTGAGGATGGATGGATGGATGTTTGTTACTCTTTCACGCTAAAACTACTGAACGGATTTTGATGAAACTTTACAGTATTATTATTTATACATCAGAAGAACATATAGGCTTTAATTTATAACTAATTTAGTTAATTAGCCAAATTACAACGATAAATAAAAGTAACTTTCCACGCGGACGAAGTCGCGGTTAGAAGCTAGAAACCTAAAAATCTCACGGTTTTCGAGAATATTCCTCACTTATCTTGAAGTAGGTACCTCAATACAGCCATACAAAACTGACTGCTACCTAATTAAAGTCATACAACTATGACCTTGTCAACTCTATTCAACGTACAAACAATCGGACGGACAGACTATGGGAATAAAGCCTCATTTGTCAACCACACAATACCCCATTGGACTTGGAGGTAGTTGCAACATGAATATTCAACGGGAAATACCTGCGTAGCTTCACGCTCTTTATGGTAGGAGGTGGGCAGAATTCCAAACTTTGGGCCTACTAATCTCTTTTCCGGAGGTACATTACTGCATCTGTATACAGGATGGAATTTAAATAATGCCACCTGGAGGGAAAGTACTCTTAATACTATATAAAGTCAATTTTACTCAAAGGAAACATTCCCTTATTTTTGAAAATCTCTGGGGTTAAAAAAGCAACATAAGATACCATCACTCCAGTATTTCCCGAAAGGCAGAGGTGAACTTTTTTATACCACTATGGTAGCAAACAAGCCTTAGTATACAGCCCACATAATTTTAAGCGGTTACTGTAGCCTATAGAAGCTTGTGACACCTGGGGTATCACTTGCGCGTTGCTGATCCTGTAAAACGAAAGAGGAATAGTTGTACTGTAGTTGGCAGTATAAGGATCAAAGTTCCCGCCACGTTCCCTCGCTCAAACACTTATGTTGTCACATAGATATTTGTGTCCTTTGGGAATTGAACCCACGACCTCATGATCTGCAGTCCGACTCTCGAACCTCCATACCACAGAACGTTTGTGGTTTCAGTCTGTTAAAATAAACAAAAGGAAAAAAAAAATCTGTTTCTATAAACTCAAATAGTTACTAAAGAATTCCGTTTGTACGCTGAAGAATCTCCTTAACCTATAGCAATTCTCTTAATAGTAACTATCACCCGTATTTTCACTTTTGATTTCTTAGTACCATTAATTAGCAGGCGTTATGTTTGCAGACATCTCAATGGTAGCCATTAGACAGGAGACAGTAATGGGAATGGTTTGTTTTCAAGCTTTGTTTTATTCTCGACGGTATTATTTAATTTATCTTTGTTTGGTATGTTTGTACCGTTCTTTGCTATTTTGTCCTCAAACAATAGGTCTTCAGAAGTCAATAGGGCTCCGAGATCAGCAGCTGGACAATAAATGGGCGAAGATGATGAATAAATACTTTTTTTAATGCTTGAGAGCAAGGGTCTCTTCTTACGTGTCATGCGTACGCTCATGAGTGGGGTTAGGCTGTTTATAGTCCACCACGGTCTAGCTAATGCGGGCTGGTAGACTTCACACGCCATCGAGAAAATATCTCAAACGTGTGCTGTGCTGTGCTGGTGCTGTGTTTCTTCATTCGTCGTGTTTTACTTTACCATGCAATAATATAGCAAATTTTCACACTTATATTGATATTAGATGTTGCTCGCGGTTTCACTCACATCCCTAATTATTTTTTGAGATAAACGGTAACATATATCCTTTTCCAAGGCCTAATCTATCACTGTACCAAATTTCATCAAAACCGGTTCCGTGGTTTAGATGTAAAAGGGTAACACAAAAACAAAGTTACTATTAGCAGGGAGGGAGGGATCACTACGTTTCAGATCCTTTACAGCATCCATGGTCATCGCAGAATGTTATAAACACCATTAGTAAACTTTGCTAAAGTAACTTTTCTACAAACTCTAATTAAATACACTGTTCTACATAATAATTTCCCACAACAAACATAATTTAATCAACAAGACAAGAGATTTGTATGAACGTTCATTGTTATAATGTTGGTGTATCTAATTACAGCTTCGTATATAGTTACTAATTATTCGGATTGTATCTACATATGAGTTCGCACCTTTACTTGAAAGGTACGTGGGAACAATGTATCGTTGTATCTATATGCACAACGTTTTAACATATTCATCTACGAAAATGGGTGGTTAGGATTCCTGTGACTCATTGCTGACTCATAACAAATGAATGTTCGATTTTGGAGTCTCTCTGAGGAACAGAATTCGCAATGAAGTTATCAGAGAAACAAAGTAACCGATATAGCTGAAAAGGTTAGCACGCTGAAGTGGCAATGGGCCGTCACGTCTCTAGGAGAACTGGCAACAATTCGAGCAAACGAGTTCATAAATGGAGACCGCGTCTAGGCAAGCGTAGTGTGACGACTTGGGGAAGACAACTGCAAGTGATTAGATGTAAATAACTGAAGATCGAAAAAGGGCAACATCCAGTAGTGGACGAATACTGGCTGATGATGATGATGTTTGAATGCGCATTGTTGTACTGATGTACTTATAATATGTCAAGGAAACAATAGAAAATTAAAGAGTGAAACAATAGAAAATTCACTTAATAGAATATGATTATAATTAGGAATTTATACAAAAATACTCTACCATTTTATCGAATTATAATAATAGTTGTCATCTTTGTCTCCGCTTTTCCCTTACCGTGTAAATTTTAAAATCACAATTGCCGCTGTCGATTCTAGCAATAGATGACCTCGTAGTAAAACAAAAAAATGTCGAAACGTCGGGATTAATAATATCAATATACGCGATAAAATCCGTAAAAAGTAGTTTTATTTCAATGTATAATATTCGCGTAAATGTCAGAAATCAAAACAAAAAAATGTTAACAATTATTCTAGAAAAAATATTTTCTTAACAACGATTGCGTTCACAAACTTTCCTATTGAGCAGCCTACCTTCATCGTAGGAAGGTTTTGCAGGCAGGAGGGTACGTTGTAGTAATAAATTGCATTGTACCCAAAATACTACCCTGCGGTATACCATACAAATTCAATGCCAGTTCTGCAAAATTACAAGCACGCAAAATACTATGACTCTTATTTTTCAATATTATGATATCTTTCTCTTTCATCGGCATGAAAACACAATTATAACGCAAGCTGTCACTAAATCACTCATAATTATATCGAATGCACGATCAAATGCAATTGTTAAAGTTTCCCGATGAAGGAACATATTTTACTCTATCACGAATATGGTTACTTCATTTAGTATCAGCGTGGCGTGCTGACATGGCTTGCAATTAACTGGATGCTTATTACATCGTACCGAATAATATCATGTTTGTTTTATCTGGTTGGTAGTTTTTTTTTTGGATTAAGTAGTAATTTCCAACCGATTGCTGGTTTCGGATTGACTGTTTCATTGCATAGCGGTGTACGGTGATGCATGAGGTCTTGAGTTCTATTTCCAAGTTGCGGTGTTGGTTTGTTCGTGTAAGTGGGTTCAAAATACTCACTTGAGCTCGTCCTAGGCGTGTTCAATAGGATTTGCTTGGTGGTGCCTACTGGCCACTCTATTACACATAGACCAAGCCAACGCAATTCTTTGAATCTATTCAAATGATGTTTCTTATGTCATTAAAAATTATGGCGAGGGTATTTCTACAACTTAAACCAAAAACGCTTTTTTCTATGCAATTAATATTCACAAGACAAGTAGTTTTTCGTTCATACCTGAATACTTATTTAGTAGCTTGTTTGATGTTTTATATGTGTCCAATATTAAACAGCCATTTAGATTACGTAACATACATTTAGACACGTCGTAAAACTATACTGTGTATACTCAATGCGTATGTTTTCGACTTTCTCGTACGTGGGGGGTAAAATTGATAATTTTGATGAATACATATTCTTATGTTGTGCGTTCCAGCAGGAATTTCAACAACTTTTGTAAAGAGCACAATTTCAATGTGTTTAATACTAGAATAGTCACGTCTAGGAGGTGCCTAAGTCTTTTCAAAAACAAAAGTGTGGCGTAGGCACGATAATTTTATTATTATATTCACTAAATTGTAAGGTCACTGTAATTTTTGATAATCTAGTTCTAAACGTGAAGATATGTTGATGGCTGTAAGATTCCATTAATTACTACCATACATGAATATCATTCTTGAATCAAAGGTGTCAATTAGCTACAAGACTTCCATGCTGTAAAATTAAATAAATAAAACATACCATCACGCCTGTATTCCCCGAAGGGTTAGGCAGAGGTGTACTAATGTACACCCACATTTCGCCGGTATGTTTAGGTCCCATGTAAAAGGGGGCGAGCCTATTGCCATTAACCGGGCACAAATCCAGACTCCGAGCTGCTACTGAGAATTTCATAGAAAAACCCAATAACACTTTGCTCGACCTGGGGATCGAACCCAGGACCTCTAGCGTAGCAGTCGTAAAAAATAAATAAATATGGGATTATTAAAATGTATTTGCAATACTTTTCAAATAATTTCTCAGCGTTCGTTTCGGTGTGAGCAACAGTCTTCATAGTTCATATTACAGTATGCTCGTACAATTACAATATTCAGTGTGATGTCCGTTGCGCTTGTGCAACCACACGAAGTTTATATTCAAATGATTTGTGGTTAAGACCATATTTTGACGCAATTTTCACTAGGTAAATAGCAATCAATATCTAGTAATTTATGATCACCGGAGTGTAATGTCTGACTGTAATTTATCTTTTATAATAAAAGTCTTCTGTAACATATTTTGTATGTTACGTAAATTAGCTACTAATTATTTTTAATGATTTGGTCGCTTCTACGTCTTTGTTGGCGCTTCAGACACATCTATGTCAATCATTATGTTAATCATTTTTTTTAAATTGTTTTTAAAAAGGTTATAATTTCATTAGGAAATGCTTGATCTTGATTATGTTGGGGTCGGCTCCCAGTCTAACCAGTTCTTTTTTATTCCACTACTAGCGACCCGCCCCCGCTTCGCACGGGTGCAATGCACTAATAAAATACATGTATTATACATATAAACCTTCCTCTTCAATCACTCTATCTATTAAAAAAAACCGCATCAAATTCCGTTGCGTAGTTTTAAAGATTTAAGCATACATAGGGATATAGGGACAGAGAAAGCGACTTTTTATACCATGTAGTGATGAAGGTGGCAAACAAGCATACAGCCGACCAGATGATAAGCGGTTACCGTAGCCTATAGACGCTTGCAACACCAGGGGTATCACTTGCGCGTTGGCGACCCTGTAAAACGAAAGAGGAATAGTTGGGTTGGCAGTATTAGGATCAAAGTCCCCCCCACTGTCAACACAACGTTTCCTCGGCTAAATATCACTATTTTACCAGAAGCAACTGCCACCAGACCTCCGTAACCCAATTTCTGGCCAATACCGATATTCTAAGGCTAAACTAGTTGTCAGGCTTATTGGGCTTTTGACTACCAGTAACTAATGACAACCGGGACCGATGGCTTTACGTGCCCTCCGAGGCACGGAGGGGTCTTCTCAATCAAAGATCAGTTAATTAACGCAGTTATTTCTTACCCAGGAGCCGCTCCAATCCAAAATTGAATTTGGAATTATTATTTAAATTTAAAAGGAACATATTCCACAGTTCACACAGTTCAGTGATAGATGGATGAATCGCACGCGCATTGATGTGCGGTAGAGCGTACGCGCTTACGTCACCGGTGACGACGCGTCTGCGCGTTTGGCGCTTTGAGCACGAAAGCGATAATGATGGCAGTATAAAGGTAGAAACAGACTGATCACACGTACGCAACGTTTGCAACGCGTTACGACATCTCTACTCTAGATTTTATATATTATGAAAACTAGCTGACCCCGAAAACGTTGTTTTGCCATAAAAAAAAATTTAGGGGTATGAAAAATAGATGTTGGCCTATTCTCAGACCTCCCCGATAAGCACAAAAAATTTCATCAAAATCGGTCAAGCCGTTTCGGAGGAGTATGGCAACGAAAACTGTGACACGAGAATTTTATATATTAGATGTACGGATTAGAAACACACACGCATAAGATTGCGTTGCATACGATAAGTGTGTCTCTGATGAATATGTTTTTATATAAAATTAAGAGACCAGACATCATAAAGCATTGCATACGTTGCGTACGTGGGATCAGTCTGTTTCTACCTTTAGTATGATCACAGTAGATAGTATAATTATACAACGTGTTACAAAATACCACGCAAAAAATATAATTAATTATCAAAGCCAAAAATTTTGTCAGCTGTCATGTCAGCGAACCAGATTATTTAACAGAAAGGCCTACGTACCTATTTTACCTAATAATTGTCTAAATCTAAATGCTTTGTTGTTTTCCTTTTTTTGTAGTATGTTATAGAGCATTACTACGGTTCTTAAATATTGTGAATGGACTCGTTATAATGCCCCATTTAACTCTCTCGACTTTTGTAACATTCTGTATATAGGTACGTGTTGTTTTATTTTTTTAATTATGAGTCGGCAAATGTAGAACATTCTTGTTTTTTATTTTGCTAGTTGCTGGATCGAATCCAGGATCTCTAGGGTCAGCAGTCAGGCTTACGACCTACTCGGCTAATGACCAGTGTTGTCAGGTTCAGTGTGTTAAATTTCGAGACGGAAGGTTAAAATAATTGCTATTTTGGTTTTCAAATCGGGACAGTTACCTACAATGACTACAAAAACAAAAACAGATTTTTGAAAATAATATTTTTTTTGAGAGAGAGCAATTTAATATGAATGGAAGTTTTTGTCTGAACTGGTAAAGTAATTTTATACTTACATTAACTTTTAACAATAACAACACATTCTTACCCCATAAACAAATTACAAAGTAATAAAATATTCCAATAAATAAACTCGGCCCAAGTACCTCTTTATATTCTGAAGCCGATCTTCAAAAATCTCAAAACCTCGGTTTCCGAGAAGGTCATGTTGCTACAAATAATCAAGCATGGGAACGTGGGATATTATTTAAATATTCATATATTCATACTGTTGCTATGAATTGGTGTGGGCAGAGGTGGAGAAGGGCACGGTATGTCAAGATTTTGCATGATGATAAGCTTTAATTTAAGAAGCTGTAGTATTCAACGTTGATCCAATGAGACAACGCAGTCTAAACTTATCTTTACGTTATGTTTAAACAATAGTAATTAGCGTCCTTGGAAGTCGCCTCTTTGGCGTAGGCAATTTCCTCCATTTTTCCCTATCCCTCGCTAGTCTCATCCAGTCAGGTACGCATCTTGGCATGAAAATGTTATTCCGACGTCTTCGTGGCCTGCCTTTCCTTATTATGTAAGTTTTGTATTACTTAAATGTTTTATTGTGATTTTATGTAAAAAAAAGTATATAAGTATTATATCCATTGTCTAGTACCCATGTTACAAGCTCTGCTTAGTTTGGGACTAGATGGTGCTGTGTAAAAATGTCCCAAAAATATTTATTATTTATTTATTATTTATGGTAGAATAAAGGCTTTTTTATTTTATTTATTAGCGCCCTATAATATGAAGCAGGGGACGTCGTTGATATCTGTCACACAGTTTTTCTAGCACAGGCATCGTCAACTCGATCTTTTTAACATCATAACAATACAAATATTTGTTATATTTATATTTTACAAATTATTATTTAAAAAAATACATGAACGTAATTCCAAAGAGGCCTTATGGCCTTTGAAATGTAGTGCCGTTTTCTATGTCTGCAGGAGAATGGAGAAGATCAGTTGGACAGAAATGAAAACAAATGAGGAAATACTGTTTATTTATTAATAAGGCGCATCAACAACATAATTACAAAGATTATATAGATTAACAGAGAGCAAGTATACAACAATTATAGATATATTTAACCATTTTAGACTTTAGCTGTACTTATCATCTTAGTGTAAGTTATACAAATTCAATAAAATACTAACTAAACAATAACATATTATTAAGACTAAATATTAACATAAATTAATTTTCGAATTATAATTAGATTGAATTGCAAAGATCAGTACCTACTAATTTTATGTAATGTCATGAAACTATATTGGATGAAGAATTACAAATTATAAACGAATAACTTATAAAAAAATTATAAACGAAACAGACAGTTGTTAAGAATCATAGAGAACTGGAGAGGAAAGATTGTTGGCCAGTTGTTAAGACACTTCTTTTGGACAATTCTAGAAGGCAAAATCGTAGGACAGCGAGGAAGAGGAAGACCTAGACGAAGTTTTATAGAACAAGAGCCAAGGAAAAGTGAAACTGGTTAATGGTAATAGGCTCGCCCCCTATTACATAGGACCTAAACATACCACCGAGCCGAGGGTGTAGGTATTGGTATGATGATGGTATTTTGTTGTATGTGAAGGTGTCGAATTTCATTCCTTTATTTAAGAAAAGCACTTACATGGGCAATCAACACCAATATTCAACTTACAAACAACTAAAGCCTGCCATCAAATACCCATAAAACTATAGTTACTACACAAATAACTGTAATCAGTAAGGCACTAACTAATGCACGACGCCAATCATTCAGTAATTGTCGTTGAAATATTCAACACTGTTTACCCAAAGGTCAGTGGTACCGAAAGTACCGATCAATATTGTTAATGGGCCTGAAATAGGTCGACGTTTATCAGAGTTGAGCTTTATAACCGACTTCGGAGAAGGTAGGGTAATGTTATTGTCCTGTATGTTTGTTTACGGCAGTCGCTTTTTGTTAAATAATGATATTTAGTCGCATCTTAGAGTGGAAACAGACTCCGACATATTTGGGAAAAGATTTATAGGATGATATACTCTGATTACGGCATTAAATCACGATAAAACGAAAAAAAATATTCAGGCAAGTTGTAGCAAATTGTTGCGCAACTTTACCCAACACGTTGCGATACATGTTATGCAACATGTATTTATGTTATAAATAACTAGCGAGCCCAGCAGATGTCCTGAAACCCAATTGTAGCGTCACCTACCGGGTTCCAATTGTGAATCTAAACTTTTAAGAGCTCAATCAAACATACAAACATTTTCAACAAAATCGGTTCGTGACAAACTCACGGACAGAAAAATTATACATATAAAGATTGTGCTCTTGTAGGGAAGAGGCTTTAAAATCAATTGTGGGAACACTATTCTCCTTATACCAGGTTACCGACCTAACACTCGTTCTTAATGCAAGTATAATGAGTTCAAAGCAAACATACATTATGAGGTTTAATACCAAATTCAATAGAATAGAAGCCTTTGATTGAATCCAATACTAAAGCTGCTCAGAATTTTAAGCAACTTTTATCTTTATATAAAAGTGCCTTGGGTTCTTTTTTGGATATCCGTATTTAACATAACTTTATTGTATATAATGTGACCCAGATTATTTTCTCAAATCAATTTAAGAACTCTGAACCGTGGTCTAGTGGTTCAACTGCTGATCACGAGGTTTCGTTTCCTAGATGACATAAATGATGAACATAAGTTTGTTTGGGTATTTCTCATGGTGCATGCAAACGACGGTTACTTTTTGTGATGTAACAGAATGCACAACAAGTAACATTTTTCAACTTTCACGCCAACATAATTATATTAGCAACAAATATTTTTTTGCTATCGGATGTTGCCCACTAACACTTGGAAATGTTGCTCCGTAAAAAGTAACTGCGGTGTGGAAGCACCTATATGTAAGTATTATAAATTTATTGTTTAATACCCATAGTACTGTAGAGGTCGCTACCAGGAGTCAGTGAGACTGGCTGGTTTAAGAAGAAGTAATCATTTGAAATTATTGTAGAATGTTTAGTGGAAAAAAGTGAGCAATGATTGTGTCAGAATTCCCTTGACCTTTGAAGAATAAAGTCGCAGAGTACCTTTTAACCGAGAGTTTCTTTGAATAAGCCTCCTAGGATCCCATCAGGATCCTAGGAGGTCCTACAAACTCTGCTTAATTTGGGAATAGATGGTTCTGTGTAAAATTTATTTATTTATTTATTCATACAGGAAACTGTGAACTGGAATGTCCAAAGTATTTATTTATATATTTTAAATTCGAATATATATGAATGGTATTAAACATCAAAATTTTAATAAATAGATCCACCAAAATCGTTTGCCATCTCCGCTTTCTTCTAGGTGACATTTCCTTGTTTGCTTTTAGGTAAGAAGAACCCGCGAAATTAACTGCAGTTTCTAACAGAATTTACTGCCATATACCCAAGTAAAACTCGGTACTAAGAATGATTTAGAAAATCATTATCAACACAAACTAACAATTACATTACTGAGAGATAAGTAATAAGTATACAATAGAAGTAACGTTTTCAGCATTGAGGTATTATGTTCTACAAGCTCCTGTCCGCGACGTCGTCCGCGTGGAAAAGTTACTTTTAATCATCGTTGTAGTTTAGCTAATTAACTCAAAATCGTTATAAATTATAGTGTATATGTTATTCTGATATATAAATAATAAAACATCCATCCATCCTCACAAACTTTCACATTTATAATATTAGTAGGAAGTAGGATGTCTAGATCACATAGTGGTGAAGTTTTTATAAGTACAATGGCGTCGACCATAATGCAAGGGAAAGCAAGTATAGTTTCAAGTCGGTACGACTTCGATACAACCCACCGCGCATGGCTGAAAACGACTAAAGACGACTTACAAGGATTTTCCGCGCTATAAAAAATGTTTCGTAGGTATTCATTACCAGAAAAATACATTTGTGTCTCCATGTCTTTGACCATTCAATATTGGTATTGTACTAGTGAAACATTTACGCACTAGAAATAAACCATGTGCATACCGGTGAAATCACAAATAACTTATATATTAGTTCCTGCACACTAACACATTTTTTTATAATCGTAGGTATTTATTTAACATAGTGCTGTTTTTAATTATGGTGCTTATTTTACAAGTCATGTTGCAACAGCTCTACGTGGTGTTGTCTCTTTGTACATAATAACTCAATGGTTTTCACAACATATTTCCTTGATTTTACGATGTGTTGCGTTCGCTGTCAGCAGCGTAAGCGCAATATTCACAAGACAGTAAATTCTTATTGCAAGTGAAAACGACAAGTTTTGTGTTTCCTCACATTACATTATATTGTATTTCTGCATCGAAATGTTTTTAACTCTTATCTTCTAAACCACGCCACGGATTTTAATACAGTTTTCACTATCATTTAGGGATTTTTATATTTATGATTTATGCATTATAAGTACAATCGAAAAGAGAGTAAGGTATACAGACAGCTAATTAAACATCTATGATTTGTTAAAGATTGTATGTAATAATGTTTAAAAAAATATGTCAAAACAAAGGTTTTCCCGAGAGACTATAGCATGGGGTTCTTCAAGAAGGGTGTGAAAAGATTTTTACAGGGTCGGCAACGCGCAAGTCATACCTCTGGTGTTGCAAGCGTCTATAGGCTACGGTAACCGCTTACCATCAGGTGGGCTGTATGCTTGCCTGCCATCTTAGTGGTATAAAAAAAAAAGGTTTCATACATACCATCACGCCTGTATTCCCCGAAGGGTTAGGCAGAGGTGTACTAATGTACACCCACATTTCGCCGGTATGTTTTAGGTCCCATGTAATAGGGGGCGAGCCTAATGCCATTAACTGGGCACAAATCCAGACTCCGAGCTGTTACTGAGAATTTCATACAAAAACCCAATAACACTTTGCTCGGCCTGGGGATCGAACCCAGGACCTCTAGCGTAGCAGTCGCGCTTAGGACCACTAGACTAATGATGCAGTCAATTTAATTTAATAGGTTTCAATTTAATTGAAATACACAATAACACTTTACTGGATTTGGGAAGAATTCGGGACTTCAGCGATTTGCGAAATCTCAATTGGCATTTTAAAGAAACAGCTATAGCAGCTTTGAGTTGACCAGTCTTGACGACACCAGGGGCTCGTGGCTAAGTAATAACTAAGCTGATCAATCCATCTCCAAGGTGAAGCTGCACTAGTCGCGGTCAGTCTGTGGATGGGTGACCATTATTAACACATCAATACCCTCCATGCCTCGGAGAGCACGTAAAGCCGCGGTCCCGGTTGTCATACGAACACCTATAACAATCGTTAGGGGTAGTCAGGAGCCTAAAAGCCTGACAACCAGTCTATCCTCAGGGTCTCGGTATTACCCAAAAATTTCGTTTGGGTTTCGGAGATTGTAAGACTGGGAGCCGATCCCAATATCGTTGGAAAAAGGCTAGGAGAAAGAGAGTCCTGACGACACGGATATCAGTCATCATGTACCTCAGCCATTTTTTAAGAAATCCAATGACCCATCGCAGTTTCCTTTATATTATAAATAGAAAAGGAAAACAACAAGAGCTTAGAAAGTAACTGTCAATTTTCAACAATCAATCCCATCATCATCATTACGGACTCCCATTGCAAAACCAACTCCATAACAATAGAGATAAGGTCTGATTTTGCAAGTAATTGCGACATGCGCACGCGCCGATGCGTGCACGCATCTCGGGACCGCATCTCCGTTTTTCGCAACGACACACAATCGTTACGGTCGGGTGGTATACAATGAATATTGCATAGAAATAGGATTTCAATTTGACGTTTTGTATTGTAACATTACGTCATAGGTGCACATGTTACAATATGATTGTGGCGAATTTATGTGGCAATAATTTTGTCTATGTGTAATTGACTGCTTTTAGAAATAGACAACTCTACTTCAATTTGAGGTAAGTCATTTAATTTTTAATGCTTAATTTTCAATTGCTTGTTTAGCCTAGTGGTTCCAAGCGCGACTGCTACGCTTGAGGGTGGAGTCCCAGCTCGAGCAGTGTTATTGGGTCGTTCTATGAAATTCTCAGCTCGGAGTTTTCATTAATGTCCGGTTAATGGCCATAGGCTCGCTCCCTATTACATGGGACCTTAGACCACTAGATCAATGAAACAGCCTTTCTTTAATAATTTTGATCGATGATACGGATTACCATACATACCATCACGCCTGTATTCCCCGAAGGGTTAGACAGAGGTGTACTAATTTAAATGTACACCCACATTTCGCCGGTATGTTTAGGTCCCATGTAATAGCGTGCCTATTGCCATTAACCGACCACAAATCCAGACTCCGAGCTGCTACTGAGAATTTCATAGAAAAACCCAATAACACTTTGCTCGACCTGGTGATCGAACCCAGGACCTCTAGCGTAGCAGTCGCGCTGAGGACCACTAGACTAATGAGGTAGTCAACAAGGAGTAAACTATGATACGGATAAACCATTCGTAGAAAATCGAGAGCCAAACTTAAACTGACTACGACAAGCGCAGCTTAGCCTTTCAGGTCAATTTATCAACATATTTATTAAATACAAACTGGCCTGGCCTCATCAGCGGGCCCTATCAGAATATCCTCGCTGCAGCTTGATTTGCTTGCTGCAGCATAGTACTGAGATAGGGACCACTACTGACATCGCACAAGATAACGGACTTATTGATTTCTGACATTTACGCGAATATTATACCTACATTGAAATAGCACGACTTTTTCCGGATTTTATCGAGTTATATTGATTATCAATTCCAACGTTTCAGACCCTTTACAGCGTCTATGGTCACGGGTAGTCTCACTAAGTCTACAAAAACGTTAATGAAATAAAAAGTAAATTGCTATGCTTTAAAATGATCGGCGTGTTGTACGGTAGTGAAGCCTGGACTCTGAAGGCTAATACTCAGAAATTTCTCGAAGTCTTTGAGATGTGGTGCTACCGTAGAATGCTACGCATAAGTTTGACGCAAAAAAAATCCAATGCGAGAGTACTCCAGAGCGTCGGTAAGAACCGCGAATTATTGCAGACCCTCAAGAAGAGAAAGGTTGCGTATCTTGGTCATGCCCTACGCCATGAGGGATACGACCTTCTCCAATTGATTATGATGGGCAAAATCGAAGGCAAGTGACGTGCTGGACGGAGAAAGAAATCTTGGTTGAAAAACATCGGCGAGTGGACTAGAATTGCCAGCGTCGAAGACCTGTTTCGCTTGGCAAAAGATCGGGAGTAGTTCGCTGAGCTGACGGCCAACCTCCTGTAATGGAGAGGCACCCCAAGAAGAAGAAGAAGGCATCGAAAGGATATTTCGATGTCACGGCGTCAGCAATCATCAGCAATTTATGTCGTATTGCTATAACAATACGTTTGAATGTCCATTGGTAATAATTTAAATACTTTGCCATGCCGTCCCGGTCTGCGTAGGCCTTTAGGGTAAGACTTGAATCTATTATTTTGTTGTTTGGTATTTTGTCAGAATACATTTTCTTTCTTTATTCTTCTTTCTAGTTCTTAGTTAGCACCTTTACTATACAGTGTTCATATAACACTCATAGCATTCTACGGTGTATGGAAAATAATGCTATATGCGCCACATCCTCCCATCAAACGCTGGCCATTCGTTCCGCCAGTGTGTCAGTGCGCATTTCACAAGTTTGTCACGCGGGACGACCATGTGGAGCGTGCCGGCGCAACGTTTCCGTCTATTGTCACCACCGATCAGCTGAATTACTTCCCGTATACGACTTTTACTATCGTTGTTACGGCTGTTGTGTTGGAAGGAGTAAACTATGAGTTTCTATGTCTGCCTCGTTAGCGTACGCTTTAGATCTTTGTTTCAATTGCCAGGTCAAGTAAAGGTTTTTCTATGAAATTCTCTGTAGCAGCTCGGAGTTTATATATGTGCCCGAGGGTGTCCACCGCTATGTTGTGGACATTCCACCTTGCCGTACTAAGCGTTTCGTTTCACCATTTCTTGTCCGCATGGCGAAGCTATGGAATTCTCTTCCGGCAACTTCCCGGTCACATGGGTCTTTTATGGTCAAGGCCAGAGTGAATAGGCATCTTGTGGGTAAGCGCGGTCCATCTTAGACCACATCTACACTTACCATCAGGTGAGATTGTGGTCAAGCGCAAACCCAATCCATGATAAAAAACCTCTAGAGAAAGAGGATTGGTTAATAGGCTGATAAATATTTCTCAGTTATGCCAAGGAAAGCAGTTTAAATCCTACGCCCTTTTCTATACAATTCTACTTGGTCATGGACCAACTAACAACTCAACAACACAAACAGAAAACATTTCCCATTGTGACCACTAGTGGAGAAAGTAAAATTACTGCCAACCAACTGTATATATGGGAATTTCCTTCGCTTACATACACCGTGTAGAATTGGAAAAGTCTGTTCATGTTGAGTTTATTGGTACCTACATGGAAGTGTTAAGTACCCACAACACTTAGCACAATTTACTTGCAGACGTTTTTTTTTACTTTTTATTACGAGTCAAAGTCAAGTTCTTTATTGCCTCATGTGTAAATATCCATAGGTGTTTACATTTAGAGAATACCAACATGAAACCTTGTTAGGGCATAGCATAGAATAATATTACCTATATTAATAAACCACAAGTCAGTAACTTTAACAAATTGCATGCTATGGAAATAAAAATCAAAATTAAAATGACTTACAATCTATCTTCTAATATATAAAATTCTCGTGTCACAGTTTTCGTTGCCATACTCCTCCGAAACGGCTTGACCGACTTTGATGAAATTTTTGTGCTTCCGATAAGCACAAAAATTTCTGGAGGTCTGAGAATAGGCCAACATCTATTTTTCATACCCCTAATTATTTTTTTTTATGGCAAAACAACGTTTGCGGGGGCAGCTAGTTTAACATAAAATTAATATTAGGTAGGTACAGTCAGCAACGAAAGTCGCTGAACACAGCTAAATTTTTTTATTGTCACAGCTCCAGAACTTGGCAACAGGTCTTTTCTACTAAGGTAACCTAAATTTTTAGTGGTCATCTATGCAATTATTTCACATAACCTTCGTAGGTCAGTAACTTCATACTTGTTAAAAATCATATTGAAGATTGCAACATGTTCAGCGACTTTCGTTGCTGACTGTACCTATTTGAAATTTATCCGTTTTTTTATTAGTTATAATTTTTGTTATCATATTATTATTTTGATAATTATATATTCATATTTTTTTTTTATATTCAAAGATTTTTTTTATAGTGTAATAGCATTTTTGTATAAGGTATCTATTTAGTCTACTTTTAAAGTATGTCTATTTATTGTATAATGTAGGTACCTGATTATTTTTTATATTATTATTATTTTTTTACAAGTATTTTTTTTTTTTTTATTTTTTTTATTTTTTTTTATTTATTTGGGTAAACAAACAGTGACAAATTACAAATAAACATTAAGAGATATACACATAATTGAGGAGCTAATTTTGACACCAGCACCGTTTACCACAGTTAACTACAGAAGTATGAATAAAAACAGAGTACATTGAAAGACTGGAAGCAATAAATTAAGATATTACGTTTTTAGTGTTATGTTTTAATTTTTATAAATCACTTAATCTGTCAGTGAATTGTCGTTGTAATGGTCGTGGCGTATTTCGCGGATCCCATGGCCATGACTATAGGGCAATTGAAGATAAGTGCGGTTTTTAGTCGGTATGAGTCTGACATACCCTGCCAGCTCCCCGGGTGGCGGAGGATCCATGATGATTTTCCGTACTATAAAAAAAAGGTTGGCAGACTTTATCCGCCGTCGAGAAAATTTCTAAGGCATATACGTTTCCTCACGATGTTTTCCTTCACCACTTCAGCGAGTGGTCATTAATTTATTAATACGCAAATGATTTCGAAAAGTTAGAGGTGCATCGACGTCGACGAGTCTTGGATTAGAACTCGAGACCTAAGATTTGGTAGTCCAATAGGCATTTTTTTTTATACCACTAAGGACAGACAAGCATACCACCTGATCGTGCACTTCATCGCGGAGCACTGGCAACCTTGCTCACCGTAAGGAACACAACACAGCTCAAAGCAGTGTTATTTCACTTAGATTTTCTGCAAGGCGGAGGTATGTCCCTAGTCGGCAGCTCCAATTTGTGTGCAATTACTCCCACTATGCTCTATCTCTCTTGAAGAAATCTCATATCACAGCGTTTGTATTGTTGTAATGGTAACAAGTGACTATTATCAGGAATACTGTTAATTCCTTATATTGTATTATAGAAGTTGGGATCCATAATGCAGAAAAATTAGTCGTCAGTATTCATGTGAATGTTTAGTGTCGAAAGATATTAAGGCCTCAGGGCCTCATTCACATCTATTCACAGACTTAAGTCTCCTGACCCACAAACTATAATATAGTAAAGTAACAGTCTCAGTGGAGTCGCAAAATTCTGCGAAGCATTCGTCACTTGTAACCGAGCCTATTTTATATTCACTTAGTGGTAAACAATGCTAAGCGCGTTTCCTGCCTTTTCTTAGGCAGCTGCGCGTAGGCACTGTGAGGGAATTCATATTTTTTGTTGGAGGATTTAGTGGTCAATGTCTCATTTTTGAGGGGCTTAGCCAAGTAATAACTACAGAAGTTAAGCTGCGCTAGCCGCGGTCCGTATGTAGATGGAGGATATATTTTATATCAACATCAACCGTATAAATTATTTATACATGATATGTATAAATTGGCAAAAATATTATTATTTTTCTCAACTTTCAAATTTGTATGATGAAGTTTATTTTGTAAAGTCATTAGTATTGTGGTCGTAAGCGCGACTGCTACGCTAGAGGTTTTGAGTTCCATTCCCAGGTCGAGCAATGTTGTTGGGTTTTTCTATGAAATTCTCAGTAGCAGCTAACTCCGAAGTGCTCCAAACTCCGAGGTGCTACTGAGAATTCGAAAACCTTCGACCCTTCCGTGCCTCGGACAGCACGTAAAGCAGGTCCTGATTGTCATGTGAAAACCTATGACAATAGTTAGTGGTAGTTAAAACCCCAAAAAGTCTGACAACCAGTCTAACCTCAGAATACTTATTGGTATTGACCAGAAATTGGTTTGCGGAGGTCTGATTGCATTGGCTTCGTGTAAAATACTGATAAAGAACTGCACCTAAGCCCAACACCATTTAAAAATAAATATCCACAAAAGGTTTAGGTCGAAATTTTCAACGGTAACAGCTATAACTAACTTTTGAAGTCAAAAGCCGTACTTTTCACATTTCTTGGTGAAGTGAAAGGGCTCAAACAACAATAGGGTATAACCTACTCGGGTATTTAGCGCAAAGTTGTACCGCGTATGGAAATCTGTTGTAGTCCGGTGTGTGATCGATAAGCGGCCATTGTTTAAGTATTTCGTACAAGATCTCTTAGATAGTGAAGAGAAATTAGTGGCACCTACTTGATATTTGTTCTACTTTAATTAAAATTAAATTAAAATTTATACTACTAAAGCGGCAAACTAGAATACGGCGGTACGGTAAGAGGTTACCGTAGCGGGTGTCACTTGCACGTTGCCGACCCTGTAAAACGAAAGAGGAAAAGTTGGGTTGGCAGTCTAAGGGTCAAAGTCT
Organism: Acronicta alni; assembly: GCA_964056405.1. NCBI lineage: Eukaryota > Metazoa > Arthropoda > Insecta > Lepidoptera > Noctuidae > Acronicta > Acronicta alni. Next base: position 10,365,136 of record OZ043930.1, read on the forward strand.
CCCCACTGTTAACACAACGTTTCTTCGTGGAGCATTGGCAACCTTGCCCCGTAAGAAACAACACAGCTCAAAGCAGTGTTATTTCACTTCGATTTTTTGCAAGGCGGAGGAACTTCCCCAGTCGGGCAGCTCCAAGTTGAGTGGAATTACTCCCACTATGCCCTACCTCTCTTACTATTTTTGAGAATATTCCGTCATGAGGATTCTAATGACTGTTTTCTTGTTTATACAAAACGATTGCCGTTAGACCTTCGCAACCAGATATCCTGTGGATAGATTGGTTGTCAGGCTTCGGACTACCCCTAAGGATTGTCATAGGTGTTCGTATGACAACCGGGATTGACGGCTATCCGTGCTCACCGAGGCAGGGTCTCGATGTATTGCACAGCGTATCGCGCTCCGCCAGGTCCTAGTGGCAGAGTGGAAGGCGCGACTTGCGCAGCCCAGTGCAGGTCACGCCACGATAGTGGCGGTAAGGCCTGTCATGGAGGAGTGGCTGGAGAGGCGCCACGGCGTCCTCAGTTTCCGGTTGACGCAGGTGCTCTCGGGACATGGATGTTTCGGGAAGTACCTGTGTCGTATACGCCGGGAACCAGCGCCCGGTTGTCACCATTGCGCGGACTGCTCCGAGGACACGGCGCAGCACACGCTGGAGATATGCCCGGCTTGGGCAGAGCAGCGCCGTGATCTAGTCGCGGCAGTGGGTGGTGACCTTTCGCTTCCGACTGTAATTCAGACTATGGTCGGGAGTGAGAGTGCGTGGGAAGCTGCCGCCTCTTACTGCGAGCAAGTCATGCTTGCAAAGGAGGCGGCGGAAAGGGAGAGAGAATTGTCCACCTCTCTCCCGATCCGTAGTAGACGCACCGGGCGCCGGAGGGCGCAGACAGACCTCTGGCCTCCATGAGCTGTGGCCTGCGAGCGGTTGAATTGGGGGACTCTGCCGCCCGACCAGACAATGGCCCCAGTAGGCGGCACGCTTTTAACGAAGCGTGCCTAAACAGTATGCGAGGAGAAGCCTCGCTTATCGACGGGGTCCAGCAACACTGGACCACAGCCTGTCATGGTCGTGGCGAATTTCGCGGATCCCATGGCCATGACAACAGGGCAGGTGAAGGCAAGTGCGGTTTTTAGTCGGTATGAGTCCGACATACCCTGCCACCTCCCCGGGTGGCGGAGGATCCATGAGGATTTTCCGTACTATAAAAAAAAAAAAAAAAGGGTCTCGATGTATTAAGAATAGTCACCCATCCATAGACTGACCGCGGCTAGCGGGGCTTAACCTTGCACAACGGTTAATTAGCGTAGTTATTAACCACGAGCTCCTTACTAGCTTTCTGTGAGTATAATATATAAGCACGCTTATCCCTAAGCTAAAAAATACAAATGTGGTTTGCTACGAATCTTGCTTAGGTAAGTAGGTACTTGTACACACTTCAATTCCATTAGTTTTTTGCACTCCACAATGTTAACAATTGTTGTGCAGTTTATGGTATCAATCATGGACCCTGTCGGGCACGGCAACGTAGGAGAGAGGGAGAAGGCACTAAGTTTAGTCCTTTAAAGTAGAGCCAATTTAATAAATCACAATGAACATTATTCTTCATCAAAACGACGTAACCTTGTAACGGCGGGCATAAAATATCATTTATTTTTTCAAAGTTGAACTGCACTATAGCTTTTTTTTTTCAATTACGATTACATAATTTATTGTAATAATGATAAAATAAGGTAATTTTACGATTTACCTACTATAGTATGTATGAAATTGACAGATGGCAAATGTGATCTATTAAATTGGCCCTTGCAAATGTGATTTATTAAATTGGAATAGAATTGTATTTATGTATGTGTGTAATGTAACGAATGAACTTTAATAATATATGATATTAAATTTATAAAAACATAATTATATGTCTATTATGTATATTATTAATATAATATTATTATTATTGTATGATAAGTAAACTTGTCATCTTGTGGAAAAATCTTGTCATACACACGTTTCGGATTATATATGAAAATTCAATCCAGCACCCTTTACAACCGCATTTGAACACAAAATACATACATTTTGATCAAAACAAGTTAACGAGTCGGTTAAATTAAACTGAGTTAGTTGCGAAATGTTAATTTACTGAGATTTATTGAGATAAATAACATGAATAAATTGCTTTAACAATAACTGTAATGTAACAGTATCTAGTATGTTGAATAAGATCGATCTTTTAGTATCAGTAAACATAATCTATATACCTATATATAAAGATGAATCTCTATTTCTCTTGGTCATCGCATCACGCGTGGACGGATGGAACAATTTCGCTAATTCTTTTTTGTTGTGATAATTATTGTCAGGAGAAGGTTCTTATGAAAGAAATAAATTTAAAAACATTGTGCAGGAAATTAGAAAATTTAATAAACCTAACAACTAGATACTTTCAGGTAAAGTCTATGCAGACGAAGTCGCGAGCAGAAGCTTATAAATTCTCATAGGTGTAGTGAACGGTGGGAGCTGCTAACGATGGCTTCATTCTCAAGGTCAAGCAGTGTTATTGAAATCCATCGCTCCACGCGGCAGCAGTTCCATCCACATCATCTAGATGGTGGGCAGTCCACTACTATGCGTTTCTCTAGAAACTTTCTGCCTCGCACAACTAAACTGTGGAATGAACTATCGCCTGCAGTATTTCCGGACCAATATGACCTTCAAATCTTCAAGAATAGAGCGTACTCCCTTTGAAAGGCCGGCAACGCGCTTGTGACTCCTCTGGTGTTGCGGGTGTCCATGGGCGGCGGAAATCGCTTACCATCAGGCGATCCGTCTTCTCGATTGCCCCCTATCCCATAAAAAAAAACCCATATACCGTCCCACTGCTGGACACGGGTCTTCTCTATGAATGAGAGGGATTAGGCCACCACGCTAGCCTAATCCAGGTTGGCAGACATTACACGCCGTCGAGAAAATCTCTCAGGCATGTAGGTTTCCTCACAATGTTTTCCTTCACCGTTTAAGCGAGTGATAATTCATTAATACGCACATGATTTCGAAAATTCATAGGTGCGAGCCTTGGATTCGAAACCGAGACTTGGTAGTTAAATGTTCATATCACTAGGCTACCACTGCTTTTTTTGCCCTCAACCCAAAGGAATATTTGAGACAAAAGGTAGCCTATGTTCTTCACCTTCTTCTAAATCTATCTCCGTACCAAATTTCATCAATGATGAAAATGAGATTAACGACGATCCAAAGTCAGCGGTTGAGGCGTGAAAGCGTAACAGACACACAGAGTTACTTTGGCATTTCCAATATTAGTAGGGATGAGAAACACCCAGACAAACACAAACACTTATGGTACCTATACTATATATTAATATTTGTGTCCTGTGGAATTCGAACCTACGACCACTAGATCACAGACACCAATCGTTGTCGTCTTTGAAACACAATTCTAATTATAAAGTCCAATTGAATCTCACACCGAATCGACGCAAGCGCAGTATTATGAATATCAATGTATACACAAAGCTGTCTCATAATTCATGAGTGAATGCTAAACTATAAATGTATTCATTGCTATGTATCCGGCTACTAATGAATTTGTCCATAGAGAATTGATTTTTTTATACCACTAAGGTGGCAGACAAGCATACGGCCCACCTGATGGTAAGCGGTCTATAGACGCTTGTAACGCCAAGGGTATCATTTGCGCGTCGCCGACCCTGTAAAACAAGAGAGGAATTAGGGTTGGCAGTATAAGTGTTTAAGTCCCCCCACTGCCAACACATTTCCTCGCCGAGTACTGGCAATCTATCTCACCGTTCGGAACACAACACAACTCAAAGCTGTGTTATAGCTTTGAGTTGTGTTGTGTTCTACTGGTATTGCAAAAATTGGGTTGCGGAGGTCTGACGGCACTCGCTTCGTGTAAAATACTTGATATTCAGCCGAATCCCAATATAGTTTGTAAAAGGTTCGGAGGTTTTGCCTGACGGAAAGCGCCAACGAGGTCTAAGAAGAACACA